>KB672490.1:14443488-14507057 GCA_000349145.1 Anopheles dirus
CCGGGTGGCACTCCAGTCACTCCGGATACCCGATAGAGGCCCGCCGGCTATGGTGTCCGCACCGTTCCGGGAGTGCTAGTAGTATGTGAACATGTTTTCAGCGTACGCTCGCGTACGCTCTCTCTCTCTCTCGCTCTCTCTCCCGCCTGGCTGTTCCATTCCAACCGGCAGTTGGCCCGCGGGCACTTGCCGGCTCTATCTTACCGGTTTGATGCCGCCCCCTGTGCACCAAACCCCTCGAGACGCACCGTCGGTTGCTCGCCCGCTCGCTCGCTCGCTCGCTCGAAACTCCCTCCGGGCTCGTTCGGGCTCGGCGTGTTCACTCATTTCGGTGCGGCGCAGGCCACAGTAGGCGACAAAATAGGTGCAGCAGGCTGTGGCGGATCGTTGGGCCACCGTTTTATGGCATCATAATTAAAATTACGCGTCAAAATTGGGTGGCATATTTGAAAATTGACGGAAAATTGAGCGGTTCAAAAAAGAATAAAAAGAAATATTTCCCATGCTTCCGTTGCATTTCGCGATCGAGCGATGATCGAATCGATGATCGAATGATCGAAATTAAGCGTGCTATTCTTGTTGACACAAAAAAAAACAGTCTTTTGAACAAGCATGAGTCATGCTTAAATCATATAAAAAAGCTCAAAAAGCTTTTTCAAGGATCAAAGCTCAATTTTGAATAATTGTTTTCCTCGTATTTATTTATTCATTTGTAAGTTTAAAACAGCTCACAGCCTCCAAATTCTGCCAGAAGCATGAAGCTGAACGTTTTCTACGATCAATCGAGCGAGTACGAATCGAAAAAATAAATAATTTCAGAATAGTTACTGAAAAAAAATAATCATATTAAATTAAGTTTTCATTTATTCAAACGAAGCTGACTCGAGAGTAAAATTCTTCATGCTTTCTTTGTGTGATGCTTCATATTTCGAAAGGATATTTTGTTTTTTTTTATCAGTGAAATCTTATTTGTTGGGTTATTTTCAGGCGATCACTTCAAATTCTGGGCCATGTATCATCAAAGTTGTCATGCTTCTACTCCTAATTCTTTTAAAACTGATGACTGTCTGATCAACATTTAAAAAATCACAAAATGTTTAATTGCAAGATTACTTACAGTCGGCCAAATGACATAAAGATTATCGGATGTTTTCAATATATTTCACCTCCTTCGAGTGCAAAAAAAGGACTTTCCAAGAGACACTTCAGAGTTCATAAATCATATTTTTCTAGATTAACACAAATATTTATTTCAATAACTCCGCAGATCCTCAGATGTTATGTTTTTAGCTTCTACATCTAAATCATATCCTCCACCACAAACATACAAACACGCAAAGGGTGAAGAATCAAATGCTTGAGCGCTCTTTGGCGCGATGATCTCAGTGGCTAGCGTGCGAGCACGGGCTCGGTTTGGCATAACAGTGACGGGCAAAACATTCGCCTAGAATGCCTCCGCGCCCGGCCGGTGCGAAGCGCCCCGTGCGGACCGAAGCGACTGCCACCACCAACCACCGCCCGGGGGCCATTTTGCCAGTATACTCCAACACTGAACAACGCTTGGGTGTGTGTGTGTTTGCCCGCTCAAAAACATGGCACCGTCTGTCCACCGTCGGAAGGGCCGGGAGGGTGGTGGGAAGGTTGGATGGGGGGAAAACCTTCTAACCATAAAATAATAATATATGAAATGAAAAGAGATGCAATTAAACTGGTCCCCCATCGGTGGCCGCGAGCGGTCCGGGAGCCCGGCCCGCCCCGGGGCCGATAAAATGTGAATATACGCCATACATTATCACGGTTCTGGCATCGACGTGGATTTATATTTACGTATAATTTACCGTCCCGGGCGATACGTCGCACCGCACCCCACCGCCACCCACCCGCTTCCCGGCGGTCTCCACCAGGCACGAAACCACCGGATCTGGTCTCGTTGTGTCTTCCGCCACCAGGGGGCCCAGGCGCCCGGGAATGGCTGCTCGTAGGCTGCTCCGATTCGTCAATCTTGCATGCAGCTGCCAGGACGAGCAACAACAGCAACGGCAGCAGCAGCAGCAGCAGCAGCAGCAAAAAAATCACCTGCGGTACTCTCTCCTTTTTCTCGATTAAGATCAAACTCGACAAACGCGCACACACGGCGGCAAATGACAGGGCCCCGGGAACCACGCCGCTGTTCCTGTGACTGTGCGGCCCGTTTCGGATCTGCGAAACGTCAAATAATAACTCGCTGGCGGCGCCCTACTGTGTGTTCTCCTGTCAGAACGGGAGTATTGGCCGGTTGTTTTTTCCCTCCCCCCTTCGTTCGAGTTGTTAATCAATAATACTTCAATCAATTGACAGATTCCGCGCGGAGAGAGAACGCGAACGTTTGACCCAGCGACCGGGAAGGTGCGGTGAAAACTCGCACCATACAAAGGAATAAAGTGGATGTTTTTTCTTGTTTCAGTACAAGGATCCCTCTCTCTCTCTCTCTCCCTCTCGCTGGCAGCATCACGATCAAAGCGACAATCGCGATTTTCATTGGAAAATGGTTTGCTGCACGCAGCTTTTTCGGGCTGCCTGTAACCGGCCACGGGACGGGACTCATCATCGGCTCGATCGCCTCCCGGCGGCATGCAACAATCCCGTTGGACTGGCGTGCGTGTGTGTGTGTGTGTGGGTCCGGCTGTGCAAATGTGTATTGTTTGTTTATGTACTCGTCCTCGTTCTAGTTCCGTTACACACGCAGGCAGCAGGACCATCATCAAGGACAGATAATCGATTTGACGTGTCCCGAGGGGGATTCGAAGCGATTGCGCTGCCGATACGGCAGCGGGAGGACGATCGGGTTGGCTGGAAATGCCCGCTCCCCGAGGGGGAAAGTTGAATGCTGTTTTGATGCTCGCGAGGATGAGCCTGCAAAAGTTCTGTAATTCGATCCAACTTAAAGGGTCAGTGGAATGTGAGAGACTGTTGTTCTTCAGCAAAGTTTTTCTAGTTGGTGTATACTTTCAGGCGATTGTATGATCCAAGCGCCTCAAAGTATGCAATCCATAAGTCATATTATATTCCTAACACTTTGAGAGTCCTATTGTGAAGTGTTCTCACTAGGAACTTTAAGCTCAACTTAACACCGCTATAAGAATAAAAATACCGTAAAACATTTGCTATCTTTCTCGTCCTTAAAATCTTCACACAACAGAACGAATCTCTACACGGGTAAGTCGTTTCTTTGGATGAAGGATTCCACGCGCGATCACGGCATGAAAAAAGAAAACAAACCACGACCGTAGAAAACGAGAGACCTGTTGAAAAGGACATAAAAAAAACGGCGACAGCAAGCGTCCGGGTGTCGGCCTTCGTCACGAAGACACACCTGTTGCGCTGTGCCGGCGAGTGGAGGGAAAAATTGATGACTTTCGCACGCGAGAGAAAGAGAGCGAGAGTAGAGGACACAGAAGAAGTGAATGGCCGGACCGAGAACAACAAAGAAAAAAGCGTTTTCGGATGGTGCCAACGTGTTTCCCCGTTGCGTCCGCTGATGGGCGTTGATTCGGGGAGGCAACCATCGGCGGGCAAGACTGTACGATGCTGTAATTTATGAACTGTTGATAATTGAACGGCTTGGCATCCGTTTGGAAGTAGGTTTGGTTCGTTTGGGATTTGTATGGAGTGTGAAACTTTTGTGTTTGCATTGAATAAGTCCGAATTATGCAATAAAAAACTAAACAAAATATTAATGGTTTATTTCCGCACTTTGTCTAACTTATTAGATAAATATGCAAACCCAGCTCCCAGTCAGCAATACTTAATAACAACTGAATAAATAAATCGTTCTAATGTGTTAATAAAGCTTGTTTCCTGATGAGGCTGCACTGTTTCATCCATTTAGCATATTTGCGCCTAAAAGTATACACAGTGCACTACCCAAACACTTCACTTTTTCTTTATAAACGATGCATTTGTCAATGTGGTCAATGTTTCCCAGTGGATCATACTTTTACAAGATTTACAAGACTAATTTGTACAATAGTAACATACCTTGTTGGCTAGGAAAATATTTATAAGATTATTGCATACTTTTAGGGGCTAATCTCAGCAATCTGTACAATATACCTTAACAATATTGTGTACTGTGTAACTACGTTTTCTAAATGAATGGAAGCAGTTCTACATTAGCTGTAGAGCAGAATAGCTCGAAACTGTATTCAGGCAAAGAAAATAACGATTGCAATCATATATGTGATTTTTTTAGTATCTATTGAATAAATTAATTAAACTAAATTTGTGTATAACACGAACAAAGTATATTCAGTAAACAATAGAATATCGTGTTGTGTTGTGTTTTTCGGTCTTATATTGAGTGTTTCTGCAAATAAATCATTCCATGGAAAACACGCCAGCAGTACAGTAACAGATTATATTGCTCGTTGCTACAACCGCCTTACTGTGAAACGTGGTCATTGATGGTAGGCAGCACAAGAAAGCAAAAAACCCTGTTTCCATCCGCTCACCGATCAACGGGTGAGCCTCCGACTGACAGGAAAGATGAAAGCGATTACCCGGTTCCGATTAGACACCAGGATTCGAGCCCGCCCGTGTCCGTCCGTGTCCATCGAAAGCGTAATGAGGTGGAAAATTATAAGAATTTCTCGATTTGTGCGCCCACTTATCGCCCCGCCGAGAGGCATCCCTGCCGCCCAGAACCCGTCCGGGTGTCCGCTGCAACATGCAGCGCCGCGTGCCAGTCAGCCGATGTGCACACGGTTCAGCTAATATTGACGATTATGCATTATTATCAACGGGTGTGCAATCATAAGCATAGCGCAAAGCCGGGGCGCCTATCATCAACCGTGCGCCGAGGCCCGGAAAACCTCTTGCTCTCTCTCTCTCTCTTTCCGGAGTATCCGGGGGTTTAATCAGTGGCCAAAAGGCAGGAGGATCAGATCGATCCTGCTCGCACCGAAAGGGCTCGCACTCGGTAATCAGCATCGTTTATGCTTCGGTTGGTTTGATTGCGAAACGGGCCTAGGGGGAGCGGGCGATGGGGAGGTGGATGCTGATAAACCATCGCTCGCTACACGCCAGGGGTTTTCCACCAACAGACAGCAGGGGAAAGAGACAACGCCGCGTTTCGACAACTATCGCTTACCGTTACAGATTGCCGGTGCCGATTCGGACCAGATTTGCCCGCCGTGCTACCGAGGCGGCCCTGTTGGAGGAAGTTTAGTATGTTGTCTTTCCTGGTTTCTGCAACACAACTTTTACCATACGCGAGCGTTTTTCTCGTGCGCACAGCGCCAACACAACGGCACGGCCTGCGCGCTGCGCTGGATGCTGTCGATGCTGGTATCGTTTGGATCGCGGGAGGGCGTGATTTATTCGCGCTACTGACGACAGGTTGCACAGGGAATGGCGAGCAGCACGCCACCTAGCCTTTTGTTGTCGTCTTGTTACATAGCGATAAAGCTGCTCACCTGCTTTTTACGATATTATTTAATGGGTCCTTGAGGTCCTTTCAAGGTGGGCTCGAAAGACTTCAAAGTTTTATCTTTGTTTTCGAAGCAAAGAGAATTCACCTATTTTTCTTATTCATGTTTTAAATATTTTTAATGTGTTTTTTTTCATTCATTTTGCAAACATTCAGACTCAGATACTTTCAAGGCTTTCAGGTTTACGGAAATTTATGGTTACAAGAATGCTTGTGAGCAAACGGTGCATAATGAATTTGAACGCTTTATTTGCTTTTTTAACATGTTTAGAATATCAATTAGTATGTGTTAGATTTATAAGTTACTTTGAAATTAGAATTCCTTAAGTCTAAGAGAACTCGATATATATAAACGAATTGACTGCTAGACTGCTAGAAACTACTCGAGAATAAGATTTAGAAACTACTCGAATTTTGTACTAAAAGATTAGGACAATAGAAGAAACAGTTGCAAACCGACAGGCGAACCGTGCACTCTATCTTCTTACGCGCTCCCAAAATATCACAGAACATTTCGTGAATATATTTCACAGTATGAGATGTACTTTCAGTAATATCAATAATCGACAATGATTAGTAACATGTAATAAATTAATTGTATAACACGTCTGCATACAATTTAACAGCACGCATAGCTGAAAATACAAGAAAGCTTAATTCACCTGACAAATAAAGCGCTAACAGCTCGTTGAAGTAGTGCCTATTGTCTTGTTTTAGGCGCAATGTGAAAAATTCCGCCCAAAAGTATGCAATATTGACGTAAAACGATTGGGTAATGCATAAATAACGTAATAAACGCATTATTTTGTTATTTTTAGGTCAACAATTCATTTTCTTATTATTATGCACATCTTATTAATCGCGTTCTTTGTAAAGAACATTTTTAATGTCACTCTGCATGAATCTTTACGACGTTTTATAATAACTCTAAAAACAAGAAACAATTTTTTTCTCATGTTAGATAAAAAGAAAATCTAAATATACAACCTTTTTAGCAGTAGACAGCATCAGCATCTTGATTATGATGTTTTCTATAACATTTATTAAAAAACTAGTGTTTTCAATTCAAACACCACTTAGTAACACGTTCCAATAGATAGATCTGATCACCCTTAAAATAAAGCAACAGCCCTTAATCCACAATCTCTTGATATGAAGCCCTTTCTTCTGATCTAACTAGCGAAACCGCCCATTCCAACCAGAAAGGGCGCCTTTCTCTGCCATTGACTGCCAATGCACCAGACGTGCAACCGAATCCCGTCGAACTTTTCACGCCAGATCAAAAGGCATCTTGTGTGGCTGCACACAGACGCACCGGAGCCCGGTGTTCAACGGTGTGTGAATTTTGGCCGATGCGTTGTTGCGATTTCCATTTCATTTCACACTCCCAGCCAGCCAGCCGGCCAATCTGGGCTGGGCTGGGGTTTGAAAATATCAAAATTTTATTCGATTTATGGTTGTGATGCGTTTGCTTGAGTAGAAATAATTATTCCACACCGGTAGCTCCCGTTGGGCCCCCTTCCAACCCAACCCAACCGAAAAATGTTGCTCGTACATGTCACTGGTACGAATATTGGAGCTTTCGCAGCTTTGCGTCGGCAATCGATTGCAGGTCGGTTTGTTTCGGCACTCTGGACGGGGTTTTTCGGCTGGAAGTCGGCTGGTTGGCCGGGCCGGAAGTACACCACTCAGCCAAGCGTGCCAGCGTGTGTGTGTGCCTTTATATCGATACAGAAAACACCAACGCGAAGCCCCGACGCGTACGCGCTCCGCGCGGGTTTTGCGGTTTGTTTTATTGGCTTGGAAATTGGAATTGTGTGTTTTTCGGGAGGCGAAATTTTGCAGCAATTCGGTAATTGAAAATCGGAAATGCGCCGGTATCGGATGCCCCGGAGCGGGTTCGCTTCGTTTCGGTTCGCACCCGAATGCGCGCCAACGTTGCGTGCGGGAAAAGTTTGCCAAAGGTGTGTGTGTTGCCCCGTGTAAAAGTCGCACCGGGCGGCCGCGATGGGTTTCGTGGGAAAATTACTATTCTGCGGTGAAATATTGTTCCACGGAAATCGCAAAAAGGGCATTAAAGTTGGATGTGATTTGGTAATGCACCTAACCGGCATCTCCCTTCCCGGAATGAGGGGGGTTTCTTTCAGGCTTATTCATCTTAGCTTAGCATGAAGCATAGCTGCACGTTCTGGTAATGTGCAATAAATTCAAAGAGAGACAAACAATGTATATACTGCTCATTATCCTATCAATAATCGTGAATTATTACACATTCTGTAGAACAAAAAGCCATGTAAGAAGAATATCTTGCAGTTTCTACTTGCTTAATGCATTTCCATCCTCACTAGTCCATCCAAGAGACCAAGATAGAGAGAGAGAACGGTTGGAGTAATAAAAATCGAGCACAAGTAGCACGGGAAATGCATATTGGTTATCACGCCGCACGCCAAACCACCAGCCAGGGTAATTAAAACTGTTTTCCACCCCGGTGCAAGCCCACGCGACCCGGGCTAACGAGCACGGCTCACCGGCGCCAGGAGAAAGCTCAAAATAAGGTCGTAAAAATGGCATCGCTCGATTGTTACAACTTTGTAATTAAGTCAGGAAGATGTCTTAATTACTTTTTAATTGCGATCACTCGCACTCTCACACTCTCGCGCGAGTGCGCGCGCATGTGTATGTTCGTGTGGGGAAGAGTTACGATCCACCCGTGGCCACGTACGCAAAGGACACCTTCTCCGGCAAATGGCTGCAGGAAACGGTGCATTAATTGCAGCCTGGCCTGGCCAGCTGCAGCTGCAACTGCACCGCACACAGCCAGCCAATGATTTGTTTGCTTCTCCCGATCGCACGTACGATCGTAATCGCTTACCAGTGAAGCTGCGAGCAAAAAATGCACGAACGATGCACTCACACTCGATGCATTATCGCCGGACCCGGTTCGTCGTCACCGGCGCGCCTGATTAACCCCCTTCGGGTTTTGGTTTTCGCAAACGGACACTGGAGCCCCCGGGCCCTGCTCAGTGGTGTGCGAGGCGCGCTCAATTTGCCCCAGGGCTCGATTTTGATATGTAAAACATGCAATCTTAGCCCGGGCGCGCTGGACACGTGCTTTTTGATGTGGTGTCGAGGGGTTTGCTGTTTTTTTTAATGCTTCCTCTCGCTCTTTTCGGGCGTACCATTTCGTAAGCATTAGGAGACGCGCGGTCGGAGCAGACGCGACATGTCGCTGGGACGAGTGAGTCGTAAAGCGGCGTTTCGGAAGAGTGTGTTAATATCGTAATAAGGCGTTTTTTTTTTGTGGGCATTTGTGCATGGTGTTAAAAGTGTTTTTATTGCAATTTTTAATGAATGCAACAACTGTATCAATATTGATGAGGCTGCACTGAGAACGATGGTGGTTAGTTTGGTTGTAAAAAACCCCCCGAAGGGGACTTTCTAGATAGGATACATTTATGGAATGTGGATAATTGTATTGTCAACAGAGGAATGCGTTAATTGGTTATGAGAAATTGAAAAAAATGGACAAAATTTTCAACCTGAGAAAAAAGATTTGCATCCCCACCTCATTTGCCATAATTTGGAATGACTATCGATTCAATTGAGCTGAAGAGCTGATTGGCTGAATATGCCAAGAGAGCAGAGGTGAGAAAGTTTAATGTCAAAGTACTCAAATCCAAACCAATAGGATGAAGTAATGATTTTCTGGACTCCCTAGAACTGAAACTGATGTTACAGATCGAAGAGAATACGAGAGAACTCAACTCCATAACATAGACCGCACAACTATGTTTAATGTGACCGTGTTGTCGTATTTTCAGTGTCTGGAAGCACTGGCAGCCATTTTGGTTCTCAAGGCATTTAATACCATTAATTTCTTAACTTATCCTCTAATCCAGGATCGAATAGGTACATAAAATCGTTTAGTTTGACAACGTTTAGTTAAATCATGTTCGCGAGCGTAAAACTAACGAGATAAATATAAACTAAGTTCAACAAAAACCATAGAAGGAGTCTGAACTGAATGCTTTGGACATGAATTAATTGAGATAACTTAAGAAATATTAAAATTTGAAATCAAAATAAACAATAGAATAAAGGAAAAGAGCGGGTAACAAATTTTGAATTAAATTAGAAAACAATTTCTGAGTGGAAATGTTCAGAAAAACGACGCCAAATAAGGCTTGAAAATGATATTCAATCAAACAAAAGTAAATAATGTAAAACAAAATAAAACAATAGTTTCAAAAGAGAATCAACGACGAGTTAGATTTTTGTAAAATAGTTGTAAAATGTTGAAAGAAATAAAAAACCAACAATAAAAACAGAAAAAAACATACTACAACTTCATTAAAAACATCATGTACCAAGAAGATAATAATGTTCGAAATGAGTAAAAAAAAAAACAAGACGAGCTTGTTTCCGCAACTGACAGAACCAGAAACCATAAACATTATTAAACAGAAAGCTATAAACATATGCAACGGTCGCCAGTGAATCCGTTCGAAAAAAGGTGTTGATAGGCTTCCTTTTAAAAGCTCACTGCTTCCATCGTAGACGTTTCAAGCGGAACGATGCACCGGCCGCATGCCCGAAACTCGCACTGTGTGCGAGCGTTTTTAGCAAAATGCACCTCCGCCTTCGAACAACAAAACAACGCGAAACCCCTGGTCACAGGGATTCGCCGAAATTTCGCTCCGTCCGCGTCTTGCACGCACGGACGCCCGGCGGGCCATCCTTCGACGCACCGTGGACTACAATTGTGCGCCAGTCTGCGGGCCCCGGAGCCGGGACCGGGGCCGAGGATCCCGAACATACTGCACCATTTGACAAGCGACCAGCGCTCTCGATTCGCTCCGCTTCGTCTTCGCACGGAACGGGCACACGCCGGCGGGCTTGTCGGGCTGTTCGAGCGGTGCGCCGCTTGTCGGGAAGGCACCGGCGCACGGAAAGGACACCCGGGAAGACGGACGGCATTCGCCCGCGGTCCCGCCAGCGAGGGTAGGATAAGGTAAGAATGGCACGAACAGAGAGAGAAAAAACGCGCAATGAAAAACTTTTCCCTGCACGCTCGGCAGCCCGGGGGCACTTTCTGCCGGGGTGTCCTTTCGCTCCGTTTGGGTTGGGCCGCGCTTTCTGCTGCCGTGGCCCCGCCAGGCAGGAAGTAGCAGGCTCGACGGCGACGACGACGACGACGGTGCTTGTGTGATTGCTTCGAACCGAAAGCGACATCACGATGGGTGCTGCTATTTTTCTCTGCTGCTCCGGCCGCTTTCTTCCTGCGGGCAAGTTCCACCCGAAACCCGACCCCAAAAGATGTCTCCACTCTCCATCGCTCCATCGACTCCCGCCCCCCCCCCCCCCCCCCCCCCCCCCCCCCCCCCCCAAAACGGCTCGCCAAAAGTAAGAACCGTGTGCCCGAGGTTTTTTCTCTCTCCAACTTGTCGTGAGCTTTTTTTTTGTTTGGTGGCTGCACACTGCTGTCCGCTGTTCTCGGAGGCATTGTCCTTCGTCCTCTTCCGTGCGTCTCGACGCTGGCAGGAATTTCGGCTCAAGCTCCACGTGCAGGCCACCGGAGGGCAGGCGCGGGGGGCGGATGGTGATTGCGGGTGTGCGGGAGAAATGAGACCCCGAGACCGAGAACGAGCCCGGCGGGCATCTCGCGCAAGTTGAGAGAATGTTTTATATCAGCCCGGGTAGGCTTGCGAAAATTTCACCCGCGGGTATTTAACCGGCAAAACAACGTACCAAAATGAGGCAACAAGGAAAAATCTTTCAACCGACGAAGGGCGGCAGGGAGCGAGCGCGAGAATCTGTGAAGACGCGGAGGGAAATGACGAAAATCCGGTGCACAACAGACCAGAACCCACGCGGCACGGGAGATCTGCTTCTGCGTATAGGTTGAATTTCTTCTTGCCCTCAACAAATGTGCTTAAGCAAACAAATACGTACTTTATTGTAGTTGATCAGCTGCTCAACCAACAAAACTCACTCAAAATGGTCAAATGGAGCGTTAATAAACTAATTACCCAAGAGGGCTGCATAGCTAGCTATTTTCGCATTATCAACGCCTAAAAGTATGCAATCCGCTATACAATTGATCAGCGCTGCCCCAATGAGCTAGTCTGCACCTGCCAGTTCGCCCCGCCGATTGCGCGTGAGAAATTAGCACTTCACCCAGGGCCCGTCCCGAAAGCAAACAAACAGAACACGCTGCCAACACCTTGTCGGGCTCGTCCCGAAAGCACGGCACTTAACACCTTCACACCTTGGCCGTGTGAGTGGGGCGGCGCGTCTCGAACACGCTTCGGGTTCGGGCTTTAATCGACGAAACGAATTATCGATGCATTCCGGCCAAATTAATCGTCTCGGCGTGCAGAAATGGAACCGAACGCACACGAATCGGGCGCGAAATGGAGTAAATGGAAGAAATAAAACATTCTCTTCGTCCGGTGTTTGAAGTGGCCCTCCAGTCACCGCAAGGAAACTGCTGGTTCTGTTGCGAGCGTTCGTTTTCGGCTCCATTCGGTCGTCCAACCAAGGGCTCTACCAATGCTTTCAGCTGCTGAATAAACGGAAGCGAGCGTCTGAACTTAGGGAATGCTCCATTTTTTTTTGCATCGGGAATAATCGCAGTGAGTTAGTACAATCGATGCTATGATAACAAACGCGTTTTATGTGCTATGTTGTTGAACGATACGTTTTGAACCGTAACTAGACTTGGAGTGTAGAAGAAGTTCTTTTGTGAACAGCACGATCAATACACAGCTGAAGATCATGGGCTTCCTCAAACATTGGGGACGTCTGATTGAAATAGCAGTATCGTTAGCTTCCGTCTTATAAAGTTTGAAATGTATTTTGAAGCAACATGTAGCAAGATAAATTAAACGAAGTTACGATTTCATAACCTTTTCGAAAAAAGACAAAGTACTCTTCCACAATGTTTAGAAAATAATCATTTTGCGTTGCTTGGATTAAAGTAATACAACAACAAATCACAAAGGAAGATGGACGGACAATTCTTATGCACATCTGGCGTATATAGACTCGATCACCTACTTCTCAGCTCCACTTCTCCTGCTCTCTTGCGTGTGCTCCTAATAGCCCACTGCTCCACGGTTTAGTTCCTGGAGCGTCTTATCAGACGCGACACCAACAGACACAGTCATCCCGGCGCACTGTGTGGCGCTTTGTGTGATGCGCATTTCGCAAGTGCAGCCTTATCGTGGCGAGAAGAAAACGGAACCCAGAATGCATGCCCAGTCCCTCGCCGTCTCAATGTCAGTGGTGTTGAGTGTAGCAGTGTTTCAAGATCAGGGCAAGATCGCAATAGTTTGGCCCCATCGGAAACTGTGATCGGTTACTTCATACGCGGTGATAAGATGAGCAAGAGAGCACCCACCGTCGGGGTTGTGTTGTTCCAGCGAGTGGTTGATGCGAGTTCGTAATGGATCGCTCTCGGACCAGGAAAAGTGCAGTCTCGAAGTGATAAGAGCACTATCGTAGACTAGACGCAGCTAGCAGTGGGTGCGATTTGTCCACGCTCGGTTTGATTTCCTGCCACCCAGATCAGTCGACAGCCAGCTGGCCTGTGCCCAACATCACTCCCAAACGGACTTCATTTCTTCACAACATCGTTCCAGAGATGAACGCATTAAGGTTTGATTGAGAGAGTTGTGCACAAACAATACCGCAGTTTGTGACATGTTTTTCTCCGGTGTTCTATAGAGCTCGTGCAGTCGCCGGGGTCTTCTTCCTGCTCGTCATCTCATCCCATGCCCTCATCTACCCCTGCGATCACTACGACAGTGTGGGCGAGTACAACCTGCGCCACTGCACGCTGATCGATGTCACCGTCGTGCACGATGCGGAAGATTTGGACTTTACATCCGAATATCCGCGCCCCTACTGGTTCGAGTTCCGTGCGGCACACATGACCGAAATCCCGCGCGCCCTCTTCAGCACCTTCCCGGAGATGCAGACGATCGACTTCGGCAAGACGGGCATCGAGAACATCAACAAGTTCACGTTCGAGAACGCGAAGCAGCTGCGCCATCTCTACCTACCGCACAATGTGCTGACCGTGCTGAACAACTTCGTCTTCAAGGGATGCGACCGGCTAGAGTGGCTCGATCTCTCACACAATCAACTCCAGGAGGTGAAGGAAAAAGCGTTCAACGACATTCCGACGCTCGTTCGGCTCGACCTGAACCACAACCAGCTGGAAACGCTACCAGACAAAGTTTTCTCGGATCTGCGCAACCTGCAGCAGCTCTTGCTGCACGACAACCGGCTCGCGGTGCTCGGTGACGATCTGTTCAACGACTGCCCGCTGCATACGTTCAACCTTAACAACAATCGGTTGAAAGATTTCCACAACCGAGACTTCCATCAGTCGTGGAAGATGGTCCATCTGCGGGGGAACTTGCTCACCAGTGTGAGGCTTCCGTACAACGCAGTCACGATTGATCTTTCGTGGAACAACCTGACGGCGGTCGAGATCGATGCGATAGTGCAGGTGCAGTCGCTCGATCTGTCGCACAATCTGCTAACCGACATCGGTAACGCTTCGGTGCTGCATAAGATCGAAACGCTCGATGTTTCGTTCAACTCCCTGCGCTCGGTTCCACTGACGACCTTCCTGAGCATGCAGCAGCTGTCCAAGCTCAATCTGGAGGCGACGGAGTTGACATCGCTCGAGCACGGTCTGTTCTCGCAGCAGACCAATCTCACCTGGCTCGACGTGTCGTTCAACCGGTTGCAGACGCTCGATCTGACCGTCCTGACGGCTGCCGCTCGGCTCGAGCATCTCCACATCGACGGCAACAACCTGACCAGCGTGGAGTACGCGCGCCTGCCGGCCCTGTTTCCATCGCTCACCTATCTCGGCCTGTTCGACAACGCCTGGAACTGCTCGTACCTGGTCGATCTGGTGCAGTTCTGTCGCCAGAACTCGATCAACGTCGCACCGCTCAAATCGTACGGCACGGCACTGAACACCTCGAACGTGCAGGGCATCTACTGCAAGAGCTCGCGGTCGTCCGTTCTGCCGGCGGTGACCCCCGTTGAGCACCCGATGGCAAGTGCACCACCGGCGCCATCGGACACGTACACCGTGCATCAGCTGGTACATATGCTGCAGGAAATGAACTACACGACGGAGCAGCTGATGCGGGAGATGCGACGCACGATGCACCCGCATCCGTATAGCGGCGCGAATGGATCGGTTGGCGGATCGGCTGTAGTGAGCGCTTCCTGTACCGCACTGCACGCCTACAACTATCAGGTGTTCATACTGCTCATTCTCTCCGTGATACTGATCATCAACATCGGCTTCCTGCTGTGGGTGCAGCACAATGCGAACGTGCGCCGGGCGGTGGACCGGATGATCATCTTCCGGCGCGACCAGGGCGCCTCCATCCAAACCGAACTTCATCAAGAGCTGTAAGACGTTGCTGTGAGTGTGCGGTCATCTAGTGTTTCTAATAGAATTATTCCAACGGTGTTGATAGTGATAGCAGAAATAGAACATAAATGATCTTAAAGAGTATAAGTTATGTTTTCAATACATGATTACTCTCTTTTTTCGTCTAGTTCAAGTTCTCAAATGGAAACGTGTTCAGAAATATTTCAAAGGACTGATCATCCGAATACTCTTGGGATTCCAGACAGTAGGCTTGGAGTATGAGTCTTATTTATAACTAGGTATCTTAGTAGATACTCTTAAAAACGCTTCTGTCCTTATCAGATGATTCGAACGCGTCGTTACCGCACTGATGAGAAAGATTCTTGGGAAATGAGAAAGATGGGTTGAGAACCCTCCAAATATAAAAGCTGTTTCCTTGCCTTTCTGCTTCTTCTCTCTTTGAAGCATCAGAACATCTTGATTTTTAACTAGCGAGATTTTTGGCGCAACATGGATACTTGGATGGATACGTGGATTCGTAGGATGCATCGTTCATCGACAACTACCAACTTCTCTTTGCTTATTGTTTCAGAGTCTCTCTAGTGTGGACACAACGATGACGTGATTCATATCATTCGATGTCCTTCACAGTACCTTGTACGTAATCTGTTCAATAATTGTAGAATGACCAACTCTATTAGTTGTTCTTTAATCTACTTCCAAGATAATTGAGTGGATATTCAATTTCACAATGAATGAGCACGTTAAACAATTGACAACGTACAGCTGGAACCCTTCGGAATTGTATTGAATACATTTTAACGATTTTAAATAATAATAAAAAAGCACACGCATACACACACATGTGCGTATAACTTTTCCCCGTGCCGGAGGCACTTTTCCCATTAACATCATCATTATTTGTCCCGATCAGCCGATGCTCGTTTTATAATTATCCTTCCTTCACTGTTTCCGAGGGTGTATGCGCGCGTGTGTGTGTGTATGTGCGTTTATTATCACTCCTGTGTCCCCAAAAAGCGGCCTCCTGCGAGTGTTGCGAGTGCATCCTTTCAATATGGCACTGGCGGCGCAAGATGCATCGGCCCTTCCTGCCTCACAACTACGAAACGGGGGCTTTTATTTTCCCATGTTCCGGCGCGCACATTTTCCGGCTTTCGGGTGGGCGCTCAAGGGAGGAAAAAACACACACACACACGCACGCACACTGCTCGCTCGGTTTGCTATTGCTGATAAATAAATAATGTCTCCCCGTTGCTCGTAAAATTAATCTGTCGGCGAGTCATTAATGTCATAAAATTATAATTAACCTCCATTATGGGACCCAGGTGGGGATCCGTGCGGCGTCGAGGGACTGTACGCGAGCGGGAAGGATTTAACTTCGTATTGGTTGTTTTTATCTGCTGTTCTGAGCGTTGAGGCACTCGATTCCGAATTGAATGTCCTCCCGGTGCCCGCAAGGAAAGTTTTTTTCATTGAATTGCTCTCCCGTGTACGTTCGCCGTGTATGCACATGCATCCCGGTGCATTGCGAAGCATTCGCGGGATGAAGTATCGCGATAATCGCGGCCAGGTTCGGTAGGGAAGTATTATTACCTCGAAAGATACGGCCACGAAGACATGAGCGGCATTCGAATGCTGCTCATTAAACCTGCCGCGACCCGCGATAATTGGTTCAAACGCAGGAAATTGCAATTAATCACCACCACCACCACGCCTACCTACCTTTTCAGACAGTTGGCCTCGAGGCCGAGCGCACTGCTCCGTTGCTCCAGATCGGCGGAGTACAGGTGGAATATGTCGAACGGGAAAATGGTGACAATTTTCGCACGCTTCGCACACGGGGATTAACACGATCACGACAGTCGCGCCGGTACGCGCCTGATCGCGATTTCGAGCGCACCTGCACTCACAAAAACACACGCACACACACCGTCACACAGGCACACACACACGCACCTCACTCACACAGAAACCGAACCGAACACACGTGGCAGACGGGGTTGCTGGCTAATTATCGTCCCGTCGTAAAAGTCGTATTCGTGGCCCGCCAAACAATCGCGCCAAACACAAACACAAGTGCCGTGGAGGGTGCGTAACGCTGCGTACCGTCGGTGGCCGATTTCACCCCGTCGTGAGCAGGGAATGCACTTGGCGCGGAGTCTCGGAAACGACTACGGCGAACGTGCGAACCGCCCGGTCCGGTTTGCGTGCGGCACAGCCTCCCAAAAACGTGCGCCCGACGCTCGGCTGGATCGGCTCGGCGTGAATCGGTACGGCGAGAACTATGGGCTCGAGTGTGAGGTTGAAAGGACAACGGTTTTATGGCTCATGGTTTTATGGTTTAGATGGCTCTGGATTTTATTCAATGTAGTAACATTTTGCTTTGAAAGTTCCTCTATTCCATAAACTCACTTTTGAATCATAATTGACCCACAACAAACAATCATACAACAATCATACAACAACAAACTATCATACTTTTAACTGTTTAGTAGCTGTTGCAATCAGCATTATCATTGTTGTCTTCACATATATTACTGATATTCAACGTATAAATCTCGTTTAGTTTGTTATAACTTGGGATGCGGTATTTTTAGGAAGGAAAATATTCAAATTTTTCGCAAAAATCCCGATTATGAGATACTTGAAACAGTGAGTTTCACAAATACACAAGCGAAACCTATCGCACCTTCCTTAACCCAGTGGCGGTGTGTTTTGGTGATCAGCATTACGATGTTTTCTTTCATTTTATTTCATTATTGGACATTTTTGTAGCGTAGTATATAAAAAAGTTTTGTATTTTATGTCATTATCAGAGCCACGACGAACGTAAAAGCGAAAAACAAAACTCCTTCTACTAATTTATGAGCCTAGTTGAAGATTTGAATTTGATATTAGTCTCAAATATTATTCCAAACATTATGTAAATCATAATCATAATGTCATAATAATCATAATTTTTTACAATTTCTAAACATTTAAAATTTCAAAGAAAGAATCTTTTTCACATCCCATTGAGATTCGTGTATTGAAGTACATCAAATAGTTTTGCTCTTATCATTTGAATACCAAGCGAAATGTGAATTTTTAATATTTATTTCATTTTTTTAATAATAAGTATTATAGATTTTAATTTTTGAATATTATAAAATAAATAACTATTAGTTTATTTTTATTTTTACTATTCATTGTATTTATTTTCAATTTGCTCCAATGTTTCCAGATCTGTCCCACCGTGCGGTCCTCCAGTTCGGCTTGAACCGGTTCTCACCGTTGAGCTGCCGCTTCTCACTTTGGCCTGCTCACGACCGCGCTCGACCCGGAATGCTGGCTGGTTTCTGGCGCTCACTTCGGGTTCGGGCCCGGAACCGGTTCAGCCCGGCATCAGCTGATGATGATGGTGGCGTCCCCGGCACCGTTTCGGGCCGCCACCCGATTATGTTTTATGTTGTTTATGCTGGGGTCGCGAAGCGAAGACACACACACCTCCCACACTCGCGCACACGTGCTGGTTTTTGTTTTTCTTTCGCTTTTCGCAGCTCAGTCACTTTGCGGTGCGCTCGGGTTTGCGATAGTTCACGCTTTTCGCATGGCATGCTGGGGGTATTCGATTTTGTTTAGGTTCTTTAGCGGATTCGAGTGGAGAGATCAATTTGGGGTTCCGTTTCTGATGAATGCTTTTCTGAATTTGTCCCAAAGCGCAAAAGTAATATGCAAAGCAACGTTCAACCTAACACAGCGAACGTGCCCAATTAGGCACTGCATTCCATCACCTGCCCGAACCGCCAGCACCGCCGCAACATTAATCTTCGTCCACCGGCGTACTTTGCCCCCTCGGGGATATTGGCCGGGATCGGTCGCAGATAAATGGTCTGCGAAAACGGTCGGGGCGAAACAAAAACCGATTCTGCCGCCATTGCACCGCAATGTCACGAGCCGCGCACACACACACACACGCTCGTACTCCGCCGGCGTTCCCTCGGGGTGGGAACGAGAGCCAGAGAGCCAGCAATGTTATGAGCGCCGACGATGGCCGCGGGCCGATCTGGCTCCGGGCGGGCCATATATTATATTCGCAGACACCCGGGCGGACCCGGGCACGCGGAGGGGATTCAGATCAGCGCTCCGGTACGCGCCTCGGGCTATCGGGGCAAGGTCTGCGTGGTCTGCCCGGTTTCACCGTTCCATTCTCGTCGCTCGTCGGCACGGCTCGGTTGCGCTCGGTCCTATCGCCCCGGTCGGAAGTGCCCTAGGGCGGTTCAGCGTACCGTTCCGGAGCATCGAGTTCGAGTTTTATTTCGATGTGTGTGTGTGTGTGTGCTTGTGTACGTATGTTCGTTAGCTCGGAGCACACCAACACAACAAGCACGCATGGAAATATCGCCGTCATCTGAGCTCGCTCCCCACCCCCCGGAGGCTCTTATAAAATAAATATATATAAGTATAAAATATATTCTCCGCTCGCTGCTCGGCATATCCTCCGGCTGCTGGCTGCACCGGATTCGGTTGTTTGAGTTTTGTCAAGTCGCACCGCACCGAGCAAGCGCGCGCGCGTGCAAGTGGGAGAAACTCGAGCAGCGCAACCTAGCCGCGAGCCTTTTTCCGGGGCGCACAAAACAAGGGAAACTCCAGCGTGTGTGTGTGTGTGTGTGTGTCCCGGAGAACCTCCTGCGTGTCCTGTGGGCGGCAAAACTTACTCTTCTTGCGCGGTGCACCACTTTTTCTTTGCGTTTCGCCTGCAAACAGTGGGACGGCTGCCTGCGGGGGCCACGCAGGCCACGCTCGGCTGCACCGGCGTCGTATGGAAATGTGGTCGTTCTTCAGCGGTCGCGCGAGAGTTTTGAGATCCAATCATAATCCTACGCGCGCTCGACGGGCAGCAGGAAGACGATGAAACATTTCGATACTGCCGATCTCCTGCGGACGGTTCCGAGCAGTGGAGTGATTTGCTTCGAACGATAACAAAGCTCCACAGTGAGCGTTCGAGTGTTCCAGGGCTTATAATGGAGTGTTTGACTGCAGCCAGAACTGATTGGACAGTAATCGACACGAGACGATCGGAGTCTAGGCTGAGTTTGTGTTCAATAAAATTACAATTTGCTGTATTCTGTTTATTTATTTATTTCATAATAATAATTGAATGCCGCAAGGGTTTACACATTTTTGGTCTTAATCTAAGGGAAGGAGTTGGAAGGGAAGGAGTGTGAATTTACGTTCTACTTTTTCGATCCTATCCATCATTGTCTGACCGGCCGGCGATCAGACCACCGAAGCGTGTTCCAATGTCGATCGAACCCAGCAGCAGTTTAGCGATTTTAAGCATAGAGGATCACGTATCTCTTTAGATAATCGTAGAATTGGATGTGAATATAAAGGATGATGATTTAAAAAAAAAACCAAGCTAGACTTCTCATCGCGAAGAACTTGTAAGATGTGACTCGTTTCAATTCACATGAAGATGAATATTAGTATTAAAAGATGCCACTTTTCCCAATTTGTTTATAATTTTTCTTGTCATTCCATAAAAACAGCCCGATGAGTATACTGAGGAAACAACTAAACGACTAAAATGAAAACTTACAGATGAGACGTTTGTTATGCACCTCGAGACAAGGAAGATTTTCATATTTCATTAAAATTGTATTATCATAATTTGTTCGGGCTTTTATCATAAGACCCTAAAATAGAAAACTCTCATGCATGTTCACAATTTTCAAGACATTTTTTATGGTTTTCTTCTGCGATTGAAATGTGACTAAAATTTGAAGCAAACTTTATCGTTGTACATTTTACACTCAATCGCAAAACAAAAACAATGCATGAAAATAAGAACAATATTGAGATTATGAAGAGGAAGACTTAATAACATTGGTATAATCCGTAAGGGTTATTAAAACATACTGTACATTTGGTAAATTTCATAGAAGGATGCTTTAAAACTGGTTCAGTTTCAATTTGTTCTTGTCATTAGTTTGATTCAAGTTTAATTTAATGTTGTATTCGGTATCAGTCAGCTAAGACAGGAAGTCCATTAAATCATAGAGGCGGATCACGCCATTTAATCCATCGATGTAAATTGTAAAGAGTAAGTAGAAAACACTAAAACGAAGTTATACTTAGACACAGTACATCTTCTTCTTTAGTACAATAACCTCATCTAGGTGTAGACCTGTAACATATGGCTTACATTAACTTTATATCCGTACCAGGATAGTCAAGAAATCGATAAAGCAAAGACGAAGCAGAAGAGCAGAATGCTCGATATTTAACATTCATACCAAGACAAAACAACCATCACTCCAATTTGGGGTCTCCGAGTGCCTTCAAATCATAAACTGAGTTTGAAACAAACCGCAATATTGATATCATAATTTATGGCTCATCTCAGCAGATATCGATATCGTAAACAATAAAAACTAGTTGAACATGTTAAATTTGAAAATAGCCACCTTGCCTCCAGTTGATAATGCAGTGCTCGACCGAAAAGTTCAGTTGCAATGTAGTCGTTTGCTTGTTCCGCGCGTATAACTTTTCCGGGGGAAAACATCGTTTTTATTCCTCCTATTCAGCTTAACGGCACAAATTCTAATCCATTGTTTAGCGTGGCATTGTTTGCGTGTTCACGATGCACTCACCATCCACTTACCACCGGGCCAGTCGATTTACACAGCCTCCGACTAACACCATACGGCCGGGGTTTTATGTTCCTGTGAAGTGAGCGCGGGATAACAATCGGGAAATTCGAAAACGACAATGAAACACGACCATAAACACCAGCCGCAAACCTCAGCCTCAACGAACGTGACGAGGGTGGGGTGGGCCAAAGAGTGCGGCAGGACTAAATCCACCCAGGGCTGGATGTTGGCCCCACTGCTGCCACCCACTGTAGCGGAGCGAAAAACGATCCACGACGGATCCCCTTGACGCGTTTGCCGAAATCCGGAAAATTCATTTTGCAAATCACATATTAAAATTATGTGCGGCTGCAGTATTACCAGTAACATGATGAAACTGGCCGCGGGATATGTAAAATTAAATATTTGACGCTAATTCAACAACGGTGCAGTGTGGCGTACGGTGCACGGTGGCCGCATGGAAACGGGTGACTTCGGAGCTTTCGACGTGGGATACTTATCATGGGAGGAGGGGGGAGGAGGTGCAGGTTTGATGTGTAGGTTTTCCCGGCAGGGAGTAAGCAGAGCCACGTACGGTTTGTACGTGTGGAATTTGAAGGGATTTAGAGCGGAAGGAGTTTGTGTACGCCCATGGTAGGAAAAAAGCGTCATTTGATATACGGATCCCAGGGAACTGGCAGGGAGCAAGGCGGTGGGCGAAGTATGCGGCAAAGCCAGATGAAATTGGAATATGTAACGCACTGCCCCGCAGCCGAGTTCGGATGGCAGAGGTGGAGACGATAATGTACGGATGAATTTTCAAAACACGTGCAAATCTCTGTTAAGCATCATGTTTTGGCGGATTTATAATTGCGCGTTTCAATTTGATGCTATTCTGCTCATAAAGAGTCCATCAATTGATGTGTGATATTTATGCAAGCGAAACAGGTTTAACACTAATAAAATGATGAAGCAGAGTTTTAAAAACTCATAAAAACATTATTTTGATAAAAAATGAAAAAGTAATAATGGTTAGGATAGACCAGCACCGGCAGAATAGACCGGATAATAGACCTACAAATACCACCAACAATGCCCAGACCAAAGAATTGAATCAAACCAACGATAACAAAAAATGGTCAACACGGCTACGACCGTAAAATATTAATAAAAAAATAAATAAAATTTAAAAAGTAATAACTAATTTAACACTACAAATCATAGTTAAATTAAATAACAAAATAAACAATGTACAAATGAATAACAAATAATATATAAAACTATATTTTATTTCTAAAGAAAACTAAAAATAATAAAAATATAAGCTCATTCAATTGAGGAACTAAAACATAAAAAAATGGAAGTCATATATAATGAAAAGTGGAAGCGGTAACAAAACGGTTTAAAAGCTTAATAAAGCAATATACCAGTATAACGATAACAGAAAAACTTCTAAACAATAATGAAAACCCGGAAACACAGTTTTTTTCAGAATACAACACTTTATTATCCCTTTTCAACTTCGATACACATCTCGCCATTTTTAACCTAAGAATCTGTCAATGTATATATATAATATATATATGTTCATTTGTTTTGGTCTATTCAAAAACAGAATATGTACATGAAAGGGGTTCGTTTTTGTTCTCGGCTTTCCTTGCTGTTGTCCATTAGATAGAATGCTTGTTGCGCGTTGATAGGATAGGATAGGCGGTCGTATTTAAAATTACTATATACAAAAGCCATCAGCATCATCAGGCGGGCACGAAACGGGGTTGTTAATACGTACGAGGAGCAAACGGTTTGCGGAATTGCTTCGAAACGAAACGTCCGGAAGAGCGAAAAACCCATTATTTCAATACAGGAAAAGGAGCAGAAACAGAGTGACAGAGCCTACGCGGTACGATATGGTAAGGGCCGCTTCGGTGCGCCGCGATCAAAACGTAACAGCGGAAAACGCGAATGCGAAACACACATAACCTCAAAAAGTCGGATCCAAGCAAGCGTGCGATGTTTGAAAGGGTAAATTCGATTTGCTCAAGCCGGTTGCGTTCGTAGCAGAGCAGCATGGTGGTTGGTGGCTGGGGGTTGTTGGCTGGTGGTGATGATGGCCGTGGTTGCTATGGTGACACCCACAAAAATGGCGGATCGTCGTTGTCGTTGCATTCGATCCGCCTCACTTTCTTTGCTGTGTAGAGATTTGAGTTTTTTTCTCTCTCGTAATCTTCTTCTTTTCCGGCAGTTATCGGTTTGAATATGGTTTCGTTATTTTGTTTTTCTTCGTTTATTACAAAAGATGTATGTGTTTGTGTATGTGTTGGTGTGTGTATGTGTGTGTGATTAAATCTAATTGGTATTTCATACTTTAGTGTGTGTTGCTTGTTTTATTTGCTTACGTTTAGTCGGCGCGTTTTGTTTGTTTTTCTTGTTCTCTTGTTCCATCTGCTCACTTCCAAGGAGAGCTTACGAGAGTGTGTGTGATGTGTTTCTTTATAAGTTTGCGTTTATTTTTCTGTGTTCGTACGCCTGTGTTTGGTTTAATTCGCATCGTCTTGCAACATGTGCCGGGATCTAGGATCTTCGCCTTGCTACACTGTTGTTTTCTACCGCTTAAAACATTCTATCTACGCTGGGATTTATTTAGGTTTAAGTGTTCTTTTTTTGGTTTTTGTTTTTCTAAATTTTGCTTCATTTTACTTCCTAGAGGTATGGCGCATTACTTTCGCGCGTTTCTCGTGTTACCAGCGGGAGCTTTTACAACTTTTTTAAACGTGTAGTGGAACAATTAATCAATCCTTCTAAGAACGGACACTAGACGGCCGGGAGAAGAGTGGCATTTGAGGGGGATGGCAGAGATTGTGGAAGTACTTGTACGTGGCTTCACTAGCGGGCACACCGGGAAAGCATGGAGATTCTCGGATCAAGCCTTCTACAAAGAGAACCTATCCATTAGTACAAAAGAGGTAAAGTACGCTAACAGAACGTGAACAGAAAATATATGTGGAAATCTCCTACCAGAAGTGGCTCAAACTCTCTTCGACCATTCGCGCGTATACAAGATGTTCATTTTCTTTCCTGTTGCCAGCTTCCCAGTATTCGAAAATGTTATCAAAAACCAGCAATCCACGATCCGAGCAGAGCAGATTTCCACACCGTACACCTCCAAAGTATACGGAAAGCAAAAAGCAAGGAAAGCAAGTTCAGGCCCAACAGTTCGCTTTGCTGACGCACGTCCTGTGTGTCATTTACCTCCGCATACATATTCCTGTTGTTTCGTTGCGATGCGTTCTACCCTTCATTTTAATTGTCTTGCACAACACTTTGCTTGGTTTAATTAATTCTTGCTGTAGTTCGGCGACCCTCACTATCTGTCCAACTATGAGTTACTCTTGTAGTTTCAGATTCGAATGCTAGTTGTATGTTGTATTTTTTCTTTGTCTAAGCTACCCACTACATACACCGGTACAATCTACGGTATTGTTGTCTTGGTTTTCCATTTGTTTGTTCGTTTTGCTGATGCTGCTGATACGTGTTCTGCTAACAAAGACAGACTAAGACTACGATTTGTAGCGCCTGTTAGGTAGGCAACACTACCAAAGTACTAAGCTTCCCGTACGTACAGAGACCGTCACTTCAGAAGTGAAAATAAAGTAGCGTGTGGTCAAAATACAATCAAAGTGCAAATCCGCCATATCCATTTCCAAAATAGGCTTCGAACTTACTGCCAGCAATAACTGGTCGCTTTGTCTTACTTTCGTGCATTAGTAGGGTCGAGTGTTATGCGGAGTGCATACTTTCAGGATGATTCCTCAAACTAAGCGTTTCCAAAAACATTAACAAAGCCTTTATGAAGTGTTGGTTGCATACTTTATGGCGCGAATGAGCATAATCAGCCCGAAGGTATGCAAATTGCACGCAACGAACGCTTTATTAACGCAATATCATCGATCCTTTGCTCAGGTAATCCTGGAAGGTCGTTGAAAATGCGTTTATTGCTAGTTTTCATTGTACAAAGTGCAAACTTAACGAGGTTTGCCCCAAGAAGTGAGCAATTCAAAATGCAGAACGGTTTTTAATGCTTCATTTAATACCGCATGCTTCGCCTTAACGAATATGCAGCTCACACAAATACATCCATGGCAATGGTTGGTTTGCCTGTGAAAGAAGAAATCCCGTAAAATAGCCACCGCTTGGTTTCCTTGTCCACTTTGCTCCGCCCGCATGCACGAGGTTCTTCCACGGGTTCCATATTAATATAATACATTCATGTCATTGCTGGATTTGATTCTGCTTTCGTCTAGTGCGGTCCACATCACCCACCCCATGTGCCCCTGCCCGCCTGCCCGCCTCCCTCGTCCCATCCAGGCGAGGTATCCCATCGAAAACATGGGACGCTAGTTTTGTCATAAAATATGTTGTTTCAGTTTCTGGTTTTGTTTTATTACGAGACGACCGTCAAATGTCTTACACTTTCTGCTTTTACACAAACAACGAATACGAATTCTTTCCTAGCCTTACCGCTCGAATTTTTCTGCCTAAAACGTTTCTCCAGCGCTAGTGTGCTATCCTGTCGCCTGTCCGGTGCTAATGCTCGCGTGTAGTACGTGTGTATTAGGTGTGGTTTAGAATTATTTTGACCCTTCGCTTTAGTGGTTTCATTGTATTCTTTCCCGGGTACGGCCACCCCCTCACGTTCCACGCACAAACCCGACGTAACGGGCCAAACCTAGCTGCGTTGCCCGCAACAGGGAGGGAAAACGAAACGGTTACTGTCTTACATTTTACCTATTTCTTTATTTTGCCATTACCACCGACTATGAACTAGAGTACTGTCAACACCCGATTTCACTGCACTAATTAATTGATTACAGGTCAACTGCTAAACTGCGCTCAATAAATCACCTTCGCGTCGCTTACAATTACTTCATAAGTTTGACTTTTTAGTTCCGCGTCCGGTCGAGATTCGATTCCAGCCGGTTCGTGCTTCCGATTCAAAATCGCACGTAAACTTCCTTTCTGCGCGGGGCCTTAAGCTTCGCGATCGGATACACTCCCCCAAACGCATGCGATCTGGACGATCGTTCGAGCGACCTGCACGTGAAACGCACTGCGTTGCCAACTGTGCGCTGGGCTGGATTTGATTCCTCCACACATTCTTTGCCCGCTGCTCCTGTTTGCTGCTTGGTTTTGAGTGATTTATTTCCCGTTCTCTTGAGTCCTTCGGTATCCTACTAATCTCTTTTACGTTTAAGCTACAGCTTGTTGGTTTATGTATATGTGTGTGTGTGTGTTTGTGTAAGTGTGTATGTTTTGTTTTTGAAAAGTTTCATAATAATGTTTTTAACATCCATCAATAGTTGATATTAGCCTTACGATTGGTTCCTTACACTAAGCATTGTTTTTCTGTTACTTATTTTTTACGTCTGCTTTTTCGCATAACTGACACATACACACACACTTCTTCTTCTCTCTGTCTCTCTCTCTCTCTTTTTAGTCATGTTTCTTTGCTGCTTCCTGCCTATCTCTTTCGCGTGGAACACGCACACACGGCTCGATCTAGTTACATCTACTCATTCACTGTTCGTTCTTGCGTAGTTTGATTTTCGTTTTTCTTCCACCATTCGCCTGTCGTCCATTTATTTATTCTAAAAATGTAAATGTATGTGTGTGTGTGTGCATACTTTTGTTTTTTTGTCTCGTTCTCTTATTATATGTGTATTTTTGTTTCCGTTCTTTTGTTTGTTTCGGGTTTCCATTATTCAATAAACAACAATCACGTCACGTTACTCGATTAGATAAGAGTTTAAAGTAGTATTCACAGATTCTAGCTGGAAGATTGATTTAATGCATACGATCGCGAAATGAACAAGCGATTTCGTTTTCAACAGTATTTATCAATATAGAGTAGGAGGTTTTGTGGAAGGAACTGAAACACGGCTTTCTGTCGCTCCATTTTTGTTCACCTCCATTTTCCAACACGATACACTCAGCGCAGCGTTGTGGTTTTGTTAATCGATTCCCACGCTAATTAATCAGTAACGGGCAGGGATTGAAAGTTCGCCTACGTTCCGGAACCGGAACGAGCCGTTGAGTCCACAAAACGGGAGGAAATCGAACGAAACATTGGTGTGCTACCGTGGGATTTTCACATTCCCTCGCGGGTAGCTTCGTATTAGTTTTATCTACGGTTCATTTGTTAGCTTTGTGTCTGACTGGTGTTCATATTTACATCATCGTTATCGTCCACCTCACGCAAAACCGCAAAACATCTAACCGTGCGCACGCCATCGTTGATGGGCGAGCGTGCTGGACAGCCGGTTAAAATCGGTACGGTTTGGTTTAGAAAATCGTTCACTTTGAGTAAATCGTACGTTAAATTATTGCTTCCTTACGCGCCTTGTTCCGTTTCTGTAATGAAGTTCAGCGGGAACGGATAAGCGATAAATCATACATCGCAAACAAGCATCATTAAAACAGATTCACAAAACGGAAAAGGGCGTTAAAAAGCTGTGAAACAATTCGTGTGCTCGAATTGCATAACTTCCAGGCGTTCAGTTGCGTCTTCGCCCGAAAGCTATGCAATCCGCAGAACAAAGTTAGCCTTACAAGCTTTTTAACGCCGCGTTCGCTCCTTTAACGAGGTTTTCACAATTTTCCGCTGTATATTACTCCATTCTTTACTTAACTGGCTTTATGCAAATGCCTCTGATTTGTTCAAAATGTGGTTAAAAATGACATTGCAACAAAACAAAAACACACACCAACCAAACAATAACTTTCTTAATTGTCTTTATGATTTAGAAACATCGTTTACGCTACGCTCTCGCGCTCCTGCAGCATGCAGCTATAGTATTCTTCACACGTGTGATATGTACATATCTAGCGTCAAGGGGGGGGTTGGTCTGGCTTAAAATGATGGATGCCTGCTCTATTGGTAGTTTTGTGTTTTTCTTGTTGCTTCCACTGTTTTGTTTTTGCCACATTTTTACGGTTTTAGTTCCATGTGTGTGTATGTTTGTTTTTCTCTCTATCTTCGGTTTAAAGCTATGTTCTTTCTTTGTTTTTCTTACTCTCTCTCTCTCTCTTTCTCTCTCTCTCTTTCTCTCTCTCTCTTTCTCTCTCTCTTTCTCTCTTTCTCGTTTTCGCTCATTTTTTCATATTATTCTGGGGAGACCTAAGACCTAAGACATTTTTACTTACGCTTTCGTTTGAACGCTATCCTATCGGGTTTACTTGACTATCGTGTTTTTTTTTGTTTTTGGAGATTGGGGTTTGCGGTTGGGTCGGTAGTCTAATAACGCTTCCTTTTCCGCCTAGTGTGTGAGGGTGTGTATGTGTTTGTATTAGTAGTAGTTTGAAGAACAGGGTTTTTTTCTTTTCATTACGACACATAAGCACGCTCCCATCGCTCTCTTCACTATCCTACACTTGTCTCTCCAAAGGGAGGGAGACAGAAGAGACAGACAGAGTGTTTAGTGTTGACGCTCGATCGGTAGGGCGAGGGTGCGTCTAGTGCGCAAGAATCTTCTTATTCGTAGCGATAGGAAAAAAGTGGAACGAAAATTCGATACGATCTTCGCTATAACAGTAACAGGTTCAGCTAAACAGCAAGTACTACCTTCCAATCTCAGCACGCAGAGTCGTGCTCTCGTTTCGTGATTAACTTGGGTTTTGGTTTCCCTTTTTTCTTCATTTGTCGATAAAATAGAGACTGTTGGTTTTCCGAGTTTTCGTTACATTTGTAATGTTTGCTTTTTAGAGTTAAAGATGCGAAATAGGGTAACACTGTACAAGTACGCTTTTTCTTTGTGTGTGTGTGTGTGTGTGTTTTTGTGTAGGTTGTGATACGAGCCTGAAGCTCCTCCGTTTTCCTATGCCACATCGATGGCGTATTAAATTAGCGGCTTTACTGTTTTACGGTTCTACTTTCCTACCCAGCTTCCCACGACCCTCAGCGGTGGGCGTCCTGTGGTAGAGTCCTCCCACGACCGGACGATCGTGACATCCTGAAACGCTGCCAAAAAGAGGACGATCGACGATGGTGCCCGATGGTGGTATCCCGTTTTGCGTTTTGTTTGCACGTCTAGAAGTTTTCCGGCTTTTTTTCCCTCTCGCTGTACTGGCAGCCACATTGCTTGCTCGGTGCTGGAATGAAATATCGTTGCTTTTGCGCTCCAATTCTCTCTCGTTCGCTGGAAGAGAGGGAAGTTAGAGTCTCCACCGCGATCGTCGGCTGTTGCGTCGTCTTCCGGTTCCATGGGTTTTGCTCTTGTTGCTATCGCACTGTGAGGCAGATGCAGAAAAAATGCATTGCGTCGCGATCCTCAACGATGCTGATCCTTTTTCTCGGCCTTATCATCATCATCATCATCATCATCATCGTCATTCGTCGGCTGTGCGGGCGGCTGCGCTGTCGATGGGAACGATATTCTCTACGCTGGTGCGCGCAGTCTATTATGATTTCTTTCTCTCCCGTAGCGGAATATCGTCCTCCTGGCATCATTGATTCGCTGAGGTGTAGTTCTGGTGGCGTTTTTGTGGAAGAGATTTGGGACGAAAGTAAGCAGACAAGAAGAAAGAGAACAAGAGATACATAGGTATTAGTTTCCACTGCTGTGTGTTTATCGCCACTGAAATCGACACTAGAGATTTGCAAATAGAGATAGAGTAAGAGAGAAAGAGAGACAGAGAGAGAGAGAGAGAGAGAGAGAGTGAGTGATTGAGGGAAAGAAAGACAGAGAAAGATAGAGCTAGGGGAGACACATAGAAAAGAAGACGGGAAATGACTTCCTGTGTGAAGAAACAAAGGGAGGAAAATCAGAATTTTGGGTGGATTTTGTCTGTGTGGAGGCGATATGAAACAGGACATATTTTCTGTATCCTCCTCAGATAAGAAGAACGGACAGTAAGGAAGAGAAGGAAAATATGGTTGAGCAAGCGGTATATTCTGTTTGTGGTGGTATTGAATTTCTAAAATTTCAATTTTTTGAAGCTTAGATCAAATTTGAAATCTGTCTAATCACGTTATATTTGTTAAAGGCTCAGTTAGTGTAAAACTCGATGGAAGGGAGTGAATTGAATATTTTTGCAGATGTTATCGTACTATGAAGAATTTAAAGAAATTAAATAGGAAAACCTCAAACTGTTGTTGTTGGGAAAATCAACTAAAATCACCTCTAAAGAGTGAATAAAACATCATTAAAGCGTATGAGCAATGAAAGTAGCATACTTTTAGTCGAAATTTTTAAAATATCAGCCTAAAAGTATGCAATTTATAAACGCTCTAACATCCTATTATTAATAATTTGTTTGCCCATTACGGCATTCTGATTTTTAGATTGTTTGGGTGCAATAGTCCAAATTTCGATTGATATTTTCTATTCCAACAATGTAAAATTCAATTCCACTCCCTTTCATTCGATTACTAAATGGGCCATCGAACAAAATAAAAGACAAACTGAACACACGTTCATCAACAGTACACCAGGCAGGGTTTGATCGACAGAACATTCAAGGATTCCAACTAATGCGAGTGTTCAATGTATTTTTCACACCAATACTTCCACAATCATTGTCTCTTTCAATGGGGAATTTGAACTTATTGTCGACTAATATTAGGGTAGAAAAATGCATCAAGTACATACAAATGGATAAGCTTGTTCGTTCTGCAATCAAACCCCGTTAACTACTCGTCGAATGCTTTCGGAATGGATCTCCATGTTTCAAGAAAGGACAGAAAGAAAAGGTGAGCACTCTACATCGATCTAATTTAGAAATTTTATCTTCTTTTCCTGTATGTAAGTGGCAAGAAGAAGATAGTAAAAAAACACACAAAGTAGTTTCTTGAGCACACCTAAAATGTAAAGAGAGAGAGAGATAGAAATGAAAACGAACTGATAAAACATCTAGCGTTGAGTTTGAAAACATAAGAAAACATAGGCACATGATCGCTTTCGGCCCACACAGAGACAGATAGACATTGATTTTTTTTTGTGTTTGCTTTTTGGAATGTTTACTATAGCAACAGCATTCGAGTTGCGCGCACTTTAAGGAGCAGAGAAAGTGATAGAGAAAGTGTTTGTGAGAGGGACAGAGATCGTGAGAAGAGAACAAAGTTCGGAAGGGCACAGAGTGCGTTAAAATTGAGCTGATAGATCGTGTTTTGCAGAAACGGTAAGGAAAGAACAGTGTCGACAGTTGCAAAGTTTTGTTTTTTTTTTTGGTTTGGAAGAGTCGAAACTATGCTGTAGGTGTACTTTTTGCTTGCTTTTGTATATTTATAAGTATAGTTTCAAGTTGGGTTGGGTGGTGATGCTGAGATAGTATAGTAAGCCTAGTTCGGGGTGGTGCAGGCTCGTCTGTATGACACTGGCGAGAGGTGGGGCGGGCCACTGAACTCAGTGAAGCACGTGGAGCTAGTTGAGGTGTCGAATGGTGGAACTGTACTTGCGAGCAATCGGGTGCAATTTTTTGTACACTGGGTGGGGTGTTAGAATTTTGCGTTTTCGTTTTTGTTTGTACAACTATTTACAGCAGCTTTTAGTGTTTACGCCTAATTGAACGGTCATTTTTAGTGTCAAGTACAGATTTTTTGTCTATTCTATTGTTTTGCTTGCAGCTACTCATCGTTCACACTAACTAGATTTTCTCTTGCACGTTTCAGCATACTTTGGTCCAGTTGTTTATTCAAGCAAACTTTGCCTTGCCTATCAACATACACATACAAGCCAATCCAATGAAAGGGTTCGTCAAATTCAATATAGAAACCGCGTTCGAATGCGCCGAATGATGGTCGGTAGAGAGTCTCACCCATCGGAGAAGGTCAGGATGCCAGAAGTTGATTATAAAACATATAAAAATAGGGAGAAAAAACAATAAAACTCTATTCTAGTAAGGCATCACTACTGACCGATTCATTACTTATTTATTTAAAAGGTTTTCTAGCCAGCTGAAAAATCTCTCCAACACTACGAAAGCGAGCGTTCGATAAAGCGTTAGCGTCAACTACTTTTAACTCTAATACAGCTACTACTACAGCTGGGGAGCTCGAAATGCTGCTTGATCGCTACATTATAGCACTCTATCATCCTTTAGTATATGATATTTCTTTAAATTCTTTTTGCGATGAAATCCCTTCCTGAAGTTTGGTACAAAACAGGTCCACAGGGGAAAAGAAAGGAAACATTATTTACAGATACATAAGAAAGGAACATTTAGAGCACATCGAGAAGCAAACCAGGTGTTCCTGCTGGGGTTTAGAATCGGAAACATCGAACAACAAAAACATAAACGATTGTGAGGCCCCGTCCGAGGCGTGTTAGTGTGTTTCGTTCAATGGTTTGAAGTGTGTCGCGACAGTGATGAGTGTCTGCTAGTTGCGTGAAGTATCGTGTGTGTATATGCTGGTGCTGATTTCAGGCCCCGTAAACGGGAAACAACACTCGAGAAGCATTGAGTTGAAAATTTTCACATTTTTTAAATAAACTCATCCAGAACCATATTTTAACCTTACTTTTTACATACGAGGAACGAAAAAAAAACAAAATCGGTTCCCATAACGATCGGTTGTTGCATGCGCAGTACATAAAGCATACAATGCACTTTGCTGGGCGCTTATCTGTGTGAATCCGTGAAAAGCAGCTGGGAGCATGAAAAATGATACCCTCGGAACGTGTACACGCCCGTAACATATTGAAGCATATTTGAGCAGTTGAATTGATGTCCAGTACAAGCGTTTTCCGCGGATTTTTATGCTTCTCTGGAGCGGAGAGTGGCTGTATTATTCATTGCGCCTCGAATCATGTACCTCGTTGATCATGTGTGCAGCGTGCACCGTAAAATAACGCCCCCGAAGGCTAGAGTGCGCACTTTGGCCCTTGGCTCGAAGCGGTGTACATTCGGTGCAATATTTCACTTATGCTCATTTGACGCTCTGATGTACTTCCGTCACGGAACATCGGCTCATGTCCTGCGATTCGATGCGATTCGATCCAGCTCAACAGGCACCATTGACGAGTTTGTTTGCATGCGCGCGGTTGGCTGTAACAATCGACATAATGCAGTGTTGTGTGTGTGTGTGTGCATTGTGTGTCTGTTTGGAAGCGATAAGTTTGTACGCGCGTGTACATTTGAAATAGCGTTCCAGCTTGCGAGCGCCGTGAGGTGTGCTTTTGAAGTATGAGATTTCAAATATCGCATCGATCCGTTTGGTTTATCTTTTCCGCACACAACGATTGTGCCAATGTTTGCCGTTCGCATATGCTCGGCATCGGATTGCTTCTACCTACTACTACTACTGCTACAACTACACCGCTGAAATGGCTTTTGTACAGCGAGCAGGTTGCTCGGAACAGGCTCCGGAAACTAGCGTGTTATGTATAGTACAGTCAGAGCAGAAACTATGTACAACTGCTAGAATTTAGTAACCTTTTTTTTACAAAAACCGAAACGGTAACAAACTATGCAAGGAAACGAAACAAGAACGGTAGTGTACGAGTGTGTGAAGGAACGAGTAGATTTTGGGTGTATTTTTGATAAACAAGAGAACGACGTAGGTTGAAAAACAAAACAAAAAACCGCCGTTCATTAACAAGTGTTCGATAAACGTCCTAGCAATAAAGACAGAGCGAGAATAGAGAAAAATAGAGCAGGAGAAGAGAGATAGGTAAACGTCAGAACTAAAAAACACAACATCGCAACGCTCCGCACCGGCGGGGCGGAGTGAACAAAGTACAAAAACCGAAACGAAACAAAAACACGTGGAACACGCTAACTCTACCTGTATCTGAAAATCCAATCACAGATTTGGCTAACGTGAGGAAACGTTCATCATTATTAGTTCACAGCTCACAGCAAGAGTCACGGGGCAAGGCAAGTCGCGGCGATTTGATAGTGGATGTTTTTTACACGTTTTTTTTTTGTTTTTTTGCATATTTTTTGGTTCATTTTGTTGTTGATGTTGTTGATTTTTTTTTTGCAAGAAGGAAGGCAGTTAAAAGATGTGATTAGTTTCGTCACACACGGCACGTACGAGGCTACTAGTTCAGACCTCGCCACGACGGTAAGGCCACACGCAGTTTGGTCCATTTTGTTTGTCCCCCCTACTCACGCACACCGGTACCTTGCAAAGGGGATAAGGGATGCTTATCGAATTATAGTTGCGCTAGTTTTTTTTCCTATTTTTGTTTTTTTTGTTCGTGTCGCTCGGATCGAATTCACTAGATACGCGCATTCGTGGCGCGGAAAAGGGGAAAGAAAGAAAGAATATGGAAAAAGAGAGATGGGAAAGAGAAACATAATTGCTTATGAGCTATGGGGATTTTCCAATCATTTGCTTCAATTGTTGTGTGGTTTAATGTACTTGTGTGTGCTTTTTTTTTTCGTATCGAAGTGTATTTTCTTAATTTGTATTTTCCATTTTTTTATATCCAAACCATATAGTGGTAGATTTTTGTACATTTTTCATATATGATCGCACGTTTTAAATATTTCCAATTCCATTATCTTTTTAGTATATTTTTTATTTTTTTATAATTCTTATGTGCATTTTAGCCTATCACTTTCAATTTCATCCGTTGTGTTTAACATGGCAAGGAGAACAACTTTTTATAAGTATTTCCGTAAAATATTAGTATAAGGATTCTTCAATATGTATGGAATGATTATAAATGGAATGATCACACACGAGCCATATGGAATGATGATTAGATTTGATGAAAACATCTAACAAACACCGGATATAACAGCCATCGAATCGAGAAATCGAGAAAGACCAACACCTATACATATAAAACGATTAAAGTGAAAGTAGAAACTAACATAAAGAAACAGATAACGCAAAACCAGATGATTGCACTCTCATAGAGGATGGGTCAAACCACAAGAGGGAAAGAAAACCCAAACAGTGAAGAACAAAATCGATGTACAGAAAACATGGAAAACAAAACACCACATCTTTCTAGAAGAAAATCTAATTTGAAATAAAAACAAAATACAAATCACACACATAGTAGGGCAAAGTTAGGTATGTTTTCAATTCTCAACACCAAAGAAACAACAATCCAACAAGAGAACGGAGTGAAAAAAACGAAAAAAATCTAGAAAATCAGGATTAGAAGAGAGATACAAAAATAAAGAAAACAACAAAAAAACAACACGGAGGAGCACAACGGAGTTTGAGAGAGAGAGAGAGAGAGAGACAGACAGAAAGAGAGGTAAAAACGCAAAAAAATGGAAAACCAACCATCAGGGGATCATTATTTTACGGTTCATTACTTGGCTGGTGCACCGGTGCCCGTGCGCTCCCCGCAGGAGTTGCCACTGCCGGTCGACTCCCGCCGCACGTCGTCCTGCACGAAGTGGACGAAACACAGTGGAGGAAACACATCAGTGCTGCTGCGTCAGAACCCAACCGGTGTACCGTGTACCGGGCACCCGCATCGCGGCCAAAAACAAACTCAACCCCCCACACCCGCATTCGCTGACCAATTGCGCTCTCAGGAACGCAGGAGCTGGGACCGATTCCAGGGGACACCGACAGCGAAACGATACAACTAATGGATGGTACTATCGCTACACGCTACTGCTTTGCTGCGCCACCGTGCGCGCTGCCGTGACGTTTCTTTTCCCTTTTTTTCTTTGATCTTTGGTTTCGTTCGCTTGCTAACGTTCGTGTGGCTGCACACTTTTCGAGGCCTGCTTTTGGCTGCTCTCACCTTCCAGTTCGCAAAGTACCGATTGCATTGTTCAGTGGTGGTCGCTGTTCACTGTAGGGTTAGTGTAGCTGGGGTAGTGTGGCGTGTGGAGCCAGTGTAAGAGAGTGTTAAACGAAAACGCCCTAAAGCTTGAATGGAGCTTGAATGGAAACATAAATCCAGAGCCAATCGGGAAGGTTCTCCGTTTGAGAGTTATTTTCGTTATGTTTGGAGAGCATTTAGAAACGCGTTCGCTTGTGTAGCTCTACAGCCTGTACATGTAGTTTGAAACTTAAAAAAGCCCCACAACCGAAACTCAGCACATGTCCGTCGGTGTGTACGTGTTGGTGGAGGCGGTGGAGGTTCTAGGTTCCATAAATACACGCGGCGTCTCTCTAGGAGCGCAAACGAAACGCATTCGGAAAGGTGTCTGTTGTTTGGTTGGTTTGTCTCGCGCGAAGAACCTCCAGCGCACGGGGTGTACTCTATGGCACTATGTATAAGGCTTGTGTCACGCGTGGTGTACATGTTGGTCTGGCTAGGATGTTCTCACCAGTGAAAACGGCCCCCGGGGGTTTGGGGCGACCCTTCTTACCTGATATCGCTGCGAGCAGCATCGTCCGCAGCAGGACTGCAGCAGCCCGGTGGCGCCGGTGGCCGTGTTGGCCGAATGGGACGGGCTGGCCATCGGTGACGGGGATCCTGGCCGCTTCGTCTGCCCGTTGTACTGCGTCTCTAGCTCGACAAACTCCCGATCCTGTCGGTGTTTGAGAGAGATCGGTGTCGGTGTTTGAGAGAAGAGATCAAACCATACATTAGCATCGGTTCCCGCATCACCCGCCTGCATTAGACTCTAATGGCGACGTTCTACGTTCTACACATGTTGTGATGGGGAGATATGTTTGAAATGGTCCTTCTGGTGTGGCGTGTCACTAGGTACATCACAAACGTGCAGGCATGCATGAGAGTGTGCGTGTTTGCGTGTGTGTGTGTGTGTATGCGTGTAACCAGCAGGTACGGTTCAACGAGTGAACAAGAAGAAGTTCGCACAGCATCCCAGAAAATGCAAGAAAAAAAGACGTCCTCAACGATGAGTTACTGATGAGAATGAAGGCAGGAGCTTGCATGCAGCAACGCTTGAAACGCTTGGCGCAAAAGCAACTGAAAAACCCCGGAGCCAATTTCGATCTTTTCTTCGCGAGAAGAGACGTGAAGAGCGCGAGAATGTGTTTTTGAATTTGAGGTGCAAGATCGCGCGATGATTGAATTTCTAAAGTACGACTTTAACCGAGCCCGATAGAGAAGGAGCAATAGAGCGATAGAGAATGGCGGGTGTGACGTATGAAAACTTGGCAAGGATACAACAGTAACAGCGGAAGAGAGAAGAAGTGAATGAAGAAGAAAAACCCCCAAACAGCCGGCTAGATAGCTACCGTCGTCTTCTCCAAGCACCGCAACAGATGATGGTGCTGTAGCTCGAAGATGTCTTCGTCGTTGTAGTTGTCGTCCAGCTCAATGCCGGACTCCTGCGCCGCTAGGCGCGACTCGGCCGCCTTCTTCTTGCTCGCGAACGCCGCACTGGCGCCCGCTTTCGCTATTCGTATTCGGGCAAGGCGTGCTTTCTACAAGTAGGTAATCGGAAGAGCAAAGTGTCGCACACGGTTAGACAGATCTGTCCGGCGGTGCCAGCCTACTTACAGCGAGCCGTCCCCGTCCTCCACGTCCCCGTCGACGGGCCCGCTCCCACCCCGGTACCGGTAGCCTACCCGCTGCGCTTTCCGCTTGTCCGCCCGCTGGTTCTGGTGGTAGATGCGGCTGAAGTTCGACACGATTACAGGTACGGGTAGCGCGATGACCAGCACACCGCTCAGCGAGCAGACGCCACCGACGATCTTGCCGGCAATCGTTTCCGGCACCATGTCACCGTAGCTGCGGATGGAGAAATCGTTTGTCGGTTAGTTTTGGGAGTTGAAATGCTTTTTTTTGCAATGGTGGAGTTTATAAACTGCGACTTCAGATGATCCGACTTCAAGAGATGATCCAACATGCTTTTTTTTTTCTTGATAATTCTTGTAACATTCTTCAGTGATTACTAACTACTAGAACCTTCCAATAACGGTTTCTAAAACTTTGGACCGCATTCTCTTGAACACAAGTTAAGTGCTAATGAATGCTACTTCGGATAAATGGAATGTCGAGGTAGAATGTTTTAAATATTGTCGATGATATCACGACAAGGGACAATTTGTCGAATTCTTGAATGAAGGAGCAATGAGAATGATCTAGCCCATACGCGTATCTTGAATGAGCCCGTGCCAAACAAAACACTTAGTTTAGGTATAAATGTAAATTAAATGTGAATGATGCATATTTGATGAATATGAATAACATAAGAAGTTCAAAGCATACAAATCTTGCTGTAAATACAAACTTGAAGATAATGCTCTCTTCAAATTATTAATTGGCATCACTCTTCACACAAGCCCGGCTAGCTCAGTCGGTAGAGCATGAGACTCTTAATCTCAGGGTCGTGGGTTCGAGCCCCACGTTGGGCGCATTCAATTGGCTACTCTTTTTTGCTCGGACATTGTCAGCATCGCTGCTATGTTAAGCTCTCCTAAATTTAAACGATTCAGTTGACCCAATCTATTAAATCCTTGCAGCGCGCATCATTAACAAGTATCAGTCCCAACAATCGGACTACATCCGATCATCAATTTATAATTCAGTCGATTTGAGGTGTCAAAACCGCATCAAACATGCGACTTGCAACCAGACGGGCACACGACGCACTGGTGGCGGACGCATTCCAAGCAACCGGTGCGTATCGAGAGCATCATTAGATCCTCATTGCCATCGCTGGCGACGGGACATATTAAATAGGGGCATCATCAGCAGCGACAGCAGCCGTGAGGTTTGTGTGCTATTAATACACACTACCCTGAAGCTCCCGCCCAGCAGTACACAGACGAAATGAGCCGTATCGGTCGACCGTTTAAGGTTGGTCTCGCACTATGACGCAATCGCATCGATGAGTTCTGGCTTGGGCCACCGACGAATGGCAGCAGCTCTGTCCAGCACCGCCGCGGTGTTGGGCCCACTGCCAGGAGAAGATGCACGCGCTTCATCAAACGCAAAACACACACACATACACACAAACCCGCGCGCGTACTCCCAGCGAAAGTGACTAATGTTTTCGCTACAAATTGCAGGCCGAAGTAGCGTAACGTTTACGCTCCAAAAACATGCCGATTTCGATCAGCTGTCTGAGACGCCACTTGCGGCTTGTTGTTGCAGTGACAGAGCGAGACAGAGAGGCAGTACGGCGCAATCACAACGTTAATTAATCTCGCTCGTACGCGTATTGATTGAGGCGGTTGATTCAACACAAATACGGGCAAAGTTGCACCAAGACATTGTGTTTGTTTGTTTGGTCGTGGAATGGGGTTGTTTTGATTGCTCAAATTCGAAGCGAGTGAAGTTCGGTCTCACGTATTTGCAAACAATCTCGTGTTTATAGTGTTTAAAAATTGATATCAAATGCGTGTTGCTCCAGCAACACATTCTAGCCCCCGTTCATCTGCTACGCATCAGCCAAAAATCCAATCCATCCGCGCTCAATTTCGGTAATGGATTGTGAATCAATCGATAACACCGACCCCTCCGACAGCTAATCAAACGATTTGCCGAGGCACCTAGCGGAGCCCGCGCGGAGTTCGTCGAGCGCTCGTGATTGATGAAACGTACTTAAAGCGCCGGTGAGCGACCAGAGCCCAGAGCGTGAGTCTGTTATTCCTGAACGGACTCGAACTTCGAACTTTGTGATTTCCTTTCCCCTGCATGCATTCACGCCATCCAGTGAGGGGATGCGATGGAGGGAGCCAGTTCTTTTTGCCTCGCGTTCGGGTAAAACACCCCAGGATTATTTGGGTTGCATGGCGCGAAAAGAGCAAAACCATTAGTCAAACCCATCCGAGGCGTCCTCGAGAGGGATTCAGCGTGCTCCGAACGCTCCAGATTGAGTGCGCTCCGATGCGAGAAACTAAAGCTCGGCTGTCCCTCCTCTGGCTCTCCTAGGGCCACTAATGACAGTGTCCGGTGGCAGTTAACAACGAGCTTTTATTTACCCTTATCACGCATGAACGGTAACCGGCGGGATCCCTTTTTGCCGGACGGGTCCGAAGTCACCCGCCAGCCAGGACGGACCGCTTGGAAGTTTAGCGTTTAATGGCTGCCCCGGGTGTGGTAGTCAAATCGCTTGTCCCGGCATATTGAGGCGTTAAGAGCCATCGTCACTGGGCAAGTGACCAAGAGAGGGCGAAGCGAAAATGGGACGTGATAAGTTGCAAATAAGAATTAAAGATCCCTATCACCAGAAGTGTAATCTTTGGGGCCAATTTCGCCCCTCAGCCAGTTGCTTTACGTTGGGAGACTTTCGAACACACCACGCCACAAAACAGGAATACGAGGAAGTAATTGTTCCGAGCTCGTTATACTGGTTGATGACTCCTATATGGGTCAAACGCAAGTAGCGTAAATGGTTGCTTAATAGCTCGAACAACTCAAAAATGGCACTCTTCTCACAAGCGATCACTCACCAGATTCCGCAACAAGATCCTGTTCACAGGGAAGACAATAGTTCCGGTCGAGCAATACTTGCCGCATTTATTAACACCTCGATTACTTCCAGACACTGCCTCCGTAGCGATTATCGTGTTTCGGAAAAGGACACGAACGAAGACCAACTTTTGGGTCACGCTTGCACAAGAACCGTTCCAACAGTACTGCACTATAATTGCGACCCATAACTAGAACCGTCTATCGTCTGGGAGAAACTGCACAGCTGCAGTCAACTTACAGCCAAGCGGGATCTAGTTTCGGGTGAACAAATTCATTAGCATCCGTAATGATACGGGTGTTCTGTGCTTGGTGTCTCGTGTTACTCCCGCAGTCGGTGTTAAAGTCAAAACTCTCCTGCGCCCGCACGTGCTCGGCGTAGTTACGGATGCACTTCTGAATGCAGGAGATGCTGGTAGGGTGTAGGGAGTTTGGGATTCAAAAGAAAACTTTCACCTTCAGAACAAGTTGGAGAACAATACACGAGAGAAATAGAACGATAGAGCATGGTTGTGATAAGGTACAACAATATGGAAACGATCTGGAAGTTTTGTGCTGCTAACGCAAACAGTGGGCTACCTGGGTTGGAGGGTTGAAATGTTCGATCCGGTTCGAAGGACCAAAATGTACGATGTTCAATCGTTTAATGAAAATTATAGCAAGAATAATAAAAAAAAGATTATTCTCCCACTGCCACAATATCGTATTAAAGTGATTATCTCCATTAAAACTAAATTTTAATACGCGTCTTTGCGTTTCGAATAATTTCGAATAATAAAGACTACAATTATGTTACGCACTGTACAAACCAAGCCCATTATTTGAGCTTCACATTCATGCAGCCGTTATTTATAATAATTTTGCCATAAACCTCCTGTTATCGCACTTCATGCAGTTCATGAGGTTCATCGAGCTTAACATTAAGCTTTTTTGTATTAATTATTACTGCCGTCTCATGCGCACTGCAAAAAAAAACGTACGCTTTTCTCACGAGCCAACGAGAAAACCTAGCAAAAAGCCCCTCTTTCCGAACCGGACTGCGGATGGCAACAAAACCCTTTACAATCCATTAATTTTCCACGAGCAGATTGCCGTGATTTACGATTATGGAAACATCATTGAGTGCTGAACGGAATGAACCAAAAACAACAGAGGCACAAAGAAAAAAACAAGACCGGTCATAAAGTCCGATCGGAAAACCATTGAACCGTGACAAACCATTAACGGGCCAATTGAAACCGGGCGATGCCGGTGAAATAAAAGCTACTCGAAAGCTTCTCCGCTGGGAGCGCAGAAGCGAACGGAGCGGGCAAAACACAAAAAAAAATCAAGCTAAAAATATGACATCCAATAAATTAGTCGTGCGACCAGAAAACAATCAGCTCGCGGAGGACGCGGGCATCATCCCGGGGCTGGGTGGTGGGAAACGGACCCGAAAAAGGTACCCGCTCGGAGCAGCGTCGGGCGCAATGAATGAAATTCTTCGCTCATAAATCATCGATCAACAGCATTTACAAATGGGTGCCCCATTAGGCTATCCCTTTTTACGGTGCCAATGAGTGTGTATGGCTGTGTCCGTGTGAAACCGCACGGCAAACTATGCCCGAAGAAGACGTGCAACAAAAATGAGGTACCAAAAACGACACTTCCGAGAAAAAAAACAGCGTCGAAGAAAGCAGCTGAAACGGTGGCGCAGTGAAACGTTTCAAGTTTTGCGGCGAAAAACTTCTCCAACTTCAGTGGAGCTCCCGGACGGGAAATGCGACACAGCCGGATGCCAGCCGGAGCAGTGTGTGTGTGCGCGGGGAAAAGTGGAAATAACATTTTCACCTCATCAGACGGCGAGGTTGATACCCACCACCACTGAACCACCGGTGACGGTGGTGGGAATCGAATGAAATTTCAGCAAATATGCTACCAAAGAAATTAAAATTGTCATTGTGTGGTGTTTCCGGTTCGCGTCGCACAAGTGGGAACGTTGGTCGGGTGAACGTGCCGGCGTCGTGTGCGAAGTGATCGGACTACTAATGAGACGCCGGCGCCTATAACTAATTTCATAAAAACGAGCCCTACCACGCTCGGCAGACGACGAAAAGCTGCCATAACTCATGCGACACACGATTTCATGTGTGAGTAAGTTTTCCTTGCTAGCCGGCTAGACGTGTGGCTTTGTTGCGGGTTTGAAGCGCCCTCTAGTAAGGGAAGATTTTTGTGATGAAGCACGCAGAAACGGGTGTTATCTTTGCTTGGTGTTTTTTTCCCTCTCCTTGTGTGATCTTGAGAACTTGCTATATTTCATGCATATTATGATAATTTAGTTTAAGTACAGTTTGTGGTGCTTTCAAACACGTGTTTTTAAGGTGGACCTATGTCGAACAAGAAACAACAACAGATTAATTGCATTAAACGCCTGCAAATGCTTTTATATGCTAATTGCTTAATGCACTGGGATTTTCAAACATAACTTATGCAAACATTTTGGAATAAAGTAGACACATTTTGTTGCTAACTCTTTAATGAATTGAAGACATTTTGGGTCTATAACGATATTTTTAATCATGTGCAGTCTTCCTTAAATCCAAATAAATTTTTTAACGTTACAATTCTTGTTAATTTTTGTATAGTAATTTTCCCAGAAGCAAAGAAAAACATAATGAAGTAGTGAAAAATATTAGGCTAAAAATGTTACAGTCAGCCTAAAAGTATGCAATCCGCATCATATTTGGATAATGCTTTGTCCTTGCTAAACCTGCCGGCTTGGATAGTTCGAAGAAAAGCATAAAGTTATACGAATCAACATGAAGTAATCATGTAGTATGTGATATGAATATGACTATTAATATCAAACTTATTCATCAGCTACGTAATACAATCGAATCAGCTGGAAAATAGTGTTTTAACTGCATTATCATTTTGATTCATTTCGATATAAAACTGCCGTCAGCGGATATTATGTGTTCCAAAATTAATTAGAAGCTTGCACATTCCCGAACGCCCTTTAATTATCCCAAGCCCGCTAACAGCGTTAAGTGAACCGATGCGTGCATAATAGGTGTGTGAGTTGAACGCATCATTCGATTATACCATCAATCACATCGCAAATGTTCAGAGCGCCCGCAGGGTGTTTTCGTCGGAATCAACAACCCGTGATGCCCGGGCGAGAATGTCGCGAGTTGACTTAGAACCGTTTCACCTTTCTCGTGGAAGCGTGGAACACAACCACGCACAAGAACATTAGCAGATGTTTTTTTACTGTTAGTTAGTCGTCCTCTTCCCGTGGGAAATCGTTGTCTCTTCAACAAACTTGAACCACCTCTCCCTGTGTGAGTTAATGGGAATAATTTGCACACTTTTGCCACGGACGCTGTTTGATGTGGTGCAGCTGTTTAATATGGTTTATTTAGCGTGGGGAGATCCCCACAAGGGGGGGGGGGGCTGGCATGTGGGGAGAAGGTGAACGAAAAATCCACCCCCCATCGCAGCCAGCGGAGGTGTGAACAAACTTTGACATCGATAAAACGCAAAGTGGTTCGTACATCTCATTACCGACCTGCAGCACTTTAATGCTGTGATGTTGGCTCTCTTGCCTGTGTGTGTGTGCGCTTATACCAGCAGTGTGCATAATTATCGCGTGTTTATACTTTCGCCGCATGGATCGTTTTTTTTCTCTCTCCTTTTTTGCGTTGAGTGAAAAGTTTCACGTCCGCCGGCGAACTGTGCGCCTCCATTGGTGCAGGTAATTTAGCAGCACCAAGGGACTTGCAGTGCAGCAATGCACACAAAGTTGTGTAGTTTAGTACGTTGAACTTGGGTTGGGGAGAAGTTTCGGGAGAAAGCAAATCAAAAACAGCAAACACAATATGAACTCCCGAGGCGGGGACCGGTGCTCGTGTTGATCGTATCTGTTAATAAAGAAGGAAAAAAAATACTGTAACGAAGTTTCACGACGCGACGCTGCAGTCGCTATCAGCCGGGTAACCATCGTTTGGAAGCTGCAATGGTTGGCGATGTTTATTGCATCATAAACGAGCATTAGCCCGGCTGGAGGGTATCATCGAACGCTCGTCTGCGACACACTTTAGAAGTTGAATTTTCGCGGCGAAATATTCACTGTGATTTTATGTGTTCATACGGAGTCGGAAAAATCTCGGCTCACATCCGATGACTAGTCCACGGCAATGGCCTCACCGCAGGAATGGCACCCACGCCGGTCGAAATCAAATCAAATCAAACAGCGCCACGGTCGGTCCACCCCCAGCCACGCTGGGTGGCGTGGAAAACCGTTCATTGCTACCTGGAGGCGTGTTTAATGGTTGGTACCATTAGGGTTTACGAGAACCCGAGAACGGCACGGCCCAGCGGGAGCGGTGGCCTAATATTTACGCAAGACGCAAAATTAAGAGGCAAAGATAATCACGACCGAAATGGCCGTCCAGCATCCATAATCGTCCCGCTCTATCGGCTTAATTGGCGCGTCGTCGCCGCCGTACTTACCCGAGCGTGGTCATGGTGACGATCGTGTACCAGAACGCGGCCGGGATCGAGGTAAAGTTGGTGCCCTCCACGTTCTTCTCCGCGTAGAACATGACGGTCGCGAAGATGATGATGGCCATCGCGAGCGAGAACACGAGGAAGCCGAGCTCGGACGCGCACGACTTGAGCGTGTAGCCGAGGATGCGCAGGCCCTGCGAGTGGCGCGAGAACTTGAAGATGCGGAAGACGCGGAAGACGCGCAGCGTCACGAACGCACCCGACACGTCGTCGTTGTCGGTGATGCCGAGCCCGATGTAGTACGGCAGGATCGCGACCACGTCGATGATGCTCATCACGCTCCGGACGAACTTGCACCGGTTCGGGGCGGCGAACAGCCGCAGCAGGTACTCGGCGGTGAAGATCATCACGCACGCCGTGTCCAGACAGAAGAAGACGATCTTGTAGCGCTCGCCGCACGAGAGCGTGCCGGCGCGGCCGGGCCGCACCCCGCACGGCACCGTCTCGACGACGTTCGCCATCACCGACACGGCGATGAAGAAGCCGGTGACGTAGTAGAACACGAGCGCGGCGGTGGAAGTGTGCGGATTCTCGAAGGCGCGCCACATCCGCTGCCGGATGTTGGTCAGCTGCTGCAGGTTGTTGTCGCTGTTCTCCGACAGCTTGTCGTCCATCAGGCGCTCCGCGTTCTCGCGCTTCCGGTCGCGGTAGTCCTCGTAGCAGCAGTCGCCGATCACGTCCGGCATGATGCCGAAGAACGCGAGCTCCTCGTCGTAGCTGAGCAGACATTCGTGGCGCGGGTAGTGCAGCTTGCCCGTCCGGTAGTAGTTGAGGATGTGCCGGAAGATGTCCGGGTCGCGGTCGAAGAAGTACTCCTTGCTGTCCTCGTCGTAGAAGAAGTCGCGCTCGTTCGAGCCGAGCAGCGTGTCCGGGTACTTCTCGACCGTCGTGCGCCAGGTCTCGAAGCGCCGCCCGGACACGTTGATGATCAGCTTCTCGTCCTCCGACCGCAGCCGGTCCTTGAAGACGGGCGGGGCCGGCAGCGGGTGGGACGCGATCGGCACCCAGCCGATGGCCGCCGCCCGTGCGAATGGCAACCAAGCGGCGACCGAAGCCATGCTATTCGGTGGAATTTTTCAATGGTCCTCCAAGTGCGCAACGACCCACGCGGAGTTCCGGGTGCCGGAGTTCGGGCGTGCACGAGTACCCGTGTACGACTCGGCGGCGGTGCGCACCGATTTCCCACCAGATGGCGACACTGGGACGCGCTAGCCGAGACACAAACCACTCAACCGCTCGAACGACTCCGTCATACACTCAACGAGACACTTCACGCGGAGGAAACGCAAAACCGAAACAACAAAAGTTGGATGTGTGTGTGTGTGTCCTACCGTGTCCTGGCGAGCGCACTTCGCAGTCGCAAAATGTAACACTCCCGCACTGGCGCACGCACTGGCACGATTCGCGTTCAAGTGTTCCCGGCGGTCGGCCTTGCGTCCTTACGGCGTGTGCTGCGCGCACCGTCTCGCACACCTCTCCACTGTTGTTGGCGCACGCCGGTGATTAATCACTTTCATCGCACTTCCTGGATCCGGTGTCCGGGTTCGGTGAGTTGTGCTTTTCCGTGCTCTTCCGCGCGCGCCTTTGTTCGGAGATGCTCGATTTAGGAGTCAGTCGGCGCACCGGCCGCATGCTGCCGTCGGCGGTCGGCGTTCCACTTGCGGCTGCACCAGACGCGCTCCGCTGTGTACCATTCCATCCCCAAGTGCGCGTGAAGCTGTGGCTCAGCTCGGCTCCGGCTCAGTGGACTGCGGAGAACAGTGAGAGAGAGAAAGAAGAAAGGGCGAAAGTGATATCATTAGTATAAGCTGCTGAATATTGCATCCATTATGGGGCGGTGTCTGTTTGCGAAGCAGATAGCGGCGAGCGAGTGCGAAACCGATTTGAAATTTGACCCCACCGGCGTTCCTTTCGGAGCGCTCCAGAACAGCTGCATTCAATCGAGCGCGGGCAAGGACACGAGTGTGCAATGATGAAGTGACAAAGTGATATTGAAGACACCGTCGCGCGAGCGGTGATGGTGATGATACTGATGATGCTGCAATGGGAGTGCACTTTTCAACCGGCTTCGACCATGATGTTGCATGCAAATCAAGCCGCTGGCATGCCTCACATCCCTGGGAGATAGTGGAGATGATCAGCATAAAGCCACTGCGACGGTTAGCCGGTCGTGGCTGTCGAGCGTGAACATCAAACCCTTTCCCGGGCAAACCCCGCTATCGCCGCTGACTAAGCGCTAATTGATTGATAAGAAAAATGAAGCGGGAGCCGGCGATGACACGCGGTTGGCATTCTGTTTTCTGCCCCCAAACCGTCCAGTCGATTAGATCGAACGGGAGCTTTGGATGGGAAGATGCCTTTCGTTGTCGCGTACGGTGCACCAGCTGGATGATGTTCCGTCGGGCTCATTCAATATTCATCAAAACCGAGCGCAGGGCGGGATGAGAAAATGCCACGCGACTGTGACCTTTGGAATGGCTGGGGCATTGAGCATGTTTGTCTATTTTGCAATTTATATTTCACATTACTGTTACGAAACAACCTTTCAGCAGAGGAGTCTGCCCACGATGTAATTCACCAGAGTAACCCGGTGGAAGGTGTCAAGTAGTCAGTTAGCGACTTGATAAAGCGGAACGATTCTGCTCCCTGTTCGTCTAATCTGCTCCCTGCTCGTCTAAGTAGCTCGAAAGTATGCAAACTATACCACAGATCGATATATTAACGCCTTATTAGCGCTGTACTGGTACCAAACCCATACGACCAGGATAGAGGATCTCTGGAACCTTTTTGGAGCTCTTTTTGACCTTTCGAAGACAACTTTTTGAATCATGTTAAACCTCTTCTGATTCTTTAACTTAAGTTTTCTTTTGAACGACTTTAGGATCTTTTTTACCGTTTCTAACCTCTTTTAGACCGCATTTAACTCGTTTGTGTTTGCATTGCATAGCAATCAACTCTTATTTGCTTTATCACCCCAAAAGTATGCAATCTGCACGACAGTTTTTGATTTTTTAAACAGTTTTTGACAATTTTTATTCATTTTTCCAGCTGGGATGTTATCCTGGGTAAGTTAAATGATTCTTTTTCGAATAAACACGGTTATACGTAATAGTAATTGTAAAGGTGTCATAAATTACTCACATAAAAAAACCGTAACAAATGGTCGATTCACACTAATAACAAAACCTAGGAAATGTAACCTAAAATATGGCCTGAAAAACATAATTTCAAACGAACATTTCACATAATTGAACAATTGCACATCGACTCTTTAACCACACATCACGTCTTTTATAGTGTTCCCAGTTCAAACACCTCCGAGCGCGCAGCACGTAGCGCCCGTTTCAAGTGGCGATAAAACTTACTTAAAACTTAACACATCGACATAAAACATTCCGCATGTGAAACGACACGCTGCCATAGCCGCCGAGCACTGCATTAACGATCGGCTTCCTGCTTTACACCACCTTTACACACATCCTGTTGCATCGCCAGCGCCAGCCAGCGTTTGTCATATTTATGAAGACGGCGCGTTTTACGGTGCGCCAAAGTTTTTACCGCCCGCCGCCGGGTCCGGTTTCATTTACTTCCACGATAGTGACGTCTTGGGAGCTTTATCCGTTTCCGGTCGTCGTCCCGGTTTGCGGGAGCCTTCTGAATGGGGTTCGACACTGGTGGCGAGAAAAGAGGGGACAACCCAAGGCAGCTGGGCTTTGGTGACCCCACAATCGACACACACTGATTCACGACCCGGCGGGATTTCCTTGCGAAACAATAACGACTGCCCGGACCGGCACAAAAGCTTGCGACAGGGGCAAAAGAAGCACAAACAGGGCAAAGAAAAGGAAAGGCAACAACAGTGCCAAACGAGATCAGTAAAATTTATGGCAAAATAATCGGAAATCATGGCAATATTTTTTCCTTAATAGGAACATAAAACAACCGCACAGGCCTTCCCGTGCTTTTGCTTCCCTTTCGAACCCGTGGACAATTCATTTGTGGTCCCGGAAATGAACGCTATAATAATTGTCCACCAACACACACCCGTCACATCCCTGGGCGAGACTGGGCGGGGAACAAAAGACCCGGCGAAGCGGAATTGCAAACGGATATGCAGGCCTGCTGCTTCCCCATGGGGCTGGGAGTAGACGAGAGCAAAAGGACGGTCTCAGTCTCATTAGGACGTTTCCGATTTTTATGGAGCGGCCGGGAGCCGCGAATGTTTTCGCTTCATTAGAAACATATGGCCTCCGTTGTTGTTTTGCTGCCGGGGTGGCGCAACCTCGGGACAGAATGTTTCTTAATCCTTTTTCCATTACGCCCGGGGGCGTTTGCCATTTCGGATCCGGTTGCTTCCCTTTGTTTCGAAGCTTGTTTTAAATGGCACGACAGTAGGAACAAGTGTAAGAAAACAAAACCGGCGTTGGAATCGTTTCGAAACCACCGTATGATGGCGTAATTAAGATGCAATTAAAAATGCTGAAATTAATTCCCCCACCGGCAGCGGTTTGTAGTTTAATTGCTTTCTTCTGATGAAAACGTTACACGGCCGCGTCGGCGTTTGCTTTGCATCGCTGTACGCTGTCAGCGCCCGAGGCGCTAGATTGATGGAATATTTACGAGACAGGTCAGCCAGCGGGTTGAAGCGATTTCAATTATGCCCCCCGGAAGCCATTGCATCGCATTGATAGTGCCTCTTGCGCTGGAACCGACGCAGCGGTGCAATGGAAAATGAATTAATTTGATAACACATTTTAATGACGATGATAAACACACGAGCACATCAAACGAGTGAGTGAAGTGAGTTGATGGTGAACAATAATTGCGTGTACATAATAACGCACCGCGCTGGGATGATGCGGATGCGTGTCGGTACTGATAGCGAATGATCTTCTTCGCCAGCGGTCAAACCGTTATCAGCAGCTGACTATGCTGACCTTGGAACTGCATCACTTAGTTGGTGAGGATGTGGTGAGGATGTCACTGTGCTCAGTTGATGCGTGCGGCAGTTTGTGTAAGGTTCGTTACCGGCAGTGTGCGGTAGTGAAGAAGTTTTTGAGGATGTGAGTTGTTTTTAGTTTACATCTATTGTGACCTTTTGTGTACTTATATTTTTGTGGAATTAGACAGTAGCCTTCTTCAGGCTTAGTTGTGAAATAATGTTGAATCGACGAGTGTAAGAGATTATAATTAATTGCAATAAGCATCCTGACAAGAGTCTCGTATTATCACCTCGACGTTAAAATTCGAAGAAAATTTTAACTCAACTCTGGAATATGTATAGATTTCCGATATTGAGATGATCTTCTTAGTTTTAGTGTTATTAATTGCTTAAAATTTAGTAAATTATTTTTGAAAACCTAAAATAGTTATACTGAAGTTTCAGCCATACAAAATCTGACTCTGAAGCGTTATTCTTCTTTTCCATGCAGGTATTTTAAAGTACTCCTGGTGTTGTTTTGCTGCTTTCAACTGAATGTGGTTGAAATCAAGGCACAAGAACACACCATAGAAGCCACTTCTTCAAGTGAGGAAGAACCCTCCCTCCTCGACGGAATCATCTTCTCAAACGAAACGGTTCTTATCATCGAAGAAAGCCCCCTGGAAACGATCGCGTTGAGCCTGCTCGCACCATTTCCCACACTTAAACGCCTCCAAATCGCCGGCCGGATACGAACAATCGATAGTAATGCATTTACAGCCGTCGAAACACTTACCCACCTCAGCGTGGACAACAACAGGCTCACCGCGGTACCGACGGAAGCCCTCGGCACGCTGCGCTCCCTCGAAGCCTTTTCAATCGGCAGCAACCGACTGCGGGCGCTCTCCGACGGAGACGAATTTGCAAACCTACCACATCTGCGGAGCTTAACGCTGAGTGGAAACTTGATCCACACTCTGCATCCGGCCACATTTGCCTCCCTGGGTGAGCTGCGGTCGCTGAACGCGAGCTGGAATTGCCTGGCGTCACTGAGCGCGGGCGTGTTCCAATCGCTCGAGCGGCTGGAAGTGCTCGATTTAAGCTACAATTACCTGAAGCTGCTGAACGCGACCCTTCTGCAGCGGTTGAGCGCACTGCGGGAGCTCCATCTGGGTGGGAATTTGCTCGAAACACTGCGTGCCAACACCTTCGTCGCCCACCGTGCGCTGGAGCGGCTCGATTTGAGTGATAATTTTCTAAAAACGCTCCCGGTGCGGCTTCTCACCGCCAACCGGAAGCTGCTGGAGCTGAACCTGGCCGGTAACCTGCTCGAGACCGTTCCGGTGGACGTGTTCGCCGGGTTGGAGCGTCTGCATTTGCTGAACTTGCGGCACAACCGGCTTACCCGGCTGGCGGAGGGCACGTTCCGTGATCAGCCACTTTTCACGCAGCTCTCGCTGGAGGGCAATCGTATCGGCAGGCTCGAGGCGACAGTTCTTAAGTCCTCGGACGTGACGTTACAGAATAATCGTTTGAAGTCGTTGGAAAAGGTTCGGCCGGCGAACGCAACGCTCATCCACAACCTGTTCCTGTACGGCAACGAGATCGGGACGATCGAACAGGATGTCTTCGAAGTGCTGGTGCGATTGGAAGCAGTTTACTTGGATTATAATCGCATCGAGGAGCTCTCGCCGATGCTGTTCCACGCCAACCAACACCTCCACCACGTGACGCTCGCCCACAACCGCTTGACCGTGTTGCGTACGAACACGTTCGCCGGCCTTAGCCATCTTCATTCGGTCGATTTATCCTACAACCTGCTCAGCGTCATCGAGCCAGCCACCTTCCACCGTTCGCCGGTGGTGTATTTAAATCTGAACGGCAATCGCCTCAAAAGCCTCGACGATTGGGCGCTCTCCGGTACGCGGTTACTGTACCTGCACGTAGATTCCAACGAGATTGTCTCAGTGCGCTACGACGGGCTGCTCAACGGACTGGTGGAGCTATCGGCTGCCGACAATCACATCGCGGCCTGGGACGAGCTGTGCACGACGGCCCGGGGGAGCAACGCAACTTCGCACCTGACAGCCATCAACTTGGCGAACAACTCCCTGACAGTTGCGGGCAGCAGCGGCTGCTTGGATCATCTCACTGCCAACGCCAACTTGGATCCGGTGACTGTGAACGTCGCGTTTAACAAACTTTCCGAGCTGCCCGTTCTTGCGGCCGGACGAGGTGTCCACCGGTTGGATCTCAGTGGAAACGCGCTGACGGACTTGTGCTTCCGGGCGGCGCACCAGGAAACGGGTGCGCTGATACTGCGGGAAACGTCACTGCGTGTACTTCGTGCGGAGTGTTTCGAACGGCTGCCGCAGCTGGCAACGCTGGTGGTTAGTTCGAGTGTTTTGGAGACGGTTGAGGAGCGAACTTTGCACCGATTAAAGCTGGAGCGAATGGAACTCACCGATTCTCCGCTGGGTGCGCTTCCCGAGTCGCTTTTCAAAGGACAGACACGTCTTTCCGCTATCTCCCTCTCCAATATCGAGCTTTCGACGCTTCCGTCAAAGTTCTTTGCCGATTGCGTCCGTCTGGAGGACATAGACCTCTCGAGAAACGCACTGGAAACTGTGGACCGTGCCTGGTTCCTTGGGTTGGAGCATCTGAACTCAATCGACATGCAGGGCAACCGTATAACGCAACTCCCTCCGGATCTCCTATCTCCCGAGCAAACCCTTGAGTTGCTTTCACTTGCGGGAAACGCATTAAAGTCCCTCTCCGGTGCTTTCTTTCTCGCCGACGTTCCAATCCGCACGCTCAATCTCTCCGCCAATCGTCTCGAAGAAATCGATATCCTCCAGCGGAACGATTTCGTCACCCGACTCGATGTGGCCGGCAATCAACTAGATCGACTTATCCTGCGACCCAACTATCGCGTTTTGATAGCCAATTCCAACCGAATCGCCTCACTCGACTGGGACGAAAGTGACCCCGAATCAGCGTTCGACCTAGAGCACCTGGAGCTGACCGACAACCAACTTCACCGGCTCGATCCGCGTCTCTTCCAGGTGCGCTCGATTGGCGTGATCAACGTGTCGGAAAACCGTCTGGATCACGTCCCGTTCGAGGTGCTGCATAGGGCGAAGCTGCTCACGTCGCTGATTGTTTCGAGAAATAACATACGCACCCTTTCGCGGGATCGAGTGCAGGCGTTTAAGCTCGCCCTGCTGGATCTGGCGGAAAATCCGCTCGACGAGCTTCCGGAGCGCTTAATGCAGTCGTGCGTCGTTACTAATCTCATCGTGAACGTCGCGAAGTGAGTTACATTCTCCCCCCGGGGTGGAACCGTAGGTTAGTGCCTATTTATAGGCGGTGTATGCAGTACGTGTGTATAAATAAATACCATCGCTTCGTGCAGGATGTGTCTTTTAAATGGCTGAGGGAGCACCCGGCTGGAATGACTCGCGTAACGCCTTCCGAAAGCAGTACGAACGGCTTTATTTGTAAAATGTCATGTAAAGTTAATCAACATGAACCTACGCACGCACACGCTCAGGGACACGTGTGAAAGAGCTTCATGCGAGTGTGTGTGTGTGCGTGTGCATGCGGTACTAGTGCTAGGATCAGTTCACACGAACCCCAATCGGGCGAACGCGGCGATGACTTGACACATACATTAAAATGCGCCACCAGCCGCCAGGCGCGCCACTGGACGATGATGTTGGCAGGAAAAGTTGCCAACTTCCATTACTATCAATCATTCGCCGCTGGATGGCATGAATGGTGCCCCGGCCCGGTCCGTTTGGAAGCCCTCCCCGCTTCACCATTAGCGGAACATGGCACCAAATGAGGGTGAAAGTTTAATTAGTTCTGGAGTTGTCGCCGCCGCTGCCGCAACGGGTCAGCCGCTTTTCGCGGATAGAGCAGTAAAGTTGCGAAATAGGAGCACATTTTGAGGGGAATAGAAAAAGCGAACAAGAATAAAACATGCCCGAGTTGTAACCTATTTGAAGTTGGTGGTTGGGTCGGGTTTTCCTTGTCGTTTCGTTTCATGTGTTGTTCTGGAGGAACATTAACCAATTTCTCGCACAGTCTCTCTTTCTCCATGGTATGAATCGTCCCTATCAAAATGAAGCTTTTCATTTTATCACTGAAAATGTCATCCTATAGAAACCTTCTCTCAAAATTTCATGCCAAAATTTTGCCAAAAATGTAAAATAGTAATGCTTCCTATTATAATATAAAAAATTATTCTGTTTGGCACGATATTTCTTGATAAAACATAAATTCTGACTAACCCAACTGCTTCTTATAAAAAAAAATCTCTCAACTCAATTCAAGGGAGCCGAAAATTGACGTGATGAAAAAACAAGAAAAATAGGATTAAAAAAATATGATTTCCATCTACGTTTCATGGTTTATAGCATTCCCATCGAAATTTTAAGATATTTTTTTTATACGGGTTTCCTAGTCTTTTTAATTTCAAAGTGATATCAGCAATATTTCGTACGAGATTTATCGAATAAAATACGATAAATCTATATGAAAACATGATATGAAAATGTTTCATGCACGGTTCTTGAGGAAATTTTTCTTCCATCACAATATGATTGTCTCCAGCTTAGAAGCTTTATCAAAACATTCCCGAACGCAAAGATGCTGCTGGTAGAGTGTAACGTACGCATAGAAATAAAGCCGCTTACGGTAGTTCCGGAACCCGCTCCCCAAGTGCGAAGTGGCAAAATTGTCATTTTCTTCACACCTTCAATATCCGTTTAAGAAAATGAGCAAAAAATAAAACCACACCAGCAACAATTCGAGAGCGGCACCACAGCCGTAAGTGGATGAAATTAACTTTTATTCATTTCATCACCTCGTTCGGTGTGCGGCAAGCGAAACGAAATCCACTTCCACATGCCGCGACAGCAGCACGCAGAACAGAAGAAGGTGCCGAAAGGGGGATAAAAATGGTGATAATAATAAGAGACAAAATCCATTCTCCCGGCTACCAGCACCAGCGGTTGCGGATCCGAAACGCATTTCCTTCAACCCCCGGAACCGCACACGGCGGGATGGTCTAGGATCGTGTCGTCGTCGACTCGTAACCATCGTCAGGGGACCCATTCGGTGCGTGGGATTTTTCCACCAAAGCCCACACGCAAACGCTCCCCGGAAAAGCTCATCGAAGTTGGCCTCGGAGCGGCCCATCGCCCGCACGGAACTAATGAAGAAGAGCCCAAAACTGCCCTGGAGAGCAGCGGAACTGACAACAGAGGGCGGGAGTTCAGGGAGCGCCAGGGGTGGACAATTTATTGTCACGATCGTTATCTGCCGGTCGGTGGGAGCCGTTCGAAGCGGTCGATGGCGTGGTCGTGATTCCTTCACGATCGTTTACAAACAATGCCGCGTAAATGTGGCTCATCTTGCGCCGCGCTTGGGTGGCAGGTGCCGGAAGGGGGGGGGGGGGGCGAGTGGGTCGAGTGGGTAATTTATTAATGCAAATTGGGATAAATTTAGGTCAACGAATTCATAGTTGGCCAATGTCCGGGCTATCGTGCCGATCCGGGCGAAGGGATCGTTAGACCTAGGTTCGTGGTTCATAAATTGGCTACTGACGTCCCTGTCCTCTCGAATACTGGAACAGGGCGTACTGGAACGTGTAAGAATCACATGTAACGAATACACGTGGGAGGAGTGCTTCTCACGGCTACTGGATGAAGTGACGCCGAATATTATAATTGACTGTACTTGAACGTAATTGGTCTGCAATACTCGAGCTGATTTGATTTTTCTGTCATTGATCCTTGACTTAAAATCGTATAGAAAACGAATTTCGATGAAATTTTCTAGTATGGTTTGTTTAGTTAAAACAAAAAACTAGCTCCAGATTGATCGTATTGATTTTAAAAATGGTAAAGGAGTCATTTTTAAAAACTTAGTGAGAGTGTCTTTGAACCCTTTTTTACTTGGTTAGATTCAAATTTGTTAAGGATTCAAATTGTTTTATTGATTTTCCTGGCCGTTTCTATTAACTTTGGAAACATTGATTCACTCAAGCTAGATCCTATAACGTATAAGACGTATGCATTCGATATGAGGAAATTAATAATAAATAACAGAAACGATAATCAATTACTTTATTCTAACGTAAAATATGCAATTTTATATTTTTAGCGTGATTTTTTTAGCAATAGGAATAGTTTTAATGGTAAAATACAGATTCCAATATCATCAAAACCCAAAATCCTTATGAAAATAATCAATAAACAGAAGAATGCGGCAGTATGTGAAAATTATAAAACAAAACAGTGTCAGAATAGAAGAAAATTGAGTTAAAGGTCAAGGCAAAAATCATCCTCAACGATAGCAACCAATACCTGAATCGCATAACGATGGAGGCTCTATGAGAAATGTGAACGCTTTGTTGCAATGGTTGCTTAAAGCTACTTAACTTCTTGAAGAAACTTCAGCCCAACTATGCTCTTCAAACAAAACTTCACCATCGTACGCATTTGCAGCGGCGGAGAAAAACTCCGTTCGCAAGCACGCTGCACTTTCACGCTCATCCACGCTCCCAGTTGAACTGGGTAGCAGCAGCGAACGCATTCGCTTTGCCCCGGGAGCCAAATGCAAATGGCTCGTTTCGCCAGAATTAGCATATTACACAACGGAGCGCTCCGAAAATGGATTGCTTCCGCTGGTTGTCCGTGTGGATGGCAGCAGTAGCAGCAGCACCACCATAGCGTCGGTACGGTGACACCTCCTGCATTACCACGCCCGCGTTGGCCAGGTTAGAAATAGACGAACGAACCGAACGCCAACGTGTGACAAGCTGTGCAGGATACAACTGCACGGTGCACTTTCCCGGTGCGGGAAGTGAGCAACGAGGGACGGCAGTGGGGCAAACATAATTGTCCCGTCCTGTGGACGTAAACCGCATTTTTCCACAAGAACCTCGCAACGATCCTGCTTCGAATCCAGCTACTTTGAGTCCCAATTTTGCCCGCGTACGAAAAAGGATTCTCGGGGGCTGCCACCGACCCGGGCTAAACCATACATCCCTGCCAATCCTTGGAACGTGGAGTCACTCGAGCGTTCCGTGCGAACGGAAACCGTACGGGTACGATTTAGCCCGCTTTTCGCCGAGCTCCGAGATTGACTGATTGACAAGACAAACTTTTTCCTGAAATTGGAATCCTTCGGAAAGTCCGGAAGGAAGCTTTCCGGAGAGACATCTTCACTAGAGGTTAGATGACGGTGCACTCTGGCGGGCTTACGGAGAGTTTTCCAGACCACTGTGAAGGCCATTTTGCACAGTTTTTGTAGGAAAATTCGTTTTAGACACTAAAGATACGTTTACTTGTGCAAACGGACATCTCCATACCGACTTCCAGATAGCGGCGGCACAAGCGAACAAAAGCATGATCCATCTTCTAATCACTTTCCAAAGCGGCGCTTCCGTGGTGCCTTTTTAAGCCATCACCAGCCCAACGGCGCCCCAAATTCGAAATGTTCTCATTTCATGCATGACTTCACCGGGCGGCCAACTTTGGGCCGTGCCTCTTCCCGAAAACAACCTCTCGAGTACAAATATCATTAAACGAAACGAACTTTTTACGTCACATTCACGGGACCGTTTGTTTGGCTTCCCAGCGGGAGTAGCTAGGACACTGGCAGGGAAAGCGAGTCCCTGGGCGGTGCGGTGATGGCAACTTCTTCCGCCACAGCACCTAGGAGTTATAAGAAAAGCAATTTCTTCAAACAGACTACTCCTGCCCTGTCTCGCTTTCTCAACGAGCGTTCTTGTTCTTATCGGTGAAGATGTTGTTCGGTTTCCGATTCTATCACACATACACAACCAACGTACCCGAAAAAGCATTCGCTTCCGCAAAACGAGCCAAAAACAAGCATCCTCGGTCGAACCACAAATGGGGAGTGTACAAAATTGTTTCGAATAAATTAGCTAAGATTGAATTTTCGTTCGACGTAAGCTCGGAAAATCTCGGTACAGATAATGAACTTCCAGCGATAGCCTGTTGAGGGTTTCTGCTTGTTTTCTACAGTTGTGTTTGTTGACTATCGACAAGTTGCGACAAACGATGAACAAAAAGTGAGCGTTTTGGGACCATTAGGAGGCTGTTTTAAAATGGACCAAAGTGTATTGGAAAGTTGTTGGAAAATGATTTTTTTTCGATTATTTTTTTACCTGATAAGTGTGATAGTGACAGATGGCAGATGGTTGTGCCTGGAACGAGAAAGAAAATATTTATAGTAAGTAAAAAATTGTCCGGCGTAAATTAATGCATTTCTTGGGATTTTGTCCTTAAGATTGAACTAAGTTTTCTGCGTTTACTTTGAAAATGTTTTAAAATAAATATTTCTTAAATTTTTATTTGTTTGAAACCTCTTCTTCAGCCCTTCATTCTTCCAACTTTTACCTTAAACTAATTTTCCCATTTCATCGCTGAAGCATATACATTTCGATAGACCCATTTTTCCTCATGCGATCACGCTTCAAATTATGAGCCCGATTTGACTACCAAAAATCTGCTTAATAGCCAGCTAACAACGAATGAACGACACATTTTGCGCCCGATTACGTTGAAACACCTCCCCGGTGAACTTTTTTGCGCTTGTTCATCAGCTCGACACGTGTCGACGAACTTCGCGGAGCAGATTTATCTCTAAACTTGCAGTCCATCAGTTTGCTTATAACCGCCACCAGCGAAAGGGACCGCCATGGGATTACTGGGCGTACGCTTTGATTTATGCGCACAATGAAATGTGTGCAGCCTCCGTACACCGCCCGATAGCATCGACCTTAAACTTGTTCCAGGTTTTGTTGCGTTTTTTTTGGTCTGTTTTGCTTCAAAGTTCAAAGATCGGATCTTGCTACTCCTTCGGGCGGGGTTGACTAACAGTGTTATGTTTTTCAATATTTTTTTGTATTATGAACACTCTCAAAATGGAGAAAAAGCTTTCCTATAAGCTCGCAAATCCTTCTCACAAAAAAAAACGAGAAAGCCTCACCATTCGTTACACATAAAAAAGTTACCCCAAAATCCCTCTCAAATCGCATCCGGCCGCAGTTTCGCAGTTTCACATTTCGATATGATAAACGATCCGAATTCGTCGTAAACACACACACACACACACACACACACACACACACACACACACACACACATTCCGAAAAAAGGAACAAAACAACGCTCACCCATTGGAAAGAAATGAAAGCATCGTAAACGCGCGAAGTAGGCATTTAAGGTAGGCCTGCTCGAGCAAACGAGCGACTAACTTACTGTCCCAAAAGTTCTACGACAAGCTGCGAATCATCCTCGAGCAGTTAACAGCGGGGCGGTCGACGAGAGGAGCATTCTTCTCTCACACACACACACACATAGAAACCTTGCGAATTCCATCTTCAAAGGAAAGGACCTTACGGGAAAAACGCAAAAGGTCATCCCGTGAGCAGCAACAATGTGCACCGACCGTAACGAAGCCCTTAATAGAGGGGCAGCAGCAGTAGCACACACACATACCCACACCCACGGGAACGATCGTCGTAAAATCCGGAGCAAAGCTTTTCAGATCTTTTTATTTCGGAACACGGTTAATACCGGGTCCGTACAAGTGACCAATGCTCCAGTGGGATGTGCGACGTCCGCCAGGGCTTAAGCACCTTTCGCTGGAGAGAATGGCAAAGGAAGGCGATTGTCCGGGCTGAAAAAAGGCTTTCCGAAAGTGGGCCGGCCGCACGGAGAGATGATTAAACGATACCTTACCGAGCGAAGTACTGCAGGCGAGCGGTTACGCTGCAAGGTATGCCTGTGCCCTTTTATGCGTCGGCGCGAGATTAGAGCAATTTCTTTTGAATTTGCTTAAAGTCATCCATCATCGGCTTAATGACGCTGAAGCAGCAGCAGCAGCAGTGCCAGAATGTGTGACATTAATGCACGGTCGGAAAATGCGCCAGCGCTCGCCAGCGTACGAAGAAGACCCAACCCACCGAGGAAATGATTATGATTATGGATAGTTGTTTCTGCCCAGTGTCCTGCGTCGAGCTGTGTTTCCTCCTTCTTTTTGGCGTGCAAAACATGTTGTTTGTTGTGCCGTTCGGCAAAAACATTTTGTCCCACATCTTTCTGCCCCTTCTGCCCGGCGACGTTCATCATGTTTCTGTCCGATCCGGCTGCCTGGGGATGTCCTCCTCCCCAGGAGGCTTCGGCCCGAAGCAGAAGTGCCACAGTTGGAAGTGGATCATCTGGCTGCGTAAAAATGATGCGTACCCTGCCGGTAAATGGTATCCAAATATCCGGTCTCGCTTCCCTCCCGCCGGTCGCGTGGAGGAAGAAAATTGATTGACTACATTATTCAATATGGCAGCGTGCAATTTCTCTTCGCGGTCAGGCGAGACCCGCAGCACTCTTTGTATCTGTGTGAGAGCTTTTTTTATTTGCTCTGTTCCGGTCAAAAATTGATCGCTCCCGGTATCCCGCATGAGTGATGGGAATGGGATGGAATGGGATGGCAAAGAAGAAGAAAAAAACAACATCTCACGAGAATGTCACGAGAGAAAAGTTATTTTGCAAAAACGGTGTTGCTGTTGTTGTGGTGGGGATTGCGTACTGCAATCAGCATTATTACGACGGAGCGTACTTGGCCGCGTCATTTGTGAAAAGCTTTTAAGAACCGGCCGTTGTCACCGGGAGGTGTGCGTGTGTGTGTGTGTGTTCACAATGGCCCGGAAGGCATGTATATCGGTCGGAAAATGTTATTCCCAATTGCGGGTGTCACTTTTACAAATTGTTGCAACAGTTTTACGCTTGTCGATCCGGCATGTTTCGGCCGCGACAGAATGGGTACTTGGTGTCACGATCGCCATTTTGGGCGAAATTGATGTTTTACTTGCTGGGATGCTTTGTTTGGTAATGGTTTACAGTGCCTCGAACATCATATTGTACATGTGCATATTATTAAAGACAATTTATGATCTTTATTATTGAATATCAGGCGTTCGCGGCTGAATCTTATAACATTTTTAATCGACTTCATATACAACATCCGTTCAACGAGATTTTTTCCACAAGCTATATAAAATACAATGGTTTTTGCTTCATTCATGATTGCTCATCCATCTTACTTGCAGTGATAAACCAGTTGTACATTTTCGAAGGCATGAAGGATGTGTTATAGGAAAATATTTGGTAAATATTATATTGCCCAGTTTGATTTGGTCAATATTTTGTGTAAAAAAACCTATTAAATATTGTGTTAATACAGACATATTTCTTTGATCATATTTCTTTTTTATTGTATTTTAGTGAAAAGCCCAGGCATTTCTAGCTTTCTGAGTAATTATTTATCTATTTCATTTTCATTGTTCAGCTTAATAGGCCTTTTCATTAAATTTTTGAATATTTAGTAACATTTTTATGATTTATTTGTATACAATTTGAAACTAGTGCAATATGTATTGCTTTAAAAAGCTATCCCAATAGTAGAGAACAGTAACTGTATTTCAAATATCACAACTTTTTATTTATCATGTTTCTTTTTGAAATAGGACTAGTTGGGTTTCACTCTCATTTGCAAATTTTAGTTGTAAACTCTATTCTAATTTCTTTTTTTTGTGAAAGATATTAGTTATAGTTTGTCCAGCATGTTGTTTTCATAATCAAACAACATGTTTCAAAATTCAATACGAATTGAATAGATAAAACAAAAAAAATGATTATAACATATGTATTTGTACTGAAAAGTTAAAAAAAAGTCATCGTGAAATAAAGAGTATGTATTTTTTGACAACCCTTAGAATTACTCTCAACATAAAAAATGGTGGTACTAATCTTTCACACTAATATCATCTGCCCGTATTGATCGTATCACACCGAGTTCTAATCACAACGACAACTTAAGCTTCCCACTTTCGCTCCGTTTCGTAAGCGATGTAACAAAAATCGAATCGAAATCGAACGGAATCAAAGTGGCTCGTGGCGCTGCACTGATGGATGCTCAACCGAACCGAACGGGGGGGTTTTTCCCAAGCCCCGGATGCCTTGCACCGCCCGCCCGCCCTGCAAACCACAAATTCGACCCGAACGAACGGCCTTCGGGCAATGGGTACACCACCACTGTGGAGACGGTGGTCATTGAATGTAAATGTTCCTATTGACCTCGTCGTAATTCTTTGCGAGAGAAATTTTGGGCTCACGAGGGGCAGCCGGTGGAAACAGAGAATTCAGAGAGCAAACAGCAAAAGAGCAAAAAGAAAAGTAGAACCGAAAAGGACGGAACCGGTGCGCCCCGATTGGTATTTGAATAAATCCTTGCCTTCGTTTGCGAGGCGAGCCCGGGCTCGGGCTTTGACCTTTTCGGTTTTGTGAGTGTGTTTTCTTTCTTTTTTCTCCTCTTTTTCTTCTGGAGTTCCAACCTGAGTTGACCTGAGCTATGTTGCGGTGGATGTGGGAGTGAAATTTCAATTTTCTTTTTTTTCGTTTTCTCCCTCTCTCTCTCTCGTTCTCATATCGACTGCTCAACGTCAAGACGGTTTGCTTTCGGACCAGGAATGTTTGATGAGATTTTCCTCTTCATCCGTCAGATGTATGCGTTTGCATCGTTTCGATTCCGTGAGATGGATCGATAGTGGGGGGATGTTAGGGTTGGAATAGGGCAAAGAAAACCGGCAAAACCTCGAAAGCGGAGCGGCTCGTGAGCATAGAGTCCGACGCCACAGCATGGGCTCGGGTGAAGCAGCATGAACCCGGCGTAAACACATAATAAACGCAATCTAAACAACGATGACGCAAGGACCCTTTACTTCCCACCGGTCAGCCCCACCCCCTCTGTTGCAGTCGCACGGAAATGATCGCACGGCCGAAGGCACGATCGCACCGAAGCCACGGCGCTGGAAATGTATTAATAAATTTTCATTAAAAATAAACAAAGCCGATGATGCTAAGGCCGGATGAAATTTATCGTTTCTGCACCGCCATAAAATCGGTTGAAATATGCGCGTAGGCAGTAGTTGCCCTGTCTGCTCGTGCTGGCAACGCGTGTCGGCTAGTTGGGTCTTTCTCTCTCTCTCTCTCTCTCTGTGTATGTGTGTATGTGTGTGTGTGTGATTTTTCGTGCACTGTCGGGCGGCTGGTACGATTTCTTCTCCACAAAAGGCACTAATGAAGCGCAAAGAAGCAGCAGGTACTTGCCTGGTGCCAAAATTCGCCAGTGAAAATTGTTATGCCGAGTGCCGAGTCAGCTAAAAACCGTTTGAAGGGTTTGT
>KB672490.1:14517474-14536081 GCA_000349145.1 Anopheles dirus
CAGCTAGCGTAAAAAAGGACACGCCACCCAGAACCTTCAAGTTAACAGCGCGGCGCACGCCACCACACCCGCGAGTCGTCCGTGGCGAGGAATTAATGCCTGTCAATGGTTTCATGATAATAATTTTCACCATTCCTGGTTCGTTGTGGTTCTCTCTCTCTCTCTCTCTCTCTCTCTCTCTCTCGCTTGCCTTTTTATTCAAGGATGTTCCAGCATTCAGCAGCTTTCTGCACCGCATTGACGTCTAATTAATCAGCATCGACCGGGGTCGGTTGTGGTGGTTTCGTGTTGCTCTCCATCGAGGCAGGCGTTGAATCTGTCAGCTGTTAAGTGGCCTGGCGCTAAGTGTTTTGGCGTAGAGAATTATTCTCTGCGGTGGAGAACTTTTAGCTACCATTTCGGTTATTTTTGTAGGAATTGTTTCAAAATTCACTTTCTGAATAAAAAAATGAATTGTTTTTTTTACCAATCATTATGTTTTGACAAAGAGAAACAGCCTTTTTTAATCAAACCGGCATCCCAATTGTAATCCCCGATCGGTCACATTGTAGCCCCGAGCCGGACCAACTTTTGGACACCGCACGAAACCCGTCCCAAAAGCCCGAGTCGAGTAAATACCCGAGCACTTATTTATCATCTCCGTCACTTTCCTGCTCCGGCTGAGTAATGCTGTTCCCAGCGCCGGTAGCGACTGAAACATACACTGCAATCCATCGATACCGATGCGACGGTGGGAAAATACAGTCGCCCATAATTCATTTCACGACCCTTAACTGGACCCCCCCCCCCCTCCCCCCTTACCACATCGGGCCACCTACCGCCGGGGTAACGGGCCGGGAAAAACTTCGCCAACTTAATCCCAATCCAATCGTGAAAATGCTACTTTATGTCGTGCGTTGCCCGCTGCTCATTGACCGCCGACCGACCCGGCAGCGGGTCTAAAAAGTAGGCCCATAAATATGGCTTTGGAATAGTGCGCCCGAGCACGAGCACGTTCACACCGGTGCGATAGCCGTTTGTCGGGCCGAAACGGTGCCGAAACATGCACACGGCGATGATGAGGGTGAAATGTGTGAATGCCGCCGATAAGCACGATCGAATCGTGTTCCAATATTTAATCACACACCGGAACTACCGCTGTCGCACATGACGACGAGAGGAAGCCTTTTTTTCACCGATAAAATTAACTGCGATGTAGTGTTATTTAGTGTGATCGTGTATGTTGCGAGCGTGACAAAGCGAGTGGCTTTAAATGTTTGATATTGAATCGTACGTTTTTTGCGGAATGTGCATAAGAGCTTCTCAGCTATTGTTTAAACCAAACAGACCCAAACGAAGGCTTTGAGATTGAAAGCTTCGGTTGTTTAAACTATTTTAAACATCGAAATTAGTTCATAAGTTGAGGTTCCCATCAGTGAATGTCAATTCCACCTGATTTGTTGTTAACAAAAATGAACCAAAATACGATTTGAAATATTTCATGAAACATTGAAAAGTTACAAAAATGTTGCAGAATTCGCAATTCAACCAGGAAGAATATTAAAAAGTTGAAATATGAACACAAATTTGTATTGTAAGTTAATAATCATATATATTGTTCAAAATATTTTACCGTTTCAAATAGAAATAATATAATTTAAATTGATAATGAACCCTTTACATTCAAGTGAATTTAAACAAAATTCTTGCGATTGTTTTAATCATTTCAATCTACGATAATTTGTTTTAAATTAAGTTTGTTACTTTTTATCGAATAAGTTACTATTGCTAATAGGTGTATGAATATATCTAAATGCGATTTCAAAGCTTGTTGGTCTTTGTTAACCTCTTCATCGAGCTTTCTTATTCTGAAATACGAACTCGAAAAAGTAGTTGAATGCAGCTTCGAGTATAATAAACTAAATTTTTCAATCACCAGAAGGGTTTGTGAACGACAATCACACAAAAGATGAGACAGCATTTTTCATCCCCCCGTTACGAGTGTATGGGAACAGGAATTCGTTAAAATAGTTCTCTGAAAAGAGCACACACACACCATTCATCGTCCATTCTTCACAGCAGGATCGAGTAAGCGCCACACCCGGAGCCCGGAATTCCAAGCACGGGCCGGGATGATTCGATAAAAAGCAAATTCTGACCCATTTGCGACAAATTTAGCCATCCTCCCATTCATCTTCTCGCAGCTCAGCGTTTCGAGCGGTGCCCGTTACAACATCGGGGAAGAAGAAGTACCGGCAAAAATGTAGCGTGAACCGGTTCATTTGGCTTAAACGTTGTTACATCACACAATTTGTCCCCGGGAAGCTCGGGACTACGGTTCGGGTTCGTCGTTTCTTGTTAGACGCCCGTTTTCCCCCGGTTGCGACACACGTCAGGCCGCGTGGAACGGCAGGAAACGGCATCCCGGACGGTGTACTCCTGCAGGCACCGAGCCGGCAGTCGGGACCGAAAGAAAAGTTTCGCATTCATCCGCAACCGAACGGCTCCGTTTTGCTGGTGGATGTTTACAGAAACTTCACAACCCCTGTCGTCGCCGTCGTCTTGCCGAAACCCCTTTTGAGCAAGCCCCCACCGTCGGTTGTGCTTGGTTGCATTGAGTGAAATGGTTCGCTCGGAAGATGGCTTCCGAGAACGCACGTACACATGCACACGCGGGGAACACCCTCTGGACACACTCTCTGGACATAAGGTACCGGCCGGCTGAGATATAAATAAATAGTTACAAAAGTTCGTCGCTGTTGTGGGTGGAAAGAGGGGAGGAAAGAGGAAGGGGGAGAGGGGCGGAGCTTCGCCTGCCCACCCCGCAAGTTTGCTTCAAGTACATGATATCGCTGCGCGGGAAACACGGCCTGCGGCGATGGATGAATGTCACTCAGTCATGTTGGCAGCCAAGGACTTGTATGAAACGTTCAGAGCAACGCGGGACGGTACAAGCTAACTACTTCTTGCAACTACCTACCTTGCAACTGCACAGACACTCAGAGGGTCACCAGGTGGATGAAGGCTCTCGCTTGTAAATTGTTTTTCCTATTTACAATCCATCCTTTCGCTTTGGTGGCAGGATGGGTGAGCTAAAATGAGTTTTTTTGTTTGCCAATAGATTTTCAAGTGAAAAGTTGACTTGGGTTGAACGAGTGCGGATCGTTTACTTCATTTTGTGGAAAATTCTCCATCCAGATATTCACTCGCTTCGGTAGGGCAAAACGATCGTTATGCATCGCATTAACCAATATTGATATTAGTGTTTCGGTAAAACCGAGCGTCTTCCACTCCATTACCCAATGTATGTCTCAGAGCCGGCCTTACAGCACCTCAGCAACCTCAGCGTGCCCAAAATTGCCACCAACAAAAGCGACCCAAAGCGCGGGAAACCCCATTAGCGGACGCCAGTAGCAACAGTGTCGAGCAGGAAGGAATAAAATAAAAGCCCAGGCTAGCAGGAATTGCACTTACCGCCTTTCATGATGCTAACGATGTCGCTTCATCTTCTAGCTGTGAAAGGAGCAGCACCAGCAGCAGCGGCGTCTTAAAACAGGCAAACGATTGGCACACCCAGCGTACAAAGTGTTATCCTGGCTGCTCCTTTGTAGGTGTATGTGTGAGTGCGGGGTAGTGTATTCGTTTTTGCTTGCCCTACCGTGATCGCTTATCTGTGAAGAAAACATTGGAAGGAAGGAGAAAGAGACTGATAAGCGTCGGGAAAAATGTTATTACGAATCCCAGCCCAGCCCCTAGCGGAGTCGGAGCGAGAAGCGACGAGAAGAAGCTATAAATTGAGGAGCGAGGTGCAGAAAAACCCGAAGTGACGTGCTGGTGCAGACTGTCATTTCATCTCGGCCACTGTAGTTTGACGCTTTTCTGTGCTAAGGGCCAACAAAAAACGATGGCGAAATCGTGAGGGATATCATTGCTCACATTTGCGTCCATCCGCCTGTGAAATGGTTAAGGCGCATAAATTTCGAGACCGAAATCCGCACTAGGAAAGCGTGTTCCGTGGGTAATCCGGACTCTCGGCCAGCACGAACGAATGTGTTGGGCGATTTGTCGGAGTGGGGAGTGGGGGCAGAAAAAAATGGCCCAAAGAAAACACGCAAAAAAGACAAATGGCACACATACACAATTCGCCTCTCTCTCTCTCTCGTCAGTTCGCAACGGTTCGCAACGGTCCTCCGGGATTGATGTGGTTTTCTGATTTCTACCCAAGGTAAACAAAACGGACGGTGGCGGAGTGAAAGCGGCTGCCTGCTCGCAATGTATGCATAGCGCAGTTTGATGAGATTGTAGAGCGAAACTTGAGCAAAAACTCTTATTCATTGCGTTCCTTCACAGGGGAAGAACTAGGATGGGAGGATATAATTAAATAGAGGAAGAGCTTTTTCTCTGTGGATGGCCAGTTAGGGAATAGGGACTTGGTTTGAGCTAGATATGTTTGCTTTATTGTTTTATCCAATTGTTTTGGTTGTTTATTTTCTGGTACTTTCTTACATAAAAATCGTATAAATGGCATTTTGAAAAGCTGGTGTAGTGAGAGATGTCTTCATTTTTGGCGAAAATAAGCTTAAACATATCCTTTCTATGAAGTAACCCATCCTAAGTTTTGTACTGAAGTCACTGGTTCTGATGCGTTCTGCGGAATGGTTCTGATTCTCGATCGTTTGAAAATATTGTGAAAAGAAAGCAGCTGGGATGATAAATTTGTGCTTTTAGTTTACATTCAAAAGTTTTTAAAGAATAGCTAAGTAAGTTTTCTAGTGTTCATTTCTATATCCAAATTTTTAGATTACTCTCTTTCAGCCAATAGTTGAAAACGAATAACTTTCAGTCTGAGAAAATGTGTGTAATGAACGGTTTTGAAATAAACTATGTGCAAATGGTGGTTATTAGTCGTAAAAATCAATGTTAAAGCACAGTCAGAGCATTGTAAAACGGATCGGTTTCGATGTTTTTATTACGTTAATCTGTGATATTCTAATGTCACTCAAAAGTATCGAATTCAAACCGCTGATAGTGCCTTTTATTACCTATCAAAACAGCGCCATCTGCAGTGAAATGCGATCTGCTCTTAATTCAGTTATACGTCCGAATCTTGCAATATAATTGTTAAATTTCTACTATTATTAGAAGAAAATATCACCGTAAGTAAAACCCAGCAGCATTGTGACTCATCCTGAACTGTAAACTACCCTTCGAAAAGCCTGTAATACGCGGTATGCATCTCCCCGGCTGCTACCACCATTCGTGGCCACGTTCCCACAAGGCCGAGAGGAGTGATAAAATCCACCCGCCAAGCACCACTACCACCGGGCCGAAGCCGCAACCGCACGGTGTCTAATTTCAGTCTCTCGTTTCAACTGCCACCATTTTCCAGTCACCCCACCGTGCCCGGGAGCTCGGGCGCAGCGGCAACTGGAAAGCACAAATCAAAACGAACCTCCGTTACGCCTCTCTGACAAAACGCCGGATATTAAAGACCCTGCGGACGCATTCCGCGCGTTCTTCGCCTCTCCCCCTGCAGAAAAGCTCGTCTCAAGTCGAGTCGAATGGAATGTGTGTTTTGCTCCATGTTCCCTTGATTCACTCCAGTCCAGGAGGACGAGCACCTAGCGGCTTTGGCCTTTTCAGGAAGCCCTAGGAAAAGGGATGGGACATCTGGCCCCGCAGCGATGGGGATCACACTTGCGTCAAGATTCAACCCCACGGTGGCCTTGGGTTGATTGTCGCAAGGATGAGGAAGAACAGAAAGAAGAAAACAAACGTCTCTCACCCTCGGTGGGAGGAAACGCGAACGCGCTGTGATGGGGTGGAAATGTGAGATCCGCACACACTGTATCCATTTCACGAGAGCGTCATACTCGAAATGTGTCCATGAGCTCGCCAAGAGACCCGAGTCATACGATCCTCAGTCGCCATGGGAAACCAGCAGCCTAGCAGGCCACTCGGCTCAGCCGTGTGTTGGTGTGCGTGCGTGTGGAATTGAATACGACCATTCAGACGTACACATACACCCTCGGAAAAGGGATCTCCGGTGAAATCTTTTCATTCCGGGTGGGTTTTTTCTCTCCACTACCAACCTCCCCCTCCTCCTCCCCCTCAATCCCAGAATTGTTATTTACCTTTGCGTTTTAGTTTTACACCTTTTGATTGCCACTGTACCATGCCGAATGGCCTCAAATTCGTTCCCGTGCGCAAAGCGTTTTTGGCATTTTTCAAAAATCATCATCACCAGTGGAACGCGTGGAAACTCGCTCTCGACCGGACGTGCGGCATGTTTTGTCAAGTGGCATGCCGTTGTGTTTACTCGCAACTGGACCACGAAAGTCCAGCCCGGTTCGGATGCAAAACAGCGGCCAGACGCGATTATTTGCCAAGCGTTTGTTTTTGTTTCGGTTTTGTTTTCGCTCATTCCGCTTGGTCCGGTTTGGTTCGAATGTAAAGCGCGGACGAAAAAAAAATCACACATGCACACCGCGCGGCTCAAACTTCATCCTTTATTCGGAGATGGAGGCTCGGAATTTGGGCCCACGCAGCAAATCTCCGGCCCCCCGAACCGTTCCGAGCGCGAATGTAATGCAAATAAAGTTTGAATTGGTGTGTGTCCTGAGGATATAAGGCAAAAAAAAACCCCGTCTCCTCTCGGTATGTGAAATTTGTTGCCATTATTTCGAAAACAGTCGCCACACTTGCCACACTCCTTTCGGTGGGAAAGCGCGCCGCGCAAGTGGGCGTTTGTGTTGGTTGAATTTTCATTCCCGCCAGTCGGGTTGGACAGCAGCAGCATTTTTGGCATAGCTCTCTGCAACGGGCCGCATTGCTTCGGCTGTGCGGTGATGTGTGTTTGGTCAGGCAGGCTTTTTGTTGTTGTTGCAAAACAAAAGGGGGTTTTTTGTTGCCGTTTGTTCGCGCGATGTGAAGCGGATCAATTGAATGCCGCTTGTAAAGTTATGTTTGTGTGAAGTGTGAGCTTTATTTGGTGCTGTAAAGGATGATAAAAAGTCAACAGCGAAAGGCAAAAATACGCTTGATATGTTGGGATTAATAGGGTTAGTTGAGAATGTCGAGGAAAAACATCATTCCATAGCGCCTTTACGACCTCTGCTTGGTTAAACTTTTCACGTTCATTCCAGTAAATGGACACAAGCAACACAAGCAACACAAGCGATAAGTGAAAACCGGAAAGCAGGATCAGCATAATTTATTAAATCACTGAGCCAATCACTTGGATACTAGTTTAACTAGAAAATTTCGTATAACGTATTGATCGTATTGATTAGATCTAGTTTGCAAGAATCTTTCGTTTCAATATTTATACTTATACTTTTGTGTTAATTTAGTAGAAAACAACACAAAAAACAACTTCATAATAACACAAACCACATGCAAAACAAGCAAATTTATTGCAGAAATCTTGAGGACGTGGCGTCCTCTCTATCTCTCTCTCTCTCTCTCTCTCTCTCTCTCTCTCTCTCTCTCTCTCTCTCTCTTGTCGAAAAAAAGCACAAGTTGCATTCTAAGCAAACAAAAAATTGGTCAAAAGTTGTGTTCTATAGCTTATTGTTCATTTGAAGCTCTGTTCTTTAAATTGTTTAAAGAATCGATTTCAAAATCTACTACCAAGATTCTTACCAGGAATTCTCCGCATGAGTCAAGAATGTCGAAATGAGTTCTACATGTATCGAATTTGGACTTCTACGATTGGAAAACACGAGGTTCCCCCGAACCGCATTCAGAGACATAACCCTCTCTTCCGGCTTCGACTATCATCAGTCATATCGCCAGCCTAAATGCGTTAAATACGGGAAAAAGTCTATTTAATCCTAGGAATGAGACGTAAATAAGAACAAAGAATAAAAAAATATTAAATTCCATCGAAAAAAGATTAAATTTAATAAAATGTCGTCTGTCAAAGTCCAACTTTAGATATTGTTAAGTAACAAGCACATGTTAGCAATCGAGAAGGCATAACATCAACATCTCTAAGGTCTTTCGTCTCTTCTTTATGTTGCTTATTTTCTGCCACATGTCCTAGTGCATAAATAAAAACTGAATAACGCGATGTAAGTGTGCTGACACGGAGGAGAACTTGCTGAAAAATAAGCTTCATCCTGCCATTTCCGAAACCAATCGGTCTCATTTTGTCAATCCGTTGCATTGTCATCGGCACATTTGGCGAATTGAATTTATTCGAATCGAACTGCGAGCGAGCCGTATTACTCGAAACTATTTTTCGCCCATCAAACGCAGCTGACACGGACCGTGTCCCCGTGTCTGGTATGGATGAGAAACGAATGTCGCAATAATCGAGGAGTGGAAGATGGTGGTGCGCACAGCGGCACATGTAAAACTATTTGCTCGCCTGCACATACGGCAAAATTGCATGCATAGCATGCGCTGCCGGAACGAAGCTGCAGTCGTGCGAATGATGAAGATGCAGAGGACAAGCGAGCGAGACAAGGCGAAGAAAAAAGTGCGCCCGTATTGGCACCATGTGCCGATATGCTTCGCGCTGTCAAATTTGGCTCAAGCCGATGCACTGCCGGTGCACCTGCTACGTGTGACTCGTTTTTCCCGTAGTGAAACTTCGGGTGCTTTATGTGTGTGGAATTGCATCATCGCGTTTTTTTTTTGTTTCTTCGCCTACTTCACTCATTTTTTTCTCCACGTTGCAGATTGAGACGGAACGCGTGCTCGCGCGACACAACGCCCGTTTCGTTGACAACCGCTGACAGCGAACGTCAGCCCCCGGGCAGGAAATGCTGACTAGACGTGCCACCGCGGCACCGCTTGCTGTGATCGATTTCTTTTCCCGCTCACATGGAGCAGGAACGTTTTTTTATGTGTGGCTTCAACATGAAAGGTGCAAATGAAGAGTGGGAAGCAAAATGGGAAAAAATCCATCGGGAATTATTTGAATGACGATGAAATTTCTCACGCCATGATCGGGTATGGAATCACCAGAATGGTGTGAAAAAAAAAATATTTCACCTTGTTTTTAAGGTAAAAAGAGCAAGCGCTTTTCAATTATCATTACTGAATAATTTAATTTTAAAGTATTTTTTTAGAGAGAGAATTTTAACAGAATTTCACTCTGAATGCGATCGTGAAACATGTGGCACACCTTCACAACAAGCGTGGGCAGCGAGGTGCCGATGGAAATGGATCGAAATTGTGACGGAACGTTACGGCAGACCGGTGTGTTTGCATTGAACCCGGGTGCCAGAGGTGCGAACCGATACTGCTTTGTGTGGAAAATAGTTGCGCAGAGCGCAAAGGAGCAAAAAAAAAAAACAACGCAACTCTTACTAATTGCTCACCAGCTCGGTGATGAGATTTTCCTTTTTTGCTTCTTTTCCACGCGAAGGTTTCGATTCGGGGGAAAAACCCCCACGTCGCATGCATGTACGTGACGCTGAAATGGTTTCGACAATTTCGAAAAACCGGCGCGTATGCTGTCACACGAGTGCAGCAAATTAAGATTCAACTCGAGCGCAGTCACGATCATGGCCGCCAATGTGGGGACAACAGTTTCAGGGGTGATTTATAGAAATAGGCTTGGGGAGGACACTCGTGACGGGCGGGTCGGGTGGAAATTATAACTTATGGCCGATGATTTATAGCTCGCAAGCTAGAAACTGGCGTCACTTCTGCGTTCTGCATGCTGCACCAGCTGCACCAGTCGTCCGATGCAGTAGTTTCACGGTGGAGGGAATAAAAACGACAAAAATGCCCCTAAAATACACTGCACGGAACTGCGCTGGGAGGTGAGCCGAGCGATGCGGACGGAAAGAATGGAATTAGATCACGTCCGAGAACGTCCGAGCGTTTGCTCGGCCGTGCCGAGTGTCAGATGGTGCATTTATAATGTTATTGCTTCGGTTGAATGATTTGTCTCGCGTATAGAGAACGATGCGCAGGATCGATGCCAACCCCGTGGAGTGATACAAATTAAAAATATCTCTCTAGCAAGCTACGAGTGCAATTTGGTTCAAATGCTTCCTTTAAAGGCTTCCCCCAACCAACGAAGATTAATTGAAATAATAAAAAAGTCGTTTGCAGAGACAAAACTTTCAAGAGTATAATAGCCCGAAGGCATTCGCCGTGGGACTGTTTTGCTTTGAAAGCTAGGTAACAAGCCTAAAACAACATTTCATTGGCCCAGTGCACACAAATGCGCACGAATCTTCTCACTCTCTGCGGCACAAAAGTCTACTGAAATACAGGGAGAGAAAAAAAAAACACACGCTCACACTCTCAAACCCGGGACAGCATCCGTTTCCACACTTCACTGGTTTAATTTAATTAAACGCATAAAAGTACTGTAGTGGGGGGAAAGCGTCCGTGCCTTCGTGACGCCACGGATCGCATCTGGTCATTCACGGGTGTGCGTGTGTGTGTGTGTGTGTGTGTGTGTGTGTGTGTGTGTGTTTGGGTGCGTGTCTGCGTCATTCCTTCGATCCATCATCATCGTACGGTGCCTGCCCGCTTTGATGAGCCTTCCCGGACCTGCAGCGGTGCGTGAAAAGAATGATCGGTACGTGTGAAAGGACTGAAGGACATACGTGTACGCACGCGTGGATGTTGTCTTCCGAGGGCGTCGTTTCGTTCCGTTTGCGCAGCAACGGAACTAGCGGGGAGGGATTTTCGGTTTTGATTATCTCCATTGTTGGATCGAGCGAATGGTACGTTTCTTTTGTTGCTTTGGCACGGCAACATCAAATGAACACGGTGGGTGATCTCGCAAGAAAGCACACTTGCACCATTCGTTACCTTGTTTGAGTGGCACGCTTGCTACCACCTGTGTTCCCTTACATCTCCGGTAATCACACATTAATGGTTACAATTTGTTGTAAACAAACGCGCTCTTCCATACACACCACAAAGCCTTGTTGAATGTGGCAGCATTTGCGGGAAACGTAAAAAACTTATCACTATGAACAGGACTCTTAAAGACAGATGTTTCCTAATAAAACAAAATATTTGTGTTTGAAAAAATGGCACCATTTTTCCCACCGCCATCTTCCAGGGACGAAGAAAAGGGATGTGAAAAAGACAAACTCGTTCGTTAAAATGAACGTAAAACAAATATGAAACGGTGTGACGCTCAATCCCTCACAAGAAAGGGATTTTTTGTGTTCAAATATTTGAACTTAGGAAGGTTTCCATAGATTGGTCCTTTCGGTGAATGTTACCGTCTAAAAATGACCGGAAATCGCAAAAAATATTCCAAAGGTATTTTTAACTTCGTGACAAAATTTAAACATGATTGTACCTAAAAGCAGAACAATCGCAAAAGACGGGTCTGGACGGGTTTTTTTTCAAGACAGAAATTATTGCCTTGGAAAACCTCACTCGAATATATTACAAACAATATGAGGTATACATATATTTAAAACAGAATTTGTCGATCTCTCGGCTTTGAAATAAGGTTAAGTTGCTGTTGTTTTAATTTTTTCTTCATATGACTAAAATTAATTTCATAATATTTATAATATTTGAAGAAAACATCTTTGAAGAAGAATTTTATACATATTTTTCCATCTATTATGGATCCATTTATTATGGTATGATTTCCGAGTATGATTTCTATTGGACTCAATACCATTTTGATAGCATTTAGTTAGCAAAAAACAATTGAAACCCTTTGAACGAAACGTGATAGCTTAAGGCAAATGATCGATACAGTTTTATATGTCTGCACGTTTTGAAATTAAAGAATGTTTATTATGAAAATCGGTCAAAAAAGAGTTATTTTTATAAATATGTATGATGTCCGTAAAATTCGTAATGCAAAATAGAGTTAATAAGTTTAATAAGAGTATTTTATTTGAAAATTATAAAACAATGTAAAAAAAAATCTTGGGTCTAAGTCTTAGACTAAAGGGTCATTTACTCCGAATTTCTAGTCAGTTCTAGCAACCAAGCCAAGACCCAATGCTCCGAATGCATTAAACCACATTTTTACACTTATTAAGGACTTTAAAATTACATAACGTGAAACGTTTCGGGCGACTCAATAAAAAATAGTGACAGTAGAAAGTGAGCATAATAAGGTTCTAATTGAAGGAAACATAATTAGCATAACGAAAATAACTTTCGCTCCATTTCCATCACCCCAACCGATGATTAGTATTCCAACCGTCTCCTGCGTAATGGGTCCCTCTTTGTGTTCTCCATTGGCTCTTCAACACGATACGGCACAACAACATAAAAAAACCACCAATGAAAATCCCAATCGTAATTTCAAGTCGATTAATGAGACGTTGGGTCAGCCCGGCACACCAACACACGGGCATTGTTTGCGGCGTACAATTACTATTATTTAATAGCAACGCAATCAAATTCGTTTGATCCTACGACGACGACGGCGGCGGCTTGGGTTCCCTCGGGAGTAAAAACGTTCTCCCCCCCCCTCCACCCTCTCTCCCTCTCTCAGTCGGTATTGTTTACAGCGGCATAAATCATCGACAACCGTTTATCATCGACAGCGGTGGCCGGGCTCGAACGCTCGAAAGATAACATTTAATTAGATCAATATTTTCCCACAGGATCTCATTAAATTTTCAATTCACTCTCCGCCGGCTCTTTCACTCGCTGAACATGAAAATGAGTTTCCGGCGAGTTCTCACGTCGCCTCTCCCGGCCGTTCCTGGCCCGCTGCTGTGTGGCCCATTCCCCAAAACCCAGCCGAGCATTTACGGCTTCGAGCACGGGTGATCAAAGCGTTCGGCTAATGAATCATTAATTGATTGGCTCGGGTGAAGTCAAACGGGTCCGTGCGTGGACCCCAAGCCCTATTGGTCCAAGTCCGGTTTCCTGCGGTACGGGATGTTTATACAATCGAATAAAATTGGAATCGGATGAAAGGTTAATGGTTTCCTCGCGCTGGTGAGATGAGCGGAACCAGTGAGCCTCCTTCTTTGTGTTGCCGTGTTCCTGTGACAGTTGCGTTTATCTACGGTTGAAATTTCCCCACACAGGGAGATGCTTTATCTACGTACGAGCGAATAATCTCGCACGTCTCCGAACCGAACGCTCTATTCATCCACGCTGTCAAAAATCCTGCTACGCAAAACAAAGTCTTTTTCGTTTTGGTTATCGAGCGTGTCAAATATCTCCCTCACCATTCCCGGACGATGCTATCTCCCATCTTCCGGCCTGGGAATAGTACCATTTCTTATGCGTCACCGCACTCGAGTGAGTAATGATGCCTGCGAAACTTTGGGACGCTTCACGGCCGGCAGGAGACGCTTTTTCCTCCAGCATCCCGGAAAGCATCCCGATCGGGATCTCCATCTTTCGGGATTGGAACGCCCGGCAGCGCCTGCGATTGTATCGGGCACGAACTAACGAACATAATCCACACAATCAGTGTGTTCAATAATCCATATTATTAAAATTCAAAGCCTGCGTGCTCCGTGTTCGGTTCGGCAGCCGTGTCGAGTGTCTTTGTGTGCGTGGTTTCGTGTGCTAGAGAATCCCACGGGACAGGAGCTTGTATTAGAACGAAACCAAATTTCATCGACTAAATTGAAAAGATAAAACAAAACCTTACTCCAGTTGGGCTGCGCTCAGCGGCACATTCATTGACAAGCGAAGAGCCAAAAAAAAACTTTAAAATCCGCTTAAAAGTGTTTTTGATTCGGGTAATCCTATTTAACAAGACGCGAACTTCGCACGCCAGTCGCCTTTTCGAGTGTCATTTGGAAATCTGCGTCACGCGTACTTCCGCACTTCCTTTTCATCACGAGTCACCCGCCGGAAAAGCGTCTCCTGCCGATCGACGCACAGATCGGAGACGGCGGAATTCAAATATGGAGACGGGCAATTTTGCGATTGCGACAACATACAGAGCTAGAAAACACGCTCCCACTGTCAACGGCTCGAAATGGTTGGAATTCGATTCGGCACGCTCGCGCCAAGAAAATTCCATTTCCCCCCAAACCGATTCGGTCTCATAAACACACACCGACACGCATGTCATTTCGCGCGCAAGTGACGGAAGGAATTTTAATAGGAAAAATATTTGCCATTCGAGTAAAGCCAGTCAAAACCGACTCTCTTCGACCGACTTCACGAGAGGCGGTGAAGTTGCGGAGCAAACAATTCGTTAAAATTTATTAAATTATTGTGCTTCACATCCAGACACGCGAAGACACCAGTTGGCCCACCCTGTGTCATTACCACCCCCGTCGGCCGCTCTGGTGGGCCTCGGCTGCTGCTGTCTGCCAACCAGTTACCACGGGCGATAAATCTGATTAAATTTGTACATTTGCGGTGCCCGGCGCTGTACCGGCGAAATTGAGTTATGGTTCGGTGGGTGGGCTTCCGTCTCTCTCTCTCTCTCTCTCTCTCTCTCTCTCTCTCTCCTCGTTACTTTGTGCGTGAAGCTCATTCCGTGAAGCCTACTTAGATGCAATTATTGTGAAGGAGTTTTCTGCCAGCTGCTCTTTTCTTTTTGTTCGACTACTTTTACGCCACGTCCCATTTTTTTTTGTTGCGGTGCGTTATGGCAGACAAATTTGATCACTTACAATTATGTCCGCCGACTGTCTGCGGATGGTCGGCTCTGTTCACGCAACATCTGCTCATTACATGCTGTAAGCTCTCAGCGGTGGCAGGATGTTCTACGGAAAACACATTCCATCGTGACGCACAACAGCACACTTTCAAGAAATTGCCATTAAAATTGATTTGCAATAGGCAATAGTTGAGTAATATTTACAGTTGGCTAATGATGCACCCTTGGTGCCTTTGTGACTTTTATCTAATCAATTGCTCAATCGTTTTTTATATATATATATATTTTCAAAATACCTTACAAAACGTTGCGATTTACTCTCTCTCGCGTACTTCATGAGTTTACATTCAGATTTGTTATTCGAATAACGTGAGTTTTATGAGCTTCAAAGACTCTTAGCACCCTATGTTACTGATAAATGTTTGCAGGCATGTAAACTCTAAGCTGTGGATTTATATTCCTTGCATTTTAACTGATGGAAACATATGAAAATATCATTTGAAAGGTGATTCCTGTTTAGAATAAAAGCTGGGATTATTTTTTTTGTTAGTATTACAAAAAGATGAATAGAAATTTTAATTTTGTACTATAAAGATGCCAAATAGAACAAAAGTGAATCACAAAATATAACAAAGCACTTGAAGGAGTATAAGCACTTGAAAATTGTATAAGGGAGATAAATTCACTGTCTGGTTTTTAGTTGATTATGCTTTTTAGTATAAAAATATTTGAATGTCTAATACATATATGTGTATTCAATTGATTTGAAAGAACCTTGAAAAGGATTACTTGAAGTTAAACTTGAGTTACACAACCATTCTTAGAATCATTTAAGTTTTTATTTTCCATGTCCTTGGTCCTTCATCTGCCTGTTTTAAATGTACCATATAGGTTAATTAAACGAAAAACAAACTAATATCATGAGACTGTAGTACATATTTCGGGTTGTTAAACAATTCTGCACAATAAAACGGATAATCCCCGTGACTATTCGTCCGCCACGATTGATCTCCACACAACAGTCAGTTGAAATATTCCAGACGTTTTCTAAACGTTCCTCGACCAGAAACCCTATTCACGAAAGGTTCCCACTTCGAAGCGCTCAAGTGTTCCCATATAAATCCACTCCGACCCGTGCACGGGGGTCGAGCTTGCGAACGAACAGACACGGAAGCTTCCGTGCCAACCAGCCAACACATCCACCGTACATAATTACGTGCCACCGTGTAATCAATCAAACTCGGCGGTACCGGTGGTTCGGGGCTGCGATGGCGAAAGCCCCATTGTAATGCGAACCCACCGACCCCAGAGGTGGCCCCCATGGGGTGGCCGAAGGTGCGACGTGGCACACTAGGAACAAGATAGACGAGCCCGTGCGCGCCGAGAGATGGAACACACAGCTTTCCGGCTGCTTGAATGATGAGTGGTTTCACTGGTCTAGGGAAGAGTGAAGAAAATAAAACACACACAGACACACACAAGCACCCGGAGAGAAGCGGAAATTCAAACCCGAACGGAACGACTCCACATCAAAGCTTGCCGGAGTGTTTTGAAAGCAGTGTGTTGGTGAGTTAAATTTCCTACCTTGCGGAGGTTTAGAATTAAACGCAGAACTGGAATCTGGAAAAATTTTAACACTCTTCCGAGAAAAAGCAAAACCCGATCCCGGCGGCTTGTTCACGGGCTTTTAGGTGGTCCCCCCCATTTCGTCCGAGTGTGTTTCGTGCTGATGGGCTGATAAATGGGCTTGGAGAAAGTATTTAGTTACCATCCGTTCCAGCAGGTCCAGAGCTCTCCAACTCATGGGAAGTCAGTACAGCAGGAGCTGGGAGCATCTTCCGTTCTTCCGCTTTCGAAGTCTCTAAACTCGATCGAGCGGTTGGGTAACTGATTTTTTTTTATCTTCACCCACCCGAAAAGGTTTACCAAGCGGCACACCCCCAATTTGAATGTGCCAGACGAAAATTCTTTTGTCAGTGGGTTCGTGGGTCGGTCCGAGGGATCGTTTTTGTGCTCGTTGTTTGTTGGAAAGTTTTTCGGAGCGGCTGAAAGCTGAACAAGATAAATGGCCCCGGTCCCGGTAGCGAAATTTGCCCGGATGGAAGACACATATACACACACAGAGAGAGCAGAAAAAAAATCGCCTCTCCTTTAGAGGAAGATAATTAATTCTGCACTCTTGTGCGTCTCTCTTTAAAGAACGGTTCGAAACGGTTCGAACGGCCGCCCAAATCACGTGTGCTCACGTACCTTTCGTTATCGGTGTTGAAATGGGGATGGGGCTGTCGAATTCCGCATAAATCATGCCAACACGAACGCGCATTAAGAAGCCATAAGTTACCAAAGCCGTGAGTGCGCGAGCCAGACACACCAGCTCGTTTGAAATGCGATCTGTTTACTTCGGGGCGCGGGATTTTTGCGGTTGAATTAGTTAACCCCACCACCCGCTGCGCGGAGTGCGCACCGAGCGTCAGATCAAACAGATGATCCAAACACGGCACGGAAGATAAACTCATCCCCGTTGTGTGTGTGTGTTTTTTTTTTGCTCCACTTCACTCCACTCCATGCTGAGGTTTTGGCGCATTCACCGCGCCACCGTGTGAGATAATTAGACTGGCAGGGTGGTTTGCGTGCGCTCCAACCCCACTCGGCAGAAAAGGATTATTTCGAAAGCGTCTAATTTATTTTAATTTCGCTATTTTTATCGGTCCGTGTTTCGATGCCGCGGTTGCCGCGGTGGAGGCGAAGTTTCGAGTTCGGAGAGTGAGAAAAAAAAACTCGCCTTTCTTTCGTGGCCCCAACACATGTCGAGTTCTTAGAGTTCGTTCGGAAAGTAGAAAATAAAGAGAGTAAAAAAAACGCACACCACACCCCCTACGGCAGCAATGCGAAAACAAAACTTGAGAGTACTTTCTGTTGTTTGTGCGCGGCAACGAATTTATTACCCCCCGGGAGTTCAGTATGCGATCGTGGGGTTTCGCTTCTGCACTTGATCTCAGACCCGCCAGATCGGAACCATTTGGAGCAGGGGTTTGGAAAGGGCTGCTTAGATCGGATTAGACAATTCCCACACGTGTGTGAGTGTGTGCGTTAGAAGGTGGACCGTTTGCACCCAACAGCCACGGGCAGACTTCATAAATCAATTGCACGAGAACGGTGCCTGTGCTTGTATGCATAGAAACCACTTCCAGTCGGGCTCGTCCTATTCGCTGTTCAAGGAACGATGCTGGTCTAAAGGCACGTCCGTCAGTTTCGGTTTTCGGAGGTGGTTGTTTCGCTTCCTCAGCACCATGTGTGTGCGTGAAGGTTGTACCTTCCGCAAGGCTGCAAAAAAAACAGAAAACAAAACAAAAACCGATGCTGTTCCACTTCGCTATGCTGGTGGCTGCTCGCTGTGGAGCGCTTCCCGGGAGAAAGAGATTACTACTCAATTAGTGCGCGGGCTGGCTTTAGCGTGCTAATAAGTCCAACAACGCTGCCACGGCAGCCATTCAGACACGGGCAGGTTACACAGCCGAACTAATGGTGAGCTCAACCGTACGATAGGCGCGAATGGCCGCTCGTGCCCATCTCGGGGGATTATTATTTAATTTCGCGTTTGCGCTGGCTGCACACACACACATGCTGGCTGTTTTTGGCATTTCGGGGCGTCGTGGAGCGTGCCTTTTAAGCAGCCTCTGCGGACGATGGGACCCGTGAGCTCGTATGGGTCCAAAAGCCTACTCGGGAAGCCTGCTCGATGCAGTGTAGTTCAGGAAGGCTAGTCCGTGCGAGGATGGGCCATGTTAAATTATGTTAATTAATTTTAAAAGCAAAACTTGCGACGGAAAAACCAAGCGAAAATATGTGATCGTTATCTGTAAAATAAACCATATTTTTAAGAATGCTTGGTTGGAGTTTTTTTTCTCGGAAACTTTGTCTATATGACTATAATAACTTGGTTTACTTACTTACTTTCTTACTTACTTACTTACTTACTTACTTACTTACTTACTTACTTACTTACTTACTTACTTACTTACTTACTTACTTACTTACTTACTTACTTACTTACTTACTTACTTACTTACTTACTTACTTACTTACTTACTT
>KB672490.1:14536091-14634979 GCA_000349145.1 Anopheles dirus
TTACTTACTTACTTACTTACTTACTTACTTACTTACTTACTTACTTACTTACTTACTTACTTACTTACTTACTTACTTACTTACTTACTTACTTATTTTATTACAACTTTTAAAATGTATGTTCTTATCTATGCTATGTTAGTAAGTTTATATTTTATCACCTTTTTTGTTATGTTTTTGGAAGCTTCACTTCATATTGCATGTTTGATCTCTTTTTAGTAAAAGCGCTTGCTCAATTTTTGCACCTTTCATACTTCAATTCAACTATTTTCATTTCTTCCTGACATTTTTCAATTCGTTTTTTTACGATTGATTCATTTTTATAATTTTTCTTGTGTCGTTTTCTCGGGTCATCGTGGAAAACAGATATCAATAACCCTATATTCACTTCAAATAAAACCACAACAAGAGCACTCGTTGCTAAATTGAAAGCAAAACATTGAACTTTTGCGTTCTGCTTCACTTGCCTTCTTCTAATTTTCCTTTTTCGATTTAGAAAATACAGCCCTGATCCAAAGAGAACCAGTCAGGCCAGCGCAACGACGCAGCTCCGTCCCGGATGGATGACAAATTGGTTCAAGTCACTAAACGCCCCCGAAACAAAAGCTCATCCAGAGTTTGCACTGCAAAAACAAAATGGTGCGTCGCAACAGAAAGAAACGCACCCCCTCAGTCCAGTTCAAGGAAAAGCTCCGGCCGGTACTCGCTCATTGGGCCGGAAAACCGAAAAGCCAGCGACGCCGGTAACAAAGCCGGCTAAAAATTGAAAAATGAAAGCATCGCTCCCCGGTAGCCCTTCCGCCGGTGTGCCCGGGGTTTAATTAGTTCGGTACGGCGCGCGCCACGGTCCGCTGCAGAAATTATCCGGGCTCGGAGATTAGGAGCGGCCCGGGAGTGGCTCCGGGCGCACGAGGTTCGTGTGCCTGTTTAATGTTTCCTTCGCTTCCTGTGTCCCCGTGCTCTCTCTCTCTCTCTCTCTCTCTCTCTCTCTCTCTCTCTCGCTAGAAGCCCCGTTCCTGTGCTCATTGTTTGTTGTGCGTGAATGGAGAAATGAAAGGTCTCTCCCACATGGAGTGGCCAAATGGATCGGGCAAGTGCCGTGGCGTATAAGCACAGTCCTGGGTTTGGTAATCGTTGTAGTGCTGGTGCTTGTTTCGTTTTTTTTTTTGCCCCGGATTGGCCTTCGGGTGGAGGGGCCGGTGTTGAGCAAAATACTCAACATCATCATCATCATCATCATCCTCCGGTTCAACCGTCGGGGTAAATACGGCAGAAGCCTCCGTTGCACGGCTGCTGTGTAGTTTTTACAACTCTCTGCCAGCTTGAGTTTTAACCCAGGTCTTAATCCACACGTACACGGGTGCTTGTTTTTTTCTCTTCTTCCTTGTGCTGTAACTTCAAGCAACTACTTGCTGTTGATTTAGCCGGGCTGCCACCACTCGCACCGGCTGCGAAGTGGAAAAACTTGCCCGGCAAAACTCCAAACGCATAAGCCCATTTCCCAAACCGTTCCCAGCGGTGACGTGAGACAATACAATTTTAATGAGCTTTCAGCATTTCGGTCGCAGTCGGTCGCTGAACGATGCTGCAGACGGAGGACGGGGTTCAGTGAAGTTTTATTACAGAGAAAGATCGTCCCTCTGGCGCACCGAGCCCTGGTCTTGGCCCGGTGTGCCCGAGCACGTCATGTCACTCTCGTGGGCCATGTCATTTCACGACGAGCGCCAGTCGTCATTTCGTCAGAAGTTTCTGCTTTATGAAGACGGTGATGGTGTGTGTTTTTTTTCTCGCTCTCCCTTTCTTTATTCCTTTTTTCCGACTATTTGCCTGCAATCGCATTCGTTGTCCAGTCTCCAGTGCGCGTGCCCGCCTAGAGCGAAAACCGCGCTGAGCTGTGATTTTCTAATTAGGATTATCCACACTTCCATTAAAAATTCATCACCAGAAGCCGGTGATGCCGGTGCGCGCGTCGGTTGAGTTGAACTCTTTAGGATATTGCACCGCTGATGTAACTTGTGCCGGTGCACAGTGGGATTTCAAAGAGTTTTATTGATGTTTATAAATATTTGAATGAAGATATCTTTAGAAGACACATTAAGAAGAGTAAAAAGGGATGATATTTAGTGGTACACGACAGTAAGTCTAAGTGAAATGCTGGTTTTTAAATTATGGATTGCATAACACTCTTCAAAATCGTTAGAAAAATACATCAAACTCCGGCCATTACAAATTTCGAAGCCTGTTCAGTTAAATTTACCATACCATATTTAAACTAAGGAAGTAAAATCAAAGTCAATCTTTGATAGAACAAAACGAAACACAACCACAACACAACCTATAAGCTTTGTTATGAGCTGTATGCCTACTAAATTGCTATAAACTTGGTTAGTTTTTTTTCGTTTTTTATCGCATAGAAACTCTTCTTCTCTCCCAGTGTGCCCGGTGTTTGGAGGAAATTTTCACTTAATTTTTTACTCCACCGTTCGCTTTCGCCACTCGGGAATTCGTAGGTTCGAGTGACGAATGAGCGTACGCTCCATATGTCAAAAAGAATGAGCTAGTGGTATTAGTTTATTTCTTCTTTCGACACATACACACACACTCTCTCTCTCTTAGGGCTTCTGGTCCCCCAGGGGGATCGTTTTTGATGAGGAGCATTCTCCGTGTGCGTCGACTTGAAAGACTTTCTCGGATCATATCGCTTCCGCAGAAAGGTGAACGAGCTGCTTACGCTGGAGCTAGGTTGCTGCTAGGACAAGGTGCCACCGAGGGTGGATTTAAGCGCACGTTCCGGTTTGGCGTCGTTTCATCTTTAGTGCACTTTAAGAGCAGTGGCTCCAGCGCTACAAGCGGCAGCAGCAGCTGTGAAGGGATTGTTGGTCGGTATCATAAATAAAACGTAGATAGAAACTTGTTCCCATTCTTTGGGAGTTTGCTTCCGGGATGGCATTCACACACATGCACACACACACACACACACACACAATGTCGTTTCTATTTTTATGACCCCCTACTACCACTAGGTCCCTAGTTCCACCAGAACCTCGAAAGGAATTCAAGTCGAACATGCGAAACCCGGCTAGCACGAATAGTCCATTTGCCGGGGCATCTTCAAGAAACGGGCACGCAGAAGGTGGTGGCGATGATGACGGTGAACGGGTGGGCATAGCTGGGAGGAGCGCGGGGGGAGAAACTATCGCCATAAGGATCCAGCCCACTCGGGATAGCCCACTCGCCGGGATGGTAGGGAACCAGTTTTTGAATACAATTGTTGTCATCCGCTATCGCCATCACCATCATCGTCAGCACCGAAAGGGATGGCTCCCGCTGTGCTCTGTGTGTGTGTATGTGTGTGCCGACCGGATGCATAACCACAGCGAAAGTCACACCCGTTTTGAGTTCTGCGCTCGCTTCACGAGCGAGGGGGTAAATGATTGTTATTATTATTTCAACACCTTTCCGCACGAATAATGGGGATCGTTGAGGAGGACTGTTCGGGACTTTTATGAGACTTTCGGTGTCCGTGATGGAGAGCAGTGAGTACTTCGTTCGGAGGATGGCAACCGAGTGCTCTAATTTTGACCACTTCGCTTTGTTAGTTCGACAGAAGCTTTACCAGAAAGATTCCCAAGTGGTACACAGATAAGTTCAAAATTATCTGTTTCGATGGGATCTACAGAAATCTATTCTTGTTCGAATAGTTTGCGTGTGCAAAGTAGTTGTGTACGCAAAAAAGAATAAACATGGAAGATCTGATAAATTTATTTCCATAAAATACAAATTTCTGCGAATGAGATCGGCTAATTTTCGTTCTGTGGCCTATTCGTACAAAAACTGGTCAGGTATAGTTATGACATTAAACTGCTGTGAATATGCTAGTAACTGAATAAGATATTATTTCAGCAAGTTTTTACCACGATTCTCGGATGTGAATTGAGATTGATAACACTTCTTAAGCCGTTAGAACTGATTAGTCACCTTTTACAAGGGAAAGGAAGTCCAGATGTGATGTTTTCTCTGGTGTCTGAAACTGAAACACACCCTGTCAATACTACGCAACACTGTATTCAATGAAATATAATTGTATATCCACACAAGTCATTTCTGAACTGAAGTAAGCTTAAGCAGGGAACAGCACACGGCAAGAAGATCCCACTTATCCAGTTGATCCGAGCGTTAGATCCCACGATTTTCAACTTTAGTATCCCATTGACATGTCCCATTAAACCATGTGATAAGATGACACCGGGAAAAGAGTTATTCACTGCGAGCATAAATCCTCCCTACGGTATAAATAAAACAGGGTTGGTTGTAAATTTTCGCCCCGGCAGCCACGCGGGAACAAATCTAGTCCGAACGGGTTTTTATCGCGGGTCACGGATCATCTACGGGCGGGTGTCGAAATATACGCGCGTGTGCCCCGGCGCGCGCCTGCTAAAGACTGCCCATCGTGGAAGCCTCCACGTGAAGTCCGGCAATTACTCAAGCCACGAGGGGAACCGGAATTGCCAAATCATGATGGATCATCGTAATTGTGCGGAAAGTTAAGATTATCTTCAAAAGCCTCCAGGTTGGACGGAGGAAAAAAGGGATACTGTTTGGGATAATGTTTACAGCGCAACTGGGAGCCAAAATACGGCCGGAGCGAGGAAGAAAAAAGAAACACAAACCGGACGGTGGATCGCTCGCCTGCCTGATGAGGGTCATTAGGTAATTCAAATAAAACAACCGAAAAGAAATAGATCCTCGGATTGCTGGGCTCTGCCAAGGCGGCAGGAGCGTCTCCCGCTCTCTACAACAATGCACGCCACCGCTTTGAAAGTCAAATAAGAAAGTCTCACCCTCCAAGTTTACCCAGGAGATAGGGGGAAGGATCGAATGTCCAGTTGGCTCGGTCAAGATAGCGGACCTACGTTAATGCGCACCCGGAGCGAGAAAGAGAGCGAGAAAGCAGGCGCAAAAACAGCTCGCAAAGAAGCTGCAAAATTAATTAGAAAAGTTTTTGCCTTCTAGCACCTTCACACGGCCACTGTGGCGAAAGGCGCACCATTTGCAGTGAATGAGAATCCCCATGCCCCGAGAAAAAGAAGAAGGAAGAAAACGGTGAATGAATGTGCCTTCAACCAGCGTGTTAACACCGACGTCATCGGCTCGGTGCGCCCGATGGGCGAGTCGCAGGGATTTTTCCATCCTTTTCGGCGGGATGCCCCTGTGCGGAGCAGCGATAAGAAAGAATGGACAACAGGCAAAAAAAACTCAACTGGAAGACACCGGACCCAGTGTGCCAGTAAAGTAAACAAGGCCACCAGCTAGCGTAATGGCGCACGCACCAGCAGTGCGCGTACATGCATCGTTATGCGCATTTTCGGGTGCTGCCTTGGGAAACACTCGACCAGCGGTTTTGTTTACAAAGTTCCCCCGGAATCGGTGGATTTTTCGAGGCAATTAACATATTTTTGCATCTACAAAACGCTCGGCTGCCCCGCAGGTACAGCTGTGTTCGCATTAATGGTCGCGGAAGTTTCGAGGGGTCTCGAGCGTTCTTTAAAATGGAATACTAAATTAAATAACTTAAACTTACGGTGCCAGCGAGCGCTCCCGCCCGGTTAACGACGGCCGGTTCGGCCGCATTCCGCATCCCACCGAAGGCGGAAGCCATAAGGAAACTATTTTCATAACCACAACCGAGGCAACCGAGCGAACCCCTTTCGTTGCGAGAAGCCTTACAGCAGGACCTGCTGACCCGGCACTCGGTTTCTCGCTCTCTCTCTCGCTCTCTTTCGTTCACGGTGTAATCTAATTAAACATTCCATCACGCTCGAACGAACCGCACCGGAATGAACACATTTCTGCCCCCTGCAATGCACCCGGTTCGAAGACTTGTTCCCGCCTCGAGTAAGTGGTTCAAAAGTCAATGACAAACGCGCCGAGCAAGCATTCCGTCGCGGTGGGAGGAATGTTAGTTCCCCCTTGCTTTTTTTTTCGCTGTTTGCTTCCCACCCGGAAACAGCTGGCGGGTGATGAAAACCGTGAAACACCAGGCGCCTCCATAATTTATGAGAAAAGCCTATGGGGGTTTTTCTGCTGCTGCTGCTGCTGCTGCTGCCGGTGCTCGTGGCGCGGCCAACGCAACGATCGATTCCACTGCAAGTTTTGCTCCCTGCCAGACGACTGTCGGGTGCTGCAAGTGGATGAATGTTGGATGCGTTTCAAACAGCAGCAGCAGCAGCATCAGCTACGATCAAAGCAAGCAACAACTTGCTGTGTGTGTGGTGCTTAAAATAATTCCAGAGACCTCGCGCCAGCATCTCTCACACCATGCGCCTTGGTGCAGCTGGGAGCCGCACTTCAATCGAAACCCATCCATCCATCCCGTCGCGAGCCGCGTCTGTGTTGGTGCGAGTGTAAAAAGCACGCGATTTCAAGATGGGGCGCATGCGTGCCAACCGAGGCAGGAAAAAAGGGATGCTTTTCTTCGCGTTTTTCACTCCAACTTTTCACACACCCGAATGGCTCCGTGTGTGTGTGTTTGTTTGTACGTGCTGGAACAATATGGAACCGTGAATTTCGTTTCCGACAGCACGGATGTGCGCCACGTGCGACACGAAGCGCCTGCCTGCGGATGATGTGCTCTTTCATGTCGTTATTTATGATGGCGCCACATTGTAGTGGCGATGGCTTCGTGTGGAGGCCTCCGCTCGAAGACGCGGCCCCGAACGGGCGAAAGTGAAAGCGGGTGCCTTCTTGAGCGCTGGGGGCTCGAGGGTGAAGCGCACCAAACGGCATGTTTGTGTAGCTTTTGATGGGAAAATGGTGGCCACGACCACGGCTAGGAATGATTTGTGCCGTCGGTTATTGGGCCGGAGCCGGGTGCGGTACGTTTGTGTTTGTTCCGTTCGGTTCGGATCGTTATTTATTGCATTCAATCTAGTACAGCAAGGGCGCAAACACACACACGCTCACCATGGGGAGGGCTAGGGTGAGAATGATCATTCAAAGAGCGATTAAAAGCAGGAACACGTGCACATTAGCAGGCGAAATATGTTTCACATTGGGCATTCGTTGTTCGCTAGAAAGCTTTCTTGTACTCGGTATTGATTGAAAGCCTGTAAAGCATAAATTTGCTACGAAACATCTCTTCAATCGGAACAAGTTCATGACAACCAACTGATGTATGCGCCGTAAACATTTCATTAGAATATTGATCCATTTTTCTTCTTATCTAAACTTATTTTTCGGGCAAGAGTTTCGTTACTTATTTCGATGAAAAATGTAATGATTTTTTATTCTTTTAGGAAAATAGTTTATTTTTCATAATACTGTGGCACTATTGAACAGATTATGTCATCAAAAAACTAAAAAAAAGGTAAGCAATCGTTCGACAATTCCATCGAATGAAATATTCAATCTCACACACTAAACAGAGAGTGGAACCATTTTCCCGAACTTTCTGATTTATACGCCGTTTTTTGCATTTCCAAAGCATACGAATTAGGGTTTAAGTTTACTAAAAACATGGCTCTGAAGTGATTTTACAGCTTAATTGATTTCTTACGTAGAATCATGGTATAAGCCATTGGTTTGTACCAAGAAGGATGAACTAACCTTTCGAATCGTTTGGAATATTTTTTTATGATTGATAATTGTATAGATTTTCAGTCATTTAACTATCTTAAACAATTTTCGAAAACAAATAATTGAATAAAAAAACATGGAAATCACAAAAAGTCCTCCGAATACTAGTCATAGACTAGTTGGAACCAGATTTCCTAATTCAAGATGCATGTGTGCCATGATAAATCCTCTTAAAATCACGAAAAACTGCTAATACTATTTTCAAACATCAAATATCTTAAGTTCGGAAATTTTTCTCCACTTTATTCTTGTCTAACGACGGAACTAGACACAAAACATCCCACTGAAAGCCTTACAGTAGGGGAAAAGTATTATTTCCTTCACTCTATTGAATCTTGTGTGTTCGGTGCGTACTGAAAGGATGCGAGCACCCACACTCGCGTACGCTGGGCTCGTGTAAAACATTTATGGTTGTGTTTTCGAAACCAGAAAACCAAAAAGCTCCACGGACGGAAAGCGTTGCCCTCTCCCCCACCCACGAGGGGGAGGGATGGAGCGAGGCACACACGCACATTAGTATTCAACGGACGTAAGCGGACGGTCCGAAGGCAGCGAACAGCAAAACACGTATTTCCATTTTTCGCCGCTCCGCAGAAGCGAGTTGTGATTCACCAGCCCCGCATCGGCTCGGCCGTAATCCTTACATCCTCTGCGATTACCATTACCGAGCGTAAAGGCTGTGTGAAAGAGTGAAAGAGCGAAAGCCCACTCGAATGCCGCGGCCGTGGGCTTGATTTGTTCGTCCTCCCGGGTGTGTGCGTGCGCTCTCTCGTGATGTATTTTAATTGAATGGAGGAAAATCAATAACGAAAGGCCCCGGAGGCGTCGGTTCGGGCACCAGCCAGCCTGCCAGCCAGCCAACCCCTGCCAGCGAGCCAGAGTCCTCCAGGAAGCGGCTCCAGTGCCACTTGACACATGCTCCCTGTCGCCGGCAGTCGCACCGTCTGTTCTGGCTAGCTTCTTCTCACGTTACACTTCGCAGCTTCCTCCGGCCGAGCGCCAACTTCTTGACACTAGCCCCGGCCGCTGGTACTAGAGGCCGGTCAATTGATCCTTCAGCACACGCGTGTGCCCCGCCGCCACACAACAAAGCCGGGCGCGTTTTGCAACTAACGAGCAATGGCACACTTCAAATGACTTTTTTTCTGCTCGCCCCTAGCGGGTAAGTCTACCATAGAAGATGTGGCCGTTTCTCTTCCTCTCTCTCTCTCTCTCACACACACACACACACACACACATTCACAGTACGCACGCAGAAAGTCATAAAACCGAACGGGAAAGTGTGCGCGAGAGTGAAAGCGAGCCTTTTGGAAGGAGTACCGCCGGGGATCGACGGGGTCGTGGAGCAACTAATTGAAGGATCTTCTGTCGCTCTTTGCGACACTTTGCGTACGACACAAAGGGGGGTGGTGGTGGGTGGGGTGGCACGTCAGCGGCGGCGGAAGCCCGGGAGTAAATTTATCACCCGAGCGCTCGTTCGGGGAAGAAATTGGAAACGGAACGACATTACTGACGCTCCGGTTTTCCGTACGGCGCGCAGTGCGAACGGAGCGCTGTGTACGGCGTACGGAGGGACCTATAAATAGAACCCGAACCACCAGCACCACCGTGGCTAGGTGGCTGGTGTTCCCGGGGATAGCGACGCGATAAGGACGTGCTGCGATAGCTGCCAGCCGCCCCATCAACGGCAACGGCAGGATATTACCGAACGCGCAATGGAAGTGAATCTTCTTCCTGGCGGGTGCTTACCGGCGCGCACAGGAAAACGCAATAGACGCTCCGGTTCCGCAAGATGGTGCCCGTGCCACCACACGGCGAGCCAATTGTTGCCCTGTAGCTGCTTTTTTCCTCGCTGGAGCAGCCAACGACTGCCTAAATTACCGACAGGCCCGACAGGCCGTGTTACGAGAGAGCGCGGCTCGAAAAACCTAACCTCGCCAAAAACGGGTTGGAGGGGCGAAAATGAATTGATGTGTATATTTAATTCCTGCCTCTCCGGGCCCGTTGACCGCTTGTCATGACGTCATGGCGCCGAAACATGGGTACGAGCGGGTATGTAAATGCGGGCCAAAATTATTGCCTTCCGGAAATTTTGCAAAGTGTTCGATCCGACCAGGGGCAGGCAAAATTGCTCCCGTGCTCGAAATGACACTTGTTCGCTATCATGCTCGTTCCGGTAAAGGTCACCCAATTTGTGTGTTTCCTGTCGCAATTCGGGGTTGTGAAGTGAATTGATTTAGGTACTCGGGACGACTTTCTGGTCCGCTGTAACAGTGTCGTGGTTATTCGTTTGCAAGCTCGAACATTTGAGACGTCTGAAAGGAAGTTATTACACTCAGTGAAGTCACTAACCGTCGGCGTGACAGATGTCATACGGATGACGTTAGATGGATACAAAAACAACAAAAAAACAGAGTAAAAGATTGGAAGAGCTCATTTTAATTTATATATTAACAAGAACCAACCGACTTTAGAACAGTTTTAGAACAATTAGAAAAGTTTTGAATAGATCTTAGAAATAGAACTGTTTTAAAAGAAAAAAAAATCATGTTTTTTTTTATTTATTACTATATCAAATGAATATGAAGTCCGTGTCCGTGATTAAACTTAACGGTTCTATAAATCATACATCTTCCTTATACTGTCCCTACTGTAGAAAATATCGAACGGCAGGCTTCAAAGTCCTTCATTGCTCGAAAAAGTTTTCTCATCGGACATTAGCTGTAAGCTATAAAATAACCCCTAAAGGTATGCAATTGGCTTACAACCCGAACCGTACCGAAACGTCTGAAACGTCTGAATGACACATGCTACTCAGAGTGAAGCCACTAGACGCCAATGTGACAGATGTCATACGGATGACGTTTGATTGAAGCACGCTCCTTTCTCGATAAAAAATATCTTTTATAATGTTTATGTTTTTAAAAATAGCAAACTGTTCTTCTCAACGCAGCGTCACGGGACTCTAATTTGAGCGCCGAAACACGCTTCCGTAATTAAATTTAACGATTCTATCAATCATGGCACGTACTATGATCCCCGGCTGATAACGGACGGCAGGGTTTTCTTCCGAAGCGGTCTTTTTTCACTCCCCGCCGGGAAACAGTGCGTGCGATGTAATTGTTTGCGAGGAATCTTCTTTCCCTCTCCACGTCGGTGAATGGCGGCGAGTGTCTAGTTAATTGGTTCATTGTCCACTTCCCGCGTGACTCTCACACACATAGCCCACGCCGTGAGTGTGAAAGGAAGAAATCAAACTACAAGCGAGCGAGAGCGGGCCCCGAACTGTCCCTGAATTCCTCAGCTCACCGCCATGACAGGAATAAATTATGAAGCAATGCCCACCACGTGCCGAACGCCTTTCTCTCGTTAGATACCTCTCGAGAGAGGGGGGTGTATTTTGCATTCCACAAACGCAGGGGTGGCAAAAGGCGGACTCTCGTTCCTCCTTCGCTCGTCACGTCACAGCTGCTCGTCCGGGAACAAGCAGGACGGCAACAAACAACAGATCGTAAAATTAAGAAGCTAATGTAATTATTTCAATTCCGGAATGCTCCATCCTGCGCCACCGGCGCCTATTCGTGACCGATAAGGACCCGGCCCGGAAGAAGCGGCTGGCTGTGTGCGGAATTAGACGGACGAAAAAGTCGGACACGGTGGCAGGGAGGAAATCATAATTCGCTCTTCAACAACCTGTCAACAAGTAGCGTTTGCGTGAGGTATTCACTTGATTGAGACATTTCTTCCGAAGCGGCTTGCTTCATTTGCCTTGTCTTATCACGCACCTGGCACGCGTTATAGTTGTACTTTGTGCACAACATGTTTTCGAGAAGAAAATTTATCAAACGAACGATAAAGGAAAAACAAAACGTTTCTCTCATTTCGACTTCGGGCAGAGCCCCATTAGGTCTCGTGCGCGCGCGTTCCAGCGTCTCATGCATTAAACAATAACGCGTTCGCCGCCAACACGGAAACAACCATTACGACCGGAGCCGGTCGGACTTTCGGTGTTGTGGCGTAAGAAAATCGTTCCTCTCCATTACCGAGTCGACCGTTTGGGAGGGAAAACACTGTGGGCAATGATTTTTTTCCTTTTCCCGATGCTTGCTCTCGCTTGTTTTTACTGCCGGTCACTATTATTATTCATGCTTCGATTATATATTCAGGGTTATTGACAGATCCTTATCGGTAGCAATTTGTTATACCCGGCCCGGCCAAGCTTTCGCCCGCGACGGGATGCAAAGAAACGTGAAGTTTTCCTTCTCCTTGGCAGGGCGAGAAGTAATCGATCCGTTACGAGTCCGTGCTCGCCTTAAGAAGGTGTTGTTGGTGGAAGGATTGTCGGGCGACGGAAAGACACGTGTACACGTGGTGATGGCGATGCAAATGTGGTTCCTGATGTGATCGACAATAAGCGAACAACCTCACTAATCAAAACCTGAATCGATTTCTAAATCTTTTCACTTCCTTTCTAAGACAAATAGATGTCATGAATGTAGCTTCAAACCTCTCCTGTTTCAAGGTCACAGTCACAAGTTGAGTCTCACTTCAAGATCAACTTTTGCTCAACAACGAAACAAAGCCCTCCTTCTAACCGAAATCTCAACCGGCGGCGACGACAACAACAGTGACCGACCCGGGAAGGCACCAAACCAGCCTCAACTGTGATGATTTTTCACATGATGAAAGGATGGGAAAACAGATTTTTTGTTACGTCGCACCAAAGCACGCTTCACCGCCTACTTAAGCCCTAAACCCTTTCAGTACCAAACAGCCCAGAAATTAATAAAAAACGACACCACCGGTGGGAGATTAAACCAGGTAGAAAGTTTGTCTACCAAGCAAGGACGAAAGGATTGATTCGGTCAGCGGGAACTTATAAATCACGCAGACGGATTTAGAAGCCACCTTGTGGCACAAAAAAACAACACAGGAAACCGTGCTTTACGCAAAAACTCATTGCCCTTAGTAACCGTGCGCGAGTGGGACGAAAAGCTTAATTTGTCGTCCGCGTGGCTTGCGTTTCTTTTTTTTTGCTATTTCAGCGTTTTCCACGCAGATCCTTGAACCACAATCTATCCTTTTTTGTTTCTTCCCCGGCGGGTGAGCTTAGGCGGCAAACAAAACATCTCGTTTGTCTCGTTTTTTCTTGCCGCTTGTCTGGCCCGAAAAAGCTCGCATGCGAAGGTTCGCCCAAGGACGCGTTGTTCTAGCGTTGGAGCGGTTGTATGTTTGAAAATGTTATTAAAAATTCTGGCAATGTCATTTATAATGCAGACACGGAGCGTACGAGCGTTTTGTCAGCCGGTGGAGCCGGAGGTTTTTGTTGTTGTCTTGTTCTCGCTTTGCCTTGCTTTTGCAACGGCAAGATGGAGAAGGTGCCCAAACTGACAGTGACGGTTTGGTGACGTGACGCTGGTGGCAATTATAGAGGACAAGCCCAGACTGACAGATGAATAAAATAAGCGTGTGCCGGGGCGCCACGGCGTGAGGGAGCTTTGAATGTGTGAGTGTGTGTAAAAAAAGTACCCACACAAGAACCGGAAAGACACAATAACTGCTGTGCAGCTGGTGACGCACGTGACGTCCTTGTTCCCCAACGGATGCGCCGGAACCCCGGAACAACTCCGCCGGCAGCTTCGTGTGCGTTTTTTTTGCTCTGTTCTGCCGTCCGATTGTCTTTCCCCCGTTCTGTGTGCCGGTTCCGATAGCCTTGATAGTGCTGGTGTGATACGCAAAGCACGTCCGCTCGACGGCAAACGAGCCGGGCAGCGAGAAATAAATAACTGTCGCTTTTCATAATTTTCTGCACTGCACCCGTTCGCCGTTCCCCGCTGTGATGCATTGCGGTTCGGATGCAAGTGCAGTGCTGCTGCTGCTGCCCCGGAAACGGGGTTTGTTTCGAAAGCAGCAGCACATAAGAGAGAAAAGCGACTCAACAACGCAGTGAAGCGTGCGGAGATGAAACATAAATTCATCGCTCTTCCGTGAGGTGCGCCATCGCACTCTGCCACATCCTTAGCTATCGGTGGGCGTGAGCGGCATGATCAGCGCACACACACACACACACTGTCTTCCTGAGCGCAGTGCTAACGTGGCAGATTTATTTCCTACGCGGTGCTTACTCGTCTTACACGTGCAGCACAACGCAATGCATGCATCCGTCCGTAATTTCGCTATTCTTTACATCACAAACTGCGTTCCGGCACTTCAATCACTTTGCGTTCGTTTGTTTGTTCGTTTGTTTGTTTGCTGCTGGAAAGCTGTTTCTGTTCCAGCCATTGGGTGGAGAAAAAAAGCGGATTTTCACCACCGCAGCGACAGTGACGAAACCCGGTGCCACCGTCACCTGAGCCGGTGAAAGTAGAAAATCGTGTACGGGAAGAAGGAAACAGAGCGCGACACGGTAAAGAGTGTGGTGGAGAGTAGGGTGCAAGCAATGGTGAATCCGTTTACAAACAGTCAACCTCACTTAGGCTGTCTGTGTTCGTGTGTAGTCGTGTGCAAATGAAACCGACGCCAGAGTCACTGGAACAGCTGAACACTTACCACTTGGCGGGAGTTCAAAGCGGCTGGTTGAAAGCGTTATAAATCTGGAAGAGAAGAAAAAAGGAGATTTTTTTTTATCAAATATATACCAACAAACGGAAAAGATGAAAGTGTGCTTTACTTCGGGAATGTTTTCTTTTGTTTGCGTGGAAAATTTTAAAAAAAATTTTGCGCTTGAAAAGCCTGGTGTGTCTGCGCAAATGTAAGCACCCAAGAGAAAAATATAGATTTTTCATATGAAATAATAAGTGAAAGCGATGATTAAGGCTTTTATTTTCGCTATTAACACATATAATAAAGATTTCTTGCATTATTTTCATTTGAGCTCAATTACACGAAGAGACACGAAGAGATAAATCAGTAAACTTGCACAGCCTCGGAAAGTACGTTCTGAGATTCGCTTGTATTTATTTTCATAATTAAAGAACAGGAGGTTTTTCTGGGTATGATTCGAACCAATGTTTTTAATTCTAATTGAGAGTAATGTGGATAAAATATCGTTCAAAAATGGTTTTCATTGGTTTTCCCCGAACAAAACTTCGAAGTTGACGTGTACGAAGCCTCAATAGAAAATGTTTATCTGAGACACAAACCATATTAGCCTAGACACAGCGCACAAAAACACTTCAACTGGTTCGAAGTACATAATAGAACAATCGTTTCAGGAGATTTCATACGCAAGTTTAATACAATAATAAATAAATAGCAAAACTATTGGGTTGAAAATGAAATTTTTTTATACATGAATAGTGTCAGCATGTAGTATAGAGCCTCACGTAACGCATAACCCGGGATAAAGTTAGCATTTTCCGCATGTAGCTCTTATCTAACCGGCACACGTTAAAAATTGAACCATTTATCCGATTACACCGGCCACAAACATCCCACTTCCGGCTTCGCACTGGTCCGCCACTACCAATAATCCCGATCGCACATCAGATGCTCTCGGCTTTGGGATCGCGCCATGCACGCCTGCACACGGCCGCCAACTATTGTAAAATCCCACATCTATCGTGAGAAAGCGAGAGACCAAATCCCAACCAACGATATTCATCAAACATAAAATTGCTACCCGGAACACGTCCGCCGCCAAACTTCGGTGTCCCATCCAGTTTGATGAAAGCACCCGATGCGAACCCGGTGCCGAACGAATCGAACTAAAACAACAGCACAACCCACCCACCCACCGGCCACGAATGACACGCGGCTAAGCCGAAACGATAATGGAATTGGAGAGGCACGTCCAGGCCAGTGCGGCACAAACTTACGCGCGCGGGCCCGAACTCGCGATTGCGGAAGTTCACCCCTCGAAAAGGATAATCCTCGAAAATCAATTTCCTCCCAATGGGGAGGGGGACACGGTGCTCTGCTCGACTCGACGTTTTGTTTCGGATTTTCCTTTTTTCGCGTGACAAACGGCACCCCGACTCGGCACCCCGATGCACGGAAGGGTGAGGTGACTCGAATCCGATTGGAATACGGTAACAAATGGCTTTATGCTGCACGACGGTGCAATGAACCAGCGATTTTATTTGCCTCGATTTGCTGCCGATGAGATTCTGGTCGGGCTTGTTTTTTTTTTGCTCGTTTTGTTCTCACACAGTTTGGTTTAGCAATGGTTTGGCAGGAGAACAGCATACAAGAGAGAAAAAAAACGCATAATTTGATATAAAGTTTTATAAACGAAACGAACGACACAACTTCGGCGTCGCTGCTTCGGCGTCGAGAATGGAGAAGCATTGTAAAATGGGAAATGGAATCAAAATTCAATTTTTCACGGTGCAGTTTTTCTGTGCTCTGTGTGTGTTTTCGGTTTTCTTTACAACGAAAACTCAATTTATGGTTGATGTCATTCGAACGACAAATACTGCGTCACATAGAACCATTGAGATTGTGCTAGTCTTTAAGAACGATAATCGAAATATTGTTCAACATGTTAAATAGGGTCTGTTTTTTTGCATAACAAATTAAATTGCTTTGGAACAGAAATAATATTGAACTGATGAAACATTTGAGATTCCTAATGTTTGGATTACGAGTTCGAGGAATGAATTACAATTTTGAATATTGTATAATGGGGCCTCAAAAACAGCATTTCAAATTTACTGAGCTTTAACCGAATACCAATCAATTATCATCATAACTTAAACATTATTTTCAAACCACAATGTCACTCGAAATCTGCTCTAGCACTTTGAAACTAGAAGTTTCAGTATATCATGGTCAACACAAATTACTTTTGTGGTTGTTTTGAATCTTTGGAAAATGCTTGTGTTTTAATTTATTTATTTTCATTTTTAACTAATTGTTTCACATTGTAGCCATTCGAATTTCAGTCAACCGTTCTCAAAATTTTCCTGAAAAAGTTATAAGGATGCTTGCTCTACGTTTACTGCGTGGATTCACGTTCCGTAATTCCTATATTTTGTAATTGATTTGCACTGTATTTCTATAAATTAACATCCTGGCAACGTCCTTTGTAAGGAAATACTTCAACTTGTTTTAATGTTCGATATTTTCTTTTAATCAAAAAACGGGATAGATAAAAGTTTTACGAAAATAAACAAGTATTTGACCACTTTTCCGTTACTATAAATAAAATATATAAATATGTATATTGTCCATTTTTATGAGTTGAATTCAACACTTATTTAGGTATTATGCATCATTCTATTTATCATACTATTATTTGTGGCATTTTTGCCTGTGGATATTGTTTTGTAGCTTTAAACTTGAACAAATAAACATTTATTTCTAATGACAAAAATATTGTCATAAACGAACCACATATCTAAGATCAAATTCACACAGAATGGAAGATTCATTTTCGCTTCCTTCACTTGTATTCATACACACCCTGGCAGGGCACGCAATCGAAACGATTTCTGCAGAACCGGCTCAAACAATATGGGTAGAAAATCGTTTAAACTGATGTTCGCATAAACACCTCATCCTTCCTGGTACTGGCCCACCTCCCCCAAAAACGAACACGCCAACCTATTTTTCATTTCCGGTTCGATGGCTGCGAAGACGCGATGTGAGCCAGCGATTCCGCATGCGAGATTAAGGCTCCATAGGCTCCCCGGAACCCGAAGGCCACCATGCATGCCCCGTGCCAACTACAATGTAGACGAGGAAGCGCCACACCACCCCATCTCGATCAACGACCACAATCACGACGACCCCCGTGCGTGCGTGCGAGCGAGCGCTGCGTTTGTGTATGAGCCGCGTCATCGGGCCGAATGTTTTGACGATAAATTTGGGTTCAATGTAAATTGACTGCCGCTGACTGACACCTGACACATGCAGCGTCGGGTTGGTTGGGAAGGGTGGGGGAACGAGGGGGAGTGGAAAAGCCCACCCCACACGCAACATAACGGGTGGCAAATCGGCCAAACGACAGCGACAAAACACGCTGACTAACGCTCATATTCATAGAAACGGCCGATTTGCTATCCGTGCCCGTGCGTGCATGTTTGTGTTTGCGTGTCATGCACGGTTCGGGTGGCCGTGTGGGTGTGTGTGTATGTGTGTGTGTGTGCGAAGCACGGTTCACGCTGGGGTGGTGGGTGGTGCTATTTTTGGGACACCACCGACACTCCCGACGCGGCTTGAACTTGGGTTGAAGAACTCGTGCCGTTTCATTCTCTCGAATGCAGAGGACGATCATGCATTTCTTTCTTATTTGTAGCAAGCAAGATCACCCGCCTCGTCATGGCGAGATTGAAAAGTGCATAATCGACATTTTGTCTTCAAGGTGGAATGTGGTATGCAACCTAAAAGAGAAAAAGAAACACAATGTGAAACACACATGAACCGGAAGTGGCCATAAACGGATGGACCGAGAACCATCAAACCATGATTGTCAGTTCAATATCTGGCGCGCCTGTTAATGGGTCCGCGAAGCGGATGGAAAAGCACGTTCCGATTCGGAACGATGATCGATGAACGTTACGCTCCTCCGCGGTTGTTCGTAAACGCGAAAGCATAATCCAAGCGCCGCGGGTTACCTATCCAACGGCGGGGACGGCTCCTCCAGGAGGGATTACGCAAATACGCCGGAACGATGGGAAAGTGGGCTCGGTTTAAGCACTTTTAAGGTGGCCCGATAATTCACTCCCGCAGTGCGCGGTGCGTGATTTGCGGCAAGTGTCAGTAATAGCCCATTGACTGCATAAATAAATAGCTTTCGCAGCGGATCCGCTCCGTCCGACGGGGAAACCTTAGGAAGGAGGATGGGTAGTGACGAGCAATAAAGAAATTCAGCTAGCTCCAGCACTTCCATTCCTGAAAAGCCTGACAAAGCATTTGAGGTAAAGATTTTCGGTTTTTTCTAGACATATAGGAACATTGTTTAATGCTTTTGATGCGAATGCTTTGCCCGATCTGATCTGTAAACTAACAGAACTATATCATAGTAGTTTTCTTTTCTGCCTTACAGAGAAAATGGAAGATTTCCAACATCTAGAAACATTACAAAGAAATAGAAAATATACCCTCAATTGTTCTTCACAATTTGAACTTATGCATCGTGGTTTTGGACGAACGCACTTATAGATTTGTTTATTAAAATCATGCTTTTGCACACGGTTCATATAGAAAGTTGGTCAGCAGGAGCTTAATTGCTTAACAGTTTAAAATTTAGAATCTATTTTAAACAATCCATTTAGAACAATCCATAGTGAAACTGCTCAATAACACTGACCCTAAAGCACCAAATCTCCATTGGTTTGAGCGAACTCCCAAGAAAATGTAATGGTATAACTCCAGAGAAAAGTGTTTATAGTTGTTTCTTATTATTAAACCTGTCTACACTGCACAAGGCTACACAAGAACTTGTAATTAATGTTTATAAATAACATATTGCTAAAAGCAGTACGGATATCATGCAATGAACATAACTATAAAATACGCAGATAATCCCTAGCTGTTAAACGATCGAATTTCCAAAGAAAAGATTTCCAATTTAAAGTTTATCTAATAGACAGCATATAGACTATCATATTTTAAGTTTGCAAATGGGCCATATTGGCTCTCTTAATTGTGGAGTATTCTTCCTCATACTTTTCTCCTAAAACATGCCTTATAAAGCAAATAAATAGAAATGAAAACGGAGCTTTACTAATGTTTGAACGTTTACACTTCATCTAACCATGTCTTCACACTGTTTGCGTGCCAATATTGAATGCATTCGCATTGTTTCTATCTGTTTTACATCACTACTGCGTCGAAGAAGGCAAAACATACGCCTAACCCTTTCGAAAAAACACGTTTCCTACCCATCTTTGCGTTTTCTTCCACCTATCCAACCGAAAGTGCGTCCATCGCGCGTGTGACACGTACCAAGTAAGGAATAATTGACATCTGACGTATTTTACACTTTGCGCACTTCACGCTGCAATGCACGTCTTCACTTTGACCAAACAGGACACACGGCCACACACAGATCCACGGCAGGTGTCGGAAGAGACGCGATGGCATATCATTTATTTTCCCACCAAAGAAAAAAAAGGACGATGTCACCGTATGCAAAAGCGACGTCATCGTGAGAGAAAAGCGTGAGAGAAGCCAGGAGAGAAAAAAGACAGCAAAAGACAAAACAACTTGTCGTCGTCTTATTATATTCGTGCGTTTTTGTTCCGGCGCGACTTTTTGCTCTGCTTAGCGGGGAAGCCGCAGGGCCGGACGCCGAGACGTGGAAAAGTATTTGTAAAATTTTACGCCACACGGGCGCACGGGCGCGAAGAGGGCGCACAGCCAGCACGCCAGAACCGGCGGCCATTAAATAGTAGCGTAAATAAAGACTTCATAAAAATCCTAATAAACGCGAGCGCGGGTCGGTTGTCTGTGTGCGCTGGCGAGCCGAATATGATAACGCGAGCGGGGCCGAGAAGGTGAAAACTCATGTGATAATTGTTGCCAGAATCGAAATTGAACAGAAGGGGTTTTTATTTTTAACATCAGCCGCGCGTCCCAGAAGACCGGAGCGCGATCGGAGTGGGTGGATTGTGGTGGGGCGGGGGGGTTTCGGGGTGAAAACATAATATTTGCGCTCGGTGGTTGTGCGCTCCACTGGCCTGTGCTTGCACCCGGTAGGGCAGCCCGAGTGGTCGACGATTCGAGTCCGTTCATCCATCAAGGCAAGATAAATGAAACAAACGTCGAGAGCGAACGTAGCGATGAATTCCCCCTCCCTCTTTTTCTCTCTCCCTTCTGCTCCCCCTCCCGGCAGCATTTCTGTGGTTTGGTTCGCCGTTCGTCGCAACGAACGCCACCGTCGAAAGGAAACCCCGTGGAGAAATAACCAAACTGTTGTATAAATATTGGAAACCAGCTTCCACTTTCCGCACCCGGCACTTTCCCCCCGGGGAACCAAACTCCGACGCGAAAAGAAAACCCCCCCGTCGCCACAGCGGGAGATGTGTCAGACCGGGAAGTGGAGAACAACCCGTCGACAGAACGATTCGAGCGGGCAACATAGCCTCACATACGCTCGGGACAGCAAAGTGTGACAATGCGCAAATTGTGCGGGTGACGGGGTTTGGTTGGGTGCTTTTTTTTTGTTTTGCTTCGTTCTCGTACTCTGTCGCGTTGAGTTTCAGACCATCCCAACGAGATGGTTGTTTTCCGTACGCGGCTTATGCGGCGATGGCGGCGGAGGTTCGTAATTACAGGTGGCGCAATTATGCCGGTGTCATAATGCTAATCTCTTCGTAATCGGTGGAAAATGAAGAAAAGAGAGAGAGAGAGAGAGAGAGAGAGAGAAAAAACATTGCGGTGGAAAATACAAGTGGCAAGCAAAGCTATTCGTGTTTGGAGGGGAACATTTGGCTTCGGCTTTCTGCTGAACTTGGTATGTATTGTTAGTCTGAGATGTAGCGATGATAATTTCCTGGAATGCTTGTTAGAAATAGACTTATCTGAAGTATCATGGGAATTTCTTATTCAGCGATTAATATTAATCCTCATTATTGATACCTTAGAATAGAATTTAATATATTTATACTCATTCACTATTTTGAACAAAGACAGCTAAACATGCTATTAACGAAATGCAAGTATAAAATGTATCAAACGGAAAATTATACTAGTTTTCACAGGATTCAATCACAACTAAATCTCATCTAAGCCGTGTTTAATAAGAATGAAGCAGCCTAACATAAAGTGAAGTAGGTCAGATTAATTGCACTCAGACGTTGAGTCCTACCTGGCTGAGTTATATTGGGTTCATGACCCCTCATTGTAAAACAATTATACTTTGCTATTCCTCAGTAATTCTTTGATGTTTAAATAGATGATTTTCATGCGTAGTAATAAGCTAGTAAAACGAAAGTTTAATAGCAATAAATTACAGTCTAGTTATATTATACTTATTACATCCTATTATATCATTTCTTTGATCACTTCAGGATCAACGCGTTAATTGGGAACAAATGTAGTTCATTTTTCCCACTTCATACATTAAACTAATATTATTCTTCATTACGTGAGCATAAAACACACACCCTTATCACGTTTAGATAGCATCATTCCATCGAGAATGTCCTAGAGGAATTACCAATCCTTCCCTGTCAAAAAAAAGCCTGCAGAGACTTGGAATGGGTATAGATTTGAATAAGTACTAGAAATCTTGACATACATTTAAAATTAATTTCAATTTGGTTTGGTTGAAGATCTTCTTTCATTGTATTTGGTTTTGATTCGAGTTTGAGTCACTTGAAATATCGGTTTTACAGGTAAAACTTTTTAAAAATCGCATGATATTGGAAATAGCAAAATTAAACACATATGTAGTTCCATAGTTGTTTAAATCATTATTCCCAGGACTTCAAATCAGAATACTCCAAATTCGACCGAATAATCGAAAATCGTATGTGAATTGACTCTCCTTTTGCTCTTGGATCAGCTTATAGGAATGACGAGCTTCAACCCTCTTCCTAGCTAAAGCCACCAGATGAAGAACTTAATTTGAATTGCTTTTTTCGATATGCTCGATCGCTGATTTCTAAATCTGAACTCTTCTGCACCACGAACATCGCTGAACTAAGCATTCTAGCACATAATAAGCACATGATACGACACACGGGTCGAACGGGCAACACACACCAACTGTTGCACATTCCATCTCGGCATCAATCAAATAATCAAACGAAAAACAACGACAGCGCCGTCCCCGTACAGCAAAAACGAAAAACCAAACCAGTTGCACTCGATCTTGTTGCTTCGGCCGCCATGTTCACACCACCATCACGTCAGAAACCCTCATGTGGGTTGGGCGTGGAAAATGCGGCCGAGCGAACGAGCGAGGCGGTGCCGCCGTGCCACATCCTGGCAGGCGCACCAAACTCCCAGGACAACTGAGGGCACCGTGCCAAAACCCGCATGTGCCACATCCACCCCGGGGACCCGTTTGTTACCTCGTGTGTGTGTGCGGCAGGACAGATAGGACAGACGAGAGCGATCAGTGAAAACCGAGCCTTTGCTTAATCACTCTCTCGTGACGCGGTGGTTTCAATTGCGGGCAGCAATTGGTGCGCCACGGCTTACCGAAACTTCCGGCAGCCGGCTGCATTATTAAGCAGCGAGTCGATTATGACACAAACACAACAGGTTGCATTTTCCGGGTTGTCACTCCCGTCCGAGCCCGAATCTCTCCCTCCTGGCAAATAATGAGTCGAGGGAACGTCGATCCGCCCCGAAGACAGGCAGGCTGGCGCGCTTTTCTTGGCATCGAGCACCCAGTTGCCCTCCAAACCCGTGGCGTGGTGTGGTGTGGAATCGAACTCACCACCGTGCCATCGAACCGGTGCCAACAATCTGCCGGAGAGATGTATCTATTAAGGGGTCGATTAGGCGTGCGGTGTAAAGGGAATTTATTTACTCGTTGCGCCGTCTTTTTTCGATTTTGTTGAGGTTGAGGTTGCAAAAAAAAACCAGCAGCGCGTTGGAGGAGCCAGGTGTTGATGTTTGGACTTGGCCAGTGACCGTGAAGGCCCGGGATTGAGATGCCGCAGCGAAAAGTCGACAGCAATTAGCGTACGGATTTGTTTGCCAGGCGGGGCAGCTCTTTCTTGCCGATGATTCATTTCGGGGGATTTTTTTTTTCCTATTTCACCTATAATGGGATGTGAATCACGCACCGAAACTGCAGCGATAAAACTCGAACCTATTAAAAGAACCACTTTTCTTTTCGGTGCAGGACGTTCGGTGGTGAGTTTTAATTTCTCCCAGGACCGGTTTAACTGCTTCGATACGCAAGAGCGCCTTCCAATTAATTCCCACAGAAAACCCTTCCAGCTGCTGGAAGCATCTTGGGCCCGGGCGTGCTTAACCCTTCCGCCGGGGTCAGGATAAGCTTTCCGTTTTTAATGCGAGTTTTGCAAAGTGGAAGACACTCTAACAGGGAGTGCTCGTAAAACGATGGGCTTTTCCAAGTGCGAGCGACAATTAATTGCAAATACGCAGCGCCGGATTAATCGCATCGTAAAAGCGGTGGCATAAATTCGCAAGTAACAGGAGGCTTTTGCGGGACGGAACGTTTGCCGTGCAACCGATGCTGGCTAGAATGCTTCGGGGCCAGCCCGAATTGAGATAAGGGCAAAGTAACATTGACCTTGAGGGGCGTGTTTCATCTTCCAACACAACACTACTGCTAGCTCCGAACGCATGTACGGCTTGCGCCGTCTTTCAGCGAATCATCGACTCGTCTCTTAAAATACGATTCTGTTAATCGGCACCGGCCGGACGATTATGAGGCCCGCCGATGCGAGCCAGCACGGGAGCGAGCGAGACGGCGAGCGTCGAGCATACAAAAATCGACTGAAATCGAGCCGGGTGGGGGGGAGGTCAAGCTAAAACCACCACACCAATATCATCGCTTCCCTTGACTCGAACCACCCAGGGGCACGATGAAACGATCCGCTCGAACCCACTCGTGTGTGTGCGGCTAGTTTGCGGCCGTTAATCGAAAGGGATCAAATGGCTGGGCCGGGTGGACGCCGGGCGAGAAGGTGCGATTAGATTTATTCTTATTTTTAACAGTATCGCTGCTGCAGACGAACGGCAGCAGCAGCAGCCGTCTTGGTCGTGGTGGTTGAGGGTGGTGTTTTTTTTGTTTTCGTTTGTTCGCTCGCGGTTGGTTTGGGTGCTGAACGAGATTCCACTCCCGAGACTGCTCGCGTTTGCGGTTCGAGTCATGGGGGTTTGGGACCACGTCTCCCACACACGCACACAGCGCACAGGTGGCGCGATATCAGACGAACACCCATTTCGCATCTTTTTCGATGGGATTGTGTGCGGAGAAAGATTCTTTAGGAGCATTTTCAATCATATTTCTTTGGTCAGAAATACCGTCTTCTATTGCCTCTTTGCCACACAAATTTTCACTCATATTGTATTGTTGAAGGTAGTACTTGATTGTCGTTCCTATTTTGATTCCTTATTGATTAGGAGTCACAATAGGAATGACATTCAAATACCACTTTGAATCACTTTCATTTCATTTATGATCATTTTAATGACTTTAGTGTATTTTACGATTTTTGCAGATGTTGCTAAGAACAACTTAATTTTCATTTATGAACGTAAGCGATCGTTCTCAGATATCAGATATAGAGGCTTTTCCGTTATAGATAGAAAAACTCCAAAGAAAGAAACTGCCCTTATACACTGTGTCAGTTATAATGCGAGTATATTGCAACCGAATGGATAATCCAAAAGGGGCACCTGCACATAACCAAGGGTTAGATTGATTTCGAGCATCCTTCGAATAACTCATTACAATATCGTCTTTTTTATTTTTAAGAAAACATCACCCATTAGACCCTACTCGAGTAAGGTTGCAAGATAACACGATAGTTTTAGTTAAATATGTTGCCATATATTTCAAACGCTACATTAGTTGATTCAAAATAAAGTGTAGCAAACTGGAATTGGCCCACAAAATAAACTTTTCACAAATGTCGCAACATAAATCAAGAACAATCCCTGCCTTGAAGGGGCTTAGCACCTTAGATTGGTCAACTCGTTGTTAAATGACATGTACTTTATTCCAAGTACAATTATTCCAAGTACAATTATTCCAAGTACGTTCAATTTTTTTAATAATTTTGAAAACAATCAATCACTCAGCTCAGATATAGATATAAATTGAATCTAAGCAAAATCAGCAAAATTGATCCTGGACATGATGAGAAACCTTTTTCAATCGCGCGTAGCACATGGCCCCATACACTACAGCTTCTGAGTTAAAAAACCAACAACGAACATGGAAACATGGATAGAACATGGAAAGAACATGGAAAGTTGAATATAACATGGAAAGTTGAAAGATTTAGCGGGAGTAAATTTGGTTGGTCTCGCTATGAACGTCTCTTTTTCATAGCAATTAATTCATGTTGATTGCGTATGTTGTGTTTACAGGCAACTATATTTTCAAGCGATATTTTAAGATTGGCTAGGCATTGCCGTCCTGTTTCCAGAACGTTTTCAGATAATTTTTAACTTAAAAATATGTTTCATATAATGTAAGCCGTTTGTATCTCTTCGTGCCTGTTTTATGTGAGCAATTTCCAAAACTACTCCAATTTTGATCAAACATTCTGTCGCCACATCAAATAATCCCTCCATTAGGTAAGTGGCTGATCAACAGAATGGAGTCACGGTAGCAGCAGCCATCAGCGCGCAACCTGGTGAAGGCAGCAGCCAGCAGGGGGGGCAACTATTTCCCAAGATTAGTTTGCGAAAAGTCGTCGCCAACTGCACTTCGGCTGTACTTTGCATAATTACGTTCTAATTGTTGATCGCATTACTTACCTTGCTCGGCGGGCGTGCTCCTTGCCGGCGCGCGAACTAATGGCGCACACGTTGCCCCAAACGCTTGCACCGCCTCACCTGGAACGCCCAGCAGCTGGAGCCTGGACCCTTCCCACACATACACGCACACACACACACGTGTGTGCAACAGTGCAAACGTTTTGCAACCTTTTCTTTTTGCCCGCTTTCACTTCATGCAATTAGACTCCTGCGAACCGAGGTGCCTCCAAATGCGAGTGTGTGTGTGCGTGTTACAAAACGAAGTAGGCTTCACTTACGCACTTCTGCACACGCACACACCTCACACATAAGCGAACGTGGCACACTCACTCACGGCCAACCACACGCGCGCACACGTACACACCACCTAAAAGAAGCACAATAGTTACACACTGGAACGACGGCGGGACGACCTTAGGAGAGGCATAGTGGAAGGAAAACAGAATGATCAGAAGCTAGCACTAGGGTGATCTCTACACAAACATAAAAACACTTCCAAAAACACCGAATCGGATCTGATTTTGTGGCATTCCAGCACCGATTCTTCGCACCGTTGGTCCTGTTTCGCACACTTGTGGATCAATAGCAATTACAATTCGCTCGCACACGCCTCCGTTTGTGTGTGTGTGTGTGTGTGGGTCAGTGTTGGAGCGTGTGTGTTGAGTGTGGGTAAAAGTGTGCGTCATGTTTTTCGCTTTCGCTTCACTTCTGCGGCTTTTCCCACTGCTTTCGTGCCATTCATTCGCACCAGCTTTTTATCCGATCACTTGCATCTCGACCGCACACACACACAAGACACACCGCACACGGGCATCACGACTGGGAAGGGTTTCCTGCCTTTCCCCGTGCGTGCTAATAGCTTTAACCTGTTTTCTTGAACTCTGGCCGCTCGGTTTGCCCTCCTTTCACACGGCGGAGTGTTTTTTTTTTCTTCCATTTTCAACGCAGCACGTCCTTCAGCGACACCCTCAGCTGGTCGATGGAATGGTGAAGGACCTTCACACGCGCGCACACACACACACACACACACGCTGAAAAGCACCACGGACCCACACGCACAGAGAAGGAAGGGAATTCACACGGGAGTCGCGCGAAGGAAAGCCACCGTTTAACACAATCGGTCACTACAATTTCCTTCGCTTGCCTGTGCCTGTGCCTGTGTGTGTGTGTGGTTGATGGCGCCGGAAGGCCAGGCGTGCCATACACACCACGTTTACGCCACGTTTTCCCAACCCCCACCCATCGGCAAGGATCGGGTTCATTTTCATACCTTCGCCCCCTTCTCGCTCCAGAGCCTGCTGCTCAATTAATTTGCTGCTGCTTGGAGCCTTTTTCTTTGCGAACCGGAGGTGGCGAGAAGCAGAAGGAATAAAGTAATTAGGATACGCACACACACACAAACACAAACACAGTCCGGTTCGGGCCAGTTCGGGAAGGATTTCTGACGCCAGAGTTTGCTTTTGGTTGTGTTGGAGTAAAAATAGTTCATATAGAGAAGCAATTTATTTTTAAACAAATTAATTAAATTGAAGTGAGCTAAACCACTCTGTTTTGGTGAAGGCTAAGTCGTCCTTGCGACGATTCAGGTAAGGAGAGGGTTTTCCCTACGAAAGGATCACCGTTTCCTGTTGAACTGGAAACGAGACGGAAAAAACATTCAACCGATTTTCTACATTCCCTACACGGACCGATCTTCAGATCTCTCTCTCTCTCTCTCTCTCTCTTTCTCTTTCTCGAAAGCACACATACACATACATTGGAGAAAAAAACATCTTCCTCTCACACATCGCACAAAAAATGTCAGGCTCCGTACCGGAGTGTGTGTTTTTCTTCTCCTTTGAATTCTTCCACTGGTCTTCCTACTCATTTTCTCTTTCCTTTCGCTCGACTTCATCACGATGTCGCACCGGAGACCGACGGCGCGTCTCGAGGCCGCCGCCGCCGCCGCCGCCGAGATGAGATAATTTATGTAGCCAGCGGCAGCGACAACGCTTGCTGCGATGAATTTTTCACATTGCTCCTGCGTTGCTCCTTTTTGGCTCGGTGAAGCACACGGTTCGGTAGAGCTGGAGCAACGGCAGAGGAGGCGAGAGATCGAAGCCAAAATGGTCCACACACAGCTGGCACCGAAAGCTGGCGAAACAGGTGTGTGCGTGTGTGAGCCCTGCTCTGCTCTCGTACAAGCTTCGCCAAAGCCTCGTCGAGCCGCTCGGAAGCTCGGAAGCAACTTGTAAGAGTCACTACCACTCGCGGTACGGGTTTCACTCTCGCCAGCCGGGAGGACGCTTTCGCTTTCCACTCCAACTCCAACGAGGGCAGGCCAGCAGGACCGTTTTTTTCCTCGTCTTCTTGCGGAGTATGGTCGCAGCCACCATCTTCTTGTGGCTTTGGGCAGCCACCTGCCATTTGCCATCTATCGGATCTGCCGGGTATTTGGCGTAGATTGTGAGCCAAAAATGTTCCGTTTCCCAACTGGAACGTACCCATACACACGCACACACACATACACACTTACTCACACACACACATACACGCACGCGAATTGAAAGGGAAACTCCGGGTTCTCCCCGGGACGCACGCGGTGTTTTTCGCTTTTTCTGGCCGCTGCCACCCCATCGCAGCTTGTGGGTGATTTCTTTTTCTCGCCTCTGTCGCTCTTCGCTTTCGGTTAGGTCAGCCAAAGGGCACCTGCGGCAAACATTCCACAGACCGAGGGCACTCGGTGTTCGGTGTTCGGTTCCTGCTGGCATCCATTTTTTCGACCGCCATTCCACAGCTGCCACAAATGTGACGCTTTTTTCGCACAAATCCCAATCACAGCAGCAGCAAGGACGGATAAAACGCTCACTTACGATGGGGCGCAACAAACACACAGACGCACGCACACACGATCGGTAATCAACAACGGAAGCAAAAGAAGCAGCAACAGAGGGAAGAAGAACGAGAAAAAAAAACCTCGTGAGGTGCCGCGCACACACACACACGCACCTTCAGCCACTTTTTTCACTCCGCGTTTTCCCTTCACCCGCCCGGGTCTTGGTGCGGGGCGACTGGTTTTCCACCTGGGAACGGTGTAGCGCAGCGCCCGGAGCACGGAGAAAAGACACGATTTGTTGTTTTCTTCCTCCTCCTCCTCCGCCTTCTTCCTCTTCTTCGTTTCCTCTGGTCAACGCGAACGGGCACGCTCTGCCGGGACGGTGATACCGCACGGGTGCATAAATTTGATCCAACTGATGCGAACGGTGGAAAAATTCGCTCGCCAAAGCGTGTGTGGGAAAAATTTCACCACTCTCCGCCTCGCCGCGCTTCGCTCCCGGCCCTGGCGGTGGTCGTGTCGGGCGTACACTCACTCACACTTGCACGCACACTCCGTCGGGAGTGCTCGGGTATTCGCTCCGCGCACACTGCCCACACACACTACGGTGCGCGTAGTCACGTAGTGCGGGAGGGAAAATCGGTGGGAAAACGGGCACTCACGGGTGAGAGAGCGCCCGGGTGCGCTGGCTTCGTGCGACACGCATACAGCGTTACCAACAGGTCGCCTCCCCACATGTGCGATGGCGCTATGCGCCGAGCAGCGACCTGTCGAACCCATATGTCGACACGAACCAAACCAAAGTCGCGCGAAGGCAGAGTGGGTTGATGATGCTGTGGAATAAACAGAATCTCCATTACTGAAATGTAAATGGTCTCAGTCTAGTTTTGCATTTAAATAGTTATTTCCAGTACGATGGTAGGAAAGACGATTGAAAGATAGTGATAATTTTGAATAAAAATAATTTCCAAATTAAACGAGGCAACCATTCTTCGACCCATTTTTGATGAAGCTTCACTCAAAAGTTCAGTGTAAATAAAGTGATCAAATATAAACTCGGAAAACCTCCTAACGGTCAACAATCATCAACAGATTAACCCAGTCTTTTATTAACTGTATGAAAAGTTTTGTTTAGGTTCTTAGGTAGAATATTTCTCATAATTTAGATACAAATGAAGTTTATAAAGATTTCCAGAGTTCAAACAATCACCAGAGCTTAGTATCTCGCCAAAGCTCGTACTAACCACACATTTTTGGTTAGACTTTTCTAATCCCTTTAGCGTTTCCAACATAAAGATAAACTGTACTTCAAGATAATTTAGTTTTCCTAGAGTTCAAGCGAGAATGTAAACAAAATGTGTTTAAAAAGTATATGATCCAGTATCATTCATAAAAGTGTTTATTTCTGGTATTTCAATTTGTTCAACATAGCTTCTCGATATTAACAATTTAAAAAAAAATATATAAACAAGGGCCTTCAAATTGATATTAAAATAAAAATAAGATCCTAACGAAAAACACTCGATTGTACACCTTGCAAGATGAAAAAACAACTAAATATTTACGTATTTCGTTGTCCTCGAAACTTGTCAACCCGCTCGTGGAGCACACAACTCGCAGACCGACCAGCGCGCTCCCCCATCCCATAGCGTAGCGTCCCGGCCAAAACCCGAACGGCACTCGCACAGTGGGATGGAACATATTTTGACCACCAACGAAATAGACGAAATAAGAGAGTTCTACAAATCACTTGCTCTCTCTCTTTATCTCTCTCTCTCTCTCTCTCCCTCTCTCCATTTAACTTAGAGTGCAGAACTCAACGGTCCTGCCGTCCATTGGAATGCGCATGCAAACGACGAAACCCACCGTAAGCCACCGAGCGTGCACTTAGCAACATAGTAATGTTCGCCCGCTCTCTCCGCGTACGAGAGCATAAGCACTGTTCTCTCGCGGAAAATCTCACCGTGTGATTTATGTCCACGCTTACTCGCGCGTGCTGCTGCTGGTGGTTTGGCCCTCTCCCATCGCCCCCATACTTCGACCACCACAGGAAGCAGCAATTGTTGCTGCTGCTGCTGCATCTCGCAGCATGATGATGACGGCGACGCGTTCTCTCAGCTCCTTCGGATGCTTCTCTTCACAGGCTCGCTCTGCTCACCAGTTGAAGCTGCCGACATGGCTACAAAACGTTCGGAACGGGCAAAACAACAACTACACACACACACACACACACGCACGTATTTCATCTTCATCAACGGAGGGCGCTCTTTTCGCCAACTCGCTCCGGCTCTCTGCAAACGGGCATCTTGGCGTGCGAGTCAAGCGGTTTTACTACGGTGGCGGTTACTTTTCCGTTACTATAGCTCCACCGCCATCGTGCCGCCTTTCCCTGGTAGTGAGGAGACCCACACCGACCCATCATCTCGTCGGAGCTCTCGTGGTGCGTTCGTCCGCGAGCTGGTGTGCGTGAGATGAGAAATGAAAAATCCGGGATTCTGGTATTAATCGGCCCGAGTTCGAGTCGCGAAACTGCTGCTGCTGCCCGTTTGCTGTGGCCTGTGTGGCGCGCTCTCGGCGAGCGAATGCCATTTCTGGCGACGGCACGGAAGCGACGGGGACGGCACGAGGGCGAGAACGGAGCGATAGTGATGACGGTGATGATGGCGATGGTCGCGGTAATGATCATCTCAATGTAGTGCGGGGCTGGCTGATGAAGTTCGCTGCGCCAAACGCCGTGCAATGGAGACTGTTGCTACGAGATGCGGCTCGGTCCGGTGAGGGACGATTGCAAATCTCGCTCGTAGCGTCAAATCGCCGAGCCCTTGAACGGGCCGTCAGTGGAGGGCGGCCAAAAAGGGGCTCGCCGTTGTCTTTCTTCTTTCGCTTTTTAGGTTTTTGTTGGCTGTACAAGACTCGTGGTGCGAGCTTATGCGGTGCGGGCGCTGCGAGGAACGAAATAGGAGTCAAACAATTGCTCACGATTGCTGCTATAACTCACAGCAAGATGCTTTCATTACGACCCTGCTTTTATCGTGACGTTACTGCTGCACAACAAAAGATCCGTCGTGGACGTAGCTGCCTTCGCCTTTTGTGATTAGGAATTCTAGCACATCGCTCAACGGAGTGGACAGTTTTGTAAACTGAGAAGGATTAGAATTCTCGGCGCACCGTTCGGGAGCGAGTGAATTTCATAACAAATAGCTCTTGCTAACGGGCTGAAGAGGTAGCTGTAGACTGGATGTTTCAAATTAAAAGATTACAAGCATTGAGTGCAATAGCGAAATGACAAAGATTGATAGTGTTTAAAACAACTAGAATCTTCAATACCTATAGGTATTTTGAACAGAATTTTGAGTTCGATTCGATTATCCTGATCTCGAATCAAACATAAATGTTATTAATTTGAACTGTAGAGTGTGCGGCAATATGGCGAAAAGTAGGTTTTACTCATCAGAATTATGTTCAGGGCGCTCCAACTGATTGAACTGAATCTCATATATCCAACAGCAATTAAGATCAGCAAAAAACTGACCACTCAAGAGAAGAGTTTTTGATCACGTTGGAGTGTTGTTGCACCAATGTTTGTAAATAAGTTATTTATATATTCAGTTTGTGATATATAATTGATTTTATAGTCAGATATTTATTTCTTTATGTTTGCACTAGTGCTGATTATACCTTCAAGCATATTTTGGATTGCTGAATCATTGATGAATTATGAGTGTAATTAAGCTTTCTACTGCTGTTCCTGCTGCAATTCGATTCTCAAACTACTAGCTTTTCGTAAAAGACTACGTGATTTATGAAACATTCAGAATCTTAATTAATCTTAGGTTTTGTTTTTTTTTATGATCTGAACTCGATTTATTGAATTTGTGGTTTAAATATTTCAATTTGAATGAAGATTTTGTTGATCAGAAGGGATGATAAATATTCTCGAGGAATAGCATCGCGTTATTGAAGCAACTTGAATGCCAAATGGAGCTGTCATCAAAACATGGATATAACCTTTAATATTGTTTGAAAATAAAAAAAAAGTTTTCACAACAAGATGGTTTAACTTACATGAAAGGTAAATGTTGTATTTCAACTATTGTTAGTATCAAATGTGGTTACATTATTATATGGATTACTCAGTACATACAAAAAGCAAACAAACAAATGCAATTACATCCTGATTGACGCATGGCTTATTACAGCTCAATCATTAGGCAAAGTTGAACGTCAAATCGGCTCCAAAGCAGAGGCAATCTCCACAGCTGCTTCGCATTCCGTATGCCGGTCAAAAGCGCCCGGTGCCCCGTCCCGGAGATAAATCAAAAGATCATCATCCCAACCGAGCCTGGAAGGAATCTACCAACCACCGGGCGTCTCCATTAGGCGCCTTGATTATGCAAACCCGTGGGTTGTCGAGGGGACAACGAGAGAGAGAGCTCTCTCTCTCTCTCTCTCGCTCCCTCCTGCGGAACACACGATGCGTAATTTATCTGGCCCGGTGTCGATGTCGTGGTGAAGCTCGTGGCAGTGGTACAAATTGCTGCTGTCCGGTGCCGGAACACGTCCGAGGACCCACAGTTCACTCACCTTTCGCACGGCCTGCTGACGCTTACGGAGTGGAGTCCGTAAAGTGTCCATAAATTGTCCCATTCACCGTGGCGTAATAATGGTTCTTATCGTCGGGAGCTAGCAGGCGCTAGCACAGTACATTACGATAATTTGCCGACCACGGACCCGGGTCCCGGTTGAACCGACGCAAATCGGGTGTCAGTCGCGTCGGGAAATTGAACGCGTGCAAGAAACCAACAGTTTCAGCCGAACCCACAAGATGCGATACGTTCCTGGCCGGGAACCTCGCACTTCAACTTCGAGCCGGCAAGCGATAAGCACTTCCGCAGTGCTGGATGCTGCTGCTGTGACAACCACGGGCCTCAATGCCGAGGGGAATGCCGCCTGGCAATGCTGGGAATTTCGTAAACTTTGCCCGGAATCTCACCGTTTTGCGCCCGTGTGACAAATGGCCGGGGTGGGATGGCAGGCGTGGGAATGTTTCAAATAGTTCCTACCGCAGTTAGCTGAGTGCCGGGTGGGTTATACACACATACAGTCCGCTAGGGTATCACCGTACCATACTGACCACTTCCTACTGGCGATGGTAAATGGCGAAAACGGATGTCCGACCAAAGGCGAACATGACACTCGGCTCGATTTGGTTCTAGTTCCGTAACCAGAAAATCAACGCCCATGTTCGCGTGCGTGCGTGCGTGTGTGCGGGCAAATAGCCCTCAATTGTCATATTCCACCCGGGGCTCATGTTCATGTACTCGCACCCGAAAACCCCGGAAACTCCGGAAAGCTTCAGCGCGCTTCAATCACGTCGAGTGCGCGTGCTGAAGGTGAAGATGAGAATTTAACACCAGCTTCACCTCACCGTGTTCAACATGGAAATGCTTTCGTGCGCGTGGAAAATTAAAACAACACACGCCATCCGGCCGGGCCGTTCCGTCACGCGGACACGACAGTGACACATCGTCGTGATCGCATTCACACAATCTGGTCGCCGTTTGCATGTTGGAAATTAAAAAAAACGCCCACCGCCCATTTCGCTTCCATTTAGCACGCAGCATAAATGTGAATGGAATGGTGCCTTGTGTTTTTTTGTTCGTTTATTTCTCATCCTTTTCTCAACTGCAACAAAGTTTCGAAAGGGTGAAAAGAAATTCACCTGCTTGAAGCGTTGATGGAAACATGACGCAACACGTGGACCTGAAGCTTGCGAGTATGCTATAATAACTGAGCTATTAATAATCTGTGGCATAGCTTTTAATAGCTTTGCATGGTAAAATGGCTATAAAACAGTAGAAAACTACAGCGAATATTCATGAGAACGACATTCGGTAATTAAAAAACAATTTATGAATTCATTTTCTTTACATTTTCTTAACAAATTAAAATGCACCATTTAATACGGTGGAAAATGTAGAAGTTAGAAAAAACTTATAAAGTATACAAAAATAATAAATTTATTGAAGGATTACAAATCAAAAGAAATAACATGAATAATGAATGTCGGAACAGCAGATAGTACGGTGAAACGCCAAATTAAAATGGAAAAAGTAAGATATAAAAAATAATTAAAAATAAATAAATTCATCAGAATGATAAAAGCTAACAATATAAAAGCTTTAAAAGTACTTTACAGTCTAAAAATTCATTTAATAAATTTGTACCAAAGAAAAGAATCGCAGCAATGGACGATTTTAGTGCAGTATATAACTTATTTTATATTTAATTAATTATCATAAATTATTTTAGTGCAATAAAATGTAGTCTAGCTTAAATCGAAATACAAAAATATATATAAAATTGATCAAATACCTGGTTTTTGTACTTGTTTTATACAATTGAGACATTATACCCATTTCACGCAAATATATTTATGTTAGTTAATTTGAGAAAATTATAATTGACTATAGTTTTATATCTTAAGGTAGATCGTAGATCGTAGAATATTTTGAAAGGTATTTTAAACGTGCTGGCAATAATTATCTCCCAGCAAAACTCAACCACTCAAGCGCAGAGCATCTTCAGTAATGCACCGAGAACTCCCAAACAACTCATCGTCCAACAGAAGCTTAAATATTTACCTGCATACCAAGGGCTGCAGACGCAACGATGTCTAGTGGAGATCCCAGGGGACCCCGGGCAAGAAGAAGTGCATGACTGGCTGTGTGAAAACCCAAGCTGTGCTTCGGCCCACTCAGATAACGCACGCGATAAACGATGCCCACAGACTCCTCGTACCACCGGGGCAAACCAGCTGCATTTGTTTCCATTCGCTCCGGGTCCTTTTTGTGCGCGAAGCAGCATGCTCAATACGATGCACGGATGCTCCCTTCGAGACACGGGTGGAATGGGGAACCGGTTCAAGGTGCCGTTTGTTTCAATGCCGTTCTGTTGCGAGCCAACTCCACCCCCAGGGGTGGCAACCGTACTTCATTAAATGATGATGAGCGCACTGCGACCCGGAATGAAGTGGAAGGTGAAGGGCAAAGTATGGCAGCCTGTGTTCGAAAAGGCACCGGTTCTATTACTTTGGACACAAGAAGAATCCGTTCGAGCGTGTTTTATTTTCCTTCTTTCTTTCTTCACATGGAACACCTGACGGACGGCGGCCATGGTTGCACATTCTGCACTAGTGTACTTACTGCACCCCGGTTACTATGATGTGTGTGTGTTCATTTGAAATGCACCGAAGTAAATGAAAACACATAGAAGTCCATCTCCGTCCTTTCCTGAGAATGCTTTCTTTCCCTCAATTTTGTGGTACTTTCAGATGGGAGAAAAAACATTATCGGTCAAGCGGTATTGTGTGCTTCTTTCGAAGCCACAGTCACCAGTGCGTTGGTATTTCTGGTTTAGTGGTTTTTCCTAACCTCACCAGAAGTCCTGTGACCTTCTTTCTTAAAGGGAGTGCTTTCGTTCCTCCACTACTTCGATTGTTTGTTCTCTCGAGAGACACAAAGTAACCTTTCCGTAACATTTGCTCCCCCAAAAAGGCGAACCCGACTCCTCGGGAGCATGTAAATCCAATCGAATTTCGGAAAACTGTTCAAGTCACTCCTTCCCCCCAAATCCTCGTGCACTAAATGCAGAGCAGCTCGGGCCGAATCGATGGCGCGGGTGTGAAACTGCTGTCTAAGTCATCGTGTGTCAAGGTGGGAAATATGTTATCCTCAATTCCCTCCGGTCGGGTGCGGCACGACGCATAAAGCATTCCCGGGTTCGCTCCACCAACGCTCCACCCTGTGCTTGTCCGCATTCGTATGCAGTCGTGGCTGAAGTGGAATATGTTTGCACGACTTCTTGCCGGGGCACAAAAACACTCCCCCACTGGGTGGAATAGGTGGTGGTGGTGGTAAACAAACCTTGCCTCCCCCAGTGCACTCGAGCGGTGCGTCAACTTTGTAAGGATTTCCCCTAAATTTCCCGCCCCACTCGGCTCACCCGGCCCGGGACGCGTCGCGCCCAGCACAAAGCATTCCGAAGATTAACGACCGGGAAACTGGGAAGTGCGTTTCTGTGTGCGAATGGGAAAAACTCCCGCACCGACAACCAAAGTGATAAGCAGCCGAGGACCGAGAAACAAAAATCTTCCGCTCATGTGGTCGTGCACGTGTGCGTGTGTGTTTCTTATGGTGTGAGTGGTGGGGTTTCGAAGAAAAATTTTGTTTATTTTGCTCAAGTGGTGTACTTCTGAGCGGTGCAGAACATGGGGAAGGAAAAATTAGATTTGATCTACACGCACCGATACGGGGAACGTATGCGAGATGACTTGAACAATGTTTGAATTATAAAATCTGTACCTTTGCATAACGAATTTATCTAACGAGTGCGTTCAGGGATGGGGGGGGGAAGGGGGGCTGTGACAGATCGGGAATATTTTCCATCTGCTGAGGCAAGGATGGTGCCATTTCAGAAGCTTTGTACTGCTATGGTGTAGCTATGGGTTTCAAAGGAGTCGCTTCGCTCGAAGTTCCAACCATATTTAGTCTTGCATAAGAACTTTTGACGGTGAATGTAGCCAAACAGCATCAAACTATTGGCTATAAAACTCCATATATGACAATACATATATTCATTTTTATTAAACTTCCAGAAATCTCTTCATTTTGTCCACAAAACATTGCAAAACAATATTTTTCCGTTCGTGTATAAATTCGAAAGGATGACTTTTGGTTACGACCGTGAGAGGGCGCTACCGTTTAAGCGAAATATCGTATAAGATCGTAACCAAACACGATCTATTCGTTACTTTTAAGAGAAAATAATCCATGTTAATTCGACATAAGAGATTAAAACAGTGATTGTTGCTATAACTAGATTCACAATCTTATTTTACCATCTTCCCAAGCCTGAAAACGGTTTAAAAATGTACGCCCGCTCTCATATTTTGCACATTACGTAACCCATTTAAATTCTCCATTTTCCGAAGCGATAGATTACGATACGTTCGCGTCACCAACTTCCAGCCCATCACATCGCGGGCTCGATGCAGCGTTCGCTTTACGAATCCACACGCAAGCTGCTTGACGAAATTGAACTTTCTCCTTCAATCAAATTTTTATTACTTATTCATTTCTTCATTTGCCCGACCCGGTTGCCTCGGTATCGGTTGAGCCCCTTCGAACGAAACGCGAGCCACAGCGAAGGTACGTGCCACGTGCCACGGCTGTAACGCGCGGCAGAGATTCCACGGAAGAAATACCTAATGCCGGTTGAACCGGAGGAAGTCTTTAAAAAAATGTGCAATCGTTTTTTTTTCGCTGCAAACAGGCTGCCATGACACTCAGACGAGTGAAATTGAGTCGTTGTACGTTCAGCCGGGGCAGGATATCGAGTGAATTTGGGTTTTATTTACTCAAGTTCGCGCACCGCTCCATGGCCCCTGAGTCTCTCTGTGTGTGAATGAAGCGAATTTTCGAAACTTCCCACAAAATATGCTTCCACGCGCTGCAGTTTCCACTCTCGTTCGCTTTCGCCGAATCGATACGGGAGCGAGAGAAAATATGGGCGAGTTTTCTGTGTCCCCTCCCGAGTTCGATAGGCCCGCCCGCCAGGTTCCAAGTGGGTGCTGTAAAGTTTTCCTATAAAACTCAAACCCGATAGTAAATTAAATAAACGCGCCCCGGCCACAATTCGGCATCCAGGCACATGGGAAAGTTTGCCGGACGGAGTTTCTGCATGTGCGTGTCCGTGGTCTCCTCCCGGGAAGGGGCCGACCGAACCGATTCGATTGGGTTAATAAATGTAGAGAGGCGTGCCGATGAGCGTTGCCGGCCACCCGTGCCAATCCATTTCCCGGGAAGCGTCAAACAGTCAAAGTCAAATTACTTCGCAACTAATAGCGTTCCGCGTTCGGGGCTGGTTTGAAATCGAGACGAGGATCGCTCCGGGAACGTTAAGTAAACAGTTGTTACTGGAAGTTTTTTTTTATTCTGCCCGATGCATGTATCCTAGTGGCATGTATCCTCGTTTGGTGAGGAGCAAACTACTTTCAAGCAGAAAGGTTAGTTCCAATCGGACCAAAAACTTCAGTGTGCTTAATTAGCAAGTAAAATAAGAGGGGAAAGATACACAGAGGCTTAAAAGTCGAACATGTTTGCCTACGGAACTATCTTCGATTGGTGGGAAGAATTTGTTTGCGATTTGTTCGCTCCGAAGCGTATACAATCAATTTAAACTTGTATTTTAAAATATATCGTGAACAAACTGACTCTTCCATTAATTTATTTCATTTTTTTTGTATTAAAAGATAATTTCGAATGTTTAACTTCATCTTTAAATTATGATGCTTTAAGAAAACTAAGCATGAAAACGTGTGGAAATAAATGATGCAGATGATCCCAATTATCGATCTCTTGAGAAAGAAGACTCTTAGCTAATAAAGTCAGAACCCGTCACACGTCTACACTCAAGAGAGTCCAATCCCTGGAGCTGACTCCTACTGAGACATCGAAGAAGTAGAGCATTGAAGCAACCCCTGATACGAGATAGATAAGTCTTGCAAATATGGTTTCAGAAAGAAATTAAACAGCCCGAAATTATGCAATCCGCACAACAAACACTCCTAAAGCAAAGTCTGCTGGATGTAAGAAATATCAGCCTTGCCCAGGGTCAGATATAAACAAAAAATATCAGCAATAAATCGTTAGTTTCGACTATTTGTCTGGAGTGGTATATCGATACTTCAACGCTTTAATAAAGAGATAATATTGTCTGCTTAGACTAATACATATTTTCCACTGGGAGTTACATCAATGGAACTAAACTAACAGTTGATACATATTTCTATCTTATGCGAAGAGAATAAACTTTCGAGAGTTTGTCCGACATCGGGCCTCTAAAATATATTTATAATTCAAATCCGTTCCTGGTCTTGTAAACCAACACTTCGGACTAGCGATATACGGGTACTAGAAATATAAAATGTGTTTCTTTATACAATATCTCGCTAAATCTTCTCCCATGCGTCATGGCACCAGTTGGAAACCAGTTCGAAGTAATCATTTTCCGTTCGCAGGCCGCTACGCCAGCCTAGCAACGCCACGTCGTTACGGTAGCACACAAATGGCACGAATATTGCCTACGCTGATCTCCTGCTATCCACTTTTATAGCAAAATTTGGGAACAAAACAAAACCCACGACGAACATAGGCTCGTCAAACGGCGGGATGTGCACCGTATTTTATCACGACCCCCGGATATGGGTCACGTTTCGGCCGTTTTATACGACACCGGCCAGATTCCGGCGCTGAGGCGAAAAGAAAACTTCTCGCCCGCGGGAATATCGACAGCATGTGTCAAGTGGCGGACGCTTTTCCGGCACCACATGTGGGCACGCGTGCGTGTGTGTGTGTGTGTGCCGTGGCCGTGCCAAAGGTTGATTGATATTTTGCGAGCCAAATTGCGTCTGTTTTTCCGCGCTTTTCTTATTTTTAATATCGCCCGCGCCACGGTGTGGCAGTTTCGGATGTTGATGGATGAACCGCCGCTTCAGTGGGGCGTGTTTTGATTTGAACGCGACCCCTTTCAGGACCCGGGGCTTCCACGGAGGGGGCCTTTGTTGCCCACCGGAAAGGTGGCATTAGTTTGGGGGGACGTGCGGGTTTCTTCTTCCGCGAGCGTCCTGACGATCCTGATGGTCAAATGGGTCCCGGCTCCGGGTGGGATAATGAAGAGAGCCGAGATCGAATAAACTTCGAACCGTGGCGTATCGTGTGTCGCACATTTCCTTGGGCAAAATCTCATCAAAACCGTGGAAACCCCCTTCGATGGTGGTGACTTGCAGCTTCTCGAGCCGTTGCTTCCAGGCATCATCTCCCACCTGCACGGCACGGTTTAACCTTTTCAGCGTGTGTTCGGGTGAGCTTTTTTCCTGAGCGTTCCCTTCAAAAATTCCTCATCGTCGTGATAAATCAAACGCGTTTCGATGCGTGGCACGAACGGCTCCCCACACAAAAGGCCTGGGCGGGGGACTTCATCATGGGGATGAAGAAACCGGAAACAGCTCGCTTCCTTCCTTCGCAGGCGGCGGCGGCGGGTGTCAGTCAGGTGCCATCGAACGAAGGTGAAGGATTATTATAATTTTGATGGATATTTTATTGGCCTGTCCTCGAGCCGTTCGGAAGGCATCGATCACCTTTTGCTGCCGTGACGCAGCAAAACGCTTAACGCTTATCGTTGCTGTGTATATATGTTTGCTTTCCTGCGCTGCCGCCGCTTTAAAGCGTGCAGCCTCGCCGTCATTTATTTACTGCGCGGGCTTAACCCTCGTTAAGGGCACGTTCGCCCGGCGGGCTGAAAGGAAATCCTCGTTTCATGGTTTAATTTGTTGGATTTTTATCTCCCGCGTGGGGTGAATGAAGCCGTTACTGCAGCGTCGAGAAAAGGTTCGCAAGTGGACGAGTTGTATTGTTCATTTATATTTTTCGTTTTCTTAAGAGTTAGTAAGAAAACTAAATTGCATTAACAACGCCTGCAGAGAACTTTGTTTGTGTGTTGCAATTTTCGTCTTTGATTGAAGAAAGCTTTCGCCCTCGGAGAACGTTCGATCCGAAGTAGTTTCACGCTTGAGAAGGAACGCAATTCGCGTTCAAATGTGTTTCTGTCTGTCTCGTTTGCTGTCTCGCTTGTTCTTGGACAAAATGAACCATTCCCAAATCGAGCGGAGTCCGTTCTCTAGCAAGTATAGGGAGGATTAAGTGTCCCTATCCCTGTAGTTTCGCTTTATCTCCCTTGTCTCGTGTCTAGCTGTCCACCAGTGAGACATTGTTCGCACTCACGCAAGCTGAATCAAGCTAAATTTCATCCCAACATACGTGGTTGCTTTGTACCAATAAACGATCATTCCATGGTGAAAACTTCCACCATTAAACTGTCAATGAAATATAATTTTATTCCTGTCACTCTTTTGATTTCGAAGAAAACGCTTCGGATCGTCCAAGCAGTCACTGACATGGCAGCTCAACCACATAACCCTAAACCGCACCGTGCGCGCCTTCTTGGATGTGCAAACTCGGTAGCTGGACCGCCGCAACTGACGGGAGCCGGTGGTGAATGTGAAGAAATGCGCTCAATCTTTCCGATAGAACGAATCCCCGAGATACGGCGGTGCTCTAATCCCCCGTCGTGCCAAGCGCTCCTGTCCCACAAACACCACAGTAAAAGTGCTCCAGTTTGTTGCTATATCAAGACAATTGGTGGCAGCGCATTGTTTCTGCCGCTGTCGTGTGTTGGTGCAGTCGCGCCTTGCCCGCTGCTGTACCAGCAGAACCGGGCTTGAGTGTCGGATTCGATTGTTCCACCCTTTGTTCCGAGCGAGAGGATGGCGCTGCTCGACACGTACGGATGATAAACGAGAAACTAGTCGTCGGAGATATGGTTCCGCTTGACAAGCGTACGACAAGTGTACGCACCTGGCACTGACAGCCGAGATTGGCACCGACCGGAGCGGAGCACTGGGGCTTCGGAGCACGATGACGTCCACGGGCACGCCTCGATACGGTCACGACGGTGCTACGATGATTTTTATCGCTTCGCCCTACCAGGCACCGGGGCTGCGTTTTGATGACGTTTAATGAATGTGCTGGCGAGCCGTGCTCAGGCGGGTTCTGATTCGAAAGCGGTCAGCTGCACCTGGTGCTGGCGCTGCTCAACACGTTCGTGGTGTTGTTTTCGAAATTGATACATTCCACCAAACCTCCAGCAAGCTCCGGGTGAAGCTCTAGAAGGTTAGAAAGCGCTTCAGAAATCAGGGAACAATTATTGATGGAATGTTGCCCTTCTGTTGCCACCGCTACATTCCTGCTGAAGTGACCAACCATAACGCATAGCACAGTGCAGTGCAGTTCCTGAGAGTGAGAAAGGTTCCGCCAAGCGCCCGGCTGTTAGATCTTTGATGGCTTTCAGAAACGGCGTAAATGCAATGATGGTTGCGTAATGAAAATGTTGCAGCCAGCTTTGCGGTTGTGGTTGATGTTCCTTTTTTTTCTCTTGGTGCTTTGATTGCAGTATTGCATTCACATTAATTAGAAGCACTGGGCAAGGTAGTGGTCAAGGTCAAGTCTCCTGTCGATATTTATGTGTGTTGCATATCTGTATATGTTCTATGGTTTTATCACAATCCGTAAGAAGATATACGACTGCAATGTTGTTAAATAAATAGATTTTTATACTCAAATGCGACAAGGTAAAGGTCACTATTTTTTCGAGCCGTTGGCTCTAAACGTTTAAAATTTTTGCTTGAGTTGACTTTAAACAAAAACTAAATATTATTGCTATGAATTTTCTTCGAGTTTGGACACACGTTTATGACACTAGATTGTTCAGAACTAAATTCTGATATATCAATCGCCTATAATGTTGCCAGCAGGTTCACAAAAGGCAAGCATCAAAGCACTGGACTGAATATATATCAGTCATCAACTCATAGGAATAAACATGACTGATGATCTTGGTGGACACTCTCAGTTTGATAATATTAAACACCATTTATACAAATATGTTATACTAAAGATTGTAAGTGCTAGAAGCTAGAAACAACTTCAAATTGTTCAATCCACGCATATGCGATTTCATAACACGTATTCAGCGACACTTTAAACTGCTAGATTCTCATACAAGGAAGAACTTATTTACATTTAATTAGATCTAGTCACTCAGTTTTCATGTTTTGAAAACTGGAACACACAGGGTTTTCTTTCGTTTGTTCCAGCACATTTTTCACATTTTTATGGTGAAGGACCGAGCCAAAAAAGGTTGAGTACATCATTTCAAACAAGTTTATACTATATTTTTCTTCCAATTGACCGATCACGGTCACTGTAAAGTAACACATCCCACCAGCCCCACACCGGCGGTTTCCCTCTCAAGCTTTCAGAGCGGGATGTCGTTCTTCTTCGGGGGCGGGCTAGGCCATTTTATTTCCGTCCCTTCGCACGCTTGGCCAAACTTTGGAACTCGTTTGTTTCGGCCCGATTGTCGTGCGATTGTTCTTTTTTGCGAGAAATGTGCTTTCATCCTTGGCGGAATAAAAACCCTCCGATGGTTGTCTGCATCCCGAGCTGCCTGCCGTGCATAGCTATTCGACTGACTAACAAGCTGACTGAGGTGGAGGGTAAAAATCCGCTCCAAGATTCTTCTACTAGGCCGTTTTGTTGTTGCTTGCCTTAAAAAAAGCAAAGCAGTCCGTTTTGTGTGCTTTATTATTTAAAAGCACATTTTTAGATCCAAAACCATTTGCACATACACGCGCGCTCACACGCACACACGGGATAACCCACGGGATATTTATTGACATGCCTGCCTCCTCTGACCCCTTTCACCCTCCCAAGTGCCTCCGCCGAAGCGCTATGGGGAAGGTCGAGAAAATTATGATTGTCCCGAGAAATATTTATGGGCACATGGTGAATAAATTATTCATGCAATCAACGTCATGGGATTTATGGTGACATAACGTCATGAATGGTTTTTCGGTTAAACTTCAGCGCGCCGGTGCCACCACCGTCACCACCGGAATGTAACAGTGGCCCCGGAAAAGCGGATCATTTTCAGTTACCCCTCGGGAGGTGCGGAAAGTACGATCAATCATAGATAAATTAATTAATCTTCACCGTGAGATTTTGGCGATGTGCCAGGGGTGTGTGGGGGGGGCGCCGGGCGTGGACATTAATTGTGCGGGTGGCAAGCTGGCGAGGCACCCGGCTCCCCGGCGTGCGATAAAAAGTACACACTCCCACAAAGAAGCGCGCAACAACAAAACGACGGGAACCGTTTAAAGCCATGACGGGAGGCGAAATTTTGTGCTTATTATGAGCGCCCGCGTCAACCGCGCTGCTGATGGGAAAAGTTTTTCCGGGAAAGCTGTTCGGCGCACTCGATTTAATGGTACCGTGTAGCAGTTCCTGGCGCGGCAAGTGCTTTAGGAGGTCCTCTTTCAATCTTTCGCATCGCGGAAGCAAGCGGAAGAGTACTTGCGGGAGTTGTATTTGGATCGCTCCAGGAAGTTATACAATTTTCACCAGTCAAAAAAAATCAGACATTCTAATAAATTGGTACATATATTCAAGCAGCGTTTTAAATTTCGCTTTGCTATTCCGACCTGCAGCTGCCCTTTATTCCCCCGCCGGTGAGCCGTTCGGTTGCAGCACTCCACAATTTATCATTAAATCCATAATTTCTGCACGCTATTTTGCGCATAAATTACGGTCATTACAGTTGCTTTTATTAGCGTGCGATATGACACGGGAAATTTCACGGGCCGCAACGATTCCCCCCCATTAGGCTGGCTGGCTGACAGGCTGGAGCCGCATGTCATTCGCTTTATTTTATCTCGTTCGCGTAGTTATTAACAAGATTTTGGCGAACATTTCCACTGGCTCGGTGGTAGAACATTGAACAAACACACACTCCACAGCGTGATCGCAGTCGTGGAATAAAATGAAGCGAGGCTGTTGTTTCTCGTTTCTTTTTGTTGCTGTTCGAGTCCTTGCTTGCATCAGCAAAACAGTGTCTCAAGCGCTAAAACGGACATCGAGAAGTTTAACGATTTTATTTTTTTTTTTTAGGCAATTTTTACCTTTTGAAAGTTGATGATGATTCATGCAGTTTTCATTGATTCATAAGGAATTAATTTGCAATATACTTACACATTCTATTCCGGAGTTATTCATGGCATGGGTTGGATATGAAATAGTAAATAATCTATCGGAAACAAATTCAACATTCATTTGGTGGCAGTACACATCCAATGCCCAAGTCATTTTAAACATTTTTCAATTGTTTATTATGTATTTTAACTCAAAAAACTCCTTTCTGTCATCTGAAGTATTCAATCTGACACACTAAACGAAATTCGTGAGAGGGAAAGAATATGACAAATATATATTTAAGATACTCCTTGATGATTGCATTTCATTTCTCGACCACTTTTAGGTCTAAAGTCAAGGTCTCAATAGGTTGGAAAAGCTGACTCATCAAAACAGGATAACAAAGAGATATTGGTTGAAAATGAGTCCAAATAGTGTGAATTTGCGGTTAGATTGAAGTAAACAGTATGGCAAATTAAAAACAAAACACCAAAGACAGAAAAAATGAAGGTGGAAAGCGTAGAATTAAAGGAAGGTGTAGAAACAGCACCTAATGGAAAAAAGGTCTCCATATTAAACACCACAACAATTCCTACCTTCAAACAAAATTTCCTATGTCTTCCCACAAAATTCATCCACTATTCTCAGATGTTCAGTTTAACGTTTGAGACACTGTGTGCGTTTTTTTCTGTATATCCAAGCACACAGTGCTCACCACCATGGTAGGTGGTTGTCACTATGGTAGCGCCTCACGCGGGAACGTTCCACACGAGCGACGAGGTGCGAGCGTACGAGTGTACGCGAGTGGCCGGGCAAATGGAAATGAAGTTAAGGAGTAATTCAATTAACACCCATAACATGCTGTCCTTATGGTGATGAAGGACCTTCTCCCGGGGAGCGGGGCGCGGTGAAAGAGCACGATCAAGTGAAGAAAAACGAGCAAATTCCACACGGCACTTTTTACAGCGCACAAAGGCGCAAAAATGACACCAATACTCACCCACCCATCTGGAATCTTTCCCATATCGACCACCACCATCACCTCCGCACCACGCGTGGCATCTCATCTTATTTAATGTTTTATTCACAGCAGCAGCAGCAGCAGCACCAACGGCAGTACTCAGCAGCTCCGGGGGAAAAATTACTGCTTAATAAATTCATTACTTTCACTTGCACTGAGGGGGTCATCATACGCCCGTGCGGGAGCGGGCGCGAGTCAACCCCTCGGGTGGGTGGGTGGGCCAGACTGTTGCTGTTTGGCCACTGCGCTGCGGAGTAATCAAATGCGAACTTTACGGCAAGCTGCTGTCCTCCTTCCAATCTTTATCCCTGTGATTGCGCCGGGAGCGGAAAAATGCGCTCCGTCGATGCGCTCGATAAGGGCAAATTAAACGATATGACGGCTCGCTGCCGGTGGGAGATGATTTTAAAAACAAAATTCATCCTTCGGGGAGCGCGTTGCTTTAAAATACCAGCTTCATTCTTCATTTTTCACTTCAATTTCCTCCGGACGCAGGTTGATTGATGCGCTTTAGCAGCAAATCCCCCGCACCGTAAACACAATATAGCAACAGATTCACCGTACCAGAAGCAGATCCGGATTGTTACAGATTTGCCGCACCCTTCTAGCTTCCTCCCGGTGGTACGGTGAGCTCGGGTAAATAATAAACGCCTGCCGATTGGCACCGGCTGCACCAGTAAAAAGAGGTAAAAGAGGCAAAGAAGAGGCAGGAACCGAAGGAAAAGGCACCATCGGGCCCAGAATACATCCAATAAACACCTCTTCGCGAACGAGATCGCGGCAGCACCGGACGGCTGAAGACGGTGGCGGGAAAAATCATTATTAATAATAATTCAACGTCAAGGTGGATTGGAAAATGTACACCCAACGCCCCGACGCCCCCTAAACCAGACGGAGGCTTACCTCATAAACAGTACGGCTCGCGCGGGTTCAGGTTCAATTTCGGTTCAGTTTCTTCCCGAACGCGTTATTGAGCGCTGATGCTGTACCGATCCGGATCATGAAATTATCTGTGCGCGTCGGCGTGTATGTTTATGGCAGCGTTTCGGGGGCATCCCAAACACAAACCGCACCGTTTTGTGGCTGACGTATTGGGTGTGTTTTTTTCCCTCTCTATGTTTCGTCAGACGGTTGTGTTGCAACAATCGCACTCTGATGGACTGCGCATTTATTTACGTGAATTTTAGAAAATAAGCAAAATAGTGTTTTTTTCTTTGACCTAGAACTTGCAACTCACAATAAAAATCACTAAAAATGCATCTAAACAGTGTAAATGTGTATTTTTGTCATAGCTTAGCTAGCATAGCTTAGCCAACAGCATAAAGGTAATAGAAATACTGTACCAGCTAGACCTGGCTACAGTTAAAAAAATGTATACGATATTATGAAAGTAAAATGGAGAAATCATCTGAAATCTTATTTAAACAAATATCACGATATGACATTGAGCACAATTCATAACAACTATAGTGAAAAAAGGATAATACCTCATTAGTTTAGAACATTAAAGTATGCTAAAACAATAAATGTTTTTATACATCTAAACATGCCAAAAGTCTAAAAAATTTCATAATTTTGGCAGAAGAATATGTTAGACTCTCTTGACTGAATTCAAAATTACATTAAACTCAGAGCTCAGAGATCAGAACTCGAACATAAAGGAATTGAATGATTAATTGTCGTTAAATATGTTATGTTTAATAATTAAAATTTTCTACTATTATTCACTTCGACCTGTATCTGTAGAATGCATCAGTGAAGAGAATGCCACATGTCATAGGTCTTATCTGCACAAATTTAGGTACAATCTAGCTACAATCTATGCCAGAAAGGATAAGACCAACGAGCATAGTTGGAAAAACGACGAAGGATACACAGATAATTCCGAACTGAAAATTAAATGAAACTGAAAAAGACTCAACAAAACGAGCTGAATATCAATACTCAAAGATTAAAGGTGGAACAGAATTAGAAAGTAGCATGCGTATCTAAAAATACAATAATATTGGACAATGTTTGTTGAAAAGGATACATGAACAGCAAGAGCATCAAAGTGGTGGTAAATAACAAATAGAACGAAGGAAGAAACATTGTCTTCATGATATGCAGGTGAATTTGAAACCAAATAATAGACAGCAAGTTCCAGTAAAAGCCCAAACAGTCAAAATTTCACGATCTAATCTAAAAAAACTCTCTTCAACCAAATGCAAGAAGCAATCTGTTACAGCTTCTAAATTTGTAGAAAGCGCTGCACACAGATCTCATCTCACATTAGCAAACCATCATAAAACAGCTGCGGAACCGTTCCGTCAGCCGGCCGACGAATCAATTTCGTGTCTTACTCAACCGTGGCACGTGTCTTACGCGGTGCTGCCACGCTGCTGCCTTTTCCACGCCATTTCATCCGGCCGCGCATCGCGCTCACGAACGATCACTCCCCCCCCCCCCCAACCCTGATCGCCTCCCCCACAAAGCTGTAATTTATCTTTTGCGTATAAATATTTATAAGATTATAAATAGCGTGAAAATAATTTCTAATCCGCCTCTGCCACTCCACTCACGACCGGCATCTCGGTACATCCATCGCGGGCGCCCGCGTATGTGTGTGTGTGCGCGTTGCGGTAGGTGAAGAAGCCGGTCGGTGTCGGGTGAGGTATTTATTACCCCGGCAGCATCAAGGCAGAACCGGTTTTGCGAAACCCTCCGAAACCCCCGACATACCGCCGGAAGTTAGGCTGCGGTGAAGCCGGAACTCCTATCACTACCACCCAACCCCACCACCCCCTCGACTACGGTTTCCGACGACGGTTTGCGACATATCACTCGAAGAATTCTTACACCACATTTCACCAAAGCGGTCCGTACCCGGTGGCCCCGTTGGCGAAATGGATGAATGTCACAGCACCCGGCCACCGACGCCGGCGTGGAGTGGGTCGCTTGTTCTCATTAAATTCTGCCCCGCCCGCCCGTGGCTCACCCACGGCGCACGGGTCTCCTATGGGGCGAGAGAGACAGAGAGGACGTAGTTCGTTTTAAAAGCTTTTACAATCTGTTTATTTTACATTTCCCCGTGTCGTGGCTTCCGTTCGGCGTGCGTGCGGCGAACGCGGTGTGATGTTGCCGTCCCACGGCAGTGTCCTTTCGATACGGATTACTCCGTTACACGGCTCGCGTGTCACCGCGAGTGGCTCGAAAGTGGAAAGCGTTCTACACGCCCTAGCCGCGTTGCTTATGGACGGGCGTTTCGCTGGAATGGAAGCGTATCAACACAAACAACAACCTGCATTGCGTCGCGACGGGTTTCCATTTGTTGTAAGCGGAAACGCAACGAGCAACGTAATGTAATGTACTTGTTCTTCAAGCGGTTACTTAACGTGTTCGTTCGTTTGTTCGAGGTGTTTTTTTCTTGGTAAAACTTCATGTAAGTATAAGTCAGCTTCTTGTCTACTCTGCAAATAACGAATATCAATAAAAGTTTTATCAGCTTCTCTTGTTGTACTGTATCATTCATTTTTGATTATCATTATTGATTCATTTTTAATTCATTTATTTATTGTTATTTTTTCTATTATAATTGTATGTCTAGTTCATTTATTTAGTAATGGTTATTCATTTAGTATTATTTTCATTCATTATTATTGAAAATCATTGTCAGAATAACCTCAAATAGATCTAGATTTCTGACATTTCTTACTTTCGTTGCCTTAATTTTATTTTTAAATTTAAACCCGTAGCTGAACAACATTGAAAGTCAGTATACTTATATGAAGACTATAGAACGTTCAATTTGAAAATTAGCATAAAAAGTATAATAATAATAATAACTATATTTAAGAACCCTTCGAGAAAAGCCCCATAAATAAGGAAAACGTCATAACAAATAGAAAATAACATACCACAAAGAAATGCACTGTTTGCAGCGCAAGAAAAAAAGCATTCGTTAATAGAACGCCAAGATCCATCTGCATCAAAACTTTCTCATAACCATCGCACCTTACGCACCTTGTCACTAGCGATGCGCCATAAACCTGGCTTTAAACGCCTCCATTCACCAGCCCCCACCACCGCAAAATCGTAAACATTTCCCCGCACAAAATTCCTACCAAAACCCAACGGCTCCCGCTAAGCCCCAATTCCCGCAGCAAGTGCAAATCCAACCTCGGCCAGGCACATGCGGTCTGCGTCCGTCGTCCGAAAAACGGCTCGCCTTCGGCACTTTAGATAGCATCGGAGTTTGATTGACAAGCTCTAATTTCTCGAGCACTAAAACGGAAGCCTTCACACCAAACCACCGCTCGGGGGGTCCGGATCGATGCGATTCGAAATGAAGAAAGGCTCGATTGGCGAAAAAAGTATCCGGAGGCCGGGTGTCGGAAGTTTTCCAGCCGCGACGCGGTCCACCCGAACCGACCGTGGGGAAGAATGGAAAGATTAAGAGATTAGGGATCTTCCCGGGTCGGGTGCGGACATTCCCGCAAAAGGGGCCGTGGTGGTTGCCGCATAAACCAAAATTCAAATGAGTCTATTTTTGGCTTCGTCACTGGGAGGGTTCTGCCTTCTGGAATAGGGAAACTCAGCGAAAAGATGCCCGGCATGGAACGGGGCGAGATGATTGGAAGCGGGAAGCGTTTAAAGCATCTCGTTAAGATGTTCAGTTTTGTGAAAGTGTAATCAGTAGGCCGTGAGTAGCACGAATTCTATACCTTCCACCGGCAAAATACTCTGTCTTTGTCCTTTTTGCTTTTGAAAATATTTTAAAGCTCAATTATTTATCGATAATACTATCTGACCAATCCTCGATGTCCGTAATCTACAAAACTTTCCCCTCTAGGATAGCAATTCCGCGCAGAATTTTCCACCCCAACAGACGTATAAAACATCATCGTCAAACGAGCGCTTTGTGCGATGGCATGATTCGAACGATTTAAGCTCGTTGAACACTATTTTCTTGTCCGATTGCTTTCTATCCATTATTATCCCCGCCTCAGCTCTTCCCGAACCGTGTGGTGGTACGCGGGGAGGGGCAGCAAATCTTTTCCGATTTCTTGTGAAATAGGCGATGGAGACGCCTGGTGTTTGTCAGATTCATAAGGACAGGGGAGAGCAATCGGACCGAAAAGCCTGAAGCCCATAAAGAAAGGAAAGCGTACTTTGTCTTATTGCATTCACTCGTCCTTTTGATTTCTTACGCTCCCACACACACACACTGGTTTGCCCACTCTGTGTACCGGCTCGCCTTCAGCACTGCTCACCCGGCTGCGAAAGATTAAAGCAGTCGGAAATATGAAAAATGGCTAGCGCAATACAATGCCCCTACCTCGATTCGAAGGCCGAACCCAAAAACTCGTCAAAGCAATCACAGCACACCCGCACTGGGGCAGAATACAACCTAAACCCACAATGAACGATGCGCTCCATGATGAACGATCCAAACCTATGCGAAAAGAAATGGAAAAAGACGCACGAGATACGAGTGGATGGGAATGGGTTCCCCTCTCTCTCTCTCTCTCTCTCTCTCTCCATTTGGGGGAACGGAAAACCAAACACCGGACCGGAACATTCTTGCAGATGAAGATGATGATGATGAATCCAGACGATTCATACAACATCAACAACAGCGAGAAAAATCAACACAAAATCACGCTATTCATCCATCCCCATCGCACTATCCACCCGAACGTGGAGAAAAAGCTCGTCCGAGACGACTCTGTGCCGTAATGAGACGGGAGGGTGCTGGGAATCGGCACCGGCAGAAGAAGAAGGTTGTCCACAATGTGTACAAGCGCTCATTAACCTACATTACACAGGCCAGCCCGTCGGCCAGCACCATTCCGAGGGAGCCATTCACACCAGCGCACGAGGCTCGTTTGCCCATCCGAAAATCTGGAAACTGGTTCGTTTGAACAGTGTGCATAATTATCCTTGCAGGATGACACTCTGGCCGTGGTGATTGTATTGGCTACTCTTGACAACTTGGAGTTTGCGTCCTTTTCATTACATTGTTCAACTTCAACCGTTCAGGCAATCCACAAGCGATCAGGCGATGTGTTTTGTGTGCTTCATATTTTGTTCTTCTCCGAGAGATGGTTTGGTTCTGCCGGTCTTTAACAACGAAACGTGTTTTGTTTTCCCTTTTCGACTTGGGGGTTTTTGTTTATTCGTCGGCTATTATTCTCACGTACAAGTCAGATAGTTTGAGACTCACGACGAGTAGAATTGGGTTTTAAAGAGTCTAAAGAGTCTTGAAAATTTTCTTGTTTTGCTTTTCTTTGTTCTACAGAATTTGTCAGAAACTCACTAACGGGTTACTAACAATGTAATGCCGGTTTCATGTTTTTGAGTAATTTGTTTCATGTACGGTTTCGAAAACTTGACATCATAGATTGTAGACTTCTAGAACCCGAGCAGATTCTTGAAATGAATCATGGGAGATTTTGTGTCTTTCGGTCTTCGTTTCAGTGTCGTCAGTTTTCAGGCGATTTTTAAGCACAAAATATTCAGCGTAAAGCAGTTTTGTAGCATAACAAACAACACACGCCATATCATAGCTTTTTTCTAAAACGCTATGTTTGTTATTAATACGTCGCCATTTATTTTTTTTCTTCTACAATTTGATAATTTCCATCTGGAGTAGGTAATTTCAGGATGTTCAGTTTTTCTTAAACTATGCAAAAAAGAAACAAGTAGCATGAAAGTAGCATGAGTAATATTTCATTGAAAACAATACCAAATACCAATTACTCATTTAAGTCAATTTTTTAACTTCAAATATTCCGATAAGTTCATTCCACTTTTCATTCTTGATCACGCTCATTAAAAGAAAACTTTTATTTCAGGTCAAAAATTAATTTCATATATTTCTCTAAAACTAGCTTACAATCAAGCACACAAATTGTCGAACAAAGCGAAGTGAAGAACATTTACAATAGTTTCAAATTTTGTAACAAATGCTCGAAAAGGTTTTTAAAAACATTAAAACTAATTAATACTCCAAGACATTAGATTGGATTGGATGTGACCGTTTCAAATTTAGCGTAAAAATTGTACTGCCCAAAGAATTTGTAACCTCATAGTACATCAAGAAGCAGTCGCGATCAAAGAGACTGCTCACGCCGATAGGACATTACACAGAACCAATTAACGTTCCCCATCGACGACACGCTTGGCCGATTATCATCTCGCATCATTCGCTCGCAGCGCAGACCGATAATTACGAGATTTTGAACAATTTTCCTTCCCGCGTGTAACACGAAGCTTGCCCTGTTAGCTTCTGCCACACCGTGCTGGGGCACGAGGGCACAATAAATATTTTCCCATCACTTCATCGATAATTTTTTAAGAGCTCTCGGAATGAGGTTACCGCCCGCGTCAGTGAGTGAGTGAGCGATGGAAAGATTGTAGCGGAATGATGATTGGGGGACATGATATAACAGCGCACAAACAGCGGGCAAACAATAGTAAGCACATAATACCGACGGCCACCGGGAGGGGGGAGGGAAGAAAGGACACCCGGCGAGGAAAACAAATCGATCCACGTCCCGTGGAAAAGCTCGCCCGTTTCCCTCTGGATGGGAAAATTTCGTTCGATGCGAATGGCGGTGGCGGTGGTTTATGTGCAGTATCAAGTTCATATCGCGCAAAAACGGTTTCCATTACTTGTGTGCCGGCGTGCTTGCGCCATTGAAACAAGAAACAGGAAAATGAGCTGCCCGCAGCCCAACCCCCCCCCCCCCCTCCTCCCTTTACACCCATGTCTTGTCTGATGTTGGTGCACGGCACGGTGTCGGAGCCATGGCAAGAACTTGCGGTGGTAGCATTACATCGTTCCATTGCGTTCATTTCCCCCGCCCCCCCCCCCCCCCCCCCCCCGTTTTCCACTGTCCATCGTTCCCAAAACCGAACACCGAAGTAATGTTTCATCTCATCCGAAAACCTCCCCCGGACGCTTTGTTGTTGCTTTTTTCCCTTCGGCAGCGGTCTTATTGCCACCGTAACGGATCCTTCAAGATTACTGATGACGTCCGAAAGACGTACTACGTAGTTGGGCACCGAACCACGAGGAAACGGAAACATTAAAGCCTCGGATATATGATAATGGTCCTCGCGCGCGTATTGGCCCGTCCCTTCAGCCGCCCAGTCCCAGCCGCCCGTGGGTCCTTCGAGAGCGCGACAGTTACAAGCATTTGTAACGCTTGTTTCCTGCTCGTTTTTTTGCTTCTTCTTCCTGCTGTTCCTGGTACTGGCGCGTTGCTGTTGCTTCCGGGAAACGACCTTGCCGACGGTACGATGCAAATGGAAGCTGACAAAATGATGAATAATATCGGAAGGACACCGGACGACGACGCACACACACCACGAAAACCACCCGCCCAGGCGCCGGGTGGTCAATGTGGTGGAAAATGCGGTAGATAAAACTAAACTTTATGCCAGTGGCAGCGCTCGCCCGCCACGCGCCAAGTGAAGCGTGAAAGGATGATGTAGTGGCTTCGGGTCGTCCTCCGGCGAGAAGATTTGCATGTGACGGGGATGGATAGATTGTTTCAATATTTTTATTCCTCCGCCGGGCATCGGCGTTCGCTCCGATTCGGGGGGGATCGCTTCATTAAAGGGCACAATAATTTTATGCTATAAAAAGCACTTCGCTGCAGTCGAGTGTGCGAGCGAGCGAGAATCAAACAACAGCGTAACAAATAGCCGGGAACGTTATTTATCGCCGTGAGGCATGAATCGCATTGCTTTATGGATCGTTAGATGGAGAATGTCGTACTGAAACTAGAATAAATGAAGTTTCCCACTCAATTAATGTAGTTACATAACTCAGAAGTCTGTTTTTAAAGTAGCAGAAATAACACTTGACTGACTGCTTTATCTTTATCAAAGTTAAGTGAAGAATGAGATATTTTAAATATGTTTTACTGAAAAGGATGGAGTTGATTTTTAAACTCTAAAAGATAGACAAATATTTGAAGATCTTTTGTTAAACTGATTATTCTATGCAAGATTATCTAGGCGCATGGTTTGAAGAAGAATGTTAGAACGGAAATAGTAACATGTGTAAAAGAACACACAAGAAAGAAAAAACAACTTTGAACTCTACCTGATTAAACAAGCGGAAAATGCTGATTGAAATGGGTACTAATACGTTAATCAAGCGTTTTCAAAGCAATGGCGTACTGTACATTGCATACTTTCTGGCGTAAATTAGCTCAATCATCTCGAAAATATGCAACGATCATGATTATAGTTTCATTTTTATATCCACGTTAGAAAATTGTTGTAAAAGATGTACATATAATGTTTGCTATGATAGCTCTTCTTACGCTCCTTTCGCAAGACCTCCATCACAAGTTTGAATTAAAGGAAAACATTTTAAAAATACTCAAAAAGAGAAATACTTCTAGCATACATTCAGCAACAAAATTGTTGTTTTAAATTAAAACCACACATCTCATTGCACAGCACACGAAATCTTCATCATCGTTTCTGGTTCGTCCCAGTTCCCAGCAAACGTTTCAAATAAATCGAATCGAATCTTCACGCACAAAAATCGATCGCCATTAATCCCTGCGACATCGAACCGAACACCAGAACCGAGTGAACGATGATCGCATCCACTGAGATGCGCGAAACAAAAGCCCCTTTGTTGTGGGCCCGCCCCCGACAGGATCCGCTGACAGGTCGTGCCCGGATTCGGACTATCTAAATCTTCCGACGTCACCGTTCGCTTACGGCCGTCGCAAAACGGGGCGCGTATCAGACGAGTCGTTGGTTCGTTACATTTCGTTTCGTGCCAGTATCTTGTGCTCCTCCTGCAGACCGAAAAGCGGTTCAAATGGTAGCGTTAAGAAAACGAACGATATTGCAGCGGGTTGCGGGATTTACGTGGATCGTGTCGCTTAGATAAGACCACGCGGCGAGGTTAGGCAAGTGAATCACAATGGCAACCCCGACCGGCGCGATGAGACCATCGAGCATTGTAATGATAATAGAAAGTGAGCAGCAGCGACCGAGAGAAGAAGAAAAAAAACACGCCAAGACATCAAACGAGCAAATGGCGACCCGGGCGAAACGGATGCCGGAGATCTTAGAGACGCAGACACACCTTCGAGCCCGGTGCGAGACGCTGTGTATCGCGGCCGAAGCACGATAATGTTGCAAAACGTAACACTTTCGGAAAATTAAATTGCTTCATCCGGAAAATTAATGCTATCAACAGCTTTATTAATCGTGCCGCTTCCAATCGCGTGGCCTGGCACCCATTGCGAGGAGATGGAAACGCTCGCGCTGTAAAGCGTGTGCGCCGTGCCTTCCAGTGGCCGGAAGCTTCGAGTGAACGGGTTCGGAATTAATTCTTTCTCACCTCCGGGCCACAGCCACCAGCACACCGGGTAAACCGGACGTCAAGGATGATTTCACGTAAATTATATCATCATCAACCGAGCGCTAGACCACACAGGAACAGTCGCTTTTAGAGCAAGTTGAAATGAAAAATGGTACGAAAAGTTCAGTATCAGCACAATTCGCTCCCGTGCGTCTTCTCGGTGGAGTTGGCTAGAATGTAAGCGGCGCCGTGGAAGCACACTCTAGAATGGGTTTTAGTAGCAAGTGCAAGAGCATCGGGCCAAGTCAAGTGCACTCGAATGCCGGCTGGTGTTGGAACCCGATCGGCCAAAGAGCCTGAAGTACTTCAAGTACTTGGTGTTGCTCGCTCGCTCTTTAGGATAAATCTTTGGAAAAATCCATCGGAGTGGATCTTACAGCTTATGGTGGTTGATTTTAATTAGTGGAACGAGTTATTTAATTCGAAAGCAACCCCAACGGAACGGACCGTAAAAGCCCTCCCACCGGCTTGCACCTCGTTCGCAAATGGGTTGCATTTTATAATGCAATTATGTTTTATCTGTCTGCAAACCGAATCGTTTGTTCTGAGGTTTCGAGACGACACGAGAACCTGTACGCAGTAGGCATTTGGAGTAGGCTCCTATCGGTGTGTCCCACACTCTCCAAGATGGATGACGCTTGCGTGCGTCATATCAGTGTACACAAAGCGTGCTCAGTAGGCTGCGGCTCGGGCAGACGAGTCCAAGAAGGCTGCGAGCCAGTGTGCGAGAGAGCATTTCTCATTTAATTTAAGTGAAGAAAACAAACCCCACCCCGGGAGTGTGTTTTCGTGTGCGGAGATATCGGTCCTCCTTCCGGATCTCGGGATTTGTGGAAGCTAATATTTATTGTGCAGATGTACAGACGAGGCCGGTCGGTGTGGAGGTCCATACATTCCCGGAACCCGAAACATTTTGTTAAGAAGCCCAAACCCAAGATACAGCCAACGGCAAACAACCGGTCGGCTGACCTTTTCCGCACAAGCGTCCGCACTGTATCGTACTCCCAAAAACTACACACCACCACCGGGAAAGGACATGGAGACAAATTTGCATTTCATATCCCACTCCCTGCTCCACACCGGGTATGGGAGCCTACTCGGCAGGAATTAAATGGAAGATGAGATTTTGCGAAACCGGCCCGTGTCCTAGGTACGGCAGCAACGTTGTCCGACTCACCGACATGCATGGATGGTATTGCCATAATTCAATCACACTCTCCCATGTGAGGGAGGGCACCAGAAACGCTTGGCCCGGACTCGTGTTGGGAACTCGGCAACGAAGGGGTTTGAAAAGCGTTCAAATTTTTGTACCATCATCCCGTGAAAGCGATAGAGTCGTTCCATTATAGTCGTACATCATGCAGGTCGCCCGCTATCATCATCCATCACAAACTGCATCTCTTCGGCTGTGTTGCTGGCGACTTGTGCTCGACACCCTTTTTCACTCACGGGGCAGCCCGGGGAGACAAACATTCGCAACACAATTCATTTGCTAATCCAACCGAAGTGGCCACCGTGTGACGGGTTGTGTGTGTTTGTGTGTGTGTGTGTGTGTGTGTGTGTGTGTGTTGGAGAGAGCTTTCCCCGACTCCCCGAGTCGGTAAAGCTTCTTCCACTCGCCGCCGAACCGAATGATTGCCCTGTTTTCGAACTGGATGATGGATAGAGATCACACGGCGCTACCTACACGGACAGGGATTGGCGCTTCCGGATCCGGTGTCTGTTGGGTGCCGATGCCGATTCCGGCCGCATCGCTGCGATAGGCAACGACATTTACATAAATAATGCAGTGGAACTGAAACGTAAACATCAGCACCAGGTAATGGATGTTTGGATCGGTTTCGGCGTGAATCGACGGTCCCACCTGTGGGGATGTGTGTGGTGGATATGGCCATGGCCGGGGCCCGAGTTTCCCAGAAGGGGAGCTTTGTGAGTTATCTCCCACCGCAGATGGCTTTGGCTTTGGGGATGGCGGATCGATTCCGGGTACTGCAACCTGATGCCGGATCGGTCGATACTGTTGCATGCACCGGGCTCCGGACAAACATAACCCTCTCTTGGACGCCTGTTGAGAGCATTTATAGGGCCAATTCTTAATCCAATTTTGTGATTTTATCTACCGTGTCGATGGTGATACACGGCTGGGCAATAATCGTCTCATAATAAATAGATAACGAGTGAGGTTAAAGCCGTTCTGGTTGGATTAAAATTTCGTTCCAAGTTCTAATCAGCTAACAGGGCACACATCTAAGCACCGCACGGGCATATGGTTTCCCGAGGATGCAATTCTATCAGTGCTCCGAAACGGACTCCACTGAAAGCTGATGCATTGCTTACCTCTCGGAATCAAAATCCTTCCCATCCCGCCAGGTCGGTTTCCCGAAAACGGCCTTCATCCATCACCGCAAATGGAGGGCGAGAAATCGCGGGCGCGCAACATCATTCCAGGCGAGCGCATTTCACAAAAGCACTCACACTCAAGCGATGGGGCGCTGCAACCGGCAGAGGCTGGTACAACTGCCTTTAAGCCGTCTTTGCAGCGAGCAGCAGCGAGAAAGTGAGATAGTTTAGTTTGAAATATCGGAGTAACATGATGTTAGCTCATCACCTCAGTGGCACTGTGCTTCTGGTTGAACCATTAGCAGACGAATGACTCGTATAGCTAGCAAGAACCTGTCATTTAATACATTTTGTATTATAGCTAAAAACCTTATTAAATAGAAAAACTTCAGAAGGAGAGAAATTTCCTATATAAAAGATAGCATTTCCTTCTCGACGGTCCGTTTGTTGATAGTAGTTTGAGTTTTGATAGGAATTTTATAAAATATAAGTGTATAATTGAAGTTTATACCTATTTTCATTCGATCTCATGTTAGCCTTCAACAGCACAGAACATTGTAAGGTTTGAACCACTCAAAGTCAGAATACCTTTCCAAGAAAGTAATTCGATTCAGGCAACCTTTAGACTCTTCTTGAGAAAACCTATCTTAAAAAAGTGACCATGAAATCTTTGTTTCTTGAAAATACCATCGAAATAGTAAGTACTTGAATCCCTTATCATATCCATCCATGTTTTTGATGTGTTCCAGGACGAGCTTGATTTCGAGCATAATCATAAAAAAGAAAACTTCCAGACGTTCGCCACAATATTGTCTCAGCCGCTAAACACGCCGCAAGAATCAACCCTTCTTTCGACTCCAACTTCTAAGCTCTCCAGCTCCAATCTGATTAGCGACATGCGCCCGACGAAAGTCCTTAACAAAATTAGCCATTCATTAGCCGGAAAACAATGCCAGTTCCGGCGCGCCCGTGCACCAAATTTATGTCCCTTCGTAAGTTCCTGTCAAAGCATGTAATCACAGCACACGGGCCCTTCAGCCGGGGCAAAAAATAGCCGGGACAACCCCCTCGGTACGATGCCAATTACGGACAAGCTCCGGCTGTACAAATAAACATGCAGGCAACCCGCTCGCCCGCTCCTGGAAGGGACGGCTCGGCAAAAGACGAAAGGATAACATGACTAAGTCCATCATACACGACGCTGACACGTCCGTTCCCTCCTCGTCCGAAATAAAGGTTCCGGGAGCGCGCGCGCGCTCGTCGAGAACGTTGTGCAAATATGAGCCAAAACAAATGATCCTCGTTCCATCACTCGCTAGGAGCAGCGTGGCCGGGACGCTCCAGCGCTGGGAGCGGGGACATGTTCTTCCCAGCGATGCAGGCTGCCAAGGCCACCCGGAACCGAAGAAGGCCACCGGTGTGGGTGTGGAAGGTGGACGCCGTGTACGTGTTTATCTTTGACAAAGTCAAAACTGACGTTCCCAACCAGGTGCTGTTGGCTCAACCAAAGAGAGAGAATGAAACACACACACACCAGCCCGAGCCAGCCACGAGCCGGGGAAGAAAAGTAGCACAGGCGAAAAAAAAGCTCCCAACTCCCAGCGGCGACAAGAAATAACATTGCCGTGCAGAAAATGAGGAACCGTACGCATCAAAAGACAAAATATCACTCAAAAATAGCCGGAAGGATTAGGAGCGAAGCGCTCGGGTCAAGGATTTGCCCCACGCTCTATTGAAATCGGTCGCTCGTTTTTTTCCATTCGTTTTTCCCCGACACAGAGAAGAGAGCATAAGCTCCGGGCCGTAATCGAAACTTGAGGTCGTCTCTGGAGCGTTAAAGAGACGCGCGTCCGCTTTTCCGCCCCGTTTTGTGGTGGATTGGCTTCGCTTGTTTAATGTTGCTTCTACGACTGGCCGCCTGGTACAAATCCCACATGCCTTCGCGCGCTTTGAAACTTTTACTTTCATTCGCTCCATCGTGCTACCTGTCAAGACGTTCGTTGGCTAATCGGAGCGGATGGTTTTCGGTTTTTTGTTTCAACACGTACCCGGGCCTTAGTTCAGCTGGAAAAGGTCGTCCCCGGAATCGATGCAGCAGCGAGGTCAGCCTAGAGCCGTGCCGTCTTATCTTGCTCCTTGGGCCATTGGACGGAGCTGGCTGCTTGATGCCAATGATAAGCCGGTGTGAGTGTGCTCCCGTTCGTTCCCTAATCTGACACTGCCATCATATCCCGATGCGAGGCACGTTTTTGGAAGGTAAAGTTCTTTGGAAAAGTTCTTTAAATCAACGGCTTGTGCTTTGCGGGTTTGTGTGTCCATGTTTTTTTTTGTTCGTCACGGTTCTGGTAGTGTTGCATTCTCTTTTGTCTGGTAGATGGAGCGTTAAACTTTGGAGCACATTTTCTAAAAGATGCCTCTAAGTAGGACGAGAAAGATGAAGACAAATCTTTGCGATCGTTTGACTCACCTTAGTTAGACATTGTGCTCAACAAATTTCGCCTAACTTCAGTAAACCCAAGGTCATGTGTTCCTCGTCCTACTGGGCCGAATAATTCATCGCTTTAAATAGCAGAAAGTAAAACGCACGAACCCGCCTCGCAAAACCAACGCCAGTTCAAGGCTATCTGGCAGTCTGGCGCTGGTGCGTAGGATGCATTCGAGAACAACAAAGCCGTCGCGTTTGATGGAAGTCTCGGGAAAACGGGAATTCACGGCCGCTGCACATATGCTCACCCTAATGAGTTGCTTTATAGCATTTAATTACCTCCACCGGCCGGCCACATGTTTCCAGCCGGCTCGGGTTTCTTCTAGCCGGGGTAATGAAAGCACGCCCCGTGTACTCCCGTGGTGCGTGGGACGCACCTTTCGTCGAGATTGCGCGAGGCGCGTTTTGTTTACAACTGGCCGCCCCGGTCGCCTTTCAGCGGTCGTCTGTGGTGGCGAACATTTCACTCCCCGTAACGACAGACGAGATGGGTTCGTTGGAAATGGTGTTTTCAATATCTGCGGGTACTGTGTGTGAGGTAAAAGAGAATTTAGTTTTTGTATTGTAGTTTGTTTTGGACATCGCCGTCTTAGACAACAGGTCCGCGGGTTTAGGTTCCCTTCTTTATAGGAGACACCTGCTGCAAACTATAGCTCAAAATGAATTATTTCATATAAATAAAAGTACCATTCAATGCTACGAAGTTATTATTTCAAAGTTGCTTAATCATTATGATCAAATTTGCTGTGGTAACTTAGTAAAAAGTGTAGGAAACATTATGGAAATTCGAGCCGATCCATTGAAAATTATATTTAAATAAACCAAACACAATGCAAGATGGCACTGTAAGTGTTTCTGAGTGAGTCAACACACTCAGAGTGAATTGAATCCAAAGTGAGCATCAAGAAATAAACATTTATCACCATATTTTTTTTCTTATTTTCAAGGTAGGACAAAAAAAAAGTTCAAAATTGAGCACCTAACATTAGAATGCATAAAATGTTTTATTACGATCCCATATTCATGTAAAACGCACCAAATAGCAGTTCAAAAATATGTCGTCGATGATAAAAGCCATTCAAAATAAATTATATTGTTTACAAAAAATAACGATAAGAATTGGAAATAACGATTCGACGAAATCGGATATTTTTATACAACGAGGCAAAATTAGTAAAAAAATATTTCTCTATAAAAACATAAAACAACCTAATTGCTTTAACTATACGAAAAAATCATCATCCCTGCCATACTAGCTTATTATCCTGCGAGTTTAGCATGCGTGTGTGTTCTGCAAAAGCACACCTTTTCACAGCCAACCGGATCAAACGGATGCTCCGCTTCAGTCTCCGGGTGTCTAATGAAAAGCTTTTCATCGACAACATCCGCCTCCAGAACAATGCCTCCGCTCGCAAGTCAATCACTTCACTCAGTTAAACACTTTCCAGTGCAAGCGACGACGACGAGGACGACGAGAGATAAGGCAGTGTGTAGCACTGTGTGTTCAATACATCTTAATCAAGCTCAAAAACCTCCATTCAATATCCATTAGATACTGCTACTACTCCGGTGCCTTTTCTTCACGGTGGTTGATACTTTTCACGCCGTTCCCGCTGCAGCAAGCAGCTCGTTAGGAGGCATTAATTCTTATTTTACCTGGCGGAACATTCGCGCACGAACCAATCAGCATTTTCAGCACACTGGAACGTGGTGAGGAAGAGGGTTTTGGGCTGTGCAAAACCTTAATTATTTCGCTGCCATCCCACCCAACTATCGGCTGCCGGAACGGGTACAGGAAGCAGCATCTCCAGTGAGTGCATAAACTTCACGCGCTTCCGAGAAAATTAGGATAAACGGAAGGAAACACATAACAAATTAACGTCAGAACGCTTCGCTGCCGTTCCCAATCGCTGAGCACTCTCCCTCTCTCTCTCACTCTCTCTCTCTCTCTCTCGCTCTCTCGAAAAAAACCTTATTATTCAAATTAACCCGGCAGTGGAAGTTCCGCGATGCCGTTTTTCCGCTCCTCAATCAGACTTTTATTTTTACTTTCAATCCCTCCCATCCAGCCCCTTCAAGCCTTTCCTTTCCGGCATTTTGTTCGGTTGCGAATTTTCTCTTCCCCTGCCTAATGGATATAGCCATAACAACATCGATACGAGCGCAAACGAGCGTTTCCCGAGCGCGGCCATAACGCGAATCTGATGAAGAATGACGCACGCAAGTTCGAGTTCCGCGACAATAATAAGCTTCATTTAATGCACACACTCACACACAGTAACACACAACACTCTGCAGGGACGTTTTAAGGCACCGGGGCTCAGCCCCCACCCTCTGTGTGCCACGTGTGGGACGATCCCGAGCCCATACGACAGACTCGAGTCAGGAAGCTGATCAAACTTTTTCGACATTTTGTTCCTCGCAATTCCCAGCGCTTAAGCTGCCTATGGTTGCCTTTTTTTCGCCCCCTCCCGGTTCGTGTAGGATGTTTTTTGTGCCCAACTTGACACCGCGTTGGCTTACGATCAACATGAAGCACTTGCTATTCTGCTATTGCTATTGCGCTCGGCTACAAAAAAAACGTCCACAGAATGGAACACACTCCGAGCTCGTCCCACACAGATTCCAACTCCGACTCCGTGCGGGAAGCGGAATCCCGGGACGCTTCGGGCGGGTGTTATTTAACGAAAGCCTAATGCTGGAAGCATGCAGTGTCACTTTTTTGCTGCTGCTTGAGCTGCTGCTTGCTGCTGCCAGTGCTGCCTTCATCCTTTGATTTCGCTGTCGCACATCGCACCTTCCAAACGCCGGGCGTGTCGTGTGTGTTTGAATCGATATTCTTTCTTCTCCTGGTGTTAATCCTAATGAACTTAGCTATCGTATCGTACCGTATCGGCCTCGAAGCCCGCCCGGTACGGTGCAAATAGAACCGTGTCTCAACAAGTCAAACAACGGGCACGGGAGCAGGCGCAACTCACACCCGTGTTAAAGCGCTTACTCGAGCAACTGATGGGAAGAAGCGGCTGGAAGTTTTGCCGTTGAGCAAACAATTTAAATAAATCTCTGGTAATGATCGGAGGTTTTCCGGGGTGGGACTTAAATGTTTATTCTAATGATGGCATTGCTTAAAAGCGTAATAACCGTTTTGAACACTTTTAAATCACGCAAAAATACGCTGACTCGAGATGAAATAGATACGAGAGATACCTAGAGAGAGTGTTGTTACTATTTTTGAATAACCGCTCTGTAGTATAATCCGCTCTTTCAAGAAGTAAATAATGTGTTCATCCTTTTTTATTATGCTATAGTGTTATTAATTCTATTTCTGCAGGACACAAAACTGAAAAAAGGAGTGAATTAACTTTAAGAACCGGAAAATAATGTGCTGATGTGTAGTGCACAATGCATGCCACTTGGAATACTTTATTTCTTCAATCGGATGCAACGAATTCAGCATTAAAGCTAAAGTTGCTAAGAATAAAAAATGCCTACTGACTAACATAGAATTATAAGTATTGCATTACTTTTGCAACTAATTTGATCTTAACGCCTTTAAGTATGCAATCCGCACGCTCATATCATATCATCAAACCAACCAACGCGTTGTAATGTAGCATCAAAGCATTTATAAAGCATTTATCTTGTAGTTCAAGTTCGTAGAAGCAAATGAAATAATATTCATGTAAAAATGTAGAATATTTTTTAAAAAATGCACAAAAAAATGTGCTTTTTTATATGTAGCCGAATATTTGGATGTTTTAAGCTTAACCTCAACCCATTGTTATGAGTTAATTTTCCTGTTTTGGAGAAATAATATATTTCAATCAAATTTGCTTTCTTCCATCTCCTTCAGAATCATCCTGGACAGTTTCCACATCGTTTCACGAGTCTTTTAGAGTTAAAATTAACTCCACACAATGTAAACCCAAACGCAACATCGTCATCGGTGCAGTTTCATAAAATTTCGCTTCGCAACCTCAAACCCCAAATTTTCATGCATATTTTAGCACTAACCGAGCCTTGCAAAACACCCCCGAATGTTCCCGCACTTGTTGGGTCGCCTCACCAGCGCCCCATTCAAGCTGTTATCTAACCCGTTTCCGATTATTTAACGCTGCGCATAGAAAACCGGAACCGGCCGGAAACGGCACATCGGGCGTCTCATTCAAGATTCTGCTAATCTGGCTGCTCACAAGCATCCATGTTATCTCGATTCTACCTTTGTGTTCGTTCGAGTGTACGCGTGTGTGTGCCCGGAAACTTCCCCGGAAAACTGCAGCGCTCGGAAGCAATCTCCGAGCATCGCACGTCAGTGAACAATGGCTGCACCCTCGGTCCCGCAGCTACCAAAGTCGGCTGAAAGGGTAAAAGTTTCCACACCGAAAATTCTATTAGACAACAACGACATTAATTGCCCATTCCGGGGTGGCTTTCATCCTCCCCTCCCACAAGTGGTGGTGTAGCTGTTAATCGAATGCCTCGGCAGGGCAGTGGCTGCGGTTAGGCCACTTGCAGCTGGGAACCGAAGCCACCGAATGCACCCGGGCAATATCTGCGTGAGCAATCTTAATAGTCTGTCACTTTCCCGAAGGTTGCCATGAACGGCACACGAATGGCAAATTCATACGTACAACTATTTCATTCGCCTATCAGATCGCTCCTGCTCGTCCCCGCAAGGCGATACTGAAATAAGATGCAAATTTATGCTCTACCCAGCCACAGTTTCTCGCCAGCAGGGAGAAAAAAAGGAGACCGAGGGTCGAGTGCTAGTTGTTTTCTGTAGTGTGATTCTTTATTATTATATCTTCGTTTCTATTCATGTCTACCCTTTCACACACACACACACCACACCCCTAGCACCCTAGTCGTTTCGCCCTGAAGGTCTCCTCCACGGTCCACGGTCTGCGTTGACTGACGAAAGCAGATGCAAAAAATCGGAAAACTTTCCATGTCCCAATCGGACAATCTTCTTTGCATTGTTTTGTTTTGCACCGAGAGGGAAGCGAACGCGCGTCCATGGCCACGGATAGTTACCACTTCCGGGTTAGTTATTTGTTTTTTTTTTCCTGTGTAGTTCGCTCCACTTCTAGACCTCCGCCATACTATTTATGGTGTTTTAGTTGAGTTTTCCATTTTGTTCTGTTTTTTTTTGTCTATCTGTTTGTCCACAACTTTCTCACAACTGCTGCACGGGCAGAGTGCAGAAAGTTTCTTTCTTTTCTTCCTGACGAGTGTACTCTTCCGCTCTCTTGTTCTTTTCGTTGCCTGGTAAATGTACCAGCTGCTTTTTTGTCGTTGTTTTTTTTTTCTTTTCGCTTCATTTTCACTACCACTACTTCCGACCAACTTCTCGACGGGTTACAAGTTTTCCGGCTTACATCCCCGTGGGAGTTTTCCCCGTTTCGTCCCCGGGACGACCGTTCCCGGTTGACAGCGGCGGACGGCAACTTACACTCACTTGCAGGCAAATTAAAATGAATGTACATTGAAATGAATTGCCTGGTGATGATTTTGTCGGCAACTTTGAGACGGCGTAATTAGGGAGCTATTGTTGACGGATCCTGGCTGGGATTTTGTGGTTTCCCCGATATTGGGATGGTTTGCTTTTGCGTGGAATGAATTTTACAACGAGTTCACTATTTACGAACGAGTCAAAGTGAGCGCTGCTTTTTTGCTTCTATTAAAAACACATTTTTCATCCACAGGCCTTCGCCTCAGTAGGCCACGTTTCGTGTAGGTCGAGCCGCACGGAATTCCTTTTCCGCATCCGGGCGATTATTTACGGCTCGATAACGGCACAAACCCAAACAAACGCTCACAACCGAAAACCGAAACACAAATTTAATCCCCAGCGCCAGTGGGAACCCCCAGGACATCTGTGACGGTCGGGCCTTCGGGCACAAGTTTCCTTGCGCCGCAAGTCTTGAAGTGCATCCTAAGAACTTCCGGTGCAGCGTTGCGGCGCTTTCTTTCCATTGTTTCGTTGCCAGTTCCGTTCTTTCGGTCTTTTTCGGGCTTTTCCCAAACGGCACCACCAAATTAGGGCCACCGTTTCCTTCTCCGCCGTCGGAAAGACATATCTTTGCGTTAGTTTTCGTGATATCCGTACTCCACGGGGCCAGCATGGAAAAGCTCTTGCAGGTTAATAAAAGTTGCTTGCCGTGGCACGATGTTGAACATGCCGCCTAGCTTTGTAGTGTTCCTTCAGGTTCGCCTTTGCCACTTCCGACGCTAGCACTAAAACTTATCCCACCGAACGGCGACACCGGCACGGATGCTCACGCTTTTTATTATCTTGAGCCGGATGGCGGTGGCAGAAACTATTTAAAAATGGAAACGGCTTTGAAGAAGAAAAAACGCGCGGAAACTCTTCGAAGAGTTGCTGTTTGGCCTCCTAAAAAGTAATGAAAACTTCTGGCTGTAGTCGCCGGGTGGAGCTAATTGAAATAGATGACCTAAACAGTGTGCAGATGTTAGTTTATTTTTTAGGTTTTGCTTGATTTTAGGGTGAAACATTCACAAGAACGCTCGCTCCCGGAACACCGCAGCATTCTCCCGTTCCGAACGCACCACATTAAACCATAAACTTTGGCTTGACCTGCTTTGATTAAATTTCAACTCCAAACAATCTGCCTCAACAAAGTAAGCCCCCACCATTTCAATTGCAAAACCAGCTGCAACCATGCTCGTGTTCGTTTTGTCTTTTTGTTTTCTCGCTCTCTCTCCTGTCGACCTTCTTTCTACCGTGCTGCATTTCACCAGGTTTGCGTAGCCGGTGAAAAACCGACCAACACAACTCGACCTGCATTTTCCCTCGACGACGACCCTCGCAGCCGTAAAGTCGTAAAGTTTGGTCGACGTGAGAACAACCCGTCGGTTGGTCAATGCCGGTGTAAGTAACGGGCAGCAGCGTTATCCCTCGGTGCTCGGGATAAAGACCGAACGGGTTCAGGGACTGTCCGGACATGGAAACATGGGATCTGTGCCCACCCACGAACAAAAAAACGCCATCAGACTCCCCTCGGATGAGCAACGAGACTGGAGGGTTTTTGCTGCCGGTTTTTTGTGCCGTGGGGTATGATTTCAAAATATTGTCGGTGCGTTCACTGTTCACGTTCCTTTATCGCCGATGACACTCGTTCGATGGCAGACATCGGTGGAAGCGGTATCGAACGAACGAGTTTTTCGTTCGGTTTGCATCGAGCTGTGATTCGTGTTGGCTTTTTTTGTTGGTTTGGTGAGACAAACTCGCCTGTACAACACACACTAAGGTGGGCTAGACGAGCGGAAAACCCGTGGCTGATTGTTCACCCCGAATGTGTCTGCACACGTAGAGCCATTTGTTTTGATGGATTGCTCAATGATGTCGGAGCACGTACCGGGGATATGCAGAGAATTGCAAATTTCAGCACCAAGAGCATGCTTCGCTTATTTCAGCCTGTTTACGGACATTTTAAAGGACTTTTATTTGAACGCGGTACTTCTTGAGTATCGTGTCGTAAAAGTTATTTTACAACACGATTCCCATTGCTTCTTTAGATGCGCAAAAGTCGAAACGTACTGTAGCAAAGACACAACTCCACACATCGTTGCATACCTTCAGGCGCAAAAACGCGTAAATATTGTGCTGCCAACCGGTACAGTACAGAATGCAAGACAGCAGGACGACCTACAGTGACAGGTTTGGCGGTTTCCATTCGTGGTTTTCGTCGAACACTACATGCGTAACACGTTTTTCGGCATCAGTATGGACCATGTACGGCAGTATGTTTGAACGATGCAGGCGTGACAGTTGTTTATAGCCGATTTTTGCGTCGCGACGTCAGGTGCTTTCGAAGGTACGCTCCGAGAGGTAAGAAAAGCGCACTTTAAAGCCGATAGACAGGTAGTATTTTAACAGTTTTTTTTTAACAATTGCATGATGAAAATATACTCTAATGTATCAAATAACTTTTTTACTATTTGCGGATTGCATACCTTAAGGCTTTCAGGGATTTGATCTTATGCGCCTAAATTCACGTAACACGCGTCACAAGCTGGCCGACTAGCTACTTTTGCGCGACTTCCTTAATGGAAATATTAATATTTAAGCCACATCAGAAGCAAATAGGTAATTATGCTAGATTATTTTCGTTCCTTTAAGGTGGTTGGTGATGCAATCAAAAAATCCTTCATCCACTATTAATCGGCAAGACACGGAGCAAATTTTGATTGCCATCGCTGTGCCGTACCACGACCAATCCCGTAAACGATCATTCGCGAGGGATCATAGCGCATGACGCAGTTGGCGATTTCCGATTCCTAATGGTATCATGCAATCGCTAACGGAAAACACAAATTCACTCACTCCACATACAAATGTGCCCCAGCCAGCGCCAACTGGACCAAAAGTGGACCAGAAATGGGAAAGTTGCTTCCTCGCAGAACACACTTTCGATTTTCGGGAAAACTCCGGCAACTTCCTGGCTTCCTTCTCGGCTTCCTCGGTTAATGGCGCAACGCAATGGCAAGAAAGTTGTTACGCAACGAAAACAACGAGGCGCCGGAGAGAGGCCGCGGGTCCAGTGTAACGTGTAGTAGGCATACAGAAATAACTTTAATTAAAATAACTTTCATTACGGCCACACTGGCCCGAAATGTGCCACTCGTCCCCGGATGGTGGGTGTTTTGATTACCTTTTGTGGGTGTTTTCTTTTTTTTCTTCTTTGCTTACCGACTCATTCTCTCTCTCTCTCTCTCTCTCTCTCTCTCTCTCATTTGCTTCTTTTTCTGCATTTTTGTAATGAAAAGCCAACTCGGAGAAAAAAACTTTTCCCTTGTTCGACTCGTTCCATCGCATCGAATCGGTAGCCGGTCGGGCGGCATTTGGATGAGGCGGAAGAAAACTGCTCTGATCGTTACATGCCAGCTGCCGCACAAGATCTAGCGCATCGGTCTCATTCGAGGTTTGTGGGAGAAACTTTTCAAGGTCAGCCGACTAAACCAGTTTTCCCCGGGTTCAGATCCAGAACGGTACTACAGTGACGATGGTTGGCCAGAAAGATGCCACTGAAATTGCTCCTGGCAGATAGCAGGTCACAGTTGGGTTAATTTCGTTGAAGCGCAGAATATTTTAGGTGTAATTAAGGCAATTGAATGAGTACTGACAACAGAAGAATATTGACAGTCATGATCTGATATTATTTGATAGTAACATCATTTGAAAGATCAATTGTTAGTACTACTTACTGTCTAGAACATTTCTTCATTTCTTGTCAAACTTTTCATCCAAACAGATGCTTAGTAGATCTTAAGTACGAACACATTCAAAAAATAAACTCTTAGTAGTAAAATAATAAGATAAGTGATATAAGAATTGCATCGACAAACTAAACCAATGTGCGCCTAAAAGTATGTAATCTGTTTGCAACTGAAATTACACTGATTTTAGCAAAAACTTCATTTTTTTCTCATTCAAGTCGGCAGGGTTTTTCAGCCCTGAAAAAAACACTTTTTAAGGCCGATGTCCAGAACAAAAAAATCCTAAATAATATCACAAATGTGATGTTTTTCCTAAGATTGCATGCTTTCAGGCTTGTCAAACTTTTACGCTTCGATTCAGCTTTAATTACAAGTAAAAAGAGCTTTTCCCAACAGAACTGCCCTCTTTAGAGTTCTTCAGCTGTTTTGCATTGTTCAACGCCGCGTTTCGTATCAAAACACGAACACACTGCAAAATTACAGGTATATCTGTAGCACCAGGATATTTCACTCTGTCCCATTCCCGCTCGTTGGCACACTCATTCTATTTGTCCAATAATGTATTCCTGTACCGAATCCGTGCTCAGCTGTGTTCCGAGCGGTATTTGCCGACCGTTTTTGCTGTAGAAATGCCCGTCCGCATCTCCCCAAACCTCTTGTACGGTAAACCTTTTCCATATGATAAACGAGTGGCACGACTCCAGTTATTATCCCATTGCCGGGATCTCCCCCACTCCCAGGACGATCATAATGATGGAGGTGTGCTACGAGCGCGGCACCAGGAATCCACCTGAGCCGACCCTCGGCGGCGCGCGTCGTCTCAATCCAATTGATATCGGTAAAAGTTATCCATTTGATTGAATTTCCATTTGCATACGAAACCGGGTTTCTCGCCCGGATCCGAGCCCATCCGGATCGAATGCAAATCGAGAACTCGAACCGGGCACTGCTTGCTTGCTTGCTTGCCTGCCTGCCTGCTTGGCTCGATCGGTCGGTGGAAAATGTTATAATTAATATTCTATATCTGTGCCCCGAGTGTCCCAACGTTTCAGGGCCTGCCTTCATTCTCGATACGGCCCACGCCTCCGCGCTGCTGGCATTCGGAAAACGGAAAACTAAATTTAAATCACGTCCGATCGTTTCTATTAAAATTTGCATCGATATAGGCAAAGCGGCCGACCGGAACCACTCCGGCCGGTGGCGAAGTGAAGTGAAGCCTCGTCGCGTGAAGTGCCACGAAATCACGAACCGTGTGAAGCTTTCACGTGCCCGACGTTACGTTCTCCAAGGGTGCTCCAAGTCAACAGCAAACGGTTATCGTTTTGAGCGATTTCGTTCGATCCCACCAAAAAAAAAAATACGGAGGCTGCTACTACGAGGGGAAGATAAACCCAGCCTCTCCAAATCCTCCAACCCACTGCTAGAATAGAAGCGGCAGCAGCAGCAGCAGCTACAAAAAATAATCTAGTAATGTACCGCATCCGCCACAACCTCCTCTGGGCTCAGCCAGAACCGAAGCCTGCTCCCAGAAACGACCCTGAAGCTAGGCGAAGAATCGCAGCACCGAATCGATACATTCCATTCGCGCGGCTCAAGAGGGACTAACGTGGTGGGGCGATGGGTCGGGTGGGGTGAAAAATCCAAAATAATCGAACCAGAAAAGCTTCCCTTCGGCGAAGGTCTCCTCTGCCTACTCTGCGATGGTTGGCGTGTTTTGCGACTTTTTAAAACCTTACTCACCCTACTCTCGTACGGGAGGCAGAGTCGGCTACCGAGGGCTAATAGAAAGGACCGACCGGCGGGGCCAAAAGACCAAATGCAAAACGAAAAAGCAGAAGAGGCAAACACACACAAAAAAAAACGTCCCCGAACGAGCATCTTCCCTCTAATACAGTCGCAAATTGATAAAGGACAGCACCCGGTCGGTCCCTAAATCTTCATCCTTCAACAACAACAAAAAAGGGGTTTTCTTTTTGCGATATTTTCGAGTCCGCTGTGTTCCTCGTTCCATCCCGGAATCTATTTTCTGCCACCGGATTTTCCTTAAAGCTGCCGCCGTGCCGTGATGTGTTGGGCCGGCTTAAGCGCAGTCAATGAGACGGTCGCTAATTAAGGAGAGGTTAGTTCACCTTTCGCCACTTCACTTAAGTCTTTCGACGATGAAGATTGACCACGCTCAAGAGGGGTCGGGATGACACCAAAAAAAAGCAGCCACCCACTAGACGGTTGAGAATCCGATCTGGTGAACTGTTTCAATATGCATTATGAAAGATGAGGCTGGGGCTTTTTTCTGTCCTGATCCGCTCGCAAAGGTTTCCGATCGATCGTAAAATTGGTAGAAAGTTGCAATCACAAAAATAGCAAAAAATCGATTTCATAACGAGTAAGTCGATGGAAACTTTTTGGGAATATCATTTAATTTTGCAGTTTTATTTAATGTGTTTTTGTTATTTAAAAAAAACGGTAAGATCAACAGAAACCTCGTTTTTAACCTCGTTTTATTTATTAGCAATTGTGATATGTGTTTATATTATTATTATTAGTATTATTATTATTTTTATACCCTTCCGCTGAATAATACAATCTAAGAAAGATATAATCTACCTCCAGAACTCAACCCATATTTCCACTCGGTTTCACCTCGGCCAGATTAGATGTTCTAAAAATAGAAAAGAATTTACACAACTCCATACCAGTTGAAGCTTTTTGCATTATGCAAGGCCTATCTTTTCACTTAAAATTACGGGAAGGTAACGAAACGAACGATAACTACTGGGATTTGCAAAATTATTAGCTTCCCTTTTTGCGGGCTTCGGGCGAGCGAATGCGAGAAGTGGCAGGCCCCGGAAAAGCCGAACCGTTCCATCAAACCGTGAGCACTCGGGCGGAAATAAACCTTCCGAATGAATTGATCGCAGTGACGAATTTTAATACCGGTAGTTGCCATAAATTGTGTCCCCGACACCCCGTTTCCCATGGCTACACACACACACACACACTAGAAAGGCCACCTTACCGCACACGCTTTCTGGCGAAACCAAAGCGCCGATACCGGCTGATACGTGTATCGAATTCGAAATTGAGCGCGCGCGGTTTCCTTTTGCAGAACTTCTCGCCCGCTGCTTGCGCGTACGCTACTGCGAAAGGGCATCCGTGCCGATATTTACTACCACATTACTTCCAATCACAGTGGTGGTGGTGGTGGTGATGGTTGATTTTTCCGACGTGTTTTCCCGGAACAAACCCGGGTATGGTGACCCCACATACCTGGGCTTCTTTTGTATGCGCGGACACTTGCACACAGTCGCACTTTCACCACATTACTTTCATCAATAAATGTGTGATATATACCCGATGCTGGACCAAGTGTGTGTGTGTGTGTGTTTCTGTCCCACTCACTCACATAAGCATAATGGAAGGTGGCAATAAATTTCGCTCGCATGCATTAGTGTGTGAAGCGCGATCGGGGTTTTGATTTCGTCCGCCTGCAATTCCGGCTTGCGGCCGGCGCTAAAGCCCGGAAACCGGAAGCGAAGCTGGAGAAAGTATCGTTCCGGAACGCCGGGTACGGGTGGGTTGTTTTTTTTTTCGCCTCGCCTTTGCTTCGCTTGACTCTATTGCCCACGGAAATGAATTAGTTTTGCAGCGCGATGTGCGACCTACATCCGGCGGTGCAGCTGCAAATCGGTGGTAAATAATTAAGCAGCAAATAAAGTAAATTGGTTCGATAGGAAATGTACTATTAGACACTAGTGGCTAGTGAGTGGATGGCCTGCAGCATCGTTTTAGGTAATTTGGCAAATTTGCGCTCAAGTAGTTTTCATTAAATTGGACATTAAATTGAGAGCGAACTGTGAAAATTTCAGAACCACTGAAACGATACATCCGTAAATAGCTGCTGTCATTTGATTTTAACATGATTTTTTCAACGCAATAATAATTTAATAAAATATTTCAATGAATTGCTTAAATAGTTTCTCGAAAACAAACAAAAACACACGTTGCCTTAATGTGTTAAAAGGATAAATAATTTTTAATACAATTTTAAAACCATTTATTATCGACCTTATTACAATTTTGAATAAAACAAATAGAGTTGATATCATTTCATCATACTTTAAAGAAGATGATTGGGGGGGAAATTAATCGCTTTCATTATAATGATTCGATTGAGTTCGTTTAGATATGAAGCTAATAAATATATATAGAATAACGCTAAACTATTTTCAACGATGCTCTAGTTAATCTCAAGCTCTTGAGAAAGACAAAATTTTTCGTTTGTTTAAACTATTTTTTAAAGTTTAATCTTTCAATTTTCAAATTATCTAAATTTAATCTTCGAAAACAAGCCTATTTAATCTTCGAAAACATTCATCGGAACAAGTAACTATGACTAATTTGGTTAATCTATTGATAAAACTTAGTTTACTGTACTTAAAAACTGAATTAATTTTGTTTAAAATGAACTGGAAGTTGAGAAAAATCATGTCATTTTTTTATAAATTACTTTGATTGAATTAATATCCATTTACTCCACCATCTCCTTAATAGTAATCGATAATTTTCGTACTTCAAATGCCGAAAACCCTCACCAGAAACCCTCCCCGGGGCGTGATTTTACCTCCCGAAAGGTGTGACACAAAATTCGTCTAATTACACCGGTTGATTAATCGGCGGTTGCGTCGCTACATTTGCGGCTGACCAATTATCAATTCTCTGCCCTACATACTGCCCAACCCTTCGGAACTGACGCGCGTACCGAGCCAAACGTAACTGACACCTAATGTCATCGGTTTGGCGGTAACGATGAGAAGAAAGGCTAGCTCGGACCGAACCCCATTTTAAATTACAAACCGATCCGATCCGGTGCGGACTTTGCAACGCCATTTTCTGTTCCCATCCCACCCCCCAAATCGGGTCACAGGCACTGATTTTGCGGTCGAACGGTGCAAAACCATAACTGCAGTGACCGACATCCGTCCAATCGAGAACGGGAGGAGCTGTGGCTTTTCACTCGTGTGAAGGTTTTTTTGCTTCTCTCTCCACGGCTGGTGCTTTCCAGATTGGCGATAGACCAAAAATGTACCAAGGCAGATATCTGGTATTGGAGGGGCGATGGTGGTAACACAAATTAGGACTACTTCTGGCACCACGGCTGACGGTTTGATAAATAGCCGTCATTTTTCTCCCATTGCTAGCTACCCCGGTTGCTTGCTTTTGATTTTGCTTCGGGAAAACCGAAATTAGTTTCCACCGGGGCGAACAGTAACTATTGCGTCAGGAATGCTGCCCGGCGTCGGCTTCCGGGAAGGCGCGAACCGAGTGCGGAATATACAGCATGGAAACTTCATAATGAAACGGTTCAATGATAAATTGTTTCGCCCAAACGTTATGTTTTGAGAGGCGAAACCAATCAATCGCGCCCGGAGCGGAAGCTGCAGGGCGTTGTGTTAAAAGAATTCAATCTTGGGTATGAGAAGAGTTTTAATTGATTTTCCCGCGATTCGGGCATCGGTTCCATCACCACGGCAATTATGATGGACGATACGCATCTGTTCTATGGTGGGCAGGGCACACGATTTCATCTGCTCTTCAACATTGCCTCATTTCAACGTCGAAACTACCGGCTAGTGATAAATTGGAAGCAATTCTTTTGTGAAAACACCTCGTGTAGCAAACTTCCGCCGGCCACATCAGAAGAAACTATTCCAATATCGTGAAACACGGGTTGAAGCTGTGACATAACCTCACTTCTTGCCGGCACGATAAAACCGTACCAAACAAGTTGTTTCGGGGCAGAGCGAATGCCCTAAGTGGAATCAATGAACTGCCTGGCGTTTGGTGGCTTTTCCGGAAAACCTCTAATAAGCCTCTATTCTTAGCCCTGGCCCGGGCGACACCGCAGTCGAATCGAAACGTCTTCGGCATGCCCACCGACCTCCCCGGTCGCTCTCGCTCTAGCTCTCACTGCCGTAATCGAAAAGCCACAATATTAATTTATTCATAAAACTCCCCTCCGAATGCCTGTAGCGCCTTTGGTGGCTTCAAGACAAAGCCCGGAATAATCTGGCCGGTATCGGGAACGGCACAACAACACATACACACGTATAGCGTACATTTGAATTTTCGTCTCTCTGTGCTCCACCACGCTGGATCTTGCGTCTCGCCACTTGGCTTTGCTCTCCGCTTCCGGATAATCGATAGTAAAACGCAGCGACACGATCCTCCTGGGAATCCAAAGGAAACCGGAGTGAGTGAGGTAGAGCGAGACGCACCGGCGAGAAATCGATGGTTGTCGGTCGGTGCGGTTATGCCATTCGCCGAACTATTCTCCAAACTTCTTCGAGCCCCGGTCTTCTTTATGGTGCGGGAAGCGCCGTAGTTAGGCACACCGAAGCAAGAAACCGAAATACAAAAGTCAGGTACATTTTAGTGCCCGTTGCCGCTGCTTCCGTCGCCCGTGGCCACCCGGAAGACGCAGACAGGACGAGACTTCCCATTATCTCGGAATAACGTACACCATAATCCTAATCTTCCCGTCAGCTGCCGGGTGCCAGATGGGATGTTGTGTTCCGTCTACCATCGCTGCCACTTTTCACAACTTTCTGCCCGCCTGCCTGGAGTGTGTGGAGTTCCTTACTCTGGAGCGGAGTCGATGGAAATGTTGAAATCTTGTTCTGACTTCAATTAGTGTCAGTTTGGTGTTGTCGATGTACGAGGTCTCCTTCCTTTTGTCTTTTGTTTTAGTTGTCTGGACGTCTTCGTTCCGATCTTTTCCGGTATTGTAGCTTACTTCATTCTAAGGACAGCATCCAGCGTCATATTGGAATATCAAAATAGGCTTATGGAAGCATTATATGATAAGGATACAGGTTGCACTGTGTAACAAAATCTAGATTTAAAACATAATCTACATTTACTCAAATTATACTTGAAATGTCAAAACTCGTTACATTTCTCTTCTCTAATGTTGTTGCAAAATGTTCAACATAGACGTTTAGAATGACGATTATAAAAGTGTAGAATAGGATAGTATTTATATATTAATTACAGTCATTACGAGTAAAGAATATTTTTTGTAAATAATGTGTCCTAAGAGAACCAAATTAAACTATTGGAATCATTTCTTTCGCAGTTTCTGCTTAGTTAGTTTACTTTTTAGTTTACTAAAGATGAAGGATGAAGCGGGAGTTTTCAAACCGTTCTTAAACATACGTGGAGTTTCCACTTACCTTAACATATTTTCCAAATTTCGAATGTTTCGATCAAAACATTAGCATCCAACGATCCGTTTTTGGTTAATGCTTCACTTATTATCCATTTTTAAATAGCTTCTGTTGATATGAACCAGCACGAAACCCTACTGGCTGGCAGGATTACCGAACCTTTTTTTGATTACCTAACCACAGCGAAAGTGGAGTTGCCCTTCGCGCGCCCTCGCCTTCACGTCCTGCTGCACCGGTATGAATCGAAACATTAGATCCCTCGCCACCCTCGCCACTCAGCCGACCAAAACGCAGCACGCCTGCCCGTCGCTACAGTCGGACGCCGGTCGCTGCAATGTCTGGGCGCAACGATCCATGCAGGCACCCCGGTACTCGTGGCAGGTGAGGTTTTTCGCTGGTTTCACTGGAACGGGGGTTGAAATCAATTATTACCGAAAAACGCGACCGAAGCGGGACACAAAAGCGGGCGCCAATTGTTCGCCCGAAAACAATCGAATCGCAGCGTCCAGCGTCCCGAGAGTGGGGCCGAATGGAGTCGTCCTTACCTTCGTAGCAGCAATCCACGCCCAGGTGGCCGTTCTCCGGACAGAGGCCGTGAGTCGCGGGCCGCTGCTTGCACTCGCTCGTCTGCACACACATCCCGCCGAGCATCGCGCACGGACGTTCCATTTTGTACAGCTTTACCCCTAGATAAGCTGGACGATTGTACAGAGAAAACAAAGAGCGAAAAGTTGTCATTGCGAAAGGGTTATCAAAAGGTTTTACGTTCGGTTTTTCTTTTCCGACCCCACACAAATGTGTTAGAGCTTTGTAGTCCCTGATTTCAAATTTAACACACGCAAAAAAACACTGTATTTTAACCTTTTTTCATAATCCTGCAAATGTAGTACATACATCTAAAAAGTACATCACTTGTTTAACAAATATTTAAGCCGCTTTTCGAATATTTCATCGTCAGGGTTTCCTATGTGCCTTTGCGGACTTGATTGTTCTTCAAATTTGATTGCAAGTCACTTAATCACCAAAACTAGAAGCGAAGATCAGGATAACTTACTATGAACCGAAAAGTTTGATTTGATTTCCCTTTCAAACAGAGTATTTTGTAGAGAGAGTTGTAATCAAGTTTGACTAGGAAATCGAACAGTAAAATGCAATGAATATATTGACTATCATAAATAATCCTTCTATCGATTAATTTCAAATTTGGATTGCTCACGTGATTCACCAAGTTATATCTTACTGCTCTTAGAATTGATTCATTATTCAATTCACTGTTTGAAATCTACTCTACATCGCTTTGCACTCGACGTGGAATCTACTTTCACATAGCTCACAACAGAAAGCTCGCCAGCGGCCATGCTGTTACCATCCCAAACCCGTCATCAACCGCCGCGCTGGTGACGACATGTGTGGGATGTCCGTGTCACCAGCAAAACCGGATGCGAACAAATGGCGCGGAATGTTACCGCTCTGGTGATAGATTTCCCGCAGCAGCGCCATTGCTTTTGACGGGTTTTGCTTGTACATGCGTCGAGATTAGATAAATTAGCACTCGAAGGCGTGCGGCTGCGACAAAAACGTGTGTTTGTGCCCCGACCTACATTACACACTCACACACCGACACGCATCCTTGACCGGTGCCAGCTGAACCGCATCTAATTCTGTCCTGGTTTCGGTCCACTGGCCATTCGATTCGGGTGCATTCGCGCTCCCGCTCCCGGGCTACGGGCAACCATGCGTCTCCATCGAGGGGACGGCTAGCGGTTCTGGCCGAAAGGTTCAATCACCGGACACGCTCCGGTGGCATTCGATTGCTCCAGCTCGACTGTTTTTAGTGTACAACAGGACCGATAACAGAGAGAAAAAAGGCGTGTTGCACTCTGCATGTTATTGCAGCCCGTAAAGCTAACCGTCTAGCTCGAAACGTCCCTAAAGCACCCCGACTGCAGGCAGCATTTGCAGATGGCGGTGCTCATTAGTGTGCCGCACCGGGACCGGCATCGACACCGGCACTGGCACAGAGATACCGTCCGCTGCGAAATGTGACGAAAGTGGAACAGCCCGTGCACCGAATGTAACGACTCGGAAAGAAGGTGCGTACATTGGCGAGCCGTTCTGGTACTTTCACACGCCCGCCCGGGCCAGGTGTGCAGAACAAGGCGTGCAAGGCGCCTCCGCAAAAGGACGATGCGACCACAATTCACTTTCAGCCCTAACCATTGTAAACGGTAGCTTGGTTTGTGCGCACGGGAAAGGCATAAAAAAGCGCGCCGCTTCCAACGCCAGCCCACACACACATAGCGAGTGAATGTTTCAAAATTATAGCCAGCAGCGCTAACGAACTGGAAACGGTAAATAGAAAGTGAGTACATGAGCGAGCGAGACAATCGAGCGTGAAAGCCATGTGAGCGAGAAATGTGGTGTGGTGTGGTGTGGGACCGGATGGAACACGATTGTCTGGACACACACACACACAGGCACGAAGGCACGCAAAAATAAAGGATTTCAGCCGAACGTTTTTGGGATGCCCATGAGGTGAAACCATTTTCTGGTGGAGGTTAGAGCGAAAGATTCAATAAAAAGTTTTCGGTTTGTAAAAACTTACGACCTGTTCCAACCAAATTCGACAAATGGCGTGTGTGATGGTTGCGAAAGTATTTGTCGTCATGCTGTCCACCCCTTAATAGAAATAACTTTTTATTGCAGATTTTCCGTACAGCTCGAACAGTTAATTTTAAAAACATATCCATGTGAATTTACTCTTCAAGAAGCAGAATTTGTTGTTCCAAACTATTCAATTTTTAAAATTTGGTGACAAAACAACCCGATTTGTAACTATACATTGTGATTTTTATCGTGCGTTTGTGTAAAGTTTCGCTAGAAACTTGATTTGTTACTTTTTGCAAATACAGCCTTTCAAAAGGCAAATAAATAAGTCGTAGTACTTTTGTTAAGAATAATTATTATTTTTTTACTACAACAATTATTTGCATTCATTTACATTCAACCTTTTAAGCCTACTGCGAGTTACATTCACCAATTCAGATCATGTAAACAATAACAAAAATAGTTTATATTCTAAACAAAAGGGTTTATCAATTACGTTATCAATTATTCAACACATTAGTTCACTCGATTAAAGTGTCAACAAAATTTAATACTCTAATAGTAACCTTAAAAATGAACAACATTTTCAACGTTAGAAATTGTGTAAGTATGTTTTGATACTTAAATAAATGTTAATTAGATAAAACATAGTGAAATAAGAAAAATAATCAAAGCTCCACTACGATATTCAACACAAGCCAACTTCTCAACCGATCAGTCATACATTCGTTCTACAATTTTTTACTCCATAAACCACCCCATATTTATTGGATTTTTTTTTCATTTCTTCTCACGCCTTCATTCGTGTATGAAATCGACCATTTCCGGAGGCGATATTTATTTATAAATTTAGAACACGAATTGCTCCCTGCCAAATTTCATTTCCACCTGTCCCGAAACCCAACTCAAACCTGCACAATGCACATTCCGATCATATCGCAATAGGATTCCGTAAACGGTTTCAGAAATATTGCGCCGTCGATCGTGGTTTTCATTGCGAAAGCCGTTCCGCCGAACCGAAAATGCTATTACTCTTATGTGTGCCGCTGTCCAGCTCCCGCTAAACGGTCAAAACATCATCGGGAGCGGTAAAAAACGCAATTTCATGTGTTTGCTTTCACCGTGTCCTCCCGTTCGGCGCACGGGTTTCTCTTGTTTTATCGCCGAGCCAATGCCGGTCGGGAACAAAAAAAAGGACGTCCGAAACGATTCGGACCTAAACGACCTAAACGAATTTTCACCATTCGGTTGGGAGGGGGAGGGGGGTGTGAATGTGTGTGCCACCGGAAACAACTCGTCCCAACGCTCACACACACATGCGCTAGGAACACAGCCCGAGCGAACAGGAGCGAGCCCGGAAAGCGACGTCAAATGGAAAGAGTAAACTTTTGCCCAAGTGTCGTCTTCGGTGCCGATTCGTTCACCTGCGCCGGGCGTAACAGCTGGTGCCGTCCGAACCGTTCGCATCCGCAATGCCCGAGCCCGAGGGTCTCGGGAATGACGGCAGGGGGGCGAATTTGCCTCAAGCTGAGCGTACAAACCCCGGCGGCTACCACACTGGCCTAGCCGGACAGCTTCCGGTCGCAGGAAGTCTTCCGATGAGCTTCGAAAGAACACGGGCACGCACACACACAGCGGGATAGCAAGCGACGGAAGACGGAAGAAATCACACGTTAGCGACTATTTCCGGGAGCGACTATCCCCAACCACCCCAAAACGGGCGCCAACCGGTGAGCACATCCGTTTACTTTACGGATCCCATGAGCTTGCCGCCGATCTGACGATGATGGCGCTGGCGTTGATTGTGCGCAGATGGTGAAGCTCCTGCACTTGCCATCGAGATTGTGCATTGGACGGCGTCCTATTCGGCCTCCTCGACCTCGACAACCGATCGGAGGTTCCCACCGTGGACGCACAGCTAGGCTGGCGAAACGAATCGCGAAATCATCATCGCCGCTCCAGAACGTGGAGAACGAGCGCGGCAGCGGCCATTAACGCTAATAACATCATAATAAAAATAATTCACCCGTTCGCTGTCGGTAACGATTTTCATCCATTTTCATTTGCGCACGGAACTCGCTCGTTCCCGGCAACATCAATGGTGAAATATTTCCATACACTCGGCCACCCGGTAGCCGTATCCGTTGATTGCCGCACGATCCCAGGTACCGATCGCGGGTTCTGGCCCGCACGAACACTCGCGTACTTCACACGGGTTCCTTTTCGCGCGTACACTAATCGCACTTCTCGTACTGCTGGCATGGAAGACTCGTTCGGCTGGTGATGCGCAATGCATTACAAGGAGATGAAACACGTTCGCTTGCACTAAAACCTGCAACCCGGAACTAATCGCTTTGAAAAGGTGGGCTTATCATGTATGATAGAGGTGGAAATCATCTGCAGAGGATTATGTATAGCAAAACAGGATCCTGAATACAAAAAAATGCAGTAGAATCAATGCAGTCATCTAGTGAAAATCCGAATTTTTTCGATTATACCCCACAAAATACTCAACAAAACAGAGAGTATTATATCTTTTTATTCAAATTTGTTGTAAAACGATTCATTTTAACACATTTCCAAGACATGGCCGATCATTCCCCAGTTAAGTTGACGAGAAAATGTTTCAAATGATACTGTTTTTAATAAATTTCAATGCAAGCAGTTGGGCTAATCTTCATGTGTTATGTGCGAAGTTTAATGTTTTGATGCAAATTTAAGAAAACTTCAATCAAAATCACGTTCACTTCCACTCGAACGCTACATGGACCGAAAGCAATTCAATCGCTTAAGAACGAGGCTACTTTCGACGCTACTTTGATTAAATGATCTGGTGAATGATTCACTGATCAAATTTATATATAATTTGGTATTCTATAAGGGATAGAGAGAATGATTCTTTTTCATGTTTGTTTATGTTTATTCAATTTGTAGGCTTCCAAAACCATCTTTATTTAGATATGCCTATTGCTTGTTAGATATTATAAAATATTTTAAGTTTTAAATTCTGAAAAGTTTAATAACGCTTCCAACCAATTTATGGAACGATCAACAAACAAATCATAGCTTTCCTACCAATATATGGTGCTCCTCACTGAAGTTTTATCTATCCTATAGATACATTTTTCAATTGTTGCTAATATGTTGTGTTGCTGGAAACAACTCACCTAGTTAACCTTGTTAGTAAACTATCAGACTGACGAAGTTCAATCCTGGAAGATGTGTGTTGAATTTGACGATGTTGAACTGTGCATTTTGACTTGACACAATGTCATTTGGTGCTGTTGGCCGGACTTGAGACGCTTTTTTTGTTTCTGTTATATTTCAATGTATATGAGCAGGTTTTCAACTAAAGTTTTTAAAACTATTTATGTCAATTTTGCAAAAACAAAAGCTAAAATAAAATACAGAGCTTAACGTGTTTGCTTCATTAAAGTAACGAATTTCCCACCAAAAGCCCGGCGTAACTTAATTAAATATAACATTAAAAAATCCTCACTGGCTTTTTTTAAGCCCAACAACAAAGTGACAGTGCATTGCCATATTTACAGAGTTTATCGATCGGCTGTTTGCGTATTCAAACATCAAAGCGTTAATCGCTCGACAGCGCTCACCAAAACGGAAGCGGCGCGTGCATAAAAAAATACGATTGAATTGAATCGAGAACGGCTGGCGAATAGTTTCCCGGCTTCAGGTACGGTTCGGTTCCCTCTTCACTCCACCCGAGCAAACTAAGCCACGTCCCGCGCGTTACTCACAGTCGCACCGCATCCACAGCGCAATGAATGATGTACGACGGTTTATACCATCATTAACATCCTGTCGAACGCAGATCAATATTGACACACATATTCGCTTCCCGACAATCAATGGATTCGTCAGCAGTAACGCGGCGAAGCAAACAAACGCACCGACAACAACAAGAGAGAGAGAGAGAGAGAGAGAGAGAGAGAGAGAGCAAAAAGTACACAACAAACAGCGAAAGTTATCAATACCTACGTCCGCCCATAAATATCCCATCACACCCGGCCGGGCACACCCCCCCGATCGTAATTTATTATTAAACAATGCAATCCATGCCGTAATGACACGGCAATAAAGAATCGATGAGCAGGAGCAGGCAGAACAGAACACCCAGAAAAAAAGGAAAGCCAAATTCATTAACCCATCGGTAAACATCCCTTCCGAAGGGCGCGCGGAACGCCCCGAAGGACCTGCGTAACCGGGTCCCGCAAGTGTCAAACGAGAAAGCCAACAAAAGCCACCCTCCGTTATGATAAATAGATATTCAATCAAACAACCTCCAACAAGCGGAACCATTAGTCATTCACACTCGGCTTTTCTTCGGCCAAGCTTTTCCCGGGCTGGACGACGACGATGAGCCTTCTTGTGTGTCCTGTGGAGCCCGTAATTACGTTGCTGTCGAAACCGATTTGTACCGGAACATGTGCATTCGAACTGGTCGTCGACCGGCTTCGGAGTTCGGAGCATGATTGAGCAAGAACTCAATTTACGATGATTGGAAAATAATGTAACTGTTCTCACTGCACAATTGCTCCCGAAGGAGTGCCTGCAGTGTGCAAGCGGCACACACACACACACGCGCTCGGACCATTGCCTTGAGGCCGTCTTTCAATAAGCAGCTCATTACATATTGATTAGGGCAACATTAGGGCATGTTCTTTCGAACACACGCTGTACGAGCGGGTCGAGAGCACTGTTTGAGCCGATTAAACTTTAATCTTAAAGCGATAGGATCAGGATGGATGCATATTTCATTTCGCTCACCTAAGCTGGTCATTTATCACACTCTTCTTATTGGAATGATCCAACTGAAAGCATCATCTACTGGGTTTGTTCATGCAAACAATTGGATAGCAATTACTGGTGCAAATAATTCAAACACACACAATCCTTTCAATCGAACAAAAACCACGGTAAAACGTCCTCCGCCGAGATCCAATCAGGCGAGAATTGTTTTGACGCTTGTTTTTACACGCTTTTTCGCTCCCTTTGGTCTGGGAACTCATTCCCCGTTCGTGCCGCTTGGTGTCGTTTTGTGTGCTGACCGTTGATTTGTCGCTGGCCACGAGTCTGCAAATGGAGGCAGCAGCGGGAAATCAAGCGGGAAAGCCATGTACCATGCGCTCCGAAAGGGAAACGGGTGCTTTCGCTATAATAGCGGTGCAAATGAGCGTGCAAATGCCGAAATATTAGAACGAATAGAACAGAAAAACACACACCCAACATCGTGCAGGCCGTACGGTGGAAGGAAAGCCGCCACCGCATGGTTGGCGCTTCGAGCGGACATTAAAATTTGCGCTTCCGCTCCTTCGCTGCATCTAAACAAGCGTAATTGCAGGTGATTACCGGGTGCATTCAACGGAACCTGGACGATGGTCGAGAGCCGTTTGTTTTTTTTTTCTCTCGAACGGTGGTGTGAGTGTGTTTGCCGAGGTGATGAAATATGGCACGACAGTTTTTGTGATTTATGAGGCCCGCTGGAAGCAACAGTTTGGATCGGGTAGCTTTATCGTAGCATATTTTTCCCCCCAGTATGCATGTTTCACACTTTTGATGGTTCATGTTTTGTAGGTTGATTATTTTAAGTGCCTAATGTAATTTTAATGACGGATTAGATGAGTTCAGGTCAACCAGTTCATGTACTGTTCATCCCTACAGTTTTTTTCCTTGCGAGAATCGAAAATAAACCCTTCAATGATAACAGATTGCATACATCTGGGCGTAAAGTGGGGTTCTCAGCTGAAATTACTACAATATGCACATCTAACGCTTTACTACATAGTTAAAATTGCTTTTCTTGTGTTGTTTTCCTAGCGCTTACTATGCTTAGTAAGATTAATTATGCTTTGAATACTAGATGTTTAAAAAATAATATTAAGAATAAAAGTAAAATAAAAAAATAAAAATTATTAACGAATGCTACAACAAGTAAGCAATCTAGATGGACAATCGTCTTCAATTCACTGATGAAAAATACACAAATAATTGAATAATCGAAGAAAACTGTTTTACCTACAAATGAAGCCTCAATGTAGCCTGGAACAAATGGAATGTAGCCTGGAACATGTTCTGCAAATTGCATACCTCTAGGAGCAAGTTTGCTGTATCAGCCCAGATGTGTGCAATTTAGCCGAAAAAAAAACAGTTTAATTTATTATTATTCTTAAATCTCCACCTAGCCTGGGTAGCTTCACCAGATTTCGATTCAAATGTCAAATTATTATTCATCAATTAAGACAAAAAAAAAACTATCGAACCACAATCGAACCTCCCATCGAAGACATCGTTTGTATGATAAATATCCTATCAGCAATGCCCGCGCACGTACTACATTCCAATAAAAATATTATAAATCGTCATCATTGCCCATCGCGGCAGGTGAGTTATCGTTCCGGGCACCGGGCAGAAGACGGCGCACCCACCCACCCAGCCATTCGACAGCTCATAAACGGCCTTAAATGTCACCTTCGCGTTCTGGTTGCGCTGTTTGATGAACGGCTTTATTTTCGTCGGACACCCGATACGCGAAACGCTCCGAATGAACCGAAATAAATCACGCAGTAAATAAACTCGACACGCGCGCGCGCGCCCTCGCTCGCGGCCGATTCGCCTTTATACCAATCGAACGAACGATTCTATCAAACCTCAGACCTCAACAGTACATCAGGACTACAGTCAAGAGTGAGCTGGGGCCCCTGTGCTGTTTGCCGTAACCCGGCCCGCTGCCAAACGAGACGGGGAGCTCCTGTCACGATTTCACGATTTTGTCACTAAATCGATCACAAAGGCGCGTGAATGAGTCGCCGCCTAAAATAAACACGATATTATAATCAATCATCATCGATTCCATGCGGGCGAGTGTGTCCTGTCCCCGCTGGAGGACATCACGCCTCCCAATCGATGATACACACACGCACACACACACGGCTTCCGGTCAGCCGTCCCGGGCCGTGCCACTTCCAAATGGTGAGGGCGGCAATCCGGGCAGTTCCAATCGAGCCGAGCCAATCCTGCGTACGTTCTACGCCTCCGTCGTAACTGCTTTGGCTGCCAGCGTGGAGGCTAAGCTCCGGGCGGGGACTTCCCGAAATCCAATCTGCCAAAAACTGCTCACAGTGCCTTTTTTTTTGTTAGCTCACTCCCGAAAGACGGATTCGGTTGCCGCCTACTGCGATCAATCAATGCTCGTCAGCAGTTGGCAGTTAAACAGTGCGTATAAAGCCACCCGGTGCCATGGTTACGTGCGATGAGTTTCAAACGCTATCTGATATGTCTTCCGCTGCGGCAGGGTGAAATGGAATAAGAATATTCCTCCTGCGAGACTACTTAACGTGCGGGTAAACCAGAACCTTTAACAGTTTGTACAAATACTTTCCAAAGTGAGCATTAATTACACTACGTACATGAGACATGGGACAAGATTTATCGTTACAGCTGCACTGAGCGAACTCATTTACAAATCATTCAGCTCCGAAACGCCAAACTTTTCCATTCGCTATAAAGCAGTACCGTGTGCCATTTCGCCAAACAACATCGTAATGGCAGTCAAAGTAAACTCCACTTTCCCGGAACGCGCCTGCTCGCGAGGGATTGACTTTTCTTGGCGTTTCATTTCGCCAACGGCTCAGTGCAACGATTTCAGCTTGCCCTCGATGCAATGCTCGCCCTGCTCCTCCGGTCAGCACACGCCAATAACCAGACCGCTCGTCAGGCCGATCGGCTGAATGATTTATGAGCATTTGCCGGAACGGAATGTTTCCAAGACCGTCGCTTTTTCCAATCGGTGTATTTTTTTTCGTTCCACGTTGTCGAAGCAAAAACCGAAATCAACAAAGCCCCGCACACGGCAAGCGCGGAGCGCAATATCATGCCATGTTTACGCTGGATGACACAAGCTGACGCGCTGGGCTTGTCTTGGATATTTATGAGCCAAAGTTTGGTTCATTTTAGACAAGTTTCGTACTTGTATCCCCCAGTGCGCTCGGACGTCAGCACTCCACAACGAGCGATAAAGGCCGAAAAAAGCAACCCCGCCATCGTCGTCGCGCTTGTCGTCGTTGTACAATAAGTTTCTTTCATAAGGCTCGACTGCTAGATTAGGTGCAAACGTTCGGCCGGAGCGCATACGGATGCGCTCTTTACGAGCGAAATGAGCTGTGTGCCGGGGAGGCTCTTAAAAAGTTGCGAGCGACTGTTGACTTAAATGATTTTTCGTTTTGCTTTGAAGTTGGGGGTTACCCAATTTTCTTGCGATCGATTCAACGTATTAAAATGATGCCTCGGTTTGAAATCTTACTTTTCACAGTTCAAGATGACATTTTGTACTAGATGCCGTAGATAGTTCCTATGTAATAGGAAGCAAGTCTGATGCTTCTGAATGAATAGTAAGAATCAAATAAATTGTACAGATGCTTTCGTCCGAATTGGAATAGAAAACACTGTTAGAGGCTATCAAGAAAGCCAGTGAGAAATATTCATGAAATTGAAAAATAAAGAATTAACAAAGAACACATAAATCAAATGCAAAATCAAATGCATCATTAAAATGCAACATATATGGTATATCAGCCTAAAAGTATGCAACTCGTATAACACTGTAGTAGTACTAATGATTCCAACAGATTTAATAAAAGATCGTGTTCTGACGAAGACCTTTCTTAAAAGGAGCTTTGGAACATTATTCGTTGTGAAGATTGCATACATTTTGGCGCAGTTAAACATAGCGTAACACGTTCACACCATGGAGTATGCAAATCGTGTTTTAAAGCAGTTTACTAACGGCCTATTAACGATTAGTGAATGTTCCAAGAAAGAAGTTTAACTTTAATTGAAAAAAGAACTCAATAAAAGTATCTTAAAACCACCCATTTGCCAGCAGCATTAACATATAAACATCATATATTATTAAAATCATTCTCCTGGCGCCTAACAAAACGGAAAGAAAATCAGTGGAAAAAAACCATCGCCAAAACTTCGGATAATCATAAGTTTAATAGTCTTGTCAGCCCGCTCAACGCTTCACCTCCACGTCCGGGGGATTTTTTTGTGGATCCATATCAATTCATTCATCGCTTTATGTGCGATCCCCAAATTCTTTTCCTGCCTCAGAAAGAAGCCTCAAGTCTGCGGGGAAATTGAAAAGACAAGTTTTTGGGGCGGCCGTCCTCCAGCACGCTCACACGCCTCGTGGTTGCGGCCCTGCGGACGATTCTTCCAACGGGCCATGTCGCTGTAGCTCATTAAAATCCATCCCGATCCCAAAACGTTGCATCATTACCATACACTTTTTAGCGGCACCGAAACCGAACCGAGCGAAACCGCCGCGATCGGCCCAGCTGACGTGAAACTTTCCTTCCTATACAGCATCGCGATGGTGGCCACAGCGTCTCATCGTCAGCATCGCATCAAAAGCAGCTGCTTTTAATGTATCACCCGGCAGACGGAGACGAAGCGAACCGAAAGTTTCAGCGATTTCCATGCTCCGCGCCGGGCCTGGGCAAATTGCCTGGGTTCCCAAAAAGCCGGAACAACCGGTGGCACAACTTCTACCCACGCGAGCCGGCTTTACAGAACGAAACCCTCCCGCTTTTTCGGCACCGGAACGCATTAGTTTTCGCTCGCATCGGGAAAGTTGCACCAATTGCTGGTTGCGGATGAGACCACGGGGAAACTTCTTGCGCCAGTTCTCGCTTCCGGCCCGGGTGGTTGAAAGGTGAGTGGAGAGACAAAGAAAATCACGCGCTCCTATGAAGGATGCGAAGGATTCCGCTCGTTGCCAGCGTGGCCTCTAATTGCCACGTATCGTGTGTCCGGTGGCTCGTCGAGCCGAAATCATTTCTGGTCCCCGACTGAACAAACGGAATAGATGGAAAAACTTCAGCGGGCCGTGTTTCGTGAAATGACATGAAAAAACAACATCATCCCACCCGCAAACGTGTCAACGACGAAAGGACAGTTTTTCAGGATAATGATAGTGACAATTCGTTGTGCCTCCCAGTCTGGACCACTCGGCCTGGCAGTTCTATTCCTCCTAGGGCAGTGAGCATCGCAAAATGTTCTTATCACTTGTGTTGTGGAGCGAGCCAGAACGGCTAGTAAGGATTCCGAGCAAAAACATCCAAAAATGATGACAGCATCCCCCGCGTAAAGTGCTTTTTGCTCCCGTTGCACCGACTATTAGAATCCCGGTCTCCACGCCACGCCAAAACGATTCCGCCGCGAGCAATTAATGCAATTAATTTCCTTGTTCCTTGCGCCCGGTTGGCTGCAAACGGTTGTCCCCCGGTGTGGGATTGTGCCCGAGACGGTGCCATTCCCGGAAGCCCACTCAAAACCCACTGGCCGGCCGTTTGGTCGTACCCCGGCCGGGCACCGAGGCTCCACTAACGCAAAACACTGGACGCACAAGTCCGCAGCTGAAGTTAGTGAACATTCCGTTCCACTTCTCCGAACGCTACTCCTTCCTTCCTTCCATCTCGAGCGTTGCAGCGGAAAATTTCTGCAAAATCGTTTCCTGGCACACCGTGACTTTGGTCGGCCATCGTTGCCCCCCGGGCCGTTCCCAAATTAAGCTTCATTTCAGCAGCGCCTCGCACCGGTTGCTACACGGAACGGTGGAAACGGTAAGATTAGTGCACCGAAATTGGATGCTGCGGTCTTCGGCCGAAAGGTACGCCGCCAACGACGACGATGGTGGCGATTATTGAATATTGCAGGCAAATTTGCAGCCCCAAATTGATGCATTCCCTCCGGGGACGAGGACCGTGCTGTGTGCGGACGGTGCGGTCAGCATCGGAATTTGGGCACGTGGATGGAACGAGGTAAAAGGGCCCGGGTAATTATGGTTTATTATGCAGAGTTGCCGACACCGGATTGCGCCGGAGCTGGAGAAGCGAAAAGTACGAAACTCCTGCACACGATGACGCAGAGGTTAACTGCTTGCAATCAACCTCAAAACGTTGACACCTTAGTGGATTGGGGAAGTTTTACTATTGGCTTGCCAAACAGGGACTATTTTGTGTATGTTATAACATGGAGAAATCGATGTTAATTTTAATACAACATCTTACATTTAGGCGCTGATCGAACAAGCTTAGATTTAAGGTGATATTTTCAATTTACAATGCAAACAAAGTTGTATTATTAGGCTTACCGATCTTAAATAATGTACTAATATAATAATTTCTCCAGCTCAATGTTTACTTGCTGGATTTTTTAAATGACCCAAGAAAAATACATGCCAGTTCTATATCATGCATTTGTCGATAAACGCATAAATGTTCGATTGCCATTTGAATTAGAACATCTAGTAAACGAGCCACTAACTAACAATGGAATAAATAAATATCCATAGAGGCGATTCTTCAAGTAATCTGGAAAAGAACTAGCTAATGGAGCATGGAATAGTATACAAAGAGCCTAAAAGTATGCACTTTGCAGCAAAATATGCAACATCAATACGTTTCTAACGCTTTATTATCCAGTTTTGTTAATATTTGGATAAAATTCAAAATATTAATAAATACATTAATATCTCCTTTTGGCGCTGGAATTGCGTGCTTGAAGGCTCAATAGAGTGAAGGTAGAATAAAAGTTTACAAGCTGGAAAAGCGTGAGTAAGTAAACATGAATTATGAGACAAAAGTATTCGTTGTTGCCATCCTTCAAACGAATCCAAACGAAATACACGATACATCGTTTACTCGTGTTGTAGTAATATTATTATTATTTTCATTGTGCGAATTGCTAACTTTAAGGCTCTAATACAGTAAGAGCACACAAAACGCTTCGTGTTGCATAGTATCAGATTCAAATATTCGTTGCGGGAGCCCCATCTCGACACCGACATCCTCCAAAACATGCCCATCCCGTCCCGGTGTCAGTGTATCATCGCATCAAAAAGTACAAATTTAAATCACAAATTTGCACAACGCTCAAAATTGGCTAATCCACGCTTAGTCCCTGCACGACAACAGCGGCCCTGTGTCAACGTGGTGCATCAATCAACCCGCAATCGCTCGGCGCAATTCACACGACCACGGACCACTACGTTATTGCATCCCACCAAAGCCACGGGCGTTAATAACGACCACGGTGAGCACTTTCGGTGACAGCAACCGATCGAGGACATCAAGATACCGGGAGCGCGCGCTGTGCGTCCACATCGCGCAGAAATAACATCTCCTCCCTGTCCCAAACGTTCCAAAAGTTTGACTCCACGAACGGCCCACGGCAGAACGCAGGTCCGGAATCCGGAAATTAATAATCACGCACCGCATGAACTTACATGGTTGCGCTTCTTCAGCGGACGATGCGCCCGGCTGCTGGCTCGCCTCGTCCTGCACGGGCAGGGGCGGAATTTCGGCACTGTCCCCGATGCAAACGGCCAGCGCCACGAACAGCAGCAGTGCGACGGCGTTGGAATTCATAGTCGGTGTTTTTTTTTCGTTTTGTTATTGGTTTTCGGCCTGTCGTCGCGCTCGTCCTAGATGACACCACGGAAGTGAACGCGATAAAAATGCCCGAGGCACACAACCACACACTTCAGCACTGACAACGCACTCACACACAGGCACACAAAACCACGCGCGAACTATGCAAACAATGTTTGACGGCAAAGTCTGCTTGGATCAGCTCTGGATCTTTCCACAAACCAGGCGGAGAGGGCTCGATGCTGTCAAAACCGAGTCGTCAGCTACTACAATCACTTTCCTGGAGGGAGAAGCGTTGGGAAGGGGGAAGATGAGAAAAGGAGCAGGGCGGAACAATAATAGTACGACACAAAGGGCCCGTTGCTATAACGACCGCGGGCTACTGGGCGGATGCGAGTCCTAACGAACGGTCCCACTTGACGTTTGAACGCTCGCGAACGGCGTATCCTCTCGAGAATGTTTGCACAAAAAGTTTCACTCCACCGCGCGACTCGCTGCACTTATCCGTTTCGGGCTCTCCGTTTGAAGTGTGATGGCTGTTGCGCGGCCATGAACGCGCGGACACTGATCCGCGCGTCACACGAGCGCGCTAAAACACCGGCAGATAAGGCCGTTCGGTTTTCCGCGGCGCCACTTAACGCCCCGTCAACGGAAGGGCCTTGCACACTCTGCGTTCGAACGGTCCACGCACGCACGCACCAACCAAAACCGAACGACCTAACGTGTGGCGCGTGTTTCGGAGGGGGTGACTCACGGCCAGCGAAACATTAACCTACAACGTGACAATTCGGAACGGTGGCAGCGGCAGCAGCAGCAGTATCAAGAGTAAACGACACGAAAGGCTGTCCAACGAACAACTGACTGGTGGTGATGAGTAATCAATTGCTTTTATATAGACTTTATGGTGGTTGGTCGGCGCTTCCACTCTTTCCCAGCACTCCTCCCGTCCCGTCATTTAGCCACATTTAAGATTCACCACCCCACCCCATTCCCCCGTTTCCACCACCTCTCCTCCCCCATGCCGATGAGCTCAATTGTATGACAATTCCTCCAACACCAGCGTCATCACCATCATCGACAGCATCGACGCATACACCAGCGCAAGTGGCCGCTGACACTTTTCAAAACATTTGCATGCGGTAGCTTTTATTCACTACACTAAGCCACCGCCTGGAGTGGCTTTCACCCATGTACGAATGCAATATTAAGCCAACAAACAAACGGGAAAAAAGTACACACCGCGGCGCATTATCTTCCCGCCGTAATCTAACCCGTTTTGCGCGTGGGGCAAGGGTCGCGTTTGCAACCGGTTTCACGGGCTGTGGTGGTCCGCGCGACCGAAACGCGACTATAAAATGAAGTGCTGATGAGCATTCGGTACTGCGCCCGGGTCATTAGCGTGATGGATGCGTTGTGAGAGCACGGTTTTTTTTTTGTTGCTGCTGCCTCGCTTCGCTATAAGTTAATACAGCTGCAGTTGCTGCGTGTTCTGCCGCATGAATGCCGTGTTTGGGTTAGAGAGACAGAGGGAGAAAAAGTACGACAGAAACTAGTGCAAAAGAGTTGTATCATGCTCCGATATGAATGACGGGTAGCTGAGCGATGTGCTAGTTTGCTGCAACGTTGGGTAACATCGCGTTAAGCGTCGAGTTTAATGTGGTTGCCTTAATTAATGTATATATTTGATAGAAGCTATTAAATGGCTGCACATAGGGTCTCGTAAGGGATCTGTTCGAGTATTTTTGTCTTCAGAGTAGATCATATGGGCCTAGAATAACTGTTGCAATTAAGAAGAATTTTATCAAAATAGATTATGAGAATGGATGGATTAAGATGGAAGATGGTTATTCATCAATCTTGTTCAATAATAGTACAAATTGTTTAAGGTGGTCTCACCGATTGGGGTGGATAGTTACAGCGTATTCAGTAACTTTCATACTAAAAACACCTTGTTTTAAAAGCATTTTTCGATTAGTATAATAAATTCCTTAGATTTTGAACAAAAATCATATTGGTATGTGGCAGTCGATGGTAGTTGAGCAGACAAAAAAAGCGTTTTTAAGGTGTAGATAAGAATTTCAAGAAACCTTATTGGAGCTTTATGCGAGTCTTATCGGATCTTTGACGGAAACCTATCGGAGCCCCATCGGAACCTGATCGAAGCTTTGTTGGAGCTTTATCTGAACCTAACCAAAGCTTGAACGGAACCAAATCGGAACCTTATAGCAGCCTTATCGGAGTCTCATAGGAACCTAGTCATAGCTCTATCGGAGCCTTGACGTAAGCTCCTCGGAGCCAGATTGGAGCCTTATCGAAGTCTTATCTGGACCTTATCAGAGCTTTATCGGATCCAAATCGTGGCCTTATCGGAGCTTTATCGGAACCTTATCTGAGTCTTAGTGACATCATTGAGGGAAACCTTTCGCAACCTCCTTGGAACCTTATCGAAGCCTTATCGGAGCCTAATTGGAACCTTGTTGGATCTTTGACGGAACCTTATCGGAGCCTTGTCGGAGCCTTATCTGAGTCTTATCGGATCTTTGATCGGACCTTGTTGGATCTTTGACGGAATCTTATTGGAGTCTTATCGGAGCCTTATCGGAGCCTTATCTGAGTCTAATCGGATCTTTGACAGAAACTTATCGGAATCTCAACGGAATCTGATCGAAACGTTATCGGAGTTTTATCTAAACCTTATCGGAGCCTTATCGGAGCCTCATTGGAACCTGATCAGAGCTTTATCAGAGCCTAGGCGGAAACTTATCGGAGCTTCATCGATACCTGATCGGAGCTTTATCGGAGCTTTATCTGAACTTTATCGGGGCCTTATCGAAGCCTCTTAAGAGCGTGATCGGAGCTTTACCGGAGCCTTAGCTGAGCCTCATTCGAATCTGATCAGAGTTATATCTTAACCATACCGTAGCTTTATCGGGGCCCTTATTGAAAAATTAGCGAACATATTTGAATAAATAGTACACAGTATCTTAAAGCATACAAAAATCTACACAACCTCTGAACAAATTTTCAACTTCTACATTATTTCAAGCGGAAAAGGGCAAGCAAGGGCCCATCGCATCCATCCCCATAAAGCTTCCGTATGCCTTGATCCACCACCGCGAAAACAGCCCCATTAGCCATTAGTCGCGTCCGGCCAACCGTCACCCATGCAACCCCCCCCCCCCCCCCCTCCCCTCCGCTGTGGTAATCGTGCGTAAATAAATGATGTTGCATTCGCCAAATCCACCCGGTTGATAAACGAAACGACCCACCAACACCGCTCGAAGTGCGTAATAGATTTTTAACATATTGCTCTCTCTCCGGTCGCCCCAGTGTGCTACATGTACCGCTGGTAGAAATGGCTTTTAATAAAGTGCGTACCCGTACGAGTGCGACTGCATTCCCCCTGGACTTTATTACGTTCTGGCCGCTGTGTTTATGATCGCAGTGAGCTGCGTAAATGCGACATAATTTAAGTGGAGATTAGAGGGCTACATCCGTAGGCCTCCCCCTGGAATCGGTCCGCCCCAGAATCTAGTTTCGATATTATTAAATTCGTAACTAGTATCTCCCACTTCGGAGCGAGGTAAATTTGCATGTACGATCTTTCACATTCATACGGCCAAAAACACAGCTCCGGCGGGGCGCGATCGTTGTTTGCAACCATTATCGCATTATTTAATTGCCGCGAACGGAGGGCAGCACGTCCGACAAACGACGGTTTGGCACATAAATAAATTACTTCGAACAATTCGCGGGGATTAAGTGAGCGGCCGCAAAAATGCTTCAATTTGCATAAGCATAATTTGTTTGCAACAGCTCCGGACGCGCAACACGAGCCGCGTTCTCATTAAAGCCCTGTCTTTTGACAGGGTGCTTTTTCATTATATTTGCCTCCCCATCCCCGAGAGTATCCCGAGTAGTGGAGTGGTTTTAAATTGTGTGTCTCTGTGTGTGTTTGTGAGGCGGTGAGCTAATGGGGTAATGTGTAAATGTTTTCCATCCCTTTTTCCATGTCGCCATCGTTCTGGTACGGTTGGATGCTGCAGCGCACGAAGCAGCCTCGTGAAGCACGGTGGCATACATTGTGGGTAAGCACTTTTGGTTTATTTGCCACTGGTGCAGTGGCTGCATTTTGCACTTTGTAGCGACGACCCGAAATTACTCCCGTGCTAGCATTTGCTGGCTACTGCAGCGGGCGGAATGTTTGCTTAGGAGTGCCGCAGACCCGGCTACACATTCCGACAATTTTTTCACGTATTTCAATTAACCAGGATTACGAGTTCGAGCTACGTTTTTTTTCGCTCGCTCCGTTCGTCGCCGTAAAGGATGGAACCAATTAAAATCTCTCTCATGTTTTGCTGCAACGCCTTCCAATGATAAAATTCGCTTTAAACCCCAACGTGCCACTGCTGTCCAATCGCTGGTAGCGTTCTTCTTGCACGCCTTTCCACTATTTGGCAGATTTATTGAAACCCGACCGCCCGAACGATCGTTCGCGGGCGAATAAAAAACCCCCCAAAAGCGAACGGGCAGCGAATGATTAGCGATAATTTTATTTCATCGCCCTGTAAACAACGAGCTACAACGAGGCGCCTCGAGGGACGAAACAGCAGCAGCAGCAGCAGCAACGAACGTCCAACAATAATCTATTACTTTTGCTGACCGCGAGCAATCCGCAATCGAAAGCACGCTCTTCCACGTGTTTCTTCTCGCGCTAGCACACATTTTTGAGGTCTTTCTTTTTCGCCACCGCCGCCGGAGGCTGAGCGGAACGTTTCCAGTTTTGCTATCGCTCCGGTGGAAGTGGTTTCCGGAAGTGGTTTTTTGCTCTTCACACGCACCGAATTCGTTCGTGCGAAACTGTTCTCAATGTTTGACGAGCCAATGCTGTGAAAATGCTTGAAATCTTTAAGCATATACATCAATTGAAGTTTGTTTCGTGGGTTCTTATTTTGCCTCACGCTTTTCGTTTTCATTTCTTACTATAATTTAGTAGCGTGGTTTAATGGGCTATTAGGAGAGAAACATCGAATGAAAGATAATTTGACGGATTTTAATTCTATCATTCTATCGCTTAAACCATTTGTTTAATTTACATGTTTCCTACAGTTATGAGCAATAAAGAAAATTCCCATTTTCCATAGCAATGTTCAATTCGTTTAACTGTTTATAGGTCGTTCAAAAGAATGTGTTTCTCGATGTAGTTCTACAAAATAGTCTTTGCAACATCAAAAGATATAGAACTAAACACTTTTTCTAATATTTCTTATTCTTACTTACTTATCAGGCGCTACAACCGCTTCGCGGTCTTGGCCTGCTGCAACAAACTCCGGAACCGCTCACGGTCGCGCGCCGTCGTCATTTATTCCGGCCGTTCTGGCGGAAGAATCAACGCCATCCACCCATCTCAGTCTGGGCCTACAATGCCTCCTCTGTCCATGTGGACGGCCTAAAAGGACTTTACCGGCTGGGTCGTCCAGTCTCATTCTACTGACGTGACCAGCCCACCGGAGCCTGACGAGTCTAATGCGCTGCACAATAGTGAGGCCATCGTACAGTTCATAGAGCTCGACATTATAGCGGCTCCTCCATTGTCCTTCCACACATACGGGGCCAACAATCCTCCTGAGCATCTTCCTCTCGAACGCGGCTAAGAGGGCATCGTCAGATTTTG
>KB672490.1:14643718-14841814 GCA_000349145.1 Anopheles dirus
GTCAATCGCTTGTTGCTCACGCGCGCGTGGGAGAGAGTTTCCGGCGTGGATCCTCTCTCCGATCCTGCGATAGTATTTTGTAAAAGGCTTCGTGCGACCGATCGACGGATCGATCGCTCTCTTATCATCACTGCCTCCGAGACAAACGGACGTAAATATACTCGTACTACTAATAACCCACGCTTTATCTCTTTCGCAAGATAGGATCATTTTGGACGCTGTATCCGAAAAGACGCTCGTTTCTACCTCGTGCTTTTTCGCTTCGGATTGGATACGTGACGACTGCGTGTCGAAACACAATATATAACAATATAATGAATCAATCCAACAGGTCCAATTCGCTAATAATAAAGAATACATTACATTACTTTTGAATATTACAAACACAAAATCTTCCTACGATATTGTCAAAAAAACAACCCAATTGAGAGCGATAACAACACGAGATTGCAAAACAAAACAAACAAAAGGGATAAAACGTCATTTTAGAGCGCTTCCAGCTCCGAGAACAAACAACCAGATGAGAGCAGATGGTAGCAAAAATCGTGTGGTTGCTCTTTCCATTTAAATTCCATCCCGTACTACAATTACAGCCAGCAGCACAACCGGCAAGGACGAATCGTAATAATTTATGTACCCATTTGGAAAATACGGGGAAAATGCCGCACTTGAAACTGGCCGCGCGTCGCATCCTTTTCGCCGCTAAAATATTGCACGATCGCTTTCCTCGGAGGTGCCTCTTTTAAGCTCTTCCCCGGCGAGGGATTCGTACGCGCACAAGTACAAAGAAAGGAAAGTAATCCTTTCTTACGCTTTTTGCTCGAAACGGACTATTACTGTGGAGGAAAGCCGGTTCGGTGGAGCTCACTCGCGTCCTGAAATTTGATTCTTGAGAATATAATCGCACCCGTGGCTGGTTTTTTTTTATCGTCGGGTATGATTTTTTCCTTCAGTAAGCTTCCAGCGAACAAGTTCATCCCGGTTTCGTTTCATTTCCTTGTCTCCTTTGGTAGCGTACGCCCGGGAAATCCACCACCCACTACATAGCTAATGACATAATTCGTGCAGATATTAAGTTAAATATAAATAACCACCCGCCTATCATTACTCAAACTGGCTCGACTGGCGAAGTATTCTTTTTTTCCTCTTCGGTTTTTCTCAAGTAAAGCGTCATTTAAAAGATTTATGATCCGCGCAGCATCCCGAGCCGAGCATCGCGGGTGATAAGCTCCGCGAAAAAGACGCCCGCCGTCGCAGGGCGTAAGTTTCTCGCGCCCCGCTCTCGAAACAAAGTTTGGCGCGGCTCGCGAAAATCGAAAACTTTTTCGGACCACCAACGTCGGTCTTCAGCTTGAAATGACGCTGTTTTCTTTCCCGTTGCCGCTTTTCACATTCCACCGCTCAAGTTACACCGCGGCATTCGGATCGATTGTCGCGCCGGGGACGATTCTGTCTTTATTTGAAGCCTTGGCGTTCCTCCGAGTCCTGGCCGTGCCCATATGCCGGGCGGGACCCATCATGTCGTGATTGGGATACCGGAACAAAAAAATCCGGAAATAACAGTTCGCAACGAAGTGAGCAGAGACGGAGAAACGAGAGAAGAAAAAAAAACACACGAAGTCGTCAAAAGTTTGTTGATTGGGGCATAAAAGTTCGCCTCATCTAACTTCGCTTCCGGACGAAGTAATATCCTTCCCAAGGTTCCGCACACTGTGCCACAAATCTGGTCACAAAAACGTGACGAGTCATCCCCCGGTCCCCGGTGACGCAGGGACGATCCGATCCGAGGCAGCATCGCCAAAACAACGCTGCCCGGTGTCAGTCGCGACCATGATAGAACCAGTGCTGGAAGAGAGCGAGAGAGAGAGAGAGAACTCCAAACTAGGACATCGTAAATCCCGGGCACAGACTGCAGCACCAGAGTGACCTCTTCGCGGGAAGCTGTCAGCGAACAATCGCGTTGCTTATTTAATTTTCAAAGTTTCTCTTCCCTTGCCGCGGGACGAGTTTTCTGCGGAAGCTTCGGAAGAAATCTCACTGCTCTTTTTCTTTCTCCCTCTCACTCGGACTCACTCCTTAGCGTCCCAGTGTCTGATGATCCTCGTGTCGGATTTTCCGGGGCAATGAATTAATCAAAATTAATTTGCTCTATTTATTTCGCCGTGTTCACAGGAGGGTGGCGACCGCCAGACTTACCGAAACAGCACCTCCAGCCCTAACCAGCCTCAACGGGAAGAGGTTTTGCTGCGCACCGTTTCCTTCGGCTGGTGCCGGCCAGCATCCAACGTGCGGCCCGTGATGACCCTGATGGTGATGATGATGACGTGATTGAAACGTGTCGATATTTAGACAGCGTGACATCTTCGCGGTTTGAGTCTGAGGGAGAAACGGCTCAACAGATTGAGAAGAATTGCTTCGGGAGATAATATTGCTACCGGTTCACGAAGTTGGAACAAAGCTATAGGTCTTAAAGCGAGCCGAACCTTCAATCTCGGATGTATGTATCTAAAGGAAACTATAGAAAACTCTGCCCCATAAAGTTCTAGCAGAAACGTCTGACAGACGATAAAAACGCACCGACACTAACCGATCCACGGCGAAAAGTTTCCCAGTATCGCAAGCGAGGAAGTCTCCAACGGTAATGGCAACTGACAAACGCTCGACAAACTGTTCGTCTCCGTTTCGCTCGTTTCGTTCAAGTTTGCAGCAACGAACATTCGCTTCGAATCGATTTCCTGCACGGCAAACAGCAACCAACTTGCCGCAGCAAAGTTCGTGTGCCCTTTGCTTTCTTTCCCCGTGTCACCTGGTTCGAGAATGACGCTCCGGGAGACTGGTGCATTGGTTGATGTTTTAAATTTGATTTAGAAATGCGGTTGATCCGGAGGGACGCTTTCCGACTCGGACCACGTTTTCGTCTTCGTGAATTGTTCGATCCGCATTTTGTGCGTTCAACACGTTGAAGTCAATGTCCGCTCCACTAAGCTTTGGCGTAAATGTTATTTGCGATGCAACGCAGTAGAAGCTGACCGTATGAAACACACATGCTTGATGGCAAGTGAGACTTGAACTCATTCACTGCCTATTTACTGTGTAAAAGTATAAATGTATTGTTTAGCGTTTAGTTTCCGCTCTGTTTGCCATTAATCATCTTCCTCCTAGCATTTGATTCCAATCGAATGAATACCTGTCGCTCATGGAAGTGTTTCAATTTCAGGTTCAGATTTCACAGACTACAAACATCCTGATATTGTTTTTCTGTGGTTCGTCATTCAATCTTACATTTTCGTACCTTCGTACCAATCCGACGGAATCATCAAGGTTGCAGAGCTGGTTAAGCTTGTCAAACTTGATAATCCTCTTAAAGTTATGGAAAACATCAACTACCTTCCCCCAACAGGTAGCTATTGTTGTACAACTTCGTACTATTCAGTACCACAAACAGGTCTTTACTTCCCCAAAGCAATACCGACTGGTTGCTGAAAATAGAGCCTCATGGGTCGAATAATCCTATTCGTATTCGTTAGGGATTGCTCCTGGGATGTAGTGCGAAATATCCGGCTTTTAGCTCATTGTGTCGCAGGATCTTCATGTCCAAGAGGTTAAGCCAACAAATAAGTCTGATCTGATCCAATAACGTGAGTCGTAGCGGAATATTTCCACCGTGCATCTGTCGTACACTTGTATTTAAATCAAACGGTGGAATCGAAGTTTTGTTTTCGGTTGAGTAGATCGAATCGAGTGCACAGGAAGCAAAGAAGCATCTTAACGACTAATACACGGAGTTTACGGTCACTAATGGAATCGGACCCCGTTGACTTACGCCGAATTGACGGACCACAATTGATTTCGAAACATACAAATACCCTTTGTATCTATCGTTTGTTGAATACTGAAATCCTGCTGAAATGTGTGCGTCAGCGATTTCGAATAATGTCTACAAAAACCTTCATACTCAACGTTTACGTTTTGGAATTAATCTCTTTACCAATATTTTTTATTGCTTCATTTATATAGTTTTTTAATGATTCTTTCACCGATCTGAATCTGTTTTGATCTGGATATGGCTTATGGACCTTATGGCTTATGGCTTATGGCTGAATTGTTTCGAAGTCTCTTCAGTTCTCTCTTTACGTCTGCAGTTTTCTGTTTCAAAACGTTCCACTCACGATTCAGTTCGTTCAATTCATTCTGCAGCACAGGGACGTCTTTCTGGTGCTTTTCAACTAAACTTTTTATGCTCTTGTACTCTGTCCGCTTAGCTTCCGATGTCTGTAGTGCGTTCGTGTCTCGATTGGCGAGGTGAGTGAACACCGTGCGAAGGTTTACCGACGGCTTCACGAGCCCGTACTTGGTCAGCTTGAAACGGTTCAGATGGCTATCGATTGAGCTAAGCAGGTCTAAGTGGACTTCAGTGTGCTGTTGCAGTGTTCGGTTCACCTTGCGGTTTTCTTCCTCCAGCCTTTCGATCTCCCTCAGATTGGCCCTGTAGGTAAGATTGCGAGAATACGCACCCCAATCAAATTCACTGTCCACGCTTCGGATCGATCGAGATAGAGTGGTGGTCTGCTTGCAGCATAGCCCATGACCGGCATCCGACAGGCGCTCTTCCCGACAGTTTCGGTCCGTATCGCCTATCGCCACTTGCACCAGGCGGTCGGTGAGCAGTTCGCGCAAGCTCTTGCAGTCCCAATCGTTGTGCGCCAGGGTGACGTTCTGGAGCGTATTGTTCGAGCCAATGGTCAAAGTCACGATCGCGTTGTGAGCGAGGTAGAGCTCGGTCAGCAACTCGAACTGCTCTTTGCTCTCTTCCACCTGCACCAGACGGTTGTGCGACACGTCCAGCACGCGTAGACTGCGTACAGGTTGCCGAAGTTCGAGCCGCACGAGCCGATTGTTCTGCAGCAGCAGCTGCGTCAGGTGGTGCATGCTCGTGAAGTGGTCGTTCGGGAGCTCCTCCAGGTCATTGAAGGAAAGGTCGAGCGTGGTCAGCGCTGCAAATCGCACCAACCAGGCGGTATCACTCAGTCTATTGTGACGCAGGTTCGCTGCTACCAGGCTCGTGCCGTTCACCGCCGTCACAGTATGAATCAGATTGTGCGAGGCATCTAGAGTTCGCAGCTCTGCCGGCACCGACAGCAGCGTCAGCTGGTTAAAGCTAACGTTCGCGTACCGTAGCCTCGGGATAAGGGATAGATCGACGTGGGTGAGTTTGTTGCTGGCCAGGTTAATGTCATACAGCTGGCCGGAGTTTTTGAAGATGCCGTCTTCAATGCGCTCCAGATAGTTGTTCGCCAGCGACAGGATGCAGAGATCACTTGATCTGTCGAATGTACCGACCGGTAGGTTGGCCAAATTGTTCCCGTCCACGAGCAGCTGGCGAAGCTTCTTTATCCCATGGAAAACGTGTGATGGAAACCGTTCTATGCTATTATTCGTTAGAAGCAGTTCGTTAATCGTGACACCATCCACATCAGCGAGCTCGTCGATGCGCTCTATCTGCAGGTCAGAGAGATCAAGCCGACCGAGACGACCCAACGGACGCACAAGGGAGACCGGCACTGTTTTCATGGACGAATTTCGGAACAAAACTGTGTCCGGGAGAAACTTTTCATAGCTAAACACCGCATCGTGTGCGTCCGCGTGCGTGATGACCACGTTGGTGTACACACAGACAGGCCATCCGGAGGGCCCGCATTCATATTCCTGTCGAGACAATTTCGTCTCAGCAACCACACTGCAGACAAACAAGAAACTGCAAGCAAAGAAGATCAATTTCGTTACGAAACGTTCACACAATCACTCCACGCGAGAATACCTTAAAAGAGAGACACGTGTCCAAGCCATGGTGTGGCACCAGAACTCAACAACTGTCTTGGGCGGGCAGTAAACAGCGACTGTAGCCTGATCCCGATGCCCAATTCACGCCACCGCGGATGATCTGTCGGCTGCGAGTTCCCGGTCACTTACTTTGATAAGCAGCCTGGGGGAAGCCAACATTTCAGCAACAACAAACCGCACACATCTTCAGACGCATAATCCACCGGGTTCAGCTTAGCACCACTGATAGCGGCCTCTGGCCTTTCCCTCGCATGTGCGTTCAAGGTGGTCGTTCAACAGTAACAGGCAAGCGGAGTAACGGGATCGAATATAAAATGACGACTCATTCAGTGTCAACTAACACCTAGCAGGCTTTGGTTTTATAGTTCTTTTATGTTGTGATCTTCTCAATTCCTATCCAGACATATCGGAAATACAGGATGCAAATAAAGGTTTATAACTCCTCATAGAAAAAACTACGCAACTTTCTTGGAGTCCTTACAACTACGTTATGATAGTGACACATAAAGTATGCCTTGAAGGAATAAAATATTTGCACAGAAAGTAATTGTTCATATCAGTGTTACTATTTGTTAACAGAAATCATAAATATTGTCTTCTACTAACTTTAAAGTTGCATACTTTAGGAGATTTCTAGCTAACGATCGCTGAAAAACGTATATCACATTCATCGCCTCTGTATAACGTTCAGCAGCTTGTACAGAGTAGTGGATGCCTTGTTCCGGTGTTATAGTACCCTCTCACTGGCCACCAAAATCTTTCCCAAATCGTTTTCAATGCATCGTTGTGTAGTCTACGATATTCGTCCTTGAACTGAGCAGCTTCTGCCTGAGGAAGCAGGCCGGACGCTGAACATAGCCGCGCTGCAGTAGTACTGTGATGGATGATTTCTTATCACCATCGCGCTGCTGTTTTTGTGTAGGTATTGGGAATCCCAATCGTCGCGATAGCGCATTGGGGTGTATTTTTTCTCCCGATGTTTTATGTCAGGACCGAGTTATTGCAGCATCACCAATCCACACTCTTCTATAAACACCAGCAGGTTGTGAGAGATATTAAACACTTGTTAAGTGCCTTGTTAAGAACCTTGTTGGTAGCTTGCTGTGATTGACTGTTCGAAGTGTTCTTTTGAAATCGTTCTTAAAGTATGATGTGATATAGGTCCAACACGACAAGTTCCGGCAATCGGGGTCGACCCGGGCAGTTTCAGCCGATCAGTTCGGGAAATAAGTTGCCTCGGGGATTCCCACCGCAGTGTTGATAAGGTTGTGCGTCAAAATTCTTCGTCTCCGGCTGGCTTCATCAGAAGCAACGCTAGCTGGTACGAATTTGAGCATAATTCTCGGCAGATCTAGCTAGTTGTGTGAGTATGTCGCTGGGTTAGTTCAAATGTAACAATCTTGATTGCTGAATATCGAAGTCCTAACCGGGTAAGAACGTCCAATGGTTACGAGAATGTCCGAAAAGTGACTTCGAATGCGAATACCTTTGTAGTGCGTATTCTAACCGAGTTGAAACCTTCAAATGAAAAACTTAGCAATTCATCCTTTTCTCCATTTCCCTCACTAGTTTTCATGCTCACTAGCCATTTCGAATCGATGCACAATGCACGCGCAAATCTCTCGCTTTTCTCGCGCCATCCCAACGCCTGGTCGCATTTCCAATTTGGATAATGAAACCCCGTTCCTGGAACGTTCCGCGTGTCTGGGTGCACGCTGAAAGCCCCCAAACGCTCCCAATCTACCAGTCCAGTTCACGCTTCAACACCTCGCACGCAGGGAGTCCTAGTCGGAATTCCAACAGCCAAAAGCCGCCGGTTGGCCCTAATCCGCATCCGCATTATGCATTAATGCACACCGTACTATCGCGGGGCCCGATGTTTCCAGCTCGGTTCATAGAAATCTCGATTAATATCGGCACCGGCGTCGGCACGCGGACGGATGCCGCGCACTAAACCGTGCGTGCCGCAAAGCGCTCGTAAATAACTCGCAACCATTTAAAACCGCGTGTGCGGCGCGCAATTTATGGTCCGGGAGGTGTGTTCTCGGGGTTGGATTTCCCGGATTGGCCCAGAGGCTCCGATTTGCCGGAATGGGCTCCGTATGAGCGACAGTTTGCCATCTATTCTCACCTTTTTGCCTCCATCGCCGGCCACATTCCGGTTCGGTGTGAGAATTGTTTAATTAAAAGTATTTTATCGTTCCGCTTGCAAACGCTTCTGATTCGATTCGATTCGAGGCAGTTTGTGTGGCACATAATTTCGGTTTTTTTCGTCCATCCGCTGGGGCAACTCTCGATGCAGGAAAATTTGGGAAATGGCTGACCCAATGGCAGCCCTCACCTTTCGCGGAGCACATCCACCGGTATAACATAATTATACGCGATTGACGTGGCTCCCGGGCAATCCCGACGAGAGCAGGCAGCGGCGAATGCGTTGCGGTATAACCTGGCAACGAATGGCATTTAATTTCGGGAATCAAGCGCTTGAGTGGATTAAACAAAGGGATAATATGCGTGTGGGCGTGCTTTTCAATTAATTGTGCCCACTCGCGAAGGACGCGCGCAAAGTGGTGTTAACGTTAAATTTGTCAATTGCATTTGAAGCAGTGTGATGGGGGGAAAATTGTTCGCTCGAACCATGCCAGAGTGTTACTGAGGTCAATTGTCCCACTAAACAAGAATGCTGAGGAAGATTTCGTTCATTATTCAATTCTTTATCACATTTGTGAGAGCGAACAACCGGATCAACTCTTAGTCCTATAAAAAGGGATTTATTTCTAATAATTTCGAGAAGAAAACTAAAACTTTAAGAGTAAGACATTACGTTCTAGTGGTAGTCAAGTTAAAGAGTTTCTTTTTATGATTTTTGCATATTTTTTAAAAAACTTTCACTATTTGTTCGACCATGGACAAGATAAATAATCGTTTCTAAATTCGTTCTACATTAAACGACCTTGACTAGATCAGGTTTTTTTACTGTCTTTCTCCGTAAAATTTGAATCCAATAGCATTTTCCTTCTTTTAGCGTCTGTCTTTTTGCTCTTTGAATGGATATGCTCACCAAAATATCATAGAAAAACTGAATTTCACGTTCTCCTTCACCCGATCACGATCATTCAAAGGCCCCGACAAAGGTAGATTGCATTCTTCTGCGAGCTTGATAGCTACGAAAGTAATTACAAGCAAAGAAACTATCAAAAAGATTTTAAATTCTTTATGCCATTTGCTCCACACAAGCTAGAATCAAATATGTCTCATTTATTGCAGAACGTAGCACCATTAGCGTGTTCCAATCAGTGATCAAGCTCAAAGTATTGCGCGCCAATGTTCATCACTTTCAAACTGGAGCACCAAATGCGGCAAATCCTAGACAAAACCTAGCGATCTAGAATCTCGTTCAGCACCATTAATCATTTCATTGCGAGCGTAGCGCTGAAACGGCAGAACCACAGCAGCGGGCGGATTCCAAAGTCCAATAGGATCGGTACTACGTAGCGTAGGAAAGATGATCAAAAATCGGCCACCCAACAAAGAAAAAAACATCCCGCGAGTGTGCGTCCATTGCGTCAATCCGCGGCCCGCCCGGCGGCGGTATCCATTTCAGCGCCTGTTTGGCAAACAATTTCGCAAACTTCACGCCAAACATATCGGCGCCACAGCTATCAATCGGATCGCAACCCGCCGGGCACGGGAGTGTTCGTTTCGAAATGCAAATTCATTACCCTCCCCTCCCAAAACTCACCAAAACCTCCCGAATGATCGATTAGTCACTTGCCGCGGGACCGCGGTGATTGATTCCGAAGGGCAACCGCGCGGCATCGGCCAATAAACAGTTCGCGGGCACAGTCCGCGACCGCTCCCGAGCAGTGTCAATGTCAATGCCGGTCGCCGCGGCACGCCGCGATTGTTGTGACGCGATGATCATCCAGCCAGCGAACGCGGCGCCGAATGGCAGTTTTAAATTGTTTTGTTTTGTTTTGATCAACATCAATCGGTGTACGTCCCGAGCGCACCAAGCGATGGAACGATCGCTTGCAAAACCTCGGCAAAGGATCGATTAGGCGGGGGCCATGTTTGATTGGACGACTCGCAACATTGCATAACGGTCCGGGCCCACCCCATTTCACGGGGTGCATCTTGTCTTGTCCTCCTAGCTTGCTGGAGGAGCAGAATGTGAGCATTCATCCAGTGTTTTGATGTTCTGTTTCAGTTAATTGTGTAGTAAATTTATGATATTATTCACCTTCTCGTAACTTATTTTTCAACTCACATGTGGAGGTTATATGCATGCATTAATTGAAATAGTAACACACTTTCGAACCTAGTTTCGGACCTAGTTCTGTTCAATCGATTTGGGTTCCTTTGGGACAACATTTCTCCTGTTTGTTCACTGAACATCAATTGGTTTCTGAAGCCCTGAGACAGAACTTTCTGGGCACTCCTCAATGCGTAGTACATGTTCAATTTTATCGTATAAAAGGAGGATATTCTGATGAAGTGTTGGGATGTGCTTCCTCATTATTGTTTGATTTTCAATCTCTCTAAGAAACGAAGAAAGCGTCGTCAACCTGCACTAACATCTGGAATCGCCTGGCCTGGTTAATTCCAGTGTTTGAAAAGGGCAACATCAAGCTAATGCTCTGTGATTACTCTGTGGTGTCTCCTTTGTGTTGTGGTGTCAAATTGTTTGAGTTCAGTTGTATGTACGTCTTTTATTTTTTTGTCAACGGCATAGCTTTATGTCTTACCGCTCAGCTACTACACATTTTATGGATTGGATTTTAACGCTTGGGGTTACCAAATTTAAAGCAAGGGGATGCCAGAAATGTTATGAAATAGTAGGAGTCCATTAGTTCCTTCCGGTTAGCGTGAAAATTGTTAATTGTTTGTCTCCATAGTTCACTAGCTACGGAGTCCCTCAAAGTAGTGCCCTTTACACTATTGTTTTCGATCGTTTTATTAATGCCGACAGTCGGAAGTTCTTCGCCCTTGATCCTTTTCGACACCTTCTTTAATCTAAGCATGCTCAGTTTAGTAATGGGATGATCCTGGATTGTAATTGTAATATCCAAACTGAAGCCTTATTCGAAACAACAATGAGAGCTTTGCTCCTCGTTAGAAATTTGGGTAAAGACTTCAACGATGTTTATATCTCAGCCTTGTGCGTACTCCAATGGAAGATGCTTTCGATGATCCTACATCCTGGATAGATTCAATTGATGCAGCCCATCATTGTTTAGGGTGCAAGCCATATTGACTGCCAGGAACATTACCGCTTCTTATCGTCTGGCCTCTATCACATTCCCTTTCTACGTTCGCTGCCGTAACCTTCAAACGCGTGATCCTTTGTTGAAAGGATATTTAATCTTATATTTGCAGTTTTTAAATAAACTATTAAACCATAAATTAGTTGTCACGCCTCTTGGAATACGTCGTAATAACAGACGTTTGATAATACAACATTTTTGCCTTATTGTCTCAGCACGTCTCTGGGTATGCAAGAGTTGGCTTAACCAGAAAAGGTGTAGAAATTTAATTTGGAATGTTAATATCAGAACTCTGAAACGATTCTCAATAAGACACAAACTTTGGCTTTATCGCCTATATCTTTTGTTCTTTGATTTCCCCAGTCGCAAATGGCGCATCACACATGTCATTCTGCACGACAGACTCCAAAGAAAGATCCAGCCATCGAGCACACTACGGACCCTTTCGGAACTTAATAACCGAATATTCAAAAATCACATTCCACTGAACAAACACGGCACAATCGAACGGAACAAATGTTTCGTCATCCCTTTTTTTGGGGGTGCTTTCACCAGTCAAAACGCCGGCCAAACACCAGATGGCGAGCGAACCGGTCAAATCATCCAACCCCTTTCGAGCTGGGCGCATCTGAAAACTCCATCCACGATTTTAACTCCAATAAACTATCTTTTCTACGCCGCTCCCAAACAAGGTCAAACGAGGTTCTCTGATCCAGGCCGAACGGAGGTTCACGCTCGAAGTCACGTTTTTCGTTCGCTTGCGATTCGCGAACGGACGGGCGAGTGTGTGTATGTTTTTTTTTCGTTTTGCTTCTTTCGATCGATTCCCATCACAGTCGGCTATTTGTTCTCATCAGCCCTTTCGCCGTTTTGCAGGCTCCGATTCGATTCCTAATTGATCCTGTTAACCTCATCGAGAGATTCGCACTTGGCGCGCGCGAACGATGCCCCCTCGGCATCGCCGTCCCAACGATGACGGCGTCGATACACCCCCGGACGCCCGGCCTAATCACCGCCTCCGTGCAGTCCACGATCCAAGATGGCGTTGCGTAACTATAGGTACCTACTCGCGCAGCACACACAATCAAACTTCCTTTATTGGCCCCATAACGTGAGTTCGTGCTGTGTTTCGTACCACGGGATTCTGTTTCTTCCGCCGGAAATTGATCCTTGGTACGTGCCGGTAGAACCGACTTGGAGTATCTTTGCATGTTTTTCCGCGTCAAAACGCTGCGAAATGTATGCGGTACGGTGGTACTTTCAACTGTGGCGATGAAAAACAAAACTTTAAGAGGCTAGAATCGATTGGACTTTTAATAGTCCCGGCCGAATTACAATCCTAACCATTAGCGAACGGAGCTGAAGTACGTCTTTCGCAGCAACAAATGAAATGTGACACACTAGAATGGATTATTCATCGTCGTCATGTTAGGATGTTCCAGGTCTTGTGCGGAGGCTTCTCCGGTTCAGAACGTCATCGCACAGAAACGTCACGACGGCTGCTTTTATGATAATGCATGTTTTAATGAGTTTAATTGTTTGACACTCGATGTGGAATCGAGTGCGCGGCGTAAGCCTTTTACACTCTAATTCCAATGCACTCGATCATCATTTGCTTGCTGCCTTTGAAGGGAGTTTTGATGGCGCAATGCAAAGGTATGAAGATGCACCATTAGCGCCTTTTGGAAGTTGGTCCCGCTTTGGCTGAAACCGCCATTTTGATCGCGAATGCTAAGTAACGCTAAGTACTGAGCTACCCTAATTACGAGGCAAAGAGTTTTTATTACTTTAAACAATAAAATCTCTTCATTACAATCAACTTCTTTTTCAATTTTTACAACACCTCTAACCGAACTGTGAGCTTTTTGTGTTTTTTTTTTGTTTTTTGGATGAACTTTTTGTTCCAAAATTGTTATAAAAATCTTGAATGTCTTGTGGGTATTTACTAGTGGACCAGTCAAAGATTCAATTGTAACCTTTACCAAAAGGGATTTGCTTGTTTAGAAGCTTTGTTTTCGTGATCTACTACAATCTACTACCCCTTATTTACAAGTTCCTAAGACGCCGTAAGATAAACTCATCCATAATCAGGTATGTCTTATTTCAATATGGATGTACAATAAACTCTATTTGCCAGTACCGATTCCAATGTTCGTATTGTGATGTAAACGATTATATCGTTGAAGTCTCATCCCAATACAGGTTTGAGGAGGACGACAGAATTTTTAAGATAATATAACTCTAATACAGTCCGTTACATAGCCATACGACACCCTGTTTTTTGAGAATAAAACGAAAACTTTTAGAGATAGATGAAAATTATGTTCCACTAAGTTGTAGATAAGAACAATATACGTCTTTTCATGATTTTTTCACGTTTTTACAAATATTCGTTTTAAAATGCGATGAAGGCATATTGTAGACATATTGTTGGCTTTTTTTACATACACAATATCGTATATTTCGATTTTCAGTATGTATTGAATCATGTTTTAGTATCAATTTTCTTTGTCTAAATGCTGGAAACGTAACATTTTAAACCGTGGATATCAACTGCTGATCCAACAGGCGCAAAATATATTTAAAAAAATGATTAAAGTTACCGGTAAAAGGCTTTTTCGCAATGCTAGTCGTTTCAAATGTGTCGTGGAAGACAGTTTTCTCCATTTTCCGCTTTAATTGTGTTATCATCTAAATGTTCTAGTTGGTGTGTATGAATAGCTATTCGTCTCATAAACGGTGTGTGAAGATTACTTAGCCAATTATTTTGCAACATTTATCTTCAGGGCCTTTATAGGTGGCGCCTTAAACTACAGGACTTATCACTAGAGGACCAGTTACTCGCGTTTCGAAATACCGTCGAACCATGTTTCCCATCATTCCAATGAGGCCACTCTCTTTTAAGAACCGTCAAATGGGGTGTAAATTACATTTTAATGCGTGCCAAGATAGAAAACCGGTCCGAAGAATGCACTTGAGGTGCTGCGCGTTATCGTTATTTATTACTGACAACTTGTGTGCCACTATATTGCGAACGGGGCGCATTGATAAGCGCAACGGGCATGGAAGTGTAGCGAAAGAAACGTTAAACAAACAGTGCAGAGGACGCGGATGTCAGAATAACTGGTTCGTTTCGGCGATATGCACAAAACGAAGACAAAAAACATCTCGCACCATTCAGTTCGGCTCGCGTTTGATGGTATAATTGATCAATTACCATACGCCAAACCGGTCCCAGCAATGCACTCTACGCCGGCGGTTTATCTGCACCCGGTGCAAACCGTTGCCGAGCGTGAAGAAGCCCAAAATATAAACCGGCATAATAAACGTTATTATGCGAGATAAATTTAATTAATACTCTAATTAATTGCAAATACAGGCACACGCACCTCCAGGGTCCGTGCGCTCCATCATTTATGCCAGCTTGCGTTACGTGAGGTCCCATCGGAACGGGCCCCGGAATGGGTCTCCACGGACGGAGCCGAGGCCGCCTGTGTCGCACACGTGCGCTCCCGCTGGGCTCCTTAACGCACCCCTCCTATCGACGGTGGACCAACCGAATGCAAATGGACCAACCCACCGAGCACCCGAGCGAAGCGCGAAAGAGACACGCACCGAGAGCTGGTCAAATTAATAAACCATCCACCCGACCCGACCCCATCCCCGGGACCGACCGGGATTGGAGCGTCGCAAAAATCGTCAATTATTTATCGACTGCACGCTTCCGCCGCTCCGGTTGGCGTACGCGAAACGGAAGCTGCAACAGATGCGTCACCAACTGCAGTGTGTACTGACCGCATTCTCGTCACGGTTTTAGTGCCGCATGCTCCGATGGCTGATGGGGCGCGTGACGATGTCCGGTGCCGGTTTGCCCAGGGTTGAAGATGGCGGAAACGGTCCGAGTACGATAGCAGCCTGTTCGGGCTTCCGGTTGGTCTCCACCGGCACGGTTGTACGGTTTTATTTCTTCGTGCGTGAGTAATTGGAAAGCCGCTGTGCGGCGTTCGGCTCATGTCGATGGGCTTCCCGCCCGATGAGAAACTGAATATTTGAATGACAGAACTGGTTTCCCTACGAGGAATCGAATGGCAGGACTTTGGGGCTTTGACATTAGAGTGGGCACTAAACGAGCGGAAGATAATCTCATGTCACGTAGCTTGAAGCTGGATTTATGTCGGTGTGAATACAGCTTTTCTAGTGGAAAATTTCGCATCATCGATCCATTCCATTCCATCCATCATTGGAGCAGTATCAGTCAAGTTTGATACATTTGATCCAGCCAACAATAACTATTAGTATACTAGAATCGTATTTGGTGTCAGTTCTTCAACAAAATTTCGTTGAAAGGGCTATTGTATGTTGCATGGAGTACCAAAGAAGAGTTAGATCTCCAAAATACTGAGGTTATCCTTACCTAACCTTGACAGGTAAGCTTAGGCATCCTTGATATTACATACTTTCACGAGAACTGTACGTGGTGTGTCATAAGTTGTTTATATGGCTCGCAGAGGCTTTGAGCAAGGCGAATCAATGGAGAATAATGAAACTTGCTGCTCAGCTAAACCTGCTCGAATCAAACAAAGCGTATGACTTTGAGAATGAGTGATATGATGCTGATTCTGGGTCTAATGCGCTGCACAATAGTGTTTGTTTGTTTATATAGTTTATAGAGGCTTTGCGCCAAGTGGCCTCTTTCGCCTCTTTGCACAATAGTTAGGTCATCACAATCCAAACACATTCGCGATTCGTGTTGTGTCTGAGGGCCGCGGGGTAACACCTTCCAGGATCATTGTAGGTAAACAAAACGTCCTGCAGACTAACCATTTCTCAATTCATTTTCAGCATTCCTACACACTGACCTACGCCGCAGTGTTTGCCGTAAATTAGTATTGTTTGTATATATTTCTGCAAGCGAAAGAAAACGCACCGTTCGTAGAGTGAATAATAAGGGCAGACTGCACTAGCCTCCCAGAGACCTAACGGATAAAGTAACCTAGCGACGTTCGGTTTTGCCGTTGCTGCGCTTGCCGGCGAACAGATGCTTCGGCTTAAGATCCGGTATGTGCCGATCGGCCTCACCCTTGCGGGCCATCTTCGTGACGCGCTTGGCGATGTCGTGTTTCGCCATAATCTTCGCCTTCGCCTTAAGCTGTGGAAAATGGAAAGGAGTGTTAGCAATGGGCCAACCCAACAACCCGCCAAAGCCAACTCACCATAACATCTTTGATGCCGAGCTCGTTGCGGGGCGTCTTTCGCTTGAGGGGCATCCCGGTCGCCTTGCAGATGGCGGACGACTCGTGGTCCTTCTTCGGCGTCTTCGGACCGCCGATCGCCGGGAACACGCTGCGCTTGAGGCTGACCTGGTTCTTGGTGAAGTTCGACTTCTCCGTGCCAGACATGTCGACGCCGAGGTTCTCCATCGTCTTGCGCAGATCGTCCGCCTTGCGGGTGCGTACCATCGCCTGCTTGTGCCGGGGCATGATCGGCCGGCCGCTCTTCTGCGCCATCTTGCGCGCGTCCTTGAGGTGGAAGCGGCGCAGCCGGATCTGTTTGGCCATCTCGCGGATTTCGAGCAGCGTTTCGTCGAGGTTGAGCGCCGGCGGCTCGTAGAACCCGGAGTCCATGCGCAGACCCTCCTCGCGCTCGAGCTCCTCCAGCTTCTCGAAGATGTCCGCATCGATGTAGTCGGCAATGTTGACCCCGTTCAGGAACTCGGGAATGACGTCGTACCGTTCCTCCTCCGGGATCGTGGTGTAGTTCTTCTGCAGATCCAGCGTGTACTCGTCGCCCATCTCCTGTTCGATCTCCTTCTCCAGCTTGCGCTGGCGTCGGGCGAGCTTTTCGGCGTTTGCGGCCCGGGCGGCCAGCACCGCGTCCGGGATGCAGACGGGGCGGTCCTTCTCGTCGCGCTTTTCCGGCATGGCAACGTGCAGTCGGTTCAGCACGCCGTCCAGCTTCTTCGTCTTCAGCTTCTGGTCGACGCGGTAGCCGAGCAGCCGCTCGCACGCCTCCAGCTTCACCTCCATCACGCCCTCCTCGGTGGCGGTCGACATCTCCAGGATCGGGATAACCTCACGGTCCTCCGAAAGGGCCTCAATAATCTGCTGCTTTTCGGCCGGCAGCTCATTGAACTTCAGCACATCGGTCTTGTTCAGCACCAGCACGAGCGGCTTGTTCGCGAACAGTGGCTTAATGCTGTCGAACAGCTTGGCCTGCTCGTCGATCGAGTGTCCGCACTGCTCCGACACGTCCATCACGTACATGATGCAGGCACGCAGATGGGCCATCGCGGTAATGGCCTGCATTTCGATCACGTTGCGCTCCTCCAGCGGGTGGTCGAGGATTCCGGGTGTGTCGATCACCTGCCAGCGCAGATACTTGTAGTCCATGTGGCCCACGTACAGACTCTTCGTGGTGAACGCGTACGGCTGCACATCCACATCAGCCCGGGTCACCTTGTTCAGGAAGCTGGACTTGCCGACGTTCGGGAACCCGCACACGATGATGGTGCGCGTGTACGGATCGATCGAGGGCAGACGGGACAGATGCTGCCGCACCTCCTCCAGGTACGTCAGGTTCGACGCCTGACGCTTCATGATCGTGGCCATACGACCGAGGGCCGCCTTCTTCAGCTGCTTGCATCGATACAGCGAATCGCCGAACTTCAACAGACGCACGTAATCCTTCGCGACACTACGAGTAGCAGACAAAGGGCCATTGAAAGGAATTTCGTAACGTTGCTAAATGGATCAAATTCACAACACTTACGTATCGATCAGATGTCTGGCCGTGTTCAGCTGACCCAGCGCAAGCTTGTAATGGTCCTTGTCGTACAGCACGTTCATCAGATCCGCATAGAACGGATGCACATCGTCCAGCTTCGGGAAGTCCTGGATGATCTGCGTCAGCCGGTCGTGGAAGTTCTGCTGCGTGTACTTCACCTTCCGCATGTAGAACGCACGGATCCGGCTGATTTTGTAGTGCTTGTGTACAACGGTGGGTGTCTTCCGCTGCGTCTTCGATAGCATAATATCGATGAACGCCTACAATTAGGGAATAGAGAAGAAAACACATCGTAATCACATCGCCATATACGGACCCCGCTAACATCATCAAAACACGAGGCCCCCGGAAGGGGCTCGGTAAACAAAGCCGATTTTCACCACAACAACGCCCGCTTTTCCCACTTACCTTGGCGGGCGGCACCACCATGATCTTCTTGAAGTTGTACAGACTCATTTTGATGAGTTTGTAGCTGTAATTTTTCGCGAAAATGGAAAAATTCAACTACGCACTACCCGTAACCAGCAAAACACGCGGTGCGGGAAAATAAAAAGAACAAGCTGTCAAGCTGTCATACGGAGCTGTCAAAATTGACAGCCAATAACACAACACATCCCCCCGGACAATACGTGCTCGATTCGAGCAGCATTCGAATAATTTAGAATTTTTCGAGTATTCTTCCGTTACATGGACAAATTGAACTTTTTCGAACATGCGTCAGCAATTGACCGCGAAAATATTCACAAAAACATCGAATAATACTATTTTCAACAGCATGGCAAGAATGGTGAATTCAATTCAGTTCGAAAATGGATGCCTCTTGGATTATCTCTAGCTTTAGTTCTGTATGATTTTTAATAAAAAAAAAATTCATTAAATTATCTTGTTACGCAAGCATTCTTTCGCAATGCGTTCAAAAGAGACTTTCCTTCGATATTTCTTTCCAAACTTTTGCAACTTATTTCTTCTTTCGCATTCGCAAACAAAAAAACCCAGCGCACTCGTTGTTATATTCACATTTTATTTTAGCTCTACTCTCTAACCCTTGTGCTTACTAGTTCGTTTCAGTACGTTCGCAACGGCTTCGTTCTCCCGCACGCAGTGACATAAAATAATCGCCTATGCGAAACAACGTGTCTACGTGTGCACGATTAAAACAAACAAAAACGCGATATCAACGCAAGGACCAGCGGTAGTAATGGATTGTTTTATATTGGCCTAACAGCAGTGCGGCGTACGCGCACTACGCCAATAGACTTACCCTACGGCACGACGCAACCGCAATACGAGAGAGCATTTCCTAGGGATCGCGGGAAACACGGGCAGTGTGTGTGTATGTGGGATACGATTAAATAAATATAAAAGTATTAAAATTAGCGATACTTTTTACAGTGCATTTCAAAGTTGGCAGTTTAGGCAGGAAGGCAACCATGCGGCCCGTGGAATCGTGCGATGAGCCGCCACGATCAACAAGCCGGACCTACTCGGAACACTGGGACGTAAAGGGGGACGTTGAAATGATTCAATCATATTGCGATTGTGCGTGCGCTTTCTTTCTCTCGTTGTTACATCAATAAGGACAATCTAAAGACTCGGCATGGGAATCGATTAAACAGATTAGCGGGATAGGGAGAAATTAACTAGAAAAGTCTACCAGAGGTACCCACCACCTGACTTAGATGCGGAAAGTGAGCGTAGTGTAGGATAGCGTGATTGTAGGATCATTTTCAGCCGTTGAACGATCGCGGGATCGTTCGATCGTGCCGTGAAGTAACAAAGTGAGACCTGCTGCTCCAAACTAATGCTAGCGTTTCCATTTTGCACTAAATACTCTAGTCAACCGAGGAGTTAGTTATGTGTTTCTTGCCAGAGACGCGCGGAGACGAATCTTTGACTGCTCGCACCCCGAACCGGTCTCTGCGATATTAGCAAAGCAATCACGAACGCAGCCGCTTGTGCTTGTGAAGATTGCTTCGGTAATATCTTAAACTAGGTTTCGTCCTGTTTGTCCTAATTCTACGACTACCTACCAGTTTGTGCCGTCCCTCTCGAACCGTCTCACCTAAACCTAATTGTGTGTGTGTGCCTTCGCGAAGGCCTTAGTTAGTGTTCTCTATAGTTCCGAGCGCGCGGAACACGCGCAAGTCGTTTCGAAAATAAGTAGCGTTCGTTTTCGAGGTGGAAGCTCCACCGCTCCACTTTACAACGTCCGGAAAACGGCATCACAGTGATGGGGACAGGGAAGCGTCCCGCGCCAAGACCACCCAGCCTTGGGTGCGATTAGCTGCTGTGCGAGAAGGCGGTGTTCGTGTACGGACCACTGTAGATGGAGCTGCCCGAGTGCGACACGGACTTGGTGCTGCGGCGGGCGACGATGCACATCACCGCCAAGACGACGGCCAACATCAGACAGAGCCCGGCAATGGCTATGGCAACGGCGAAGCTACGCTGGGACACGCAGATGGCATCGTCCGGTGTCTGGCGGAGAGAGAAGAGTCATTAGTACCGGGAGCTTTCGGGGATGATCTCTTTGCATGGCCGCACGCATTACCTTCTCCTTGAACACCGAGTCGGCATCGTCACTGAGCACCTCCGCGTTCTCGTTGACATGCAGCCCGGAGAAGACCTCGATCGTGGCCGGTTGTCCTTCCTCCTCCGTCTGGCGCTTCGTTCGTCGAGCCTTGTTCGAGCAGGTCGGGGTCTGTAAGCAGCACAACATTAACACCGCGGATCCAACACGCTCAGCTGCAAACCTTACCTTATGACAGTCGGGATCCTCCAGTGCGCACAGCTTCACGTTGCACTGGTAGTACACCGAGGACGTGTAGGGGAACTTGTGCGCCGGGAACGTCACCGTCGCCTTGCTCCGATCCGCCGTATACTCGAACGGTCCGAGAATCTCGCTGTCCAGCGGGCAGCCCTCGTCGTTGATCAGCTTCTGCTCGCCCCAGCCGAGGCCGTCGCGCACCAGACAGTCGGTGACGTGCAGGCCGTACTCCTCCTGCCGGTCGATGTTGATCACCAGCGTCAGCGGGTCGCCGATCTTCACGTTCTCCGCCAGCTTCTCGCCGGTGAAGATCTTCATATGGCAGCCCGGCATCGGCTTCCCGTCCTCCGGCGGCCCGGCCAGCTGCTCCAGCTCCCGGGTGCCACCGTCCATCGAGCGGCCGTGCTCGCGCCGATCGCTGCCACCACCCTCGGCGCTGGTCAGGGCCTGCGGACGGCTGTCGTCCGTCGCGGCCACCTTGCCGTGCCGGAACGAGGCGTTCTTCAAGGCCGCCTCGCGGCTCTTGTACCGGCAGCGGACGTGGTAGCCCCGCCCCAGATCAGTGACCAGCTTGAGATGAGGCTGCAGAACGATCGTGTTGAAGAACTCGATACCACCGTCCTCCTGTATGTGTGTGTGTGAGAGAGAGAGAGAGAAAAAGTGAAAACCCCCAATGTAGTGCAATCATCTTGTAGCAGCAGGAACAAACAACAACAGTCGTTAACACTATCGGTCACATGAGGTGTCAATTGACACTTTTGTAACATTGAGCTTGGAGTGTCAGCTTCGGTTAGAGATATTGACAGGCGGTTTCACCTAAAGTCTTATCTTTATATATTTGTTGACAAGTTATTTTTAAAGTGCATCTTGTTTCTCCTAATAGTCACTTTTGGTGTCATTTGATTCCAATCCGTTTCTACAAAAATTATAGAAAGAAACGTGAAATACCACGATCTACTTTTCTCCAAGTTGGATAATATAGAGCAATAGTCGAGAGCATACACAGAAAAGTCTCAAATTTCCCGATCAAAACAGAAGTAATTTCATCACTTCTCTTTTAAATTGTAAACTAAAAACGATGAACTAGGATAAATATAGATAGAACTAGGAAAAATATGTTCCAAAGTCATGATTTGTAACTTTTTGAGTTCAGAATATGATTACTAAGTCCATTTAATGGTTCGAAATCGATAACGGACTACCCATTGAACGAAGTTCTGATCTGTCAGCGTTACTTGTGGCTCGATCATTTCTACAAGTTGATCTAATAATTTCAAAAATCATATTTCAGATTCTGGACTAACTCAACGGATTATGAAACCAGGATAGTTGGAGCAGAAGTAGGGTGAAATGCCAAAGTTATGCTTCCAGGTGTCAATTGACACCAAATGTGGCACCGCAAGGAGCATTCAATCCATTTTAACTTTAGTGTTGCAATCGAACGACCCCGATCGTTCAATGTCGATCGCCGACACCGACTCCCGGCGAAGTCATGCTCTCCACGCGCACACTCCCGGTAAGGGCTATAATCGAAAGGGGTACAGTACACTTACAAAAGGCCAAGTAATGAGCTTCTGTAATTTGGTAATGAAGGTATTGCCCTCTTTTGCCTTTCCCACCGCCAGCGTCCCGGCGCTCGATCGGAATTTGTTCGCCAGCGCCACCCGCCAAGCGGAATCTTAATCAAGCCGCAGTCTCGGCGCAGCGCAGCGAACGGGTCGTGGCGTGGTCGTGAGCAACTTTAATTAGCAACACACCATTGCGGAAACGGCTGCGGCCACGCCGCGGTCTGCGCGATGTGAAAGATGCAAACGCGCGACTGCTGCGAAAACAAAACGCCTTCCCGAGCCGGCCCAAGAGGGCGGCCTGGGTTTTGTTTTAATGAACCCACGGAGAGCGAGAGAGAGAACCCCGCAATTCTCGCATCATTAGCCGCACCGGAGTAGTCGGAGAGCTGCAATTTGTGCTACTGTTCGTGGCAGCGCGTGATTGCAATACTTATTGGGCAAAGTTTGGGGTATTTCTTCACACATGCCCCCCCACAAACCCTGGGTCTGGGGTTCTGGGCATCCTAAGCCACCTTCTGGGATCGTATCATCTGGCTCCGGCAGGTTTCTCACCCTGCAATCAACGAACTGAGCATTAAATAATCAAACCTCCTTAGTTCGTAAGTTCATGAACCCTTCTTGGTCGGGGTCCGGGATCACGGAACTGGTCTGGGGCAGGAATCCTTATTTAAAAAATACAGGTTATCAACCAACGCGCCCACTAACTGTATCGTTCGCCGTCCCAAAAACGAACCAGCTCCAAATTCGGGAACCAGCTCCAATGACAGCTTCACCAGCGCCGATGGATGGACAGGCTCCCTCTCCAAACTTCACGCCTTCCCGCCCAACGGCCACGCTTTCGAGCGGCCTGTAAACGGTTCTTTTGATTCGTTTTCAATTACATTCTGCCCCGGTGCGGCTGCTCTCCTTTTCGGAAAATTATTTCATCTCCCGCAAGCGTTTAGAGCCGATTTCATCATCCCGCGACGGCCGGTGCGATTCTCGAGCGCCGTCTTAAGTGATACTACACGCACCCAGACACACCGGACCGAGCGTGTGGAGAAGGAATCGATCAAACAACACCCTCCGGTGAGGTGTTTCAGGTGTGAGAAATCAGGTTCGGCGAAATTAATTTACAAACCTGATGAGTCATTGGCTCCAGATTCGGAGTCGGTGTTGGACGCAGCCCCTCAGGGGCGGTCAGTAGCACCGATCCGGGTGTCGAGATTTGATCACGTTACGGTTACGCTGCCACCATTGTCTCCTTCAGCCCGATTCGGGAGGACCACCGTAGCCGTTACGGGCACGCCGCTTCGCGTCAGACATCCGCAGCCGTTCCCTATCGCAACACCGGAATCGGCGGCCGAACGAATTCCGTTGTAATAGCTTCTGGTGGTGGCGCAACATTCTAATATCAATTCGGCGTTCAGAAAATCGGCGTACCGGGTACCGATAGTTCTGGGCGAGCCGGGAACATGGGAATCGGCCAAAAACGAATGCGCACCCGGTGACGGTGACGGTTGACAGAACAATGGAGCTCACTGGAGACTTCCGGATGGGATGAGCGTTTACCGTTTTGTCGCTCATCGCTGCCTTGGCCTTTTTCCGACGGGGGCTTTCCATTGGCCCACGCCATAAAAGTCATGCACAGGAAGAACATGAGATTTCAGTAATTACTCTCCCTCGCTGATAGGTGACTTCCGTGAGGCTGAATCTAGTGAGTCCCACGAAACGGACCAAGTCATCATCATCATCACCATCAGAGTCGGTTTCGAACGTCCCCGTCGTGGACTTGAACAACTGAGGTCGTTCGCTCTGGTCTGTTTTACGTGTTTTCGAAAGCATGATCCACACTAAACACACTTCCAAATCGCTTTTTAATTGCGTCCATTCAGGCGACAAGAGTGGTTACGTTCGGTGGCAAACCGAGTCGCACGGCACGGAAATCGATTCTCGGTGTCAGTTTTAAACGCGCTTCAAGCTGTGGGATATTGAAAATGGACGGCTTACGACGAAAACAACGCTATAAATCATGCCCTATCGCTGCCGTCTTTTAAAAAAGCACTAACCAGACATAAAGTATAAAGTGGCACGTGTTATGACACTTCACAGAAACGCGTGCAACGGTGTGCGAAAAGTTTATCGACTTCGCCGGCTGAGCGGTCTATGACTTCCACGATGGACGCCGCGAGTGATTGTACGGTTGCATCCTGGTGCAAATTGTTATCCAATATCACGAAATCATCCACCTTAACAGCCGTATCAATATTCATGTACAGCACGCGGGCACTGATTACAGTGCCTTTCCGTTTCGGAAGCATTCAGGCTGGACATTATCCAATCCGTGGCTTCGGGGCTTCGCGGGCGTGGGGAGAGCTAACGCAATCGCTGCCGGCTCAGCCAACCATTACCAGAGAAAGTTTGCCCGGCTCGGCATGATCCGAGTAGCGAAACCACCTCCGAGTGGCCGTGTCATCGAGCTCCCGGGGGCCATTGTGTCCAGACCCTGTTGAGGCTCGTCCGGCGAGCGCCTTTCACCGAAAACGGATGGTTTCTAACTCCGATCCGATCTAGTCGTCCGTGAAACGAGCTGTGATTCAATACGTCCACATACAGCTTGCAGTAGGCACTGCGATGTGTGCGTTTTGACGTTTCTTCGCCGTGAAAGAACACCGCGGCGGTGGTGGAATCTCTCAGTTTGATTAGTTTCTCCGTGTGGCTGGTGGCGGCGTTCGGCATTGATGGATAGGATTGGTGATTCAAGGTCAGCGGGCGATTTTGGGCACTCGGAACGGACACTCGGCCACGGCTGACTTTCTCCACGTCTGACGTCGGCAGGCGGGAACGGCATCCGTACGAAACAACCGTTACATCGTGGCTGACCCTCTTTCCGGAGACGGTCCGCCCCCTGGCACAGGGCGGGAAGAAAGGCCAGCGTAAGCCAGCGTAGAAAGTACCCCGAGAGCACACGCCGGGACGCGGCTTCACGTGGCTCACGAAGGCTCCGCTCGTGGCCGTTGAAATGAGGTTAGGTCGGGTGCGCTCGCTCGCTCGCAGCGTTTGGTAGGTTGTGGCCTCGTTTGGCCACGGGAAAAGATCGCGCGTTCTTTAGGAACGATCCCGAAATCGATTGGTATCGAGCGCCCGGGAATGGGGAGCTGACATGGTTTCGCGGCGTATGAGCCCACCCCACCGTGGGGCACAATTCGTTCCAGTTCACAGGCGGCCATTACTGCGGTACGAGTCGCACCACGTCGTAGCAACCATGTTGCTATGGTTACTCGAACAACGACGCGAACGACGACGGAAGCCAGTCTGGCTGCAGGCTTCTGGGTGTGTCAGAATACAATCAGATGTTGGACAGCGTACGGTGCACAGTGTCGCATTGTCTGGAATTGAGGTCACCCGCAACCCGAAAGGGTCTCCGTTCGACGCCAGACATAGCAGCCAAGTGACAAGGTAAGATCAGGCGGTCGACAACGCGAGCGTTTGTACCGTTACGTCCCGCTACCCTTGGGAAGCAGGCAGCCCTGAAATGTCCCCAAGCGGTGGATCGCGTCGAACATCGAGCTCCAGTCCTGCAGGAGCGTTTAGTCAAATTACGCAACCTATTAAGCCGGTAATACGGTGTTGGTTTACTTCCCGGGCACACAATTATCACAATTGCACACGCGTGGTCGCGTCAGCCAAACAAACAGGAAGTTTCGGGTGATCCTACCCGCCGGCGTTGCCTTCTGGGCGTTGTTTCTGCGCGAACTTCGAGCACTCCGAGCACTGGGTCAAGTTCTTCGTGCCGCGAACCAACGCGAGCATCACCGTTAGCCGGCGTTGGAGGTTGATTTTTATTATGTGCCTGGCCTCCTCCACCTAAAGCCTAAAGAGGGCCGTCGCGTTCGGGAGAGGGCGATGGCGAAGTTCATAAATATTGACGAAAACATGACAGGCGCGGTGGAGGTTTGGCGTTCGTCCCACGGTTCCCTGTCCGCTTACAAGCGTCGCTCTCATCCACCGGAACTGCTGGCTGCCGGTCGGCTTGCTCGTGCGCCCGAAATGGCCCGGGAAACGATCCCGTTCCCGTTGTGTGACCCTTTTTCTGGTTTTTGCTTCGCGCTGCGCCGTACCCTGGAGCATTTCAACAATTCCATTTCCGTCATTTCCGTGTGACATGCGGCTGAAGAGCGTGGCTGGCAAAGGGCTCCAATGGTTTTGTTTGTTGGCGTTGGGTCTTCTCGAGGAATGCCGGCGGGCTTTGGAATATATTTCGAACAGCCAAAGGAGATTTATTCCAAGAATTGCTCGTCTGGGATATAAATCTTGTCAAGATCGTCATCTAGACGATCGTGCGAAATGACTCTGTGGTGGGCTATCAAAGCAACTCCGACAGGGTTCTATCTCTAGTTGGATCACCACACAGCAGCGGCCTGCTGGAGATCAATACTCGCAGCATTACCGAATACAGTTAGTTTGTTTTGGATTCCAAACTCAAAACCGAAAAGTTCGTTGTAGCATAAGCGCGTAACGCACGTACCGGTGCGTAGAGCGTAATAATAAAATTGTTTGTTTTCGATGCCGGTGATAATTGAAAAATTAATAAGATCGTCCAATCATTCGCCTAGAACGGGCCCCCACGATGTTCGAACTCCGCAGATGATTGCATACCCCGTTCGGGCGCTGTGCCTGGTTCGGGTGAAGAGATATAAACGGCTTCACGTCCACAGTGTGGCTGTCTCTCTCTCTCTCTTTCTCTACGACTCGAAACATACCAGATTCACTGTTAACAATTTCCTGCCTCTCCGAACACGCGAATTAAATTTAACGCCCGTGTGAAATTTGGACCGTTTTTCGTAAGGGCTGTTTTTGCCTCGGTTCGTACCGGGTTTCCTATTTCTTGGACTCGGCGCTGGGTGTGTTGCTGTAAACAGCTGGAACTAAGGAGACTTCCCCGCTCGGTCGGTGATGGTAATGCTTTCTTCAATTACCTTCCCCGATTGGTTGCCTCGTTCTCGTTTCTCGTCTCGTGGCTCCTTTTGCCTCACGGTGCCGTACACGGTTTTGTCACGCAACATTGTGGTTAGATCGGTTCGGTCGCTCGCGGCTGCCGGAGACCTGGATCTTCTGGAGCGGACGGAAGTAACTAGCACTGTCCCATTTCTGCCGTCTTTGCTGATACATCCCACTTGATAGGCGCTCGGGAGCGAGCGCCCATGTCCCATTTCCATTTCGTTCCCGTTGATAGTTTTTTTTTGCTGTTGTTGCTGCTGCTGACTGCCTATCTGCCTTCATTTCTTCCCTCCCGGGAGACTAATTTCCAACCAAATCGCGGAAAATGATGCCTCCGGCTCGCTCGCATACAAAAGCTCATCTAACGGAGGTTGACGGATAATGTGGAACACAACAACGACGTCGAAAAAAAAAGAACTAAACACCGACCGACCTCGGCCATATAGAAGACCAATTTTCCGACCCACTTACGGAGTCGTTTAACCCAGGAAAGGTGGGCTTCGGGCTAATAAAAAAACGCTGCGAAAAGCCCGGTAGCTGGCAGTGAAGCCACCCAACGGTGGGGTGGGACACAAAGGGAGGATTTTTTGTGATAAAGATCTTGGTTTTAAAAAATGGGATCTTCCTCCTTCATTCACCTTCACGCCACCCAGGTTTGGGGGTCGAACTGGCCGTGCTTGCAAAAACCAGCTCCCCCATTCATTCTTTTGCGGGGCCTTTTGTGGACGATCTTGGCAGCAAGCAACGAACCCTCCCAGCGTTCCTAGTGGACTGATTTCGTTCGTGTGGAAACTCTTCTTCGGGCCGGAAAGTTCCCATGAATGGGGAAGGGGGTGATTTATCATGGACAAATGCGACGACTGCGACGAAGAAAACAGTGGCTTCTAAATTGAGTCACTCTCAGTGGGCCATCGGCTGCATCGTGCATTCGGTTCGTGCTGAGAGAAGCATTTCTTCACAGCCAGCCACAAGTTCTGTGGGATGTCACGCGTCAAGAATGGCTCAAATTTGAACTAGTTTCAGTGGCTGCCCTCTGCTGCTTCTGCATAAATTTAGCGCGCATTGTTTGCTGCGAATAGAGGTACGGACGTTATAAGGATAAGCTTCACGATAGCGCTCTAATCGTGGAATTAAAGAACCGTTTGCGATGGGAGGTTTTGCCTCTTTTTTTTGGGGTGGCAGCAAATGGACGCTTAGAAACAATCAGTATGCGATGGGCGAGATCGTTATGATGCTTAATTTGTGGTGGCAGATACTGCTGCTGCTGCTGCTCGCTCTAACTTAGTATCGAATTGGGGAATTCTTATTTATACGCGCCAACAGCTCGAAAATCAAAATCGCTCGATATGTTTTGCGATAAAGAACAGGTTCAGTGTCAACCGATCGACTGCTATTACCATTTTTAGCTCGTTATTAGTCGATCGGGCACACTCCGCACAAGATCGAAAAAGGTTCGGTGGGTAAAAGTCAAACTCGATTTAAATAAAACTATCATCAACAGCGTCCCTCACCAAAATCCTTATTTATTTTGGCAGATCTTTTTGTAAAAGACTCTTCATTTTTAGTACTGGTTATTACCAAGAACTAATGGTTCGTTAATGAGTAAGTGGATATAACTCTCCGAATTTTAAGTCTAAAAGGGGAAAATAGATATTAACCCTAATCAGATAGTGAGGGAGAGATTTTCTGAGGGAGAGATTCACAAGAAAAAAAAAACAAATTTTATTCTAAATTGCAGCTTCAGTTGCAATTATGTATATAAATTAATTCAGTTGATTTTACTGCAGTTGAATTCATTTGGGTTTATCTATACAAACTACGTTATAAACACAGTAGTTTAAACCGATATTCATTGGTTGCTTTTACAATTATTATGTTTACGAGTATTATAATTATATATTATTATATATTATAATTATAAGTATCCATAAATTTAATACAATAGCTAATTTAATCGTTTTTTCACATTCGTTCGTTTTTGGTATTTGTTACAATGATTTAGATAATTTATTAGATATTTTCTCGTATACCAAGAAATAATTCTCACTTACCATGATTGGTGTTGTTATGGTTTGTCAGCAGTTACTTTATCTTTAAATTACACAAAATGTGCCTTCGAGGACGTTCTGACTTAAAATAATTTGTTTTAATACTGTTCAATGAGTTATAACGTATTTTTAACATGAAATTTTAGCTCCTATCCTCTTTTTAGGCTACTACTATCAAATAATGTTTTCAAATGCATCTAAATAATATGTTAATTGCTCCATTATACAATTCCACAATGCTTTGAACCGATCCCATCATAGTCAAATATTGCTGTAAAGATGCGCCTTGATTCTGATGATACACATAATAAGATTCAGTGAACACTGGGACTCACTTTCGCAAACCTCAAAACAACCCCAGAGCCCAGACCTCAAAGATATTCCACAGCGAGCGCATCTTGATCGATTTATTGGACGAATCATCGCTCCCTTCCATCGCATGACATAACGATAGCTCGTCTCATTTTGCCATTTATATAAATCCGGCGAAAACGGTACGCCTGGTCGAATATCATCCGGAAGAGGTGAAAGGCAGCCAGACCAGACCCCGCGGCCGCCGGGTGATTGAGGAATCGATAAGTAATTCGTGTGTTTTCTGTCGTGTCCGAATCGGAAAACCAGCTTGCGCAACCGATTTTATGATTTACGTGCCCGGTGCTGCTTCGCGATGGTCGAACGCGGCTTCATATTTTATGCAGGCGGTCGTTTTTCGGTGGACGAAAATATTCGCCTTCGAGCAGCCATCCGCGCCTGAAATGTCAGGCTCAATCGGACAGCCATCGGGACGGCTTGCTGCGCGAAACAACACACCCAACGCGCGGGCGCAGGCGTTCGCAAAATGGCAACAACGGAGCGAAACTGGTTCGGAGCTCGAACCGACCGGCCAGAGCCAGAGCGGCAGAAAAATACCAACCGGGTGATTAAATAAAGGTCTCCAGGGCGCACACAGACACAGCGGCAGATCGGGGTGGTTTTTTTTCTCAACGCTCTCCTGCCTGGTCAAAAAGACCCACCGAGCGACGAAAGGTTGCTGGTGGTCATTTGCTCCACGGAGCCGGATTAATCACGACTTCTTGTGGATTCCATTTCTGCTCCGTACGTACGCAGGCAGAATCGAACGCAAAAAAGCCATTGTCAACTGCCGAGTAGGAGTGTGCGTGTGGCTAGGTGTGTACCGTGCGGGCGCAAACGGCCGCCAACCGCAGCAACCTTGAGGACGATTACGCCGTGGCGCCTTTTAGGAACGCGTTATGAAATCCGGCTTTCAAAGCTGCTTCCTATTTTGGACCGGAGCAAGGTACGGATGGAGGAGAGAACGCACACACACACACATACAGAGTTCCAGCGTAAAAACCACCCCGTCAGTGGGTGCGAAACCGCGTTGGTCGAGGATAAACTCATTACCATCTGGGCATTACCACGGTGGCATTGGCAAGGCCTGGCGTCGAGCGGCGTAACGACAGCATCACCAAGGGACCAGCTCATTTGCATTTTTAGACCATCGTTTTTGTGTTTTTTTAAGCCTCTCGCCGTTTTTTTTTGCAGCTGTTCATACAGGCGGAAAGAAGCGCCGACGATCGGGGCGATGCTGTAATGTGTATTGTTTTAAGCTAAAACGAGGTGTCGGAATGGAGTTTCTTGCTCGGAAGATCATCTTTCACAACGCACTGGCGCGCACACACGTATTCTCGGTTGCGCCAGTGCGTCGCCTTGCGTGTTCCTTCTAAATTGCTTTTTTCCATCCTCGCTTTTTTCCTCAGGAAGGTAGCTAAGCTGCTTTAAACGAAGCTTAAGTCGTTGGTGTAAACAAAAACTGTGAAGCACTCGCTCGCGCGCGCGTAGAATTAATGAAGGAAACACCACCCGGCTCGAGATGGGAAGCGTACGGACATCCCAACGCTCCGAAGCGGGCTACGTACGTTCTATTTTCGTCCGTATGACGTGATCGTGTACGGTGAGGGTCGTCTTTCTGCCATTGCACCGGTTGAAACGATCACGGTGCGATCGTGCGGGTGAAGGTGAGTGAAAAATGCCTCCATGATTTGCCTTTAGGAGAGGGCAAAAAAGAGTCCTTCTCTGTAAGGGCATGGTCATGTCAGGGCGGGTCGTAAAAGGAGATGACACCGTTGTCGGCCGATCGAGGATATGGTATAGGAAGGTTCCTTCGACGGCGAATAATGCTCCATACGCGCACACAGAGTTAAACGACTCTCACTCCGATCCGTCTGGCCCAAAGTCATCCACAGAAAAAGCTATGGCGGCAATATAGCTTTGCTCCACTCAATCGATGGTTTATAACGAACGGATGACCCCAAGCGGGGAGTTCAACCCTGCTGGGCGTGCTTGCGACTATAAGGAAACAGGAAGTCTCCTCAGGTGGGTGTATGTTTTGGTTGCTGGCTCTGCGCCTATTCTTCTTCTACTGTCTATTAATTTTTTATTCCTTTTTTTCGGTCGAATTTAGCTCTATTTTAGATTCCGAGGAAGTGGACCGAACGAAACCGAGCGCGGTGTCTATTATACCTTAAACGCACCTTTTGACGCCACCGTCCACAATGCGGAAGCTGTCGGCACCCACAGAGCGCGCGAACGAGCACGAAAAAACGAAAGACTTCTGTAAGCGACGAACCCCCTTGTTTTTTTTTGTTCGCGCCTCCCTCACTGATGTCATCACCGTTTTAAGTGTGCGTTTTCAAAGTGTTTTTGCACGTTCTGCCGTCGCCCGTGACGGTATTATCGTGTGTTTGGCGCTTATCGGGGCCACCGGTTTCACCCTCCCAACTCCCGGTTCTAGCAGGGACCGCCCTTTCCGTGTGCACGCGCAGTATGTGGAGCATTGCGCACCGGTACCGGCATGTAGCGGCACTGCCTGCCCATCGATTCCATCGGCTGCGTGCGCATTAGACAAAACAGTGCTGCTTCACGCACACCGGTCGCATATCACGAAGGGGAGTTGCGTTTTAATTCCGCCTAATGCGATGCGGAACAGGAACGTTCCTCCCGGTGTGTGTGTGGGGCTCAGTCATTCTTCTGCCTAGTCGGCCCCCGGGGACATTCCATTGCAGAAGGGCAAAAACCGCAAGTGTGGAAAACTCGTTTCCGATCGCTTAGGAAAGCGTTCGTCTCGCTCCGATCGAAGCGTACGCCAATCGCACAGGGAAAAGTGTATCAACAGTGGCACACCCGCGGTTTCCTTGCGGATGCCTAATTATAGCGCACGGAGAGCGACCGCCCTGTTCTCGTTTGCGTCGATCGGAATGGACACACCACATTCTCAAGCGGGTTTTGCCTATTGCCCACTTCAAAACCGCAAAACCAGCCCTTACCGGAGCTCCGGATGATCAATAAGTCAAACAAGGCCGCGACACGTTTATCCCATTCCGCCACAACTCAAGGGCACCGTGAGGTGTTCGAGAAGGGTTCGGTTGTATGATTGAGGGGTGTTTTTAACGCATCCATCTTCGAAACGAGCTGGATGCGCGGTTGACATTGACATCCGCGCGGTTGGGTTGTGTGTCGATAGGCATCTTTATCGCCGTGAGTGTCTGTTGCGCAACCAAGCTGCTAGGTAGCTAATGCCATTAACATCCGGGACTTAACGTTTTTGACGTAAGCCAACACCTCGATCGCCTACGACAACGGCTTTCAACTCCACCAGTGAATGATGTCAGCCTTCCGAAAGGTTCCTTGCCACCAGAATAGGAGCTAGAACCTTGCGCGCGCCTGCGTGGGTCAAGTCAAGCTCCGTATGTGGAATTCCGTCTCACTTACCGTCTCGATCGGCATCGTGTTGCAGCTCTTCAGTGGCAGCTTGTAGCGGAGCGCACCCTCCTGCTCGTGGTACTCGGTGAGGCAGGTCGAGTTTTTCGCCAACCCCTTCGGATACACCATCCCGCTGAACTGGCCGTTCAGGTTGGCCGGTGCATCCTTGATCGTGATCAGCATCGTGCCCGACTGGCACTGTATCCGCACCGTCGGTTCCTTCGTGAATATGGTCGCCGAGCCTGTGTGTAAGGGATGAAAGCAGGAGAAGAAGGCAGAGAGAGAGAGATTATTACTCGCTGGGGACATGCCGATGCCATTGAACTTTCCCATTGCCCACGCTAAGCCGCCGCCGCCGCTCGTGACGACATTAATCTCGTGCTCGAGCGAACCTATCGACGACATGGCGACGTTTGCCAAAGTCTTCCCGATGCGCGCACGGAGGTTCGTCGCTTGCCGTGGATGAAAGATTTTGCTTTCAAGCAAACACACCCCTACCGCATCAAACGGCGTTCTGGAGGCATTCTAGCCGCGCGGTCCGCATCGTTTGCGGCTTTATTGCTCCCATTTATTTTAATGTCCAAGCTGTTATTGTACCACGACCACCATTTCTGCCTCGGTTCGAATATCGGGCTCGGTTCCCTTTTTTTCCCGATGTGCGATGTTTGTTCGAACCCTGTTGCGGTTCGGACCATAAAGCGGACCGGCCGGACCCGGAACGGAACGAATTGTCTCCCGTGCGGCCGTTTCTTCTTTTCGGTTTTCGCTCCGTGCTTTGCTCGGTTCGTGGGCTGCCGTGGGGTGGAGCTTCCGCACATCCCATCTTGACGTCAGCCCGGCGGGCGTGTAATAATGGTACAACACCACCTCAACCGGAGTGAAGCGACGGCAGAGATATATCACACACATGTGCCACCGTCCGGTTGACCGTGTGCCGGCCCGGGCAAAGTTCAACGAACGTTCTACACGAATATTGAATTACTTCTTGGCCCCGGTGTCGTTCCATTAAACGACCGTTTTACTCGTTTGTTTTGGGACGTTCGTTCTTTGCGCGCTTGCTAGCGATTCTCGATGATGAACCCGAACAAGGTGCGGTAGGATTTACGATCCACGATGCAGCTCCGTACACCATACGAGATCAGCCGATCGTTCCCTTTCCGCCGGACAGATTTACGCATTTAATTATCGCGTTGTGAAAAACAGGGGGCTGGCGCGGTGCAATCTTGTGAAAATTATCCTGCTTCGTTTTTTCTTTCGATTTTTTTCTCGCATTCCACTTCCTTTGCTTGCAATTGCATTCCGGGGTGCAATTTAATTGGCTGTCGAGTATCAGGAGCGCATCGTGTCTAATCAGTGTGCAGCGGAGGTAGGCTTTTAAAATGGGGCTTGATGCGGTCTTGTAGAAGGTTATCCGCGTATGAAGATAACTCTGACACAATCGCACTCAAAGCTCTCCCTTACTCGAAAGGTGGCGTTCCCGGCGTTCCGCCACTAAATATAATTCTAGGCAGATTTACTTTCGCCGTGTAAAAATAAATCAGCTAACTGATAAATTTAGACCGTACGCTCTCTCACACACACATGCACGGCGCATGAGCTCGTTTCCAACCGGGAACCTTTTATGGGCTTGCTCTTTTTTATATGTAACAAGCACTTTACGACCTGCGCGAGTAACGGGGTTCGTCGCTACAACCTGCCACGGCTTTATAGCCGGCCGGGTTGGGGCGGGAAGAAGAATATTATGGTTCTCGGGAAGGCACTTCACACGGTATGCAAAAACCTCGGCCTCGGTTAGAGACGCACGCACTTACGCTCTGGTCGGCAGGGGTCGGCAAAGCTGTTTTCTCGAGAGAGGTTTTTTTTTAAATCAATTTAGGACTGGAAGAAGAAATTATTGAACCCTAGGGAGAAACGATTTATATCGTCACACATTAACCCAGACCCAGGCCCCCAGAGCGAGAATATCAAATCTATTTCTTAACATGGACAAAGGAGTGACTTTAGCCATTTCATTTGTTTCTGAAAACATGTATGTTGATGTGATAAAGTATCAACATGTTTCAAAAGTGGCAATTTACATGAGATGAGGGATCAAAACGATGTAGTATACTATGAACCACTTCCGAGTGGTTCAACCATTACTGAACCATTGTATCGAACCCACCTAGTTCTTCGCTTTGGTAAGGTCTTTTCCGATCGGAATACGATTCACTCCAGCTACTGGGATCAAAAGGTGGAACTGTTTTTTTACTTCAAAAATTACAAATAGCTAGAAAGAGGTCGATTCCTTGAGACAAATTCTTTGGAAATACTTCTTGTTGAACTGATGATTTCTTATATGAAATCAGTATAATCTCAATATCAGGTCAGTCTTAACAGATGACTGTTTACAAGCAATTTTAATCGCTAGATGCAGATAGGTCATTGGTTTCATGGTGTGACGTATAAATTTAGGAAAGAATCATTTTTCCAATTTCTTCCAAAGCAACACAACTTAATTGCTACTATTGTGTGGAAAGTTAATATACATTCCTAATTATATACCCCAATCAAGAAACCAGCCTCATGCTTTCAGCCATTTCTGGCCCTTTTTGCTATCAAAAGTGTTTGCCAACCCCTGCTCGAGAACACTGGAAAAAGGAAGCGCTCGTTCTGCTCCTTCTGCGCGAGTAATTTGCAACCGCTTTCACCCCTGTGCCTCGATTGTGTGTTTGTGCGTACGCAATAAACGAATCGTTTTTCCCTACCCTTACCTTTATTAGAGTGTCTATGGCTTCAAATAAATTACCTCAATTGCGCCTGCGGTACCTGCGGCCCAGTGTTTTAACGCAGCGCAGCAAATGAAAAACACAAACCCCGAGTGAGAACACCTCCTCTAGTGGGCGCGCGATCGCGCACACGCCCATACAGAAGAATCTTGCTCACATCGACTCATCCACGGACACGCGGGAAAGCCCGCCCGCCCCGCCTAATGGATCGTTAAAAGTGGAAGCTACTTTGAATGGCTAGCTGAGGCGAATATTGATTTATGCGCTAACGGTAACGGCGGCTCAGCATTTTGGGGGTAAGCCCCGTAAGCAGGAAGTGGAAAAGTCTCACCTTTTCCCAACCCCCCCCCCCCATTTCCACCCGCCCCCCATTCGCCCCCGGGAACGGCCCGTTGCAATCTCCTGCAGCTGTTAATGGGCTTTAGCACCGGGACGCTGCAACAGGGAAATTATTGGCTCGTACTGTTTTCCAATTCCAATTGCGCACACCTTAACGAAAGAGCGCGCGAGAAAGAGAGACAGCGAGAGAGAGAAACAACTGTTTTTTAAAAGCTTACACGCACTCAATGCGTAACTGTTGTGCGCTGGAAAGAGAAACATATTTACAAAATAATAACCCACTGTAGAGACGACGAGCGTAAATAACAAGCTGCGATGTTTGCTGCACTGTTTCCTCCATCGCTCACCTCATGGTGACAATTTCCGGCACGCGATTTGTCGGGGGTCACACACAAACACACGGCATTGCGTCACGAATGGATTTGTCACATTTCGAAGATCTCTTCAAATTCAATTCCCAACCGTCTCCGAAATAGTACCCCTCTACGGGGAAAGCAAACAATTACGAGATACTTACGCTTCACGGATGGAATCTGCGCGCCATGTGTGAAAGTTGTTATTGTCTGTGGAGAAAGAGAGAGAGAGAGAGAGAGGGATGAAAACAAACGCATTAGAGAGAGGGATAGTTGGATCAGAAAAACATCGCTAATAGATAAATGCCGTCGTCGTCGTCGTCGTCGGAGCAAAACAAAAAACGCACTCACACAAACGCGTGCGGATACGGAAAAAGTGAAGGAAAACTCCCCGGCGACTGACGTAGACAATTAATTATTCCGGAACAACCCCTGTACAAGACGCGCGCGAAGTGTTAGTGTCGAAAGATGCCCGATAAGATTGTCGTGTCCACCGACGATGTGAATGCGAAAAAAGCAGATACAAAGGTGACCATTTATTTCTTCTCCTCGAAGATCGGCTTCGCAAACCCCTCCTCGGTGAAGGTCTCCCGCCTGGCAGCGCGACAAGGGGTCCATCTTCAACGCTGAATGGGGTGATAAATTTGCGTATGTGTCCGTTGATTCGTTAGAAATTATGAGACACCAACTCGCGGCACGGTCCAGCACATTACGCGAGAATAATGGCCGGGCCGAGTTGAGTCCGGGTTATGTCGTGCGCCTTTTTTTTTTGTTTTTGAAAGTAGAAAAACAACTTCTTGTGTTGTGTGGTTGGCGGTGCACTCGAAGTGAACGGAAAGACCGATCGAACCGCCCGATCCGCGGCACAATGGAGCACACACCGACTTCGGGCGGGCTTACGGCGGTGAGTTCTTGCCCGACATGCCAGACGCGGTCGCGATACTTATCGGGTCTCGAGCCCGTTCACGACGGTCCGCCCGCTTACAGCTAACGCCCGAGCTAAGAGACTCGAGTCGACCCGCAAGCCTTAGGGCCCCTTCCTTTGTAACATTTCAACGCGCCTCAACTTTGTTTGCTTTTTACCTCGCAACGACCGAGCGGGCCAAGCCCCGACTTATCGTATGTGAGTGGCGTTTTTCACGTGGATATGTCAAAGTACCAGGTCGACCCTTGCAGCTAACGGTACCTTCGGTGCCGGGCCGAATGGCCCAAGGTTCTGGGTCATGCGCGCCTGGAGTCGCCGGGAACACGGACGGACATCACCCGTCCGAAATGCAGCCGTCACGACTTCTCGCCCAGAAGTAAGGCGAATTAAAGTAATAACAATAATAGTAGCAGTGGATGCGGAGAGAAAATAAATTGTTGGTAGCCGTTCCATTGCGGTGCTGAAGCCCCCACACAGGGACAGACATCCCCAATTTACCCGACATTCCTTACGCCGACACGCGGAATACGACACGTTCGATTCTGCGCCGAACGTCTGTAATTTCTGCTTTACGCAGCTCAGCCTCCCCTCGACAGGATGTCGCAGCAACGGGCGAGAGACGCGATCGGTGCCCGCCCGGTAAAGGTCACCGCGGCACAGTCCACAGCACGACCCGTTTGTCCATTGTGGTTGGTGTAAACGGTTGAAAATTACGCCAACGGCTAATTGCACTTCCCGGTGGTGATGCTGGCGGTGTTGGACTGCATGCGAGCATGAGTTGCCTCTTCGGGCAGCACCGAAGAGAACAGTTAGAATAATGAATGCACACACACACACGCATACATGCACACAGACACACATGACTCATCAAATTTTTGCAACCTACCGACCGAACGTCCGAACCGGACAATGCACAGTGGGCAAAGCTCGCCATACAAATGTTGGGATAAACATCTCTGGAATCGCTGTGTTCAATGATATAACATGCGTGTGTTTTGTTTGTGAATTGTCAGTGTTTTCCAGAGGGATATCACTATGCAAGTTCTTTGTGATATGAAATCTCTTTCATTTAACAAGATTTAAAGACAGTTCGTATTATAGCTATAGTTGCCCATTCTTCCACAAGGTGAAGTCTTCTACAAGTGACATCAAGCCCATCAAGATATGTCTTCTGCATGTCTTCTGTTCGGTGATGTTGCTATTAGTGTAGTTACTTTCAAGTACAACAGTCACATGTTTGTTCAACTTAACATAAATTACAACAAACTTTGCCCCTAGATACAAGAACATCATCAAAACTGGATAACTTGACGGGTAGGTGGATATAATTCTTAGAGTTTGTCTTAGACTCTTCCAATATCTCCAATCTTCCAAGAAAATTCATGCGCCAAACAGATAACCCTCCATTCCCAGTGTGCCTATGCCAAAGAACGGGTTGGGCGAAATCGTTGGAAAGAGATGGGCAACAGGCACGTCGGTTGTGCCTCTCCGACTCCGGAAGAACCAGTCCTCTGGCGCACGGACAACAATAGTCTCGCCCGGGGCGTTCTGGTGTGAGACCGTGAAAGCACGTGAACGGCCATAAACACACCGAGACGAAGGGCCGAGAAAGAGAGAGGACGACGGCAAACAACCCTTGAACGGAGGCCAGCTGTTCACTTACGTAATGTATAACAATGTAGCCAATTTGCATCAAGGTGGCATGGCCACATGCACCACAGCGTACCGTGCACAAAGTGTCTCCGGAGCGAGACGCGCAACATCTTTTTTATCGCCTTTGCCGCAGACGGGGCGAACTCATTCTGGCGAACTCATTACACCCCATGCCGGGCGGTGACGGCCACTGCCCACCACGCTCGTGCGCATACAATTATGGCCGATACGGTTTAGTTTCGCAGTCGGTTGCCTGAAGTTTTCATTTCACGGGGGCTTAACTGAAGCTGAAGTCACTCCTGGGGAGAACGGCTCCAGAACATCTTCTCTCCACCCCCCGTAGGAGGTGAGTTAATGTAGACGTTCTAGCTCACCAGTGCACGCTCAGCAGCGTGTCAGGTTGCGTCAGTGTGTATTATCTAACGACCCACGGGATCCGATAATAGTCCAACTCGGAGTGACAGCGCTCCAAGAACGACCCGTAAAAGGAGGCGAACTTTGGAATTGGAATCTGCCGCTTTCCCACCGCCAGCTCGTCATTGTGACGCACGGACACGTCATCCATCAGGCGGGCGCAGGTCCAAATTCGCCTGCATTCCACCGCTGACCGCGTGTTGATAAACATCGCGTATCAAAATATGGATCGAATTCTCCTGTCAAGCCGGCCAACTCCGGACAACTCCCAACTCGCAACAGTGCTTAATCTTCTCCGTCATTGTCATGCCCTACTTTCGAACAGGTTACACGCGCCGAATTCTCGCCCAATCTTCGCGGCGCGTGTAGGGGTTTCCTTTTTTTGCAACGTAATCGTCTCTGGCTCGGATCGGGCCGACGCGCCCACAAAGAAAGGCCGTAAAGGCCGTTCCTAACCTTGCCCTTGCGCACGTTCGGTGTAGACCGTATCATTTACATATCAAGCCCGGGCGTTGGTAGCGAGCAGGAAGCGATCTAACACACCGCACCCGTGTGGAAGCCCACGACCGTCGCGTGGAACGCATTCCAGTCACGGGAGACTCCCGACGTCTCGACAAGCGCGACAGGCGACGAACGCTTTTATTTCATCCCGGGAGCTAATCGACGGTTCGGTACATGATGCAATGCTCTGCCCGGGGCAGACTTGCGGCATCGGCTGCTGCTGTAGCTCGTTTGCCAAAACGACCACCCCGATCCGTCCGGTGGGATGGTGGTGGGGCAGGTTTCTTGACGTCCGCATGATTGGGTCTCAATCGTGCGACCGAAGCCGGAGCCGGTCGTCGCCGGAGCGACGTCTCGGATTGATCATTATCGTTCGAATGCGCGGTCGCTGCAGTTCCGCGCGCGGTCCGCGGAATGCTTATCGTCGTCCCGGGACAACGGGACAACTTCTGCTGTGCCGGTTTACTGTTAGCGCTGCCGCGATGGGTGGTGCCGTCTTCGGCTTGGGTGATGAGCTTGACTTAATTGACGTTACAAGACGATCGATTCGGCTCGGACACGCAACCGGAAATTAAAACTACACACACACACACACACATGCGCGCGCGCGCTCGCGCAGTCTAGCAACGTTGGTGCCGGTGTGATGGTGGAAGTTTGGATGAGGAGTTCCCAAAATATGGGCCAACGGCTCTTTCGAGCAGCCGAAACCGAGTCGAAATCGAATACTCACCAAAATGTACAGTATCGTGCTAACTATCGAGTGTTTCTCCATGTTGATTTCATTGAGGTGTGTCTGAAACGAGAAAAGGGCGTTTAAATTAGTGTTGAAATTGTTTTTAAATACGTGCCTTACAAGACGGAAATCGGTGTATCGCTTTAGAGAGAAAGTAACAAACAGGAAGTATTCACTCCGAACGGAAAGAAAAGCTGATCATTTTCCACTTTAAGCTGTATTAATTCCTCTGCTTGAGAGGGTGAGAAGGATGCCATTTCTAAAGCTCCACTTTTCAGTACCATCGTATTAGAAAATTTTGGAACGGATTGTTTCCGTCTTCTTTAAAAAAAAGCATGCACTCACAGAATGTTTATGTTAATCGGGATGTTCATTTTGCTTTCGATTCCCATTTTTAGACTTCAATAGTGGAGGTGAAAACGAACCTGTTCGGTGTAACCTGATTCCTTCGCAGCAAATATTCTGCAGCTGCTCAGCTCGGAGACTTATTTTATTGCTTTCGAATCAAACGAGTGATAAATTTTATTTTGCAAACCCGCTTATTTCTTGATTGGAAGAACCAGTTTCTGCAGCAGATTTGCATTGCAAAAGATCGCTGGAGGAAGCGCCGAGATGAGATCATCGCAAAAATTTCACCCATTCGATCGGTGCGTGATCGTTCCTTCAAACGCAAGCTTTCTTCGTATCGCAAGACGCGGAACCGGGTTTTGTCATCAACAGCAACGGGTATCGCAACGAGCCGGAAATGATTCCAACGCGTCGCACACGACGAACATAACGCTTTTCTTCCTCACACACACACACACACACACACACACACACACACACACACGCACGAACCGGTTCCGAATCGATCGGAACCGGGCTCCGGTGTGCCACATTCGGAAAACTAGGAAATAGGAAACGCATCGGCATTTCTTTGGCGGGTGCTGCAGGTGGCTCCCATCGCCACCCGGTCGATTCATTTCATTACGCTTCCGTTTTTCCGCATTTCGCGTAGCAAGCAGCGCACCCGGCCGGCTCAGTTTGAATCGGAAGCGTTCGCATCGGTTACGGATGGCGGGCAGGATTCGTTCGCTTGCTGCTGCTGCTGCTTGTGGTGGAAATTTATGCAAAAAACCTTGCACCCGCACCCCCGTACGTATGCTTTCACCTTTTCTTTTTCCACCTTATTTAGCGCTGCGCATCATCTTCAGCAATGATCATGCACGCGTGCGTGTACTTGTGGAAAGGAAGGGAAAGAAAGAAAAAAGGCCCACAACGGCTTGACGTAACAGCACCGTGCAAACGCAAGAAACGCAAACAAAGTGGCTGACACCCGGCCAGATGGAGGTTACGTGTGTTGCCAGACCGGACAAGTGGAAGTAGTTGCAGCATCATTAGCATCGATCTTTCAATTTGTGTTGTGAACGGGGTAAAAAAAATGGTGGCATAGAGGAAGTGAATGTAGGTGACGATGGCACGAGAAAAACGGGCAATATTTTCACGCATTTCTCATGCTGCGGAGTTGGCTTTTTTAATCTATTTTTCCTTCGAACGTTCCGCTTTCACACCGTAGAACGGAGGCTTTGCTTTCAAGGCGACGGGCGAGTTTGTTCTTCACCTCAAAACGGTGCTCAATTTATTACCGCGTTGAAAACGAGCGGAAAGTAAGCGAGACGCGATTTGGACCGAGCGCGATATAAATCATTCGCTTGGAGGGTGGAGATTTAAACGAGTACCAGTACCCCGTACTCCTGACGCGACCAATAAATCATCGACAAAGTCGGCCCAAACACCCTCACAGTCGGGATTCGTGATTCGCGATCCGATCAAGCTCGCTCTGCGGCTGACCTCAGAAACAGCACGAATCGCTGGCCGCTGGCCGCTTTGAAGCGGTTTTAAGTTAACATTCGAACTCAAAAGCTACGTTCGCTTGCAGACTGGATCGATTCATTCCCAAAAGGGACCACCTCGTGCGTACCGCGAAAAGGTTCGTGTCTTGTCGCGGCGCGCAACTCCAACGTTGTTGCTCGCCGGTCTAGAGCGCTCGTGCTATTTCTTCCTTCTCCTAGTAAGGCATGCCGTGGCGTATGAAAATTAGCCTCACGGTATGTGCGCGATTGCATGAGACACGCCCAACCGATAGACAAGACCCGAGGTGATTAACCCTCGGCGTCTCGGCGGGAGTTACGGATGCCAGAAAATTATGCGTCTTTATGTGTGATTTAGTATGGCGAGCTGACGACGACATGGCTCGCATTTTACGCAAGTAGATCGATCAAACGCATGCGTAATCGTCAACGTATCGTATCGTGGCATGATTAAACGAGCGTTACCTCGCACGATCCGGTGAAAGGTGGCCCGATGTGGGTGGTTTTAGCAAAAATCGCAACAAACTGCGTTGTGGCACGTGAAGAAAAGATAATTTCGCAAACAAAATGCCCGCTGTTTTGCTTTTGCTCGTAAATTCCACCGAACAAATCACCGCCCCATATTAGATGCACCTTTGAATAAAACCCGCAGCGAGGGTGGAGAAGAAATTGCATTTTAAATGCATACTAGCAGCAACAGCAATAGCAGGAGTGCGAATACGAAAGAGATTTACGAATGCGTGAAAGTGAAAGGGGTTTTTTGTTTCAGCGAGGCACCGACTGGAACGGACCGCCGGAGATTAGCCACCGTAAGGCCGGGCTGCCGACACGGGTGGAGTTTGTTTGGTGGCGGTTCCGGACGCCGGTCGCCGGACGGACGGATGGGGCGATGTATTCAATTTTCACCCTCGTCGTTCGAAGAAAATCGGTAAAACAATTCGCTTCATTCGGTCGTTATTTTGTGGCCGTTTTTGTTGGCTAGTTTGCTTTGCTACGGTGCGGAGAAGATCGGCGGAGATCTGTGTGTGTGTACAAAGGAGAAGGAGGAGCAGGAATGACGTTCGCTAAGTGATTTTCGTTACGTAAGGCAGCTTGTGTTTCTCCAATTGTGACAAACTTGTTTGTTTGCTTTTTTTTGTGCGGTGGGAGGTTTGTTAATGCAACTGGCGATCTTCGGTAGTGATTTGATTAGTTTAATTTATCTGCGTTGTCATCGTTCAATCGCTGGCTTTCGAATGGTTGTACAACAAGGCTTAAGGTGTTTTCATTTACATAATTAGGGATGAGTTCATCAACACCTTTCTATTTGAATTCTGCCATGTTTGCTTGATTAATTGCCTTCAAAATTTCGACATAATATTTAGCTTAATTGAGTTCCATTATCATAATTTTATGATATCTTTTCTTACACTGTTTTCATGCTGCAATTTGTGCTATATTTATTGATTTACTTGTTTTTATGCCTATTTTCTGTTATATAAACATCTAAACATATATTCCAAACGTATTTTAGTCAAATTTTGCATGATTGTTTGAAATACGATATCAACTTCGGGTTGAGTTGATATAATATTGATTATATTGACTTTTTTATGTAAGTGTTTATTTTCAAGACATATATTAAATAAATCTTCACTATCGATCTATTCAATGCATTGAAAAGATGAAGAGAGTTGGAATAAAACTAAAACTAATGAAAAAAAAAACAAAAACCTAATTCAATCGTGCTTCTCTCTCATGTTCTACTATTTGCTGCGAAAAGTAAAAGCCTAATGGTCGGACGCTTTGAAGCGACCGAAAGCAAAATTAACTTGTTATTCAACACACCACAAATGCCACACCACAATGTACTTTCCGCAGACACTTGATCAATTATCGGACCTCAGCATCTCAGCGAAACGGAGGGCGAAGAAGGCAAGAAGCAAAACAAAAAAATCACGACACAAACCAACCCACCGCTGCGCCATTATTGACATTTTCCGCCCGGCTTCAAAGTAAGTTCGTTGTTTGCAGAAGCGCAAAAGTAATACGCACGGCGCACCGCAGCATCTTTAATACAAACGCTCCCAAATTGCCGTGCGAATCGCGCCGCCTGGACGGGTCGTTCTGATCTATCCGTCCCGCTCGCCGGTAGCTGCGGCCGTCCGGCGACCCTGTTCCGACGCCGTGTGCCATCGCCCTATAAAGCGGGACCCCCGGGACCCGTTCAATGTCAATTTTAAACATAATTATGATGTGATTTTGCCACGAGATGAGATAATCGTAGCAGCCCGGGAGTTGCTGCGCGGGCTCGGGAGCGTGCACGCGCACGGGCACGCTTTAAGGCCTTAATTGTCGGCGAGAGTGAAGTGCGCCCGATGGCGGAGGAGACGGTATTTTTTTGTCCACAAAACATTAACCGGCGTCCGCACTTCTTTCGCGGCCGTGCGTAGCGGCTAAAAATAATGCCACTGCCAACTTGGATGATGGACCGGGCCCGGACCCACCAGCCAGTGGCCTTTTCGTGGCTTTGGGCTCTTTTCTTTAATCATTGTGGCATTTCTGTCACAGCTGAAACTGCTCATAGAAACAAAGATAGAAAGAGAGGGAAAGAGAGACAAAAAAGAAGGAGAGATCCACGAAGCAATGCTTTCTTAACGATCGCGATCTTTGTGTTTCCCCTTCGCCGGGTGGCCTTTAACTTTGGTTGGAGCTTGTGGAGCTTCTTTCACGGCGCGCTCATCTGAAGAAGATGACGTCTTTTATTGTGTGCGTTTAGTTAAACACACATTGGATCACAATTAAAAAGGAATTCTGAATATTCTAGTTGTTATTATTGTAATACTATAATTTTTATATTTCGTATTTTATTTCATATGCATACATTGATATATTTTCCGAGTTGAATTTTGTTTTGCATACTTTGTCCTATATAATGGCGTTTTGTTATACTTAAAGACTTGAGAAACATGGACAGCATCAATTTTGTAAACCCACAGAACTCAAATAATTGTTAATTTGTCTTGGAAACCATTTTCAATGTGATAATGATGCATTCAATTTCAGTTTCTACATGAATTTCACCATGGTTCTTCTTTATAAACAAGGTATTTCTTTAATACATCTTTTATCTACTCTGATATTACTATAATACAGCGTTTATATGAAGATGTATGGTCAGAAATTTCAAATGGATGAAAATCGTAGTGGAACGCATTTCTACATTTTTTTTATGCAGGATCAGAAGGATGAAGAAATTTCGTTTTAAATTTAAATATTGCATGTATTGATACAATATTCATACGGTTTTATCGTCTATTAATTAATTGATATTTTTATATGAATATGATAAACGGTTGCAATTATATTTTCTTGTTCAAGTAGTCGAAACCACAATCTGAACACTAGATTAGAAATCCAAAGCAGCAGAGCATTTATTCGCTCTACCTTAAAAATGCTCCGGAGGCCTTCCCTCTTTTATCTTTGAAATTCTACTTGTTCTTACAAACCATTGCAGTATCTCATATATGATCAATGCCACAACTATTACCTCAGAGTCTTCACAAATTTGGCTCAGGAATCAATCGATCAATACCTCTGCAAAGTCGATAAACGCGCCTCAAATAAACCATCCAATCAAACAATACAGTATGAACAGAGCGCAAAGCACCGCGGAAGTTTGCGGCAATCGCTTCCTCTTCCATCGATCCAACGCGCTCGGCGCACGATCCGGATGGATGACTCCCCGGTACGGCCCGGCGAGGCATTGTTGGACGTCCGCGGGACCCGCGAGAGACGCCGAGCGTTAAGATTTATTACATCACTGTCGCGACGTTTGACGCTGATGGATCGATCGCGGCATGGTATCCCGCGCATGGGCCGCCGTTGCTATTTATTCCCCATCGGCTGGTGCCCGGCTGCATAATTACGGCCCCGTTGCGGCGTTCGGGCGTGCATAAGCAGCAGGCGGGCTAACAGTACTTACGGCGGCCGCCCGCGAAACCGCGCGGCCGGTTTAATCGATCGGCAGCGAAAAGGTGGGGCGATCGTTGATTAATGCACCGACCCGGCGGCTCTGGTCGCCCCGGAGGCATCGGATTCTACAATTAGCATTCTTTGCGTCCCTTTCTCCTCGTTAGAAGGTGACGCCACAAAATGGTGCCACCGGTGTCTGAGCCTGTGTGTGTTTGTCCCGTTCGACCGGCGCGTCCGGTTTCCGCAGTGTTAATCGCACGATGAGGTGAGACATTGATTGGTAATAAAAGATTATGAAAAAAAAGCACATGCACAAACATCCCGGATCAGCACGACGCACTGACATGCAAACAGCTTCCTTTCGGGAAGACGAACACAAAAACACGGGCGGCTCGGAATAACGATGATGATGACATAATTGCTGATCTCATCGGACAAACCCGCTCTCGGTGGGGAGCAAATCTTTCACAGTGTGGATCGCTTTCAATCGGCCAAATTTGCGCACTGCAAAGCGGAGATTTGTTACTCACCGGCCAAGCGACGAACCGAAAATTGCTTCCAATTTTGAAGCAAATTTGATCGTTTTGCCTGATCGTCTCCATCAGCGGTAAGCGGTGAGCGGTAAAAGGCTGTTTGCAAGCATTATTTGCTCACCTTAGCACCGCAAAATTGTTCGCCAAAATGGTGGTGCGCATTTCGTCAACCCAGATCAAACACGGACGCTCTGATCTGATTGCCGATTGCTCATTCGCTCGCTTTCCACTGTTCGCAAACGTGACACCTTTATGGGTTGCGTAATGGACTGCACACACACAACCAGACACACTTGGGTCCCCAAAACAGGTCCCCCAAAAAAGGGCGTCCATTTAATGATACCTCCTAGCGTGGCGTGCCCGCACAATGGATAAGCCCCTCCACCCTGAAGAAACCCAAAAACCAGATCGCGTCAAGATGACCTCGCCGGCTGGGTCGTTTACACGCCGCTTGAAGCGGAATCGTGCGGAGCTGCCAAAAGTGGGTCGCCTTCGGATGACTTTACAAAAGGCGAAATACACCGGCCGCAACGGTCGCAATCATAATGAGGGTAAAAATCCACAATTCATCCACGCCCGCATAGCCGGTGACCTTCTACGGCTGTGAGTTCTGCCTCTCGCGCTCGCCACTATGGTCACCCGGTTCGTGCGCGTGAACTGTCCGCTGGACCGGGCAAATGTATTCAATCTTCCCCGTGAATCCGTCCTAATTTGGCTAGATTGCGCCGATAGTCGTTCCCGGGTGGTGATGAGAATTTCGGTCTAATTAAATCCGTTAGGTTCTCCTTTGTGTTTGGCGTGTAGCCAGTGCAAAACGGTGGTTTGTACGATGCGCGAAGAAACGATATTGAGCTCGTCGTTACCCACTTTCTCGGGTGGGTGACTCTTCAAAAAGCGAGTACCTAGAGGAAGGATTCTTGCCGTGCTTTTCAAAAGAGGTTCGTCGCCTGCTGCAGTCGAGCGCTCGATCGCTCGTACGCCACAGGCAGGCGCAAAGACGCAAACGTGTGTCCAACGGGCAAACCGATACAGCCTCCCGCCACGGACCGATCCGGTGATTGTATGTTAATTGCACGATACAAAGACGGCCCAAACCACCAACAACATGCCAAGATGGTGGGAGAGAATGGACCCAAAGAGAAAAAAAAACAACAACCCAAAACCAGCCGCAAAACTATCTCGACGAGATCTCGGTGGCCGTGGCCGGTTCTGTTGCTACACAGCCACCACAGCGAATTGTTAATCCCCCCACTCTCCAGGAAAAGCTTTTCGGCCATCGGCAGCGGTGCTGTTGAAGCGGCCAATTTCGACGCGCAACAAGAGATTTCGAGTAGGGTAATATGCTGAACGCGTGGAGTACCCATGCAGGAGTATGCAGCGCAAAAATCGCTCGAAGGAGAATCGGGCATGGTTCTAACTCGCGGGCTCTTAATAGGGCGCATAATCAGGCGCGTGTTTACCCCGCGAGAAGGAGTTCGGGTTGTTGTTATAAGTGTGGCAAAAACGCAACACACACACCCATTCAAAACGCACAAAAAGAGAAAGAAGTCCCTTCTTTCTAACTGTACCGTGGCTCTGATTTGGAGGGTTGGGTGCTCTAGGGCGCCGTGAAGTTTGGAAGGTATTTTAAGCACGGGCATGATAATTGCCTGCTTGGTGGTGCGTCTGCGAGCACCTATCGATCGATCGTCATCCCGCGATGACGTTGGTGCGATCGAGAATGAACCGTTGTGCGTGAAATTGATCTCAAAACTAGATCAATACGGAGTACTGTTAGTAAGGGAGGGGCTCTCCATTGAGCTTGGGCGTAATTGCGTAAGCGACGAACCTTCTCCACCGTGAGTCGTCTTCTATATAGTTATAAAATTAGTCACGTAATAATGGTGAAGAGAAATATTTCACAGGATCACCATAAACCATTAGGCAAAGGAAGCCACGATAAGCCAACGAAATAACTTTCCACTCACCAATCAAAGAACATAACTCATGATCTAACGCCCGTCCAAAGATGGCCGACAACTTCATCGTACGCGCATTCGGGCGGCGGAAGCGCTATCGTAGTGCCTTCGGGTGCATTTGCATAGAATTCCCATTTCATGCTAGCACCACCTTCGCGACAAAATCCCCGCAAGAATTCTGACGAAAGCATAATTAATTGATATGCAACCCGTTAGAAGCCTGAGCGCGGGCGCGCGCGAGCGGATAAGAAATGTGTCACCGGCGAACGCTTCCAACACTAACACTCGCCCAGCGGAACGTGATGAATCGTGGCGATGGAAGAATTTAATCAAAGATTAACGAACGCCATAATTATATTGCTCCCTTTTGGCTTAGAGACCGCAAGTTCTCTCTCTCTGTCTTTCTCTCTCGCTAGTCGAGTTCTGCGCGCGTTCTAATTGATTTCTTCTTCTATTCCGCCTACTTCTGCGAGCCAGTTCTTCTGCTCTCATTTCAATCCGGCACCGGACGGAACCGGCGGGCCGCGGCTCGATTCATTATAAATTTAAATATTTGCCAAATTGTTGTGATTTGGAAATTTCGCACCGACGGCGGCCTAGAAATCAACGCGCGCGGCCGGATGTTGGACGTTTGCGGAATGGGTAGATAAATTCAATCTCCCGTTCTGCTGCGAGCGTCCTCGCCAATGGAACCCAATGCAAGACGGATCCGACCGGCAAAAGGGAGCGAAATTATTGGTTTCGATTCCAGCTCCGGCTGCTCGCTCGATCGACTGGGCAGTTCGTCGCAGGGCAAACTATAATTTGTTAAGTTTACAACATTCGCAACACTCTGCTGCGGGGCGCATCCCGTGTTTCGGCTAGTAACTGGGCCACGTCCTAATGAGCATTCGGACGCGCACTTAAGAACACGGCGGGCCGGTGGCCCTAACCATTAATAATGCGGTCGAAACGGAACGCATGATCGGTTCGTGACCGACTGCCGTAGGTGGAACCGATAGACAACCGGCCCGGCGCGGCCCGCGTCAGCTCCGAGCACCGCGAGTTTATCGTTAATTTGAACTGACCCATTTTAAGATTTCCCGGCGAAGAGAGAGAGAGAGAAAGAGAGTGTGCAGTTCGACCTTCCCGGTCGAATCGATGACGATCGATCGGTACGATTAAAACCTTTTTTTGTTGTTGTTGTTGTTGTTCGCTGCTTCTTCTCGGTCGAGGCGGGCGCAGGCGTCGATGGCTTTGAAGTTTGAAGGAGGAAGCAATAATTAACCGCGAAACGTGCGCACGATGCGAGGCGGCGATCGGAGTCACCGATCAGGGAGTGATGCATCGAATTGATTCGAAAATTGCTCCGTCCTCGTTGGGTGAGTCGTGGGTGGGAGTTCGGCGTTCCAGTCAGTTTGTGAAGCGTCCGGAGGATAGCTCCACTAGCTTTGTTTCTATTCATTTAAGTTAAACCTATTCTAACTTGGAGGTGATTTTTATTCCGTCTCTTATTGCGCCGGCATTTAAGTCTCTCGCTTATCACAACGCCTGCCTGGGATTATTAAATCCCGTAAGAGTGCAATAAACTTCCACGGGTACCTAGCCCACTATCTCACCGCTTCACGCCACGCCTGCACTCCCAAGGTCTCGCTCGGCCGTTTCGGAAAGAATTTTTTTTCTCCCGCCGCGATCACCACCCCCTGGAATGTGCTGGCAGCTGGTGAAAGCTTTCACGTGATAGCCCGGCGTGCTCGGGAGATTTACCAAAATAGAAAAATAAAAATAAAAACAAACTAGCGGTACCAACTAGCCGGCAGCGATCCCCCGCCAAGCCCGAGAGCATCCCGATTGGGAAATCGAATTTCAATGTATTTTCCATTTGCCCATTCGGCCGCGATAGATACGCGCAGCGCACCCGAGAGGGTGGCTACCCTTCTTTACGTTACGCTCTCACACGCATGTTGCCCTCTGCCGGACGCACGCACGCACGCACGCACACACACAGGTCATCTTTTAATGCGCACCTAGATGAGCATGAAAACAGCACGTTTGCTTTCAATGACCTCGGCGGTGGCGGCGGCCCGCACGCCGAGATGTAACGGATTCTTGACTCCGAAAGCCACAGCGAGCGCGCTAGGTGCATGTGAGTTTGTATGGGTTTTTGCTTCTTCTTCTGTCTGTGCCGCAGAGTTTTCCAACTTCACACAGTTGCGTGCACCTACACACATACGCGCGTGTGTTGTTTTTGGCATGCTGGTATGAATAGTTTTGAGGTCGAAGCTTTTCCTCCGATCGGTTGCAGAGGGTTCGGGTTCAAACCGCGTGCTGGTTTCTTTTTTTTATCGTGGCATTAGGTTACTTTGCGAGACGATTCGAGCGAAAATTGGGATGCTCGCGCGAAGTCCATTGAAATGATGGTTAAAATGTTGATTAAAGCGCTATAAAGGCACTTCAAATCAAATAATTTAAGTAAGCGACGAACCCCCAATAGAAGTCTCTCCTAACAGGTACGAAAGACTCAAATCTAGTAAGCGACGAACCCATGTAGATGTGACTCACATTTGCACAAAATACCCAGATCTAGTAAGCGACGAAATGCCTCACATATGTACGAAAGACTCAAATGTAGCAGGCGACGAACCTGAATTCAAAAAATCGGTTTATTCGATCATGCTGTTTAAAAATGAAGAAAAACACTTTATTCCACACAGAATGCTTGCAATTGAAGGTAATAAACTTCCCAAGCGCAGTGCAGTATTGAAACATGTAGGCACTTCGGATCCAAACCGTGCCGAAAAGTACAACCTTTTTTTAAGAAACACACAGTGGTCATGGTGTAAGCAAAATCACCATCCATTCCCATTGAAACGTTGGCTTCTCGTTCGTTTTTGCGAATTACCTTCTCATTTCTTAGTCAGCCCCTGAGCATCGGCCACGTCCATCAGAGAGGCAATTCGCAATTTTCTTCACCACACGGCCCTCCCTCCCCCCACCGGGTTGTTTTGTTTCCGACGCGTAATGAAATTAACGCAATCAACATCCACTCCACTCCGCAGCTGGCGGCGGCGGCCCGTTCCGAATCCGCGCTGGGGGTTTGTGCGTTGCGTGCAAATGAAGTAATTGTGGAGGCACGATTATTCTTGGCTGCGATCGAAATGATCTAAGCTTTCGGGCGCGCATTATTCGCGTTCGCGCCGCGTTGCCTACCGCCTACTCGCGCACAGCAATGAGTATGTGTGCGTGAGAGACAGTAAAAGAAGGCGAGAGGTCACAGACCAGGCATAGGAGTCAGAAGCGCAGGCCACGTCGCTTTTAAATGCATCTCCTCCACCGCACCGTGACGGAAGTCAGCTGTCGCTGGTGCGCGTGGGTGCACGTGAGCGACGGACGCCTCCACACACGTCTCTAGCGGCTCTAGGCAAAGTGACTTCGCTGCGCCGCGATCGATCGATGACATCATGATGATCGTACCGGAGAAGGCCCCGGAGCAGGGGAAGAGACCGTGAGAGTTGAAGGTTAATCATCGGTGCGACGTAATGTGTCACGTTGAATATAGCGAGCGGCGTCCTTCCCGGGTATGAGCACGGGATGGGGCAAGTTTGTTGCGTACGATAGGATTCTGCGTGGGTTGCCTCGACTCGCCCGCACGCCACGGGAAGCAGACTTATTCTTGTACGCACGAGTACAAGAACGAAACCCATCCAGATCCCATCTATCAAATCGTGTGAGTCATGCGTGGCGAGATCGCAAACGAACAAAAGAATTACGCCATTATAAAGCCCAGCCTGCCTGCCGGAGTGCGAAATAAAGTGCGACTTCGTGAGGTGAGCTTCTATCGTCTTGTTTTTTTTTTTTGTTTCAAACGATTTTCATTAAGAAGTCGTGCACGCAAATTTACCTCACACAACCGTGTCCAGGACGGCTTCACGACTTTGCTATTTAGCCGCGCGCACACCTGCCGTGCGGTTCGTCGTTTATGATCATAACTTTTATGCGATTGCCCCTCGACCTTGCCCTGAAACCCTGAGCGGGTGCTTCAAGTGCTCTGCGTGCTATCTGCTCGAGTTCATGGGAAACTCGCGGCAAACGCCCCATCAAACCGGGAGCGGTGCTAGTGGTGTGTTAAAAGAAGGTTAGTTTTTGCTGGCTTCCCACCTGTACAGTTATGCTTAATTTCCCATTACATAACCTCGATTTTTTTCCTCTCTTTTGCCTCTTGTCTGCTGTGTTCCCAGCGATAAACGGATTAATATTTCCGCGGCAACACACATGCACACTCCGGAACACACATGGCGCAAAAAGGGGAACACGACGACGGCGAGCTAACGGCGCCAAAGGTTAAGTAGAGCGAGGAAAGTGATGCGCCCGATCTGGATTTGTTTAAACGCTGGAACCCGCCGGAAGCGGGAAGCGGAAAACTCCCACCGACCGCGTATGCCGTTATGGCGCCGTGAGGTGTCCGGATCCGGGGCTTTTCGCACGGTTCCCTATCACAGGAGCGCGTTTGTATGGCGTCCCGTTGATAGGGAGAAGAACGTTTTTCGAACACTCAACGGCTCGGAATCGTACGTACTCAGCGTGACTCGTGTCAAAAGCTCCGAATCATCGCTCTAAATGATCACTTCCGGAAGGCTACCAGATTGCTACCTTGAGACAGGTTTTGTGTCGTTTTTTCGGCTTCCTAAAGATAGGAGTGGATCGTGACTGGAACACCGGATCGTCCTCTGAGATCATCCTCAAATTATATCCATGCCAGGCCCGATCGAGCTGTTGCTGCAATTGAGTCACGGTGGGAATATGCAAACAGAGCAACAACAAAAAAACAACCACCCTTGTCCACGGTTCCAACCCGAAACCCAGGAGGCTCTTCCTGGATCGTATCGTAAATTATTAACCACCATGACGGCGTACTTTAGGGATCATTAGCAGGGATCAAGGTAAACGACTAAAATTAGATTTAATAGCAACCAAATAGCCAGTCGTATGTATCTGGGATGTCTTATGCAGGTTTCTTCGTTCGAAGAATTGTGTTCAAATTGATAACTTCGAAATCTTCCGGTAGGGCAAGTTTCATCCAAACTTTAAGAACTAATGGATCTACTCAAATCGATGAAGGTTCATCTTTCAAAAGGGAAGGTTAACATGAGAAATTTTTCATGTATCACAAGAAACTTATTTCGCAAATAATTGGCGAATAGAAGTCAATTTAAATTAAGTCTCAAATCTCAAAATACTTTACTCTTTAAAGTCCTCTTTTTTATCGAATTTAAATCATGTTTGAGTTATGCAATATCATTTACTTCATGACAATTGTTTAATATTGAATTGACATGTTTGTGTTTGTCTCAGTCACAATTGACAACCCTACTGTAATGGTTTTGAAGCTACCTTCGTAGGTTTTGTTCCAAAACCCTTTGAAGGAAGTTTGTGGAATTGTTTTACGACGAATGACACGTTTAACGAGCATGAATCCTTAACCGCTCTGGACTTGTTATCGACTTCAATTTCATATTTTCATCCTTTTCTCCTATTATGGGCAACACTCATGTGCAAACAATTAACATTGTTTAAAGTAGAGTCCATATTTGCCATTGAAATGTCAGAATATTCGATGTACTTTTGAAACTACATGGCTAAACATTTCATTAATTGCCATTTTTCAAGGTTTTCCCGCGTTTAAGCTCGATTTCTTTGAAAGGCCTGTTGTGAGACATTCTAATGAGGTTTATATCGAATTTATTTTAATATAATACACGATCAACCAAGTCGTTTAGTACTTTTAAACTAGCTTGTCGGCCACGCTCTCCGAGTAGCTGGTCAATCTTCAATTCCTCTCAAAACGCGACCGCACATGTCAAAAATTCGAAAGGAAAAAACAACCCTCTCTTAACAACCCCGTGAGTCAACGCGATTGGCAACACGACCCGCTTTGCGATAACCAATAACCATCTGGTCGCGACCACGGCTAGCGGCGCGCGCGAGCGGCCGGAGCTCTCTCGCGAGATACTTACTTTCCACTTTGTCGAGGTTATGCAACGCCTTGCCCAGTGCGCACCAAAAACGAACGGTGATCGATGAGGGCCGACCCGGCGTGTTGGCTCCGTTCGTGCTGTTTGTTCGGGCTCTGCTCTCTGGTTCCACGCCGCTTCCTTTGACGACGGAGCAGAACGTGCGTGGAAGTGCGACGAGAGGAGAAATCCTGTTTCGAGGTGTCCTCCAGCCCTTACTGCTGCTGCTGCTGCCGTTGCTTCACACTAAACACGCTCGAGGCGGCTCCTTTTACGTTCCAAGCACTTATCTGCCGTGTGCACTTTTCTCATGCACCACAACACGCTTGCAGTTGCACACACACACACACGTACGCACGCACACACACACGTACGCACGCTCACTCAACTCAGGATAATGGAGCCGCGCTGATCACCTCACCGCACGCATATTTCTACACATTTCCTTAAGCTGGCCAAAACCCAACAAAGAACAACAGCAACAGCACGCACGCGAGAAAGAGCGAGTGGAAAATAAATATTAAAATTATGAAAAATGGATATTACCACCCGTAAGCAAACGCGCGGAAGATTCTATCACCCCCGTCCGGAGTCCCTCCTCGCCGTCGGAATGGAACGCGCGCGCCCGCCCGCGGAACACACATAGAACCCACGGTTTGCTTACGGTACGGTACACACGCACTGGCACGATCACAGCGACAAAAGCGACGGGTTGAACCACTCGATATCTCGGACACGATCTTCGTCGGCCCCGGCCCCCGGGACACCCCCTGTACGACAAACAAACACGCAATCCAATCCGCCGTGCACCTTCTGCAAGCGACGAACCTCGAACCTCAAGCGATCGCTGACGGATCCATATATTATTCTACACCAGATGTTGTGTGTACGGTGGCTTAAATCTTCCCAATCGCAGCGGGTGACGAAATTAGGCAAGAATGAATTCGCAGACACAATGAAAGGAAACGCAAAACAACGAAAAATAAACTGAAGAATTGAGAAAAAAAACAGAAGAGTCAAACGAACGAAAAAACCATTTTTCTCACAAAGCAAAGAACAGAAAAACCCCTTCTGTGTGGTTTTGCGGGGATGTTGAAACACCGTACCGAACACACACGCACGACATCCGCACAAACACACACGCGGTGGGTACGATCGCGAGAAAACACAGAAAGGAACGAAACGGAACGGAAAAAGGCACACACAACGCACACGGCGATCGACTTACTCTGTACCGCTACGAAGCTACGAACCGAATAAGTTTGTTGCGACGGCACGGGAGACTTCAACGCGCCCGCAGACTGGAATACCTTGAAAAATGTTGTGCCGTTACTATCGTTGTTGCGGGCAGATGGGAAAAGTATTGGCGTTGGGTCGATGGTTAGTTTTCGGATCGTTGTTTATTGTTTCTGTCGAATAATCAAGTGTTTTTATATAATTGAAAGACAAAGTTTTTTTTACCAAAAATATATCAAAACCCAGCTAGCATTATAATTTATAGCATACATTTATAGTGACCCAAGTATTGTAAAGGAATCGGCTGCCTAAACAAGAACTGTTCTATCAACAAAAATGGATAAAAACTTGATTTAGCATAAAAAAAAGTTGCAGTTAGTATATAATTATATTTAAAATATGAGCTAAAATGTTGTTAAAAATACAAAAATTGTACAGAAGAATCAAGTAAAGTTTCCATAGTAGTAGGTCATCTTACATTTTATACTTTTTCGATTAATTACAAAATTTGAATTACGAAAAACAGTCCTTTCCAATGCCAATGTTCTAAAGTTTCACCATTTATATTCATAGTCTTATTAGTTGCAATGAAACTGAGTATGAACAAGGAGTGAATGAATACTTCAAATATATATCGTGCAACATAATAAGCATTAATTGTTAGAAGAAAAAAAATCTGTTGTAAAATCAACAGGAAAACTTCTTGAATCTTTCACTAAAGAAAACATATTTTTTACCATTAAAAATCAATCGCCAGTTGAACAAACAAATAAAAAAAGTTGAGAAGACTAATTCTGTCGCTTTCTGTTCGTTTACCTTTACTCTGCTATTAGTTCATCAACTTCATTTGTATCGAAACGACGTTTAACCGATAAATTTTATAATAATTGCTCTCGCCCTCTAGGAGTTTCTATCATCCCTCTTGCATTCGCTCGAACCTATCCGTCTCTCTCTTTCTTATCTGCTGTCCAAACTCGGCTGCATCTCTCCTTTCCGTCCGCATCAAAGTCAACTGTGCATTTTTTCCCCCCGTTACTGGACACGCTGGTATTGGTGATGGTTGAACGTTGTTTGCCCGCGCATACTATGCACTGTGTGTAGGCTGCTGTTGCGATGTGTGAAGGAATTTGTGTTGAATGAATGTTGGCGCGGTGTATTGGTGTGCTGCGCCGGCACGATCAGCGGGATCAGCGCGCACAGTGGGCTCGCAGTGAATATGCCGCCCCCGAGCCAGTATATTGCGTCCGTTAAGCAAGAATAATTTAATTAGAACATTTTCTAGGTCATCACGGAACAGGCTAAGAACAGAGCTGATGTAGTGTTGTTCTATTACGTACGTTATTACGTGCGCCAGAAACTGTAGTGGTACTTTACGTAAGTCTTTTACCTTAATCAGGTATCTCATTTGCGGGCGGCAATTGCAATTTCGGGGAATTATTCCGTTTGCAACAATCGAACAAATGACCAGCAAGCGGTGATGCAAACGTAATCCTACCACAATGAGGTTTCTTATCATTGAAGCGAAATTGTGCCTAATTTTGCGGTTATTTTGAATCGATTTTTACCGTTGCAATTTTCATTAATTTAAATTCTTGTATTGATCCATTTAAACATGAAATTTTACAAACCCTCCGAATGAAGCAAAGGGCTGCCAAATGATGAGCGATGTAAGCTCATCTTGACCTACAACCCTCAATCAGGTATTGGAAATGCACCGTCTTCTCTTTTGCTTCGAACCGCGTCTCAACCGCAACGCCCGGAGCGTTCATACTTGATCTGAATACTAAATTACTTCTGGGCGGCCGGTGTAGTGTAGTAGCAAAACGATCATCACACGTCATTAGCGCATCCAAACTAATGGGCTTGTGGGTTTGCGGCATTAAGGATCGAAATGGTTTCGCGAGGAGCAAAGGAAACAAAAAACGAACGCACACAAACACATCAAAACCAAAAGTGACCTTAATTCGATCGGCCTAGTAATTAGGAAACTTTTTCTCTCACCGCTACTTTCGTTCTTCAAATGCACGGCGCGATCACAGCGGCGTATATGCAGAAGCTTGTACTCATTAGGCCCAGGCCTGCCCAAGCCGCAGCCAGCTTCAGTTTCCTTCCAATAAAAAGAGAAAAAATCACATAAATAAATACACATAAAGAAACGTGAAGCCCGGGCTATCGCAGAGCAGGAAGAGAAGAAAAAAACATTCAAACGAATCAAACAACATCGCATCGGGCAGCATAATCGGCACAGAAGTAAAAGTGTCCTCATTTAGCCCTCCGTCGAAATGGGTCAGACACCGGCAGACCGCCAACGGCTCAGTGTGGTCATTTGGAAATCCCCGGAGCCAGCGTGCGGCGTGCTCGGGCTCGGGCTGTGTGGCCTTCCGTGTGTTCCGACCCACGCGAGATGCGTTTTCGGGCGCCATTGCTGCAGCCCGGGCCCGGTGCAGCGCAACGCAAACATGTGCACTTTTTCCCCCAACATGGCGCTGCGCTGCCGTAAGACGGTTGTGTGCGTTTGTTGGCGTGTTGGGACGGAAAAACCGGACCTGCAACTCCACATTGCAGCACGAACACAGTGACGCAGCAGATCAGCGCCGTGCAGATCTCGCCGGTTGGAGACAAAGCCCACCGCTCTCGTCGCCCAAGAATGTGCAACAAAGACGGGTTCGGGGTGGTTTCTGGTCTGGGCCGCGTGGGGTCGCAGCAAAACGACGTCAAGCCGTGCCGCCACTGATCGTAAGATTTGCGTGCGATCGTGCTTTTCGTTTCCTTTATGGAGGGGAACTTTACCAGGAAGACCTCGTGCATATGCAACAGATCCGGTGCAAGGAAGAACACACGTCCTCCGTTCTCGGGGGTTCCTTCACCCGCATCGGAATGCAACGCGGTGCAATCGCAACATCGCACCCCGCGCCGGTCGTGGAATGACTAATCGAGCAAACTACAGCTTATCTCTTTCTCGGGCGTAAACGAACATTTTGCACGAAAAGTGGCTATTTTATTGGTCCGGCAGGGGTCGGTTCACAGCGGAAACTGCTGCTATTGCACCGGCGATCCCGAGGCCGCCTCGTCCAGATGCCGAAAGTAGTCCTGCTCGAAGTCGTTCATCTGCTTCGACTGTTCCTGGTTGAAGTGGTGCTTCTTCAGCTGGTCGACGCTCAGCAGCAGCTTCTTGTAGTCGGCCAGAACCTCCGTGCGCTGCTTGCGGAGCTGCCGGATCTGCTTCTCGTACGTGAGCCGCTCCTGGCGGGCGGCGTCGCGAGTTTCCTGAAGAGAAGAGTTTCAAATCGGTTATATTCGGGTGCAATGTTGCTGCCTCATCACATGTCTCTCATATGATTTCATTGCTACATTAGATGATTTGCACGTAGCAATGAGAATTAGATGATCACAACTTTATAGATATGGACTAGCTAGCTTTATAATGGTTAGATCTCTAAGCTCTGAGAAGATCTATGAGCTATAAGATCTTCATCAACATTTCATCTTCGACCTGAATGGATGAGATGAAGCCAGCATCTGAAGGTTCGTTAAGAATTATTAGTGCCAATTATTCAACTCGGCAGTTCTGGACGAATGGCAAATCTGTGCCAAAAACTAGACAAACAGCTTTTGAAGCGTCCAAGATTGTTGATCTCTGTTTAAAACTAGAAGCATATTAATCCGCCAGAAGAACTGTTTCAGTTCTAAAGGGTAAATCTGGAAGCAAAAATACTTATTGCGATGTTGTATTCTGAAGTTTTTGGAAGAAAAAATTCTGAAGTCAGAAAATGAATTTTAATAACTAAAGGCCAGAGCTTGAGTATTGCAAATTATTAATGCGGTATTATTCATAACCCGCATGAACTACCGAAACGACTTTGAATGAGTCATTTGCAATTTTTCTCACGGATGTCATCTCCGACAATAGTGTTGGTGTTTTCTTTGTTTTCCAAAATAATCTTTCGATCGCACAACCCAAATACCACCAAAAAACATCTCCGAAACCGCATTGATCATCTGGTCCATCATCGTTCGGTGATGTTCTCCCGTGTTTTTGTTTCTCTCTGCCCCATTCCTTCACGAAACCGCCAACAAACAAACACTTACGCCGGCCGACGTCAACAAACGTAACACACGGGTACCTTTTCCGAGTCGTTCGCGATGCTCAGCTTGATGCGCAAACTCTCGACCTCCTCCTGCGCCTTGAACAGGCGCTTCTCCTGCGTCTGGTTGGCGTGGGCCAGGTTGCGAATCTCCGACCGCGCACCGTACAGCTCCTTCGCCGCCACGTTCAGCTGGGCGTCCTTTTCCTGGAAACATCAATCAATTGGATGCGTATGTGTGTGTATGAGTGCTGTTTCGTTCTCCACCTCATCTTGATTCTTACCTTGAGCGTTTTGTCCAGCTCCACGTTGCGCTCCTCGTACTTCTTGACCGTCCGCTCGAGCGCACCGTTCTTGGTGAGAAGCTGCTCCTTCACCGCCTCGAGCTGCTTCAGCCGGTCGAGCGCCAAATTTAGATCCTTGACATTCGCCTCGTTCTGCTTCTGGCTCGCTTCGAGCTCGGTCTGAAGGATAGCCACTTTCGACTTGAGGAACCTGGAAGCGTTGGAGAGAAGGTTGGAAGAGCGTTTCTGCGATCGTGAACTTCGCCCGTTACGTACTTGATCAGTCCCTCGGAGCTGATGTTCTTCTTCTCGAGCACCTTCGGTACGACGTCGGCCATGTTTTTGCTGAGGTTGCGCGCGGTCGCAGCTGATGTCACCGATTTGCTCGCGATAAGCATGCCACCACTTCCTACCGTTCCATTGCTTCCCGCTCCACCTCCTCCTCCGATGCAACCGCCCGCCCGCTGCCCGTTGCTTACCTTTCGCTCCACCGAAACCGTCGTGACCTTCACCAGCTGCAGCTGCTGGTTGGTGGCGTTGGTGGCCTGCGTCCGCTCCTCCTGTATCGCGTCGCACCGTATCTCGGTGAGGGTCGTCGTGGTTGAGGCCGGTTCCTGCTCCCCATCGCGGACGACCGCGAAGATAACGGCCGACGAGCCGACGTCACTGTCCGGCTCGTCGTCCGACCCGGGACATCCACCCGGCCCATCCGTCGTGTCGATCGAGGCGCCCAGCTCCGACGAGGAGGACTCGTCGCCGGTGACTCCGGCCACCGCCACATTGTTCAGCTTCTTCATGCCGTGGCGCAGGCGGCGCTTCGTTGTCATCCAGCTGACGTTCTCGTTCAGCTCGAACAGCCCCCGTGACTTGGCGTTTATTTCCTCGTTCAGCCGGAACAGAACGCGTTCCCGCTCGAGCAGCACCGGATCCATCACAAACACATACACACAAACACGCGGCGCGTCACCCAGAACACCGTTGGCCGAAAAAAACCCTGCGAGATCGACCAAGATCAGACCAACCGAACCGTGCACTAAATTTCCGTTTCGACCGACGCCTTCTCAGTGCAAGCGATGCCGCCGACTGCACCGACCAAGTAGACGTTGCTCGGGGGAAAACCGCGCGACCAGGCCGTCGCCGTTGACAACCGACCGGAAAGCCGGTGGTTGCTACGCAATGGTGCGGCGTTCCGGCAAAAATTGTTTATGCCCACCAAACATGCCGGCTACGGCGACCTGTTGATGGGATGGTTGACGAGAACGACGGGTTTTTTTGTTTGGCCTCCCGTGCGTGCCGAGGGTTTGTTGACGCCGGAACATATTCGGAAACGCCAATCGGGGTGATATGTTCACGGAACGGTTGGCGCCCCGGTTCCAGATTCGAGCCAGAAATGGACAAAAACAAACCCTAGTCGAGGCGCTACCCGGTGAAGGGACATCAAAGTTGAAGTCGAAGCGTGTTCTGTGAAGACAGTGATTGGGGAAGGCTATGTTTGTTGTGCGGACGACTTCGAGTGAGGAGAAACGAGTAAGTACAAAATTACAGTCTATTTTATAGTGCGGAATGCTTACTTGCTGGAAACTTTAACTATAATTTGTCTTTTACCATGCAAATTTTAATTGAAACTGGCTAATATTGTGCTAAAGATGTTACTTATTCTTTCTTATATTGAAATCTGATACATTTGGATATAAATTATGTGTTACATTTCCTCTTCATAAGATATGTCTACTGTCAAACATAAAACATTCATTTTTCATTTATTGAACACTCTGAAATGAACAAGTTTCAGTGAAGTTGGAATATCATTGTTTTCTTTACTAGCATTAAATATAGACACATTGTTGGATACATTTTTAAAGCATCGATTTCTTGTTCATAAGTTTGAAATACCTTGATTTTTCGTACCATTTTCTTTACTCTAAATTTCGCCATGGAGTTACAAACAAATCAATTGAACGAAACATTTAGAAAACCTATGATTGCTAAGAGAAACTAATACATGTGACAATCAATATATGAGCCATTCATAAAGCAGCATACGTAATACTCTTGCCTCTTTGGAAAACATGTAGTTGTGTGCCATAAAACAATCATTACCGCCTCACTCATTCCCCAACCCAGCGATGGTTTTCCTTCTGTGTCGCTTATCTAAGGCTCTTATCTTTCGAACGTCTTGTCACTGATTGCACCGCAATCGAAGGTGATGATTTATTGTCTCCGACAGTTGTCTGCTGTACGAAACTCCGCGTCGGATCGTTTGTTCGCCTTCGCGGGAGAAAGCGTTATTAACCCGAACGAAACAGTACTGGCAATAAAGCGGTCATGTACAAATCATCCACCGCGATCATCGTTTGGCTGTTGGCGATTGCGTCGCCCCCAGCGGAGGGACAGCTCGAGCTGGCCAAGAACTACGTCTGTACGGAGGACTTCTGTGACGTGAGTAGACGCGCCAGACTTGATGGCAATCACACCGCAACGACACTCAATTCTCGGTACGCAGAACTACCGCGAAGGCAACGAGTGCGACACGCTGAAGATCGCCTGCCGGGCGCAGAACGCGACGCACAACGGCATCGTGTTCCCGTCGGCGACGCCCTGCTCGTGCTGCAAGACGTGCGTGGAGAATCTGCGCCTCGGCGAGGACTGTTCGGTGGGCGGGCTGGGCTATCCCGTGCCGGCCGGGATCTGCGGTCCGGGGCTGTACTGTAAGGTGGCGGACGGTGACGAACATCCGACGTGTCAACCGAGTGAGTGCGCAATTTTCGGCGGATGCCCGAGCGATCCGGAGTGGGATAACCAACGTTTTTGGGGCGCTTCCCATTGCAGTGCTGGAGTCGAGCAAGTGCTACACGGCCCAGAAGGCGTACGACGAGCAGCGTCGGGACGGGCTTATCGGGCACTTGATGCAGCGACCCGAGTGCGATGGTGACGGCCACTTTCAGCCGGTGCGGTGCATCCCAGGGCAGACGTGAGTTGGTTGGCATGGCGTGGTGGGGTGATGGCGTGGCGAACTGTAGTGTTTTCTCCCTTTCAGCTGCTACTGTGTGGACGAGGAGGGCAAGCGCATCTTCGGAGAAGCCGTCCACACCGCCAGCATTCAGATATCGATGAGATGTGGTAAGAGTTTGATGTTTTTTCGTTTTCTTTTTAAGTTATTTTGAACATCAAGACGAATTGGGATAGATGTAACGAGAATTTCAATTTAGCGCTAATGCTGCTTATCATGTCTGTGATCTAAACATCGCTGCGATAACACTTTTAGAAATTTAGCCGATTTGAAAAACGATTTATGGTTGTTTTATAAAACAATTTCTTTAGAAACAAGATCATAAAAACCGTAAAAACATACTACTAAGCTTCAGTTCTGTATTTATTTCTCTACAGCCACTTATCGCTTCTCTATGTACCAGTTGATGCTTTACTTTAGTGATACTATTTAAAAAAGACGATTTTTTGAAATAATTCTGTTTTTTTAGCAGAATCTTTAGATATTAATTTCATATAGTAAGAGCTTAATTAACTGCTGAATATTATCTTAAAGAGAACTCGGTAGAAAGCACAGACTTATTATGGTGATAATGTAAATGGCTGTAAATGCTGTAAAGAAAAAAGTAAATTCGAGTTCTTCAACGCGAATAATAACTTCAGTACCTTCAATTCTGTTAGTTTTTGCCAATAATTAAGCTTCTTTTTAGACTAACTTAAGCTATCTTAAATCTGTTGTAAAAGAAGAAGGTATTATGAGGCTAAGAAAATGTAGCCTCATAATACATCTTTAGTTCAAATCTGTAGTTTGAATGTTCAAGAATCTCAGTCCATCCATTGCACAATCTTCAAATTCAATCATACAGAGTTTAGATTCATATGCCTTTTTTAACTTCTCTGAACCGTATAAGTTTGATTAAATTCTATGTACAGGATGATGCTTTCCTTTCAGAGACACCAATGTTCTTTAAAATGGTTTGATCTATTTTAGGCAATCTATGTTGTTGAACTGAGTAATAGTAAGATCGACTTGAGTTAAACTACTTTGGGAGAGCAAAATTAAAAAGATGGGTTGATGTTTTACACTAATCCCTGAAAATTTGTGTATATCCCAATATTCTTGACACGAAATCAAACAAAAAACACACACACAGAATGCTCCCGGTTGGCGGCGAAGGCCCGCACCCTGCTCAACTCCCCGTACCCGGTACTGACGTCGCGCTGCGACTCGAAAGGCTCGTACGATCAGCTCCAGTGCGTGGACGACATGTGCGTCTGCGTGGACATGCACACCGGCCGCCCATCGTCCGACCTGCGGAACGTCACCCGCGGCCTCGCCAGCCTGCCCTGCTGTACGTGCCCCACCCGAGTGTAGTGTCCCAAGCGTGAGCTCACCAATTTCCCTTGTTGTCCGCAGTCGACAAACGGCTGCACGAGAACACGACCTACCTGCGCGACTGCGAGAACGTGAAGCTGGCGCAGATCGTGGACATCAGCGCGTACGCCACCGCCGACTTCAACGTGCTCGAGTTCGAGCGGGACGTCTGCCAACCGGACGGGCACTACGATCGCATCCAGCTCCACCCGACCGGTGGCTACTTGTACTGTGTCGATCGGGAAGGCGCACCGATCGAGGAGTACCGGGCGCTGCTCAGCACACCGCTCGCGGCATCCATGAACTGCAGTGAGTACGAGTGTTGGTGTGGAAGTCTAATTGCTTTTTGGTGACGTGTCGTTCTGCTTCGTAGAATGCGCCCGAGCGAGGAAGCTACTGATCGACAGCAAAAGTCTGGAGGTGCCAGAGTGCTGTCCGAACGGAAACTACCGACGTTTGGCCTGTCGCCGAGGCGAGTGTTACTGTGTGGACGAGGACGGCGGCCAAGTCGGCGTGGAGCGACCGGAAAAGGACAAGCGGAAGCTGCCCTGCTACAATGGCGGCGAGCTGTGTCCAGTTGGTGGCTGAGTGCGCGCGCGCGCATTGAATTCCTAATCGTCCAATCGCGCAGGTGGCATAAACTTCAACACGTGTCAATAAAACGAGCAATGTATAATGTATTCACCAGCTCCAACTCACCTTGAGCACCTTGAAGCGTGCGAACGTCAGTTTGGTTGAGAACAAAAATACGTTTATTACAGCCTAGCATCCTACCTAAACGAATGGCACGTACAAATATACAAACGAACGGACATGTACACACGATAAAGCTAAAAATACGCGGTTCGGGCTCTACACGAGCGTCTCGTTTAGGGGACGCGCCCAGTCCGGGAACGTGGCCAGCTCCGGATAGATGACGCTGCCCCACGTCGGGAAGCTGGCCCAGCTGATGAGCAGCGTGAAGACGGTCGGCCCGATGCCGGCGACGGCCATATCCTTGATGCGGATATTGCCCACCCCGGCGACGATCGCGTTCGGGGGCGTACCGACCGGCAGGTGGAACGAGAAGCTACACACCATCGCCACCGGAAACATCAGGTACAGCGGGTGAATTTCAATCGCGATCGCCTGCGTTAAACACAATGACACATTCAGTTGGTTGTCACACACAAACAAACACAGAGAGAGAGAGAGAGAGAGAGAGAGAGAGAGAGAGACGTACCACTTCCGCTAGAACGGGCAGCACCACGTTGCAGATGGCCACGTTCGAGGTGAACTCGGTGAGGAACTCGCCGACCAGACACAGCACGAACAGCAGCAGAAGCGGCGGCAGAACCTTCAGCACCGCCAGCGACTGGCCGAGCAAGGCCGACATGCCGGAAGCGCGGCCACCCTCGGCCAAGGCGAACCCACCGCCCAGCAGGAACAGCAAGCTCCACGGTGTCTTCTGGTTGATGAAGCGCCACGTGATCAACCCCGGCGAGGCCCGCTTCGGCAGGCGTCCTAGAGAGACGAAACAAAAAAGCGTCACGTTAGGGTGTCTACAAAGCACAGCCAGTCGAGCTTTCAAAGCACCCAGCCGGCATGCAAGCTTGCACGCAACTTACCGCCCCCTTTGCGGAAGAAGGACAGCCAGCTCCAGTCGGCCGGCACGATGAACAGCATGATCACGACGAAGATGGCGGGAGTGGCGTCTTTGATTTTGCTGCAAAACGCACGTGTCTGTTAGGATCAAGTCGTTCTCTCTCTTTTGAGGTTGAAAAACGCAACGAAACTTACACATCGGGCAGCAGGTCGGCCCAGCCCAGCATGAAGCCGGGCTCGCGCGTAAAGTACAGCACGACCGAGAGGACGAAGAAGAACGCCACGCCGAGCTCGTGCGTGCTCATCGGGCCGAGCTCGCGGTACCGCGTCTCGATCACGCGCTTCGCGACCGCCTCACCCTCCGGGCCGATGTTGGCCGCACGTGCCTCCTCGCTGTTGGGTCTGTGTGTGTGGTTTATTTTGTTTGGGGAAGCCAGACATTTTCGTTAGTCAATTTTGTTTGCCATTTTTAAGTCAATTAACACCTGAAAAGCTATTCTTAGCATTCGATCGGGGGTTCGATCGTCTGCGCGAAATTGGGGAAATTTCCGGTGGAATCAGTTCCATCCATAGGCTATAAATAGCCTCAACGGTGTTGTTGATTGGGTTGTTTTGACCCATTTGGACGCAATTTGCTGTTTTCCTTTTTACTTGAGATGTTAAATAAAAATGCAAATAGTTGCGAATTCTTCTAAAAAACAAAGCCAAGATTAATTATTCCTAAACATTATCTTCTTTTCATTCCGTTGCGGCACGAACGAGGCTTTGCATATTATAAAACAGCCTTGAAAACAAGTTAAATAATGGAGGACAGCAACATCAGTGATCCATTTAAGTTTTCAAGGAGACTTTCTCATCATCGCTTGCAACTAAAGCTTTATAAATTTGAGACTTGATTTCATGACGTTCGTTTTGTTATAATTGGTCTAGTTGATGGATTAAAATTTACTCAAAAATCTAGAAATTCGCAAAAAAATCCTTCAAGCATCTACAAGAACTTTTGCTTAAATTGACTGTTACAGTTTTTATTCTGACAAAAATGAACTAATTTCGTTGATTTTTGAATTTTTATGTTTCAACTTCAAACAACAGTTGCTAAATTGAGCTGATTGTGAAATATGCTAAAGTTAGACATTAATATTGAACATTATTTTTTAAAAAAAACATTAGGAAACAATTGAATTGAATTGAATTCAAGATGGATATAAAACAACAACATCAAGTACCGAAATCGATCAAAAAGTGAACTGGCCGATTGAGTACTCTCAGCAGCTCTTAGAAATTTGGAGTCGATTGTTAGTCGATTTCAATCTTCCATTTTACAATGTTGGTTTCCATTGACACTAACTTTGCGCATTATTAGTAACAAATATTACAAGTGCAACATGTAGTACAAAGTGTAGCAAGTATGCTAGGGGTGATGGAAGTTGTCTAATTTGTGATATTAGCATAAATCTTTCAAAAATCCTACAAATTTTTAAGAAACTTAGCAGAAATATAAAGCATTAGTTAAGAAGCCGCTTGTCGATAACTCTAACCGTTTTCCAAGCAATCGAAGTTCAAGGTAGCAAGCTCAAGGGTGTGTCAGTTGACGTCCAAAGTGACTGATAGTGTCAATCAGCTCAAAAGCTTATCTTCCTAGGAAGTGGTTATTCCTAGAACAAAACAATAGGAACAGATTTCTATTTGTATCTGTGAAAACAAAATTATTCAGCCAGTTGCTTCAAATTTCCCATTAAAATGGAGGCAGATAGTTTGTCACAAATGTGTATGTTTCTTCTCACAAACCTACCAGACGCTCACACTCACCTAAACATTCCCATGAAGAGCCACTGCAGCCAAACCCAGGTGAGAAAGGTGAATGCCAGCATGCCGGGCACGTTGTAGAACATAAACGACGGGAAGTCGATCCCGGGCGCCTCGGGAAAGCGACTCTCGTAGATGCCCTTCAGCGTCAGGTTGACACCGGAGCCCACGATCGTCCCGACGCCACCGCACGTTGCCGCATAGGCCGTCCCGATGTAGTAGCACATGGTGATCTTCGTGGGTCGTGGTTGTCTGTCGGGAAAAGAGGCTCTCATTACCACTTTACTTGAAAGTGTGGACGCCACAAAACACTCACTCTTCTTCCTGCTCGGCGCCACCCTCAAGCGATTTGGGCTTTTCGTTGATCTGACAGAGTCCTTGCTGTTTGGAATGGGCGGATGATTGTACTAAACACTGATTGGAAGATCTCGTATCACCGCATACCTACCGATTCTAGCTCCTCTAGTACGGCCTGAACGATCGGGCACATCATCGCGACGGTCGCCGTGTTCGAGATCCACATCGAAACGAACATGGTGACCACGGTCAGCCCGAACGTCAACCGGCGCTGGCTGCACCCGATCACCGAGATCACCTTCAGGGCGACACGCTTGTGCAGGTTGCAGTACTCGACCGCGAGGGCCATCACAATGCCACCGATAAACATCAGCATCGTGTCCTTCATGTACATCATGCACGTCCTGTTCGTATCGAGGATGCCCATCAGCGGGAACAGCACGATCGGGAGCATCGAGGTGATCGGCAGCGGGAGCGCCTCGGTGATCCAGAACACCGCCATCACCATCACGATGTACATGCACCGGAACGGGGGTGACGTGTCGATCAGAAAGACGGCACCGGCCAGGCAGGGCACCAGCAGCACCAGCAGCGTCTTCCAGTAGACACCCATAAACAGCCACATCCGTCGGCCGCATCCCTCCGGAAGCTGTGTCCTGTACAACACATCAAGAGTACACTGAAACTCTCGCACACACACACACACGCACTCTTCCGACCGAACTTACAGCGCTGGATCAGGCTGGAGCGAGAGCTGCTCTTTCTTGATCACCATCGTCGCTTCCGCCATCTCAGGTCACTGTGGGTATGGATTGCGTTTGCTCACTTTACACACGGCGCGGCGAAGATCTCATAAATCCCGAGAGATCTCGGGATCCCCGCCCTACAACTGCCCCCGGTGGATCACGACTGATACGGTGAAGTTTTTATCGCTCGCACACAAATCCCCTTTAAAGGGACGCGACACTAGGGCGCACACACTATTCTTTCACAATCAACCCGAAATGGAACGTTCACCTAGCCGGAAGAACGGCCGAAACACCGGCTGATTGTTGCTGTTGCCTCACAACTATCCACTCGTTGCCGACTCGGATCACAGTTGGCGGTGGCGCGCGTCTTTAACTGCCGTACTACTTACTACACCACAACACACACGCACTCACCGTGCAACCTTGGCAACCTTCGCACCGGACAACAACACCAAACACCGGTCTCCTTCGACCGACCGACGGAAGCTGAATGAGCGGCACGCCACGAAAAAAGCATCCTTTATTATTGATACCGTTTTGCTGTGAGCGCGTGCCGCGTGCGCGCTTCGCGCGTTAGTTCCCGGTGCGGTCCAGCAGCTGTTCAAATTTCTGAGTGCGCACGGGCGGTACGAATAGTTCCCCGGGCGAGCGCGCGCGCGCCTCTGTTTACGATTGCTGAAATACCTGCCGATACGAAGGGCTGAGCCTGGAAATGTGCCGTGCCTCGAGCCAGCCAACCTATTACGGCCCATTATCAATTAGCGGCAATCAATCCGTGTGCGCGGTTAACAACGGTCACACCCGGAGATCGTCCGGTGCAGATGCGCGCCCACTACAGTACAGTGCGAGGCTCCCGCAATCGGTTCGCATCGGTTCTTATCGCCACGCAATGCGCTTCACGCCCGGGCGGCACGGTCAGTCGGTAACGACCTAAATTTGAAAACTATTATAAGGTTAAGTGCAGCCCCTGTGCTGTAGTGCGGCCGGTAATAGCGGATGATGACATGCGGACGAGTGTATCGGCTCCATCGGAAGGTGTTGATGAGTGTCTAACTTCGTGTTGGTATGAGCTTATTTTCGCGATATGTGCACCAGATTCCAGCTAATGATGTGTATCCATGGATAATTGCTTGCCCCTGGTTAACATCCCACTCGGAACCAGACGAACAACTTCCGCTCTAATCTATCCAAACATTATATAAACGACTAATTCCAATAAGTTAAATGAATTTTTAACATTTTCAATGAGAATATGAGCATTTTACAAGACAAATTTGTTAAGCTGATTTATTAGTTGCGAGAGTTTTTCGACTCTGAACTACGCTTTCTTATCTGCAACACTGATTTTTTTAATCTGAATTGAGTTTGGAAGCTTGAAAATGAATGATCCAAGCGAAGAAAGTTCAAGTTAAAGTTGATCCAAACCCGTATTTTCAAAGAAGACTATAATCTTCATTTGATGAGACGATTTACAGACATTATGGAACTCGACAGGAATGTCTCGATCGACAAAAAAAACTTTGAACAGCCTAACTTCACTACGTTCATAAGGGTTTCGGGAGCTGAAAAGACCCCAACGATAGTTCCAAACCGATCTTCTTCAAGTCAAAGCCAGGTCCCATGAAGCGTATGCAGTCAAAACTGCCTTCCAAAAGCACTAAAGGGATCAGATGTCAACGTACTTACTCAATTGTTTCCAACTTATTATTCTAACCTTTTGTGCTGTTTTATTCCTCTCATCAAAGAAACTGCTCTTTAAAACCGACCACTACTCCGAAATAATCCAAACACCTTAGGCCTGCGTCAATAACTTTTAAGCTCACCCACTCTCGGCACTGGATTACGGTAGTACCGCAACCCGAACTGGATGATCTCCATCCCTCCTCGTTCCCCCCGCTCCGGGCAGGCGTCTGTCGATTATTTCAGACGACAAATCATCGTCAATCACCGGCTATGATGCAAGACCGGCAGGTTCCGGCTCTTTATCAAACCAGTGCACCCAGGGCCTCGGTTCATCGGCATCTCGCAGGTCGGCCGGCCTATTCTTGGAGCCCATCCTTGACCCAGCTATTAATTTTATTAGCCGCGCGATCATACCGCGGCATTTGTTTTGTTTTGTTTTTTTTTCGTGGCTGCGTTCGGTACATCACATTCCACAATCTGAAATGCGTCGTCGTTTCTTCGGTGACGAATATGCGTCACACGAATATGCGTTATACACGTAGCGGGAGCGGGAAAAATCGGCAGCCCATCGTCGAAAACAAGCCAGTCCTTGACGCAGGTTACGGAGGAAAATACGGTACGCAGCCGCGGCGGCCGAAGATCACCGCCCGGTCACGTTGCAGGCATCCCCCCTCCGGGGCAGACAAAACAGGAAGCACGTTTAAGGAGGGGTCGTCGGATGGCATTGGAACGGTTCAGGCGCCGGTTCAGGCTCACTGCGGCTTAATATGGCGAACGTGCGAGCACCTTACCTTCGAACAATTTCGGCTGACGCTGAAATGTCGATAAAACAGCTCGTGCACCGGCCCGTTCCGTTCTGGGCGCCATTCTCCGCGCACGTGAACCAGACTGCGAACTAGAACGGCGTGTCAATTACCCGCGAACGTTCACTTCATTAATAACAAATGAACGCAGCGTGACGTATTTTATAGCATTATATGTGAGCATCGCAACAGCTCACGCGCCACGGAAGCATTCACCGGAATCAAAGAAACGTACATTGCAAATGGAAAAATGGTACCACAGCAAACAATTCCAATACGCCTTTCCGAAAGGGGTGTTGGGAATTACAACACTATTTACCAAACACCGACACGTACCGCCCTAACCCCATGTATTTGTAAACGAAGGAATTTCAATTTGTTCCACCGCTAATGTTGATAATAACCGGGGATGTTATTTCCCAAGGGCCAAGGGGAATGTTTTTAACATTAATGGCAATTTGTTTTCGATTTACTTCACCCGCTACTGCAATCCCAGCGCCGGTCATGTTATGTGTGCACCGGATAGGAAGTGACGATCGCGATCGTTTGCACTTTGGATGACGGCGCTGGTGAAACAGTGATAAGGATGGGACCTTTTGCTGGTGCAACGTTGTGCGCATCTTGGCTCACACGCGTTCCTTGAGCTTGTCTTTCAGATTGCAAAACAACCTATCTATCGGACGCACCACATCCTCGAACTGTCGGTGAAGCATCTTTCAAATGAAACCTTCCAACTGCCACAGGGGCCGCGTAAACAATAAATGGTATATTTATTTACTTTTAACTCTATACATTCTCTAGCGTCTCTACTGCGTTTTGCATAATTTTTGTCGCGTTTTCTTGTGTATTTGTTCCTATCGTCACGGTTGTCGTCGTCGTCGTTAACAAACGTCGAAATATTCTGTAAGGTTCATCTCCCGCAATTGTCTGCCCGAATGACGGTCGGTCGTTTGTTGGGGCGGGATTGGAAAGGACACCTAATATCACCCTTTCTCAGTTGCTATTTCACTAAGTAGCTGAATCGAATGCACGTAGCTGCTGCCTCTGGCGGTTTTTGCTTGTTTGTTTCTTGTTTTGTTGCACACTGGAAGACTCGATCTTGAACGAAAGTACACCGCCCGGTCACCAGGACAGCCGATTCGATTATTTTGCGCTATTCTTTTGTATGATCCCACCCGACTGCGCACGCGCTTCCCCAGAACCTCGTCTCGAGCGGTTCTCTTCACGCTCGACTCACAAGCCAGTCAGGGCTGTCAAAGTCACCGCTGCATGGCGACGGTCTACTGTTTCGTGTGTAAAATGCTTCTTCAATGGGGCCCGATCGCCCCCAAGTAAATGCACTTCCACGCTCCACGTTTGGCACACCTGAAGTACGTTACAAATCTCACTAACCCCCGCCCGGCCTGCTCCGTATCCCGGGGGAGGTAGTTTGGAAATAATGTCACTAATCTGTTGCTTCCTAACGGTTCCTCTAGTTAAGCGTGCTCTTCTCGTTCCTGTGACTTAATTAAGCGTCGCGTTCGTGATAACGGGACGGGCCCAGTCGGGGAAGGTTGCCAGCTCCGGGTACACGACGGCGCCCCACGTCGGGAAGCTGGCCCAGATGACGAGCAGGGTGAATATTGAGGGTCCAATACCGGCGACCGCCATGTCCTTGATGGCAATGTTACCGACACCGGCGACGATCGCATTAGGTGGCGTTCCTACCGGCATGTGGAAGGCGAAACTGCACGACATCGCCGCCGGGAACATCAGATACAGCGGGTGGATCTCGATCGCAATGGCCTGCAATGGAAGCGAAGGAGTTTAGAAGGACGTAAGAATTGTATTTAAAAAGTTGCGAATTAATATCCTTTAAGAGGTTAATTAGATGAGCTTCAAAGTTAATAAACCGCAAGATCCTGTTAGCGAATAAATTTCTCTGTCGGACAATCGGAATCACTTGACGCATTTTGCTCTCCAAGAGCGATTTCTTAAGCCCTATCAATACAACAATGGGAAGAAGGACTAAAAAAATGCTATTTTACACCGAGAGGTAGGTCTTTTGATTTTAGATTGGGTGATTAAAGGGTAAAAGGCTGAATAACAGATGAAAAGTCGTGTGTATACATCGGGAGGATGTATTAGCGATGGTAGTTCAACAATCCAACGTCTACTTTTGTAGAACTTTTGTTATTATAGCAAATTTGACGTCACATAGTGGAAGTTCCCTTAACATCAGCTAGTAGTTCACGTTCACAGGTGACCGATGGCGCGATCACCATGTTGAGAGACAAAATGAAGCCTCTAAAGCTATAACAAGAAGCCTATTCCACCCCTATAACTTACCATTTCGGCCAGTACGGGCAGGATCACGTTACAGATGGCCACATTCGAGGTGAACTCGGTTAGCGTCTGCGCGGTAAGGCACACAACGAACAGCAGCAGGAGCGGCGGGAGCGTCTTCAAACCTGCCAGCGATTGGCCGAGCAACGCAGACATTCCCGACACACGGCCACCTTCGGCGAGTGCGAAACCACCACCGAGCAGGAAGATTAGACTCCACGGCACCTTCTGGTTGATGAACTTCCAGGTGATCAGTCCCGGAGTAGCTTCCGTGGGAAGGCGTCCTAAAATTGACAAAACATCTATTAGTTTCTATAAGCCCACAGGACGACGTTTGCTTCTCATCGCACCTGGATTCTTGCGGCAGAACTTGAGGCAGCGCCAATTGGCTGGGATCATGAACAGCACGATCACAATGAACATGGCCGGTGTCGCATCCTTGATCTTGCTGTAAACGGTACGAACGGAGAGCAACATACAATGATTATGTCATTTGTTCGTTTCGCTTTCTGCCAAACGCGCTCAGCTCACGTACACAGAGTCCAGCACGTCGGCCCAGCCGGTGATGAAGCCTGGTTCGCGGGTAAAGAACAGCACCACGGCGACGATGAACAGAAAGGCGACACTTTTCTCGTGCGACGTCATCGGTCCCAGCTCCTTGTAGCGCGTCTCGATCACGCGCTTCGCTACCGCCTCACCCTCGGCACCGATGTCGGCCGCCTTCGCTTCGGGGCTGTTCGGTCTGCGGTAAGCCAGGGAAGAGAACATGACATGTCAATCAACGGTCCGAAGCGCAGGAGAGCGGAAAAGTCACGTCCTGCCGGACGGCGCCCATACCTGAACATGCCCATGTACAGCCACTGCAGGTAAACCCAGGTGAGGAACGTGTACAGCAGCATGCCCGGGACGTTGTAGAACATGAACTTCGGGAAATCGATACCGGGTGCGGTCGGGAAACGGCTCTCGTAGATGCCCTTGAAGGTGAGATTCACACCGGATCCGACGATCGTACCGCAGCCACCGAGCGTGGAGGCGTACGCTGCGCCGAGGAAATAGCAGAGGGTCGTCTTCGTAGGCCGGGGAGTGCTACAAAAAGCAGGAGATTAGTGTCATTCAAGCTCGGATTGATCGTTCCCGGTGACAACTTACTCATCGTCCACCTTTTCCTTGCCGAGCATGCCCTCCTCCTCGCCTGTTTTCTTCTTGCGTTCGTACATCTGACACAGTCCTTGCTGCAAGTTCGAGGAAACAATGCATTATTAAGCGTCTCATCATATCGGGCAGGGAGTTTTTGATCGCCTACCGATTCCAGCTCCTCCAGCACGGCCTGCATGATCGGGCACATCATCGCGACGGCGGCCGTGTTCGAGATCCACATCGACACGAACATCGTCACCACGGTTAGGCCGAAGTTAAGCCTCCGCTGGCTGCATCCGATCACCGAGATCACCTTCAGGGCGACACGCTTGTGCAGATTGCAGTACTCGACGGCCAGCGCAATGATGATGCCGCCGATGAACATCAGCATCGTCTCCTTCATGTACATCATGCAGGTCCGGTCGGTCTCCAGCACGCCCAGCACCGGGAACAGTACGATCGGCAGCATCGACGTGACCGGCAGCGGTAACGCTTCCGTCACCCAGTACAGCGACATGGTCAGCACCACGAACATACACCGGTAGGCCGCCGACGTATCGATCAGGAACACCAGCGAGGCAATCATCGGCGCGACGATCACTACCATCGAGCGCCAGTACGCCCCGATGTACTTCATCGTCCGCCGGCAGCATCCGACACGTGGAGCAGCCACCGCTTCCCTGCGAGGAACAGAAGGAACGCATTAATCAACGGTCGAATTGAAATCAATTGCCTACCAACAGGGTGAAGACAGAAGGGAACTTACATCGCTACCGCCTCTTCCAAGTCGCGCTCCTTCTGATCGGCCATTTTGCTCGCTGTTCGGAGGGCTTCTCAACTGACCATATGATTACACTCTCGGTCTCGACTCTGTCGGAAAGGAAGGCAGAAGAAAGAAACGCCGATTATGTTGCATCCATCGACACAGCCGGTCGCATTGTTCTCGACGTCGAAGGGACGGACCCCGTCCGGCCGGACCGGAATGCACTTTCTAATTGTGCGCCCTTTTCTCCTTCTCCCGTCCTCCGGCAGGGCCAATTACGGGTAGAATTGTAACGGGTACGTGACGTGATGAGGAGAGCACATTTCGGCGTCCCAGGCCAGCCCAGGACGTTGCCCCTTATGCGCGTGTAGCATGAACGATTCGGTCCGCACCGGGAGGTTCGAAAGGTTATCGGTGAGGCAAATTTACATTCTTGCCGCCATTGCCGATGAGCGACTTCCAGAATGGTCACAGAACAGAACCGGAGGAAACGGTGTTTACAGGCGCGACGAAGTTGTTTTGGACTAGCAAAAGGCAGCCACACAGGCGAGAAGCATCTATAGTAGCCGTTGGAAACGCTTGACGTCTATCGCTACGAGTGATTATTGGAGAAGGAGGCGTCGACGGCACTTGGACGACTGACAACCGTGTGTGTATGTTTGTGTGCGGATGTGTTTATATTGCGCGACAAAGTGAACAATCATGCTCTCCCCGGAGAGTGCAACAAGAACGAGTTCTCTACCAGCTGTAACGCAACGCAATTAACGCCCGGCCTTCCCGTACTTTGTACAGCAGCTCATTGAAACACGGAAGACCGAACAGAAGCAGAAAAAACTAACTCCCATGTGCGTTGTGGGGTTTGCGGGACATTTCAATACCCGGGAGTAGTACGGGCATTGATAAGAGACGTGCCGTGTTATCATTCTGCGTTGCGTCGTACCCAACTGGAGCGAGATTTTGGAATGTATAAATCACGCATTGAAATGTTCGGTGGGGAGACCTTGCGCGGGTTCGACACTGAACTTGACCACATCGGGAGAGCCATCGCGCAGGCACTCGCGAGAAACCAGTTTGCCGCCTTCGGTTACCAGCAGCCGTTGGCGACACCTCCGCGTGCCTTCGCAACGGATTTGCATCGAAATGAATCCCACGAGCGCCCATTCTTCATTCATCACCAGGTGGAGGCACAGTTGGTGCGCAAATATTGGAACAGGTTTGCGCGGGAAGTCACCATTTCGAAATCGAAAGTAACCTTCCGAGCTGGAATCCCGGGACGCTCGATGTATCTTATCGAGCGGAGGTCTCGCTGAACGCTACATTTTGGCTACAAATCTTTGGACGGAAACTAAAGGTCCCCAAAGGGGACAAAGTACGCTCTAATCACAGCACTCGTGGCCAATTGCTGCGTAAGATCTGGTGCGCTGGTACGGTTGAGGCGCAAAGTCATCACACGGTCCGCACCGTTGGCCGCTGATAAGCGTGTATCCTTATCAGCTACACCACCGCAACACGGAAGGAATCTCGTTGGACCCCCTCTGAGGCGTCTACAGGAAACGGCTAAAGCTGTGTGGCTACTGGGGTATTCGCCCTGCATGCATGCATTTTCGCAACTCCTGCACCGAGATGACATAAGACGCATCTTCCACACTGGTTTATCCGGTGTTTATTTGACTTGCCTTACCCCCCGTGTCGTAAGCTGGTGGGCCGACCGGGCGAGGATTACTGAGCGGTGACCGGCCACATTGATAGAGTGTTTGTGGGCCGATTAAACCGTGATTAGTGCGGAATTAGCACGCCACGCCGGTGGTGATAACGCGCGCCTGACCGCGGAGAGGCTCGCTTATCGCTGAAGTGTGATTTATGTGGCTACTTGCGTTCTTTTCTCGTACGTGCGGCAAATCTTGGCGTTATTTTTGACCTCACCAAGCGGATGGCAAAATCTCTCGCGATTATCGAACCACCTTGGACATTGGCCTTTAAGGTGGGTGCATCCAGGGATAAATGGGATCGAATCGGCCTCGTCATCGTTGTTTACCACGCGCGCGTACAGACATCTCTCACCTCTCAGCCAGGTCGATCAGGCTTGCGGAGTCGCTGAATGCTTAGCGTACGCAATAATGCGCTAAAAATATTCATCCTTCCCGTGACCATCACGGCACGGCAAGATCGTTCGCCTCTAGAACGCCTAATTGACGTCAATTTTGGTCCAAAAATCGATTCTCCTCCCACCCCGGGGGCCCGTACAAAGGTCGCCGCCGTGTCAACGCGCTTACGCAACCGTATCGGTTCGGTCCTTCGGTTCTGGGACGGTGCTCCGAGCAGATCGTTTGTCAAAATTTTCTGGTCCGGGACCGCGTTAACCGGTATGCGTCCTTGCCGAAAAGCCGGACTGACGGACGACACCTGACAACGGTCGGCACCCCCACAGTGGTCTAATTTTAGGCGCGCGTGCGCGCACCCACCAAACAAGCGCCAGGGCGTGTGGCGTGGGATGAGTCTTATCTTCCCCCCGAAACAAACACACACACACACGCACACGGAACAACCGGAAGGAACGGCATCGTTGCGCCACTGCTGGCTGCGCGCGTCAATAATCACGTGTTGCGGCGGGGATGAACTTGATCGCACGCCCGCGATCTATTGCGTCACCGTGGATGGTGACTGCAGCGGGCCGGTTGTTGGTTTTTGTTTTTTTTTTCTTCTGCAATGTCCGCGCGCGCCCGCACGTTATCTTAAATATTGACAAAAGACGGGCCTACTTCGGCGGCTTTGCGAACAAAAAAGAGAACATCCTCGCCGTCTCCAGGGCGGCGATAAAGATGAGTAAGTCATGACTTTGTCGCTCACCGAGCGTTGCTTGGTGCGTACATGCCCGCCAAGGGACCGGGGATCTCTTGGAACTTGCAACCGGTTCAGTTATGCGCATAAATCGAAGCGAAATCGTACGATCGTGACCGTCGCGTACGTGATCAAGTGCATGCGCGCGAGCGCTCGCCAGACTTTGGACAATCTCTTGGCTGGGACGTTATAACGCGGACGTGAAGAAACGTTCAAGGGGAAACCGAACAACGTCTCCGGTTCAAAACGAACCCAAAACATTCGGCAGACGATACGGAAAGAAAAACAAGGCATACACATCAACACCCAAACAGGTTTTCCAGAACGATGCGTGCAGGTCGGTTGGGTCGTCCCGAAAAAAGGGCCCCGTTTTGGGCTGTTTTGTGCTTATCGGAGCTAGCCTTATGTTTATGCACACGAAAACTTCTGATAACGCTCCCGAAGGGAGGGTTACCACGAGGCAGAGACAAAAAAACATGTTGCGCCTTGTTTGGACAGGTGTAGTAGTTCCCAGTTTTTTGGGCCCTAAAGGGTGCCCGGGAATGCGCGATCCAATTGCACCCAGGAGGTGCGCCTTTGATGTCCGCGAGAGTTCAGAGTCCGCGAGTCCGGGCTTGCCTCGACCCGGAACCCACTTAGTGTGAGGTTGTCAACGGAAAGTGTAAACAATATCCAGTTTATTTGCTGGAGGCTGGCTTTGCACGAGCGAAAACACACAAAACTCGTCGAGGTTGGATTGGTGTTTTGTTATCTTCTTATTATCGGCGTCGTATCCCATCCGTCGATAAAGTGTGACCAGGTCTCGAGCAACAAAAGAAACACCGAAAAAAAAATCGATCGACTCTAATTATCGAACGTTCGTGACCGGGTCATCATCGTCGCAGGAACCCGCGCGGCGGCCTGCACGCAATAATCGTACCAGACGGCTAACGCTTACGTAACGTTTACACACCGGGCAGAAGCTGCAAGAAATAAATGTACGCTGCTCCCCACTCCAAACCCATATAGCAACGCGCACAGCAACGGAACCGACGGCGACGTCGACTTTGATGAACTTTTGCAGGGCCAGCAGTTCAAGAGATCAGTCGCTCGGCAGCTGCGAATGTATACACCACCGTGCTACTATCAAACACTCCGCTGATAACACACTGACATTTCGCACATGTTTGTTGTGCGATCGAGCGGTGATTGAAGGCGTTCGAGAATGAGCCAGATCCCAGTTCTTGGGTTGGCGGCAGAAAACGAACGAAAACAACGAGCCAACAAAGCAGTTCGTTCTGCAGGAGAAACTGGGGACTTTAAATTGCTGTGGGATGCATTTTGTTAAATGGCTCGCCCAGCAGGCTGCGACAGACATATAGCGTCAGCGCTTTAATGGACTTTAATTGTGCGTGTGACTCGTGGGCTGGAGGAGAGTTTGTCTCGAGCTGACTCTCCTGCGGGTTTTTGTTCTGGAGAGCTCAGTTGTCATCTCCACGATCGGCACAGCTGAGCCTGCGGTGTGGAATTTAATCCAAGCAAGCGCGTTCTAGCATCATACTAACGATGTTGGATCGTCTTACACCAGCCGAGAACCAATGGTGCCGATCTCGGCAGGCGATCATCACACACGAGATATTTTTATCCCGCTTCATGGTGAGGCTATTTTTATCGTGTTTCTCTCTCTCTCTCTCTCTCCTCTTCGAGTTTCTTCCCAAAACTTCACCAGATATTAGAGAAAATCCCTTCACACACACACACGCACGCACGCACACAATACACCCACTCGGATTAGATTCTTGAAGTGCAGCACGCGCGCGCGGCAGTGATCGTTATGAATCACGCTGTTGCTTTTTTCCATTTGCAGGCACACATGCACAGCTCTGGTGTTTGCTTAGGAGCGGTTTCTTGTCGTGAAGATCTTCCACCAAACCAAACGCATACACTCGCACACACACACACTTCTTCTAAACACACATAACGAACGGACGGAGCCCAGGCAGAACAGGGGGAACAAAAACATGTGGTGCTAGTTGTGCTCTGTAAATGCCAGCAGACCGATAGCAGACGACTTCGACACCGACACCAACGACGGAGAACCCCTCGTCCCGTACGCATGTAATAAAGCACAACACTCGCAAGTTCCACCACCGCGTAGAACACACCTTTACACCGCCGTACCTTCTGCACACTGCCAGCGTTGGCTGCAACTGCAACCGTTGCACTTTTCAAAACACACCGAGCCGTTTCGCGCGGCTGCCCAGAGACGACGACGGAGAACCTGCCACGCGCGACCGCAGCGGCGACGCGTTCACAACGGAATGAGAAGCGATTCGCTGCGCGACGACGGCGACGGCGACGACGACGACGACGACGGGGCCAAGATAGCATGCAGTTGGTCCGCGCGAAGCGAACCGGCCGTTTGGGGTCGTTCCGGGGCCGGGGTGCGCTTTTGGGCGGTGAGGTGTTTGACGTTTGTGCGTACACCGCTGCGATAAGAGAGGAGAATCAGTTTTATGCTTCCTTACTGAGGCTGTTTGTTTGCTGTACGAGAACTAGAGCGGCGTTAGACAGAGCTGCGACTCACAGGGTGACACTTTGAATTTGATTCTTGTTCGAATCATTAATAAGTCAATTCTTATACCACTCTTCTTGAGCTGCTTATATCTTGTAGGTAGCGTTCAACTCTTTTTCCTATCATTTGGAAGTCTTTATGACAACCTTTAAAGGAGTTGATTGATTCTTATTGGATTCATTTGGAATTTGCCTATTTTCTAAAATATTTTGGATATTAATTCTTATGTGACTCTTCTGGAGAATCGACTCTTTGGGTGACATTCTATTCTTGTTCGAATAATTAACAAGTCAATTCTTATGCCACCCTTCTTGAGCCGTTTGTCTCTTCTAGGTGATGATTCCTTTATGACCCTTCGTTTAAGTCAACCAGCAACGGGAACGTTCGATTCTTATTGGACTCATTTGGGTGTCACCTATTTTCTAAAATATGTTGGCTGTTGATTCTTATGTGACTCTTCTTGAGAGTCGACTCTTTTCGGTGACGTTTTACTCTATATCGTCTCATTTTGTGTTTATTTTCCTATAACTCTTCTTGAGCGAATAAGATTTGGAATAAAAGTCAAATTTTAAATTATTTCTTGCAAGAGACTGATTCGCTCCTTCTTGGCATTTGCAAATAATCTTACTCTAATAATCTAGGAAAAATTCAAGATAACTTCAAGAACTGATTTCACCTGAAATAAATATTTTAGATAATAATTTAAAAAAATGCACGATTTGTTGCTCACGCTATTTGTTGCTAGTTCGACATTAAACTCATACTAATATTTTCTAAATTCTTATAAAATTATTAGTATTATTGCGTTGAATAATACGTCGCTCTACGTGTGTACGCTGCTACAGCATCAGCCGGCCGGCCGGCCGGCCTGCAAGCCGCGCATAAGTTCCGGTTGAGAGCCTTTATGCACTGTTTCAGCATGTAATTGCGCCAACAAACACTTGACTGAACAGAACATGTATAATATGATGTTATGGATTCTAAAAACATGTTTGAAATAAACTAACAATCAAATATATAGCTAAAAAAAGTATAATTCATGCATTATGAAATATAAAACGATTATTTTCAAGAACAAACACATTCTTTAACAAAAACAACAACAAAATCAACATGGAGAAGGAAACATACGCGCAAACGAACTAACCGCAATGCTAGGGCAATGCGGTAAAACCGGAGCCATAACACAGTAATGATGAAAATAAACGCGCTCGTCACGAAATTCCAAGCGCAGAGTGATGCAATTTCTGTGCTTGGCTGTGTTACGCTTTGGACGGTGGATACGCTTCTTCTCGTGGCGTGGCAGGTATGGACGCAGCCTGAGTATCTTTCCTCCAGTCGTACAGTCGTTAGCGGTTAAGCAAAGTATCCAGATGAACAGGAAGATAAACTAACACTCTAACTAATGCAATGTTGGGGATGGATCAATCTATGTAGATGCACTCTGGGAGGCCTTCAAAACTTACCACCCGACACTAATCAACGCGCTGCATTTATATGCGTTGAGTAGGCTTTAGCTCCGACGCTTATTCTAATGTGTGTCAATCAAGCGCCCCAGCGAACGAAATGGTAATAAAACCAGGCGACGACTTCAACTGCAATTACAGCCAGTCAGGTAATACGATCCACTTTTCCCGGCACGGCGGGACGAACCAATACACTCGAGTGTCGGTGAAAAACTGACCCGAGTGCCGGGCACCAGCGCAACGGAACATCAGAGGGCCGACGGTGGCCGGTAACGAGGTGTCCGAGGTCTCCTCGCGCCTCCCTAACCTTCCCCCATGCAACCAGACTGTTGCATGCAGCGCTAATGATAATTCCATACATTTGATATGTTGGGACGACCTTCCCCATCTCCCGGCCGCCTCAGGTTCCACCGGCAGGCTGTTTTCTGTTTTTTTCTTTACGACCGTTCTTTATGTGGCTATTGAAAGGATGAATAATGGTCCACCGGCCCGGACCGGTGCATGGTGAAATGATGGAGGTTAGGGTCGTGTGATTGATAGGGAGCCCTCACACGCCTACTCACACGCGGCAGCTTTCCGGGGGCGACCGGAAGCCCGGGGGAAAGCGCTGCTCCATTTCCTCCCCCTCGAGCGTTTGGTTGTCGCGCTATCAACGCGCTCGCATCGCGGAACCGGCCTGAATGCGCTGAAAATACCGGCCGAAAATGACATAAAACGAACTCACTGTCACTATTCGTAAATATTGATTGATTCATTGTGTCAGGTGATCCAATTCCTTATCCTTCTGCTCCTGCCCCGCGGGGTGTCCTGCCCCTTGGCTTTCTATGTTTATGGCCGTTTTCGGCACTCGGCCGCTAAATCCCGCGGTCCGGGAATGAAGCATGCGGCATTTAACGCAGTGGCTCCTCTTATCGCCATTGCGTGACACACGGATGTCCTAAATTATTAACTTCCCACTACTGCTGCTGGCGGTGCTGCCGCGTGGCATACGAAAATAATTACGAATGTCTTCCGCCGATCGATTTTCGCGCGGTCCCCGATATGGCCCGGGACGACCTGGGGAAACATTTGGAGCGTTCCCAAGCAGGCGTTGAAAAAATCGAACAACTTTGACCTTTAAAATGCGCTGTTTGTGCGTTTGTTTGTGAGGTGGCCTGCTGCGATTAAAGTATCGTTTTTTGCTCTACTACATCCCTCAACATAGGGAATCCTATAATAGGATCCTGTTTTAAAAACGCCTCACGACGCCTTGCAACTCACACACATACACGTTTGCGAACCCAAATGCCCGCATTTAGCGATTCCGCGACGCACATCCCCGTGTGTTTCAGGGACATGTCCCGTTCGGTGTAATTAATTAAATAAATTCTAACCCGAGCGCCTAATTGCATTCGAGCGCGCCTCTCTTTCTCTCTCACACACAAACACTTTCTTTGTAATACGCACAACACCTCCGGGATGATGGGCGAATTGTTTTGGGATTTCATATTAACCCCGGTCTCGAAGATGCCACCGGAAGAGCCGGCGAATTCGTATAAAAGATAAGCCGGGACCGGAATTTGGCATCAGTCATCTGTCAGCATCCCGACGATCCTGAGGACAACAGCAAGCCACAAGTTCCCGATCAAGAAATCTGTGCTAAAAGTGCAAGTTTTCCCCCCTACAAACCACAACCCAACACCAACACCACTCACAGCAGCAATGGCTTCGTACAAGGTGCTCGGCAGTCTGATCGTTGTGCTGTTGGTCGTGCTAGCACTGAGTGGACACGCCGAGGCCGGCTACCGGAAACCACCGTTCAACGGTAGCATCTTCGGCAAGCGCAGCGGAAACTCGGTCGGTAAGTACACGGATGGGGTTGGTGGCTGTTGGCTCTCCCAGGCGGTTCACACACGGAACACTGCTTTACAGACTACGAAGGCAACGCGAAGGTGCTCTCCACGATGTGCGAAATTGCGGCCGAAGCGTGCCAGAGCTGGTTCACCCAGGAGCAGAAATAAGAGCGTCGTGCAGCCTTCTCCCCCGCTGTGGTGCATCATCATCTGCCCGCTTTCGCCTTTTATCGCCGCAGACGACACCCGGACATGGAACGATCGCCGATTTGGTGTGCTTCAGACGCAACCTTCTAACTAAACGCTACTATACACTTGGATTTGGGATACACACGGGCGGGAGTGCCTGAAAGATGGGCAAGCAGGACGCAGCAGCACAGTAGCAGCAGTGAGGCTGTGGGTTAGACAATGTAAGCGTTCTATTCCGGAATAAAATGTTTTGTGCTACCTAGCAGTAAATCACGTGCAGAGTTAAGCAGACGTTTTGTGGGGCATTGTGGAAAGAAACGTTGGGACGAAGCGTGTAGGAATGTATTTAATACTTACGGATGAGTGCGTCGTATAGGCATGGTATGTTCTGGAGATCCTTCCGTGATCTTAATCTCTGTCGCCGACATGCTTCAGTATACATCTTTTACAATCTTGCTGCAATCCTGAATTATTGTCCTCAGTAGTATGGCACCATATTGAAATTCTTCTGCACTGTGTGAAAGATTCTCATTAAAGGTTAGGATTTATAGATCTGATCTTCGAAATGAATTTGATCCTAGGGCATTGTAGAAGAATTTATCTGAAATTTATTATATGAATTATTAACAATGCCTCATCTTCAGATAAAACTCCAGATATGCAAGCTTTTTAATTGGCGTTACAACCACTCAATAAAATTTTCTAACCTCAAACTTTTGGGGTTCGCCGTTTTTACGCACTACAATACCGGAAAATCCATATACCATATACCATATACCGGAAAATTGGTCTTCTCAACATTTCTATAAGCTTCCGAAAAATCTCGGTTAGACGCGCTCAAATATAAATCTTTTATTCATATATCACAATAAAATAATAGCAATGCGCACATGTACACATGTGAGTAAAGAAACTTCCTACAGACAGATAGCATCCAAACATGCACGCGTCACACGCGGTACGACGGAGAGGAAAAAATGCAGACTTTTCAGTTGATTTTGTTGCTGTTATTGTTAGACTTTACTTAACAAGGACAGATGGATGGGTTAATTAAAGGCTACCGCTAACAATGAGAGCAATGTGTGGTGGGTCGGCAATGCATATCAGTACGTTGCGTTCCAGTTGCTGGAGATAATAAAAAGGAAAGGCGATTTATTATGCACCACTGTAGCCAGCTCCTGTGCTGCTCGACGGCTACGGGGTAACTAGGAAAGATAACGACACTTCTCCTCCAGCCGATTGCGCTAATAATAATTGACTAAAAATCTCGTTCCACAGCGCAGTACAGGCGCGGAAGCTGTCGGTTGTTGTTATACGGTAGGAAAAATTGTCTTTCCGATAGGCGGCCGCCGACCGGGTGAACGAAATGAAATAAAACACTTCGGCAAAGTAAAACTATGCTTCGCACCCACGGACGCTTGCACACACCGCAATCGCTGTAATAAAAACGATGGAAATAAAAGCTAATCGGTAAAAGAGACGATAAATGTAGCCTAAATTCGAATGATGATGGTTGAAGTGCTGGAAGGGTGATGCGTTTCGTGCACGCCGGCACTCTGCGGCTCTAGGCGGTGGACTCGGAGCCACCGGGAGGCACTTTTCCTTGTTTGCTTAGGTCGGTGACGTACTTGCGAAGGTAGGTCATGTAGTCTTGCATTAGCGTTGTGTAGGCCTGAAGTGTAGGGGAATAGAGAACAACTTGTTTAATGTACCATTGGGGAAGTCTCATATTGTGGAACAATAATGAAAGCAGAATATCATTTTATAAACAAAAAAGTAGAAAATTTCTTCATCTTACAGTATCCAGTACGTAGCGCGGGATGTAGCCCTTCAGATCCAAACACAGCAGCCACTCGAAAATGCACTGATCCTTTTGATTTTCCAGCTCCCGCATCGCCCAGCAAGACACTTTGTTCTCTCCTCTGGAAGAAGGAAGATATAATGTTAGTTCCTCTACAAAACTTGCTCGATTGGGTTAGTGCGTAAACGTACAGCCTTACACATCACACAAAGTAGGTTCAAATCTCGACCAGACTGTGTCACGCACAGAAATGCGAAATACCCTGTCAATCAACCTTCGTCCTATCACAAGTTCTAGTTGAGATACAAACCCACGCGACCTGTGGTGTGTTAAACTACGAACACACCGTCAGTTCTTACCGAATAAAGTTAGTATTTTGTGGTGCACCGGGATAATCTATACTGATCGCGGCGCTCACGTACACGTTGCCACCCTTGGACGAGTCACAACCTCCGTCACCGTCCTGTGTCGGCGCCCGTTTCATCTGATCGTCCGTTAGCGCATCGGAAAATACATCCTCCGGATCCGAAGCGGCACCACCACCTCCGGCAGCAAAATCCTGAGCACCCAGACTTTTGCTGAGCGTTTTGAATGCAGTCTTGTCCTTCGTGTTCCCCCGTGTTCCATCGCCGGCACCACCGGTTCTGTTCGACTTCAGCTTCAGCTCACCGTGCGATCGGCTCATCTGCGGCACCGACTTCGACGACGGAATCTTTCCGGACACATCGCCTTTACCGATGCTACCGACACTACTCCCCTCCCAGCCATTCTCCTCCTCCTCCTCATCAGTCTGCGGCCCCACGGATCCATGGCTGCCCTCGTGCTCTTCCGTCACCGGTGATAGGTTAATCGTCGGGTTCGGAAGGATGTCGACACCCTCGATGACGCGCCCATCCCGACACAGATGCCAGCAGCGTAGGTTGACGAAATCACGACACTTTATCACACCGCCACCGCCACCCATCGACACCTGGTAGGAAATGTCCGTGTGGCTATCGATTTTCTGTAGCAAAGAAAAACGGGTCAGACGCTACTTCTCTGCTTCCTCTTAGGGGACGCCTTACCCGTATGATCTGCGACAATCCGAGCGTCGGGTTCCACTTGGGCACATCCTCGATCTTGTAGAACAGCTCTTGCAGCAACTTTCGCGCGGGATAGTTTATCTTCGCCGTGAGCCGGTAGACCTTGCCGATATCTTCCTGCTGGCAGCTTCGGATCGTGTCGCCTTTACCGGTGACCTTCTCGATCTTCCAGCTGTCCGACTCGAGCAGCATGTACGCTTTCCGGACGCACTCCGTGCCCATCTTCTTGAACTCGTCGTCCTGCGGCAGCATCATCGTGGAGGGTGAGAAAAGAGGAATCAAAAGTCACACTAACAGTAATGCGGGCGGAGATCACTTTCAGCTGCCGAACGATCCAGAACCCAGCATCGAACTGGTGCGTTTTGGAATGAAGATCGATTGAAAAGATCGACCAGTCTGTATTAATAGCAACACACGGGAGAGAAACTCATTTGAATAAAATATGTATCCAATCTGAATTACCGATAGGATAGGATAGGATCGCTCTCTTCCACTCTTTCTGCCCGAAAACTTTGCTCAATGTCACATTGCGTAAAAACTGTTTTACAATTCCGTCATTGTCAACCGACCTTACCGTCACGAGCGTACAGATTGTGCCGAGAAAATTACACACGACGACATTTTCGGTGGCGTTCGATACAGGATTCGAAACGTCGATTGCACGATGCTTCCGTTTGTGAAGAAAATTGGCGAAAAATTGTTTCATCTTGCGAACCTTCACGGTGGGAATTGCTTTGGAGACTGATCGATGCAATGTTTCGATCCAACAATCCGAAGACAATCTTAATCGGATTGCTCAATGGTGGATTAATTAAGCGATGGTTTAGCAAAGCATGTGAACCAGAAGATGTTTTGATGCATGAGGCTAATTGAATTTAAAACGCCCTGTCAGCAAACCAGTTGACCTGTTGATCCTTCTTCCCCTCCCATTGAGAGTGCGTGTTCCCCTTACCTGGGCATCTTCATCATCGTCATCGTCGCTGTTGTGTACCGAATCGTATGGTGAATAGAAATTCCCTATACTCTCCGTTCGTCCGGCAACGGTCGCACTTAGGAACGGACCGAGCAGCGGTGTGCGTGCATCGATTGAGTTGGGATTCGTAATCGCTACAAAGAGGCCGAGCGGGACATACCAATATAAAGGTAACTTTTTTAAATAATTTTTAAAACATCTTACCGACGAAATAATTCCTTGCGTATCGTTCCTGTGGTATCACGCGGCAATCCAGAAACCACGCTTCGCCCCACGCCAACACAAACGAGACCACAATCAGGAGTACTTCAAATACCGGTTGCGGTGTAGCTGTCCACTAGGGGAGAGAAGATAAAAAGGTAATAACACCATCATAAACATGAGCAAATTTTACACACACACACACACACACACACACACACACACACACACCAACGGCGATCGATTACTCACATCGTAGAGAAATACTTTGCTAATAAGAAATGCACAGGAACTGGTGGTAGATAGCTGCAACGAGTGCAAGAAAAGCTGGGTTAACGATCCTGACCGCAAGGGAGGCCCTCTCGGGCGCTCTTCCGACACTTACCGATATCGCTAGCCAGTGGCTGACGCTCAGCAGCCCGTAGAACAGTATGAGAAAAATAAACCTAATGAGGGCAGCAATAACGACATCGAATAGCGATGTGTAGACCGTGTAGTGCAGGACCTGAGTTTGCAGTGCATGTATCACGTTGTCGCCGGTGATCTACGATGTGTAAAGAAAGGCACACAAAAGGGTTGTCAATGTGCTTGCTTCCGGTTTCCAAAACTATTCGAAAAACAACGAAAAACAACTCGTTTCTTTTGGATTCAGCAAACAAGCGAATGACATCTTACGGCCCAATAGTCATGATTATCGGATCGTTGGATAGTCGCATTTTGCATGAGGCGACCTTGAATAGTACATTCCCTCTGTCGAGGACATTATGCCGTGGATTGTCGGCTTCAGTTTCAAACTTCAGTTTCACTTTCACACTGAACATGATTTTCACTTTCCCCCACTGATGTGATGTGTTCGATACATTCAGGAAACAAGAAATGTCGACGTACCACAACACATATGATCCACAGGAGCGAGATGAACACGACGTCGAATGTAACGAACAGGCAGAAGAACCTTCGGACGACGGACATGCGGCCCTGCTCCATATACCCGGCGATAAAGTCCTCGCTCAGCAGGTTGACCGTGTGCGACTGAGAGTGTGTCACTGGAAGATGTAAGCGAAATATGTGATCGGTTGCTGCTTTGGCGATGCGATTCGCGCGATCTACTACTTACTACCGAATCCATGGGCCATGGGCGGACCACTGCCGTAACCCTGACGGGAACCGTACATCATAGACTGCTGGTGAATGACCGGTGTTTGTTGTTGTTGCTGCTGCTGCTGCTGCTGGAAATACTGGAATCCATATAACCTCTGTGCGGCCGTTCTGATCTCATCTTCTTCGTCGGCCATTACAGATCGTGCAGCATGGGGGATTGTTTCGCGAATTCTACAGCACCATTAGACGAGCGCTGGAAGGGAGGAAAGTAGAAGAATTATCAGTACGCTTGCAATCCTTTACAACAGTTGCGAGCTGAACTAGTAGCACACAGATTGGTGATGAACAACAGTGAAAGAAAGTGAAGAATAACAGACAGAAAACCGAGCACGACACAAACTAAGAACGAAACATGATGAACCAAATTTACAACGGACGCTGAAGGGATCCGGGGTCTTTGTTTACAAGCCAATAAACCAATGCCTTCTGTGATCCCGCATCCTTCCTTTCGACCACACCCTCCCAGTTTCCATCAAGCTTCCAGGGTCGGAGCGGCTGATAGTGGTGATAAGCGAGTGTATTTACAATGGCCTAAACCCACACAAACGAACAGTGGAACACATATCTACACAGCGATGTATGCGTTTGTACAGTGAACAAGAAACAAAAACAAACGCAGGACCGCGCCATATCGCAGGCAGACCGTGTGACTCATACTGATGTGGAAGAGATGCATGCATGGCTGTGGTGCATTATCACTCGACGGTGCTGCTGCACAGTTGCACGGGTGTGCGTGCGTGTTCATTGCCATTTACCATTGTTGCAAAGAGGGCCAATTTGCCGCCCAAATTTACCGCCCAATCGGCACTCCACCCATCCGCAGATGATTTCCGGAACAGAACAGAATTGCGGCCTGTCTGCTTGCGAGCGATAAGATACGGTGTGACCTCCGCGGTTCGATGAACTGATGCCGGTGCGAGTAGAAACAGCTGATACGGAATTTAGGTGAACGCAGATCTGGTTCGGTCAGCCACGGCTAGACGAACAGCACCCGGGAAGCGAAACTGAACAGGATGAACAGCAGCAGCAGCAGGAAGGACAGAAGGCACTTGAACACTTGTGTGCAGACGGTTTTCATCTTTCGTTTTCCGACTTCCGGTTTGGATCGCGCACACACACACATGCACTCCTTCGTTGCTCGTCTGTACTCGTTGTGCCCGCCGCAGTAGCTGGAATGAAAACTTTCTAAGCAGGAATGGCGTGCGGGCGGGTCGGGGAATATTAGGTCAATTAGTACCGATTGCGTTTGATTACTTTCGCATCACACACACACACACACTCATACACACTCGCACTCGGTTGATTTCCTATTGTTTCGCTCACCAGCAGATTGGCTCAATCATCGGATAGGACACTTGTTGGTAATGATTGCGACTTAATTGCAAGCAAGCATTACTTTTGCGAAGGTAGATGCGGGTCAGACGCCCGGTTCTTTGTTTCACGGAAGCGACGAATTGCGCTTTTTGCGCGTAAACAGCAGCCCGGCGCAGTTTTGATTTTGCGTTTCTTTAGCGCAGCGATGCCGTGTTTTCGGGGGTACCAGACTACTTTTTTCATGAATCACTACTCCCATACGCTCTTCTTCTTATTTGTCTGAGCTCAGGTCGACTTGGAGAAACCAGCTTCCTGGGCCTTCTCCAGGCAATCCGTAAGATGAAGCCACAAAGGTAGAGAAGACCAGCAGCTCAGGCCATATGTCCCGATTGTTTTAGTTAACTGTTCTTTGTCTAGTTTAACCACTTAACACCAACGCTTTACATATTATTATCACTATTCTGCTTTCCGTGTGTTTGTTTTGGTGTTGTTGTTTGTTGTTGTTTGCTGTTGTTGTTGTTGTTTTGGCGTTTTGAAGCATTCCGTATGTTTCAGCGTGTTTATCATACATACTTGACTACTCCATCCCCGAGACAGCATGGTTGATTGAAGTTTAAACCAACCGTTTCTTGTTGGGTAGGGATCTTGAAAAGATCAGCCTTATACCGGGCTTACTCGGTATGTGGGAGTTGATCGTGATTCTCAAGTGGTCTGATATAGAATGTATGTTGTGATTTGTTAATTTGTTCTTTTTTAACTATATTTCCATTTTATTATCGATAATAAAATTGTATACATCGATAATCTTGTTGTGCTTTTATGCTTTGAAAAATTTAATGAAACTTTCTAGTTTGATGTCTTCATTCTTTAGTCGTTCCAGATCGTATTTTTTGCAGAAGAAAACTTTGTGACTCGCAGTGTCGGGAACATCACAGATTTCGCAATTGCCTCTCGGAGTCAATTTCATAATACTGAGCCAGTAGTTACCATAATCGTGACCTGCAATTAATCTGTTAATCACTTTGATCGTTTTGCTGCGTAGAGGCATTTTGTGATGCCACATTTTGATGTGCAATCTGTCTTGGTACTTTTGGATGTTTTTTTCCTTTCGTTTAGAACATTTCTTGGTACCAATGATTCGCCACCTTTAGCATGTTGCGCTCAAAATAGCATATCGCATCCTTCAGCCTTATCTTGTTGTTAAGTAGTTGTGGGCTAACTGTGTCCTTTTTGGCTAACTCATCAGCTTTTTCACTGCCCGATATGCCTATGTGGCTTGGTATCCATTGGATTTTGGAATTAAGTAGCACACAATTGCTTAGAATGTTGCTTATTAGTTCGTCCATGAACATATCCTCACTAGCCTTCTTCAGAATATGGCAAGCTGATTTGCTGCCTGTATACAGTGTAGGTTCCTTGATACCTAGTTCAAAAGCAATTTCTAGCGCTTTATCTATGGCTAGCAATTCAATGGTGCAAATAGATGTTTGATGTGCAACCTTAAAATGGAACTCCGTTCGTTGGTCGAAATCGTTTGAGTTGCTTATTAGGACTATACCAATTCCACATCCCTCTACGGTTAGACTACCGTCTGTATATATAGAGGCCTTATTCCAATTATTGTGAATCACTTCTCTACATAATTGAAGGAGCTTTGATGCATTAGAGCTGGATTTGTTGCCATGTAGACCCGGAATGTCAAGGTTAATGATTGTTTTCAGCTCGCAATCAGTGGCATGGTTGTAGCTATAAGTTGTAATGTTTTTGTACAGTGCTTTGTCATTGGAGAAGATCGTCTGCTGACCGGAGAACTTTCTTATTGCATTTCTGGGTGGATGCTTGTTGAGAATATTTCTGCTGGAGCTAGAATATGCCATTGTTTTAGCCAGCTCTTACAAATGGAACTGTAATCTTAATACACATCATTCATTATGGAAAAGAAGGGAGCTTTAAGATGTTTTTTAGTAATACTCTGCCCTACGTAGTTGAGACAGTCAGTGTCGAGGAAGGTCAAATGAGGTTAATTGCTATTTTAGGAATATACTGTTTTTAGAATGTACTTTTTTAAGAATGAATTTTAAGAATGTACCTTTGCGACCGTCTGTATGTATAGTATGTTTGCTTCAGTTATGCCTTTATTTGTGCAAGGAATACCAATAAAATACGTACTAAAAGAAAACGGTATACATGTGCAGCATTACCTGCTTGACCTACGCTACTTACCTTACCTAATTCTAACAAAATATGAGCTAGATTCAGCTAACCTACCTAGACGTTTGTTCTTCTGTGTAATTCATCAGTCCGCATCCGTGATGGGATGTTGAATATTTCCATTTTTTTTGTTTTGCTTAACATGCAGTTTTTTTAAGTATATGCGCAGGTATCCCATGTAGGTGCTACGTATGATATAATTTTCCGAACGTACAGCTCAACTAGATAGGATGGCTCTTATTATTTCAATCCCTTGTGTCATATACATAGAACCATATGCCATATATGTTTTCTTTTTTGTAAGGGGATGGAAAATTGAGAAATTTGATACACCTACACAAAAATAAGTTTTCTTTTCCATCTTTTCAGAGGAAGGCTTATTTATATTAAAAAAATAGCAATTTATTTTCTCCCTTTTAACGTATGAATATCCCGTTTGGATAGAATACATGTAGCTATTCCGGATGGTTCATATCCATACATGAACTAACTTGGATGGTGTTATTCAATTTTTATTGTGATTTAAATTTGTAATTGATGATTGTTATGACGAAATAAGTGACTTTAGCCAATTGGTGAGGGGTAGTACATTTTGCCTTTGCATATAAAAAGTTCTATAGAATTCAAACTTTTGTCGCATGTACGGAAAATGGATCGGCTCTACTGCAATTTCTCTCCCAGATGAACAGTTGCGGTGATGGCGGATGAAGAGGGAATGTTGTAATTATACTAGTGGCGTGATACATTTCGAATGACTAAAGAGCCAATAACCATGATCTACTTCATGTGGCGGATGATAAAAAAAACTATCAAGACCCTTGCACTACGGGCATATGGACTTGCGTCTACTTTTCGTGTAAGCAGTATAGATTTCAGAGAGTCGGGAGAAGAATCTCCGATAACCATCACATCTCAGATAGATATACCTGAGACATAGACTCTGTTCTAATCTGGCATAACCCTCTTAGACACATTGTTCGAATGAAAGGTGCTCATAAGGATTGTTTGCCCCGCATGTGTGTCCGCCCACATGTATAGAATGGTATGAATGTCTGATTAGCCGCGGCATACCCAACAGTGTCCTTTATTATGGTGTAGTAAGATGCTCACCGGAGACTTACTGGAAACATTCTCACATACATCTGGCACCAACAACTCAAGCTAATTGGGTGCATCACTCCACAAGGTCGCTACAATTTTCGTATCCACCACAATGTACCAAAGGCAAGGATGTTACGGGATGATAGAAATGAAATTAACAAATTAGAAGATTATTTTGTTCAATGGTTTTTCTTCAAACTCGTTGAAACCAGTAGAAAATTATGTCTATGCGCCATACTCAAAATTTATATAAAAAAGAAACGTTGTTTCAGCCAGTGTTGGTTCAAACGTTTCCACCGAGCCGGTATAACTAGTTGATCATGAAAATGTCGTAGAGTTGAAGGTTAGCAAACATGAAGTTTTTAAGCTTTTTTACATGTTTCCCCAAACTGCTTGTAGGGTACGGCCTACTCCGGGACGCTTTTGGTAGGGGAAGGAAGGGAGGAAGGAAATCCAAACTTGACCGATGGACACGCCAACAGACCATGACTGGGGGGAAGGTGGGGAAGATTAAAAAATTGTACCGGATTCGAAAGTTGCCGGAGTGCGCTGAAAAGTGTCCCTTGTTGGCTACCCGCTAGGGACCTCGAGGGATTCACAGGGCGATTTTGGGATGTGAATAATATTTCGACTCCAAAAAACCAAGTACTGAAGTTTGTCCGAAAAACTAGAGGGTTCTATATACTAGATTCTAAATTCGAGGTCTATAGGGCGCTGCCTACTTCTCCTGACTTTATCCGATACGCATACTGCCTAACTGGTAGGCGCCAATATTGAACACCGCGCAAGATAGAAATAGGTATGCAATTGACAGGTATGGCTGGTTCTGGTCCACGGTTTTTGGCCCGTCCTCCCTCCGCCATCGCCCCTCGCACCCCCGGAGATACCCAGTCATCGAAGTACAAGTTCCCTTCTGCCGATTTTGCTCGATTCGAGCATTTCTCCTCCGTGGCTAACTGTCAAACCGTTCGAGCAGTTTCGAGCACGGCCAGCCGGCCTCCACTGCGCCCAGGTGGGTGACGGCGAGAGCGAAATTCGAAAAGACCGTTTTTGTGTTTTGCTTATTTCATGATTATTTCAGGTTTTGTCGCGAGAAACGCGTTTCCACGTACGTAGAGAGAAGCAGGCGAGAAACCCCGTCGTTTGACATTTCACAAGGTGTTCTCGCATCGTTCTCAGGTCGTTATTCGGACATGTAAAGCCCACTTTATTTTTCTTCACATCCGTCAATTCTGTCAAATCTGTTTCCAGTGATGTATCAATTGTGATATGGGGGGGATCTATTTCGGTCGCTACCAAATTCCAAGCAAATTGCTGGTTCAAATGGTCATATAGATTCGCGGTTTCACCACTGTGCTTCGAAAATGTCAATGGGTTTGACGCTTTCAACCAGTTCAATATACATCCGCATATAGCGCTGAAACCGCACCTAACTACTCGAACGAGAAATGTATGTAATCCGCGAAAATGTATCTGCTTTCGAGCAGATATTTATTCGTCAATTCTAATTGCATACATTCAGGCGTACTGTATCTCATTCGAGCTGTTTTTTTGAATTTGTTTCGCGACCTGCATAAACTGCATTATTGCTTTTTTAAAGATTAAATTTTAGACGCCTGATTCTACGTAATCTGAGAAACAATCTTGTTGATTAATTCAATTGAAATGTGAAAACAATACGTTCGAATTCGTTTTGCATATTTCTTGCATACATTAAAACCTTCTTTCAAATGTATCACCTTCTTAATTTCTTTAAACACATTTCAACATACATATGCAAAAAACATTAAACCCCAACAGTTGTCGTCGTTATCAAGAAAATTTGAAAAACAAACAATGAAAGAGCATTCCCCCCAGCACCATCCCCACCTGTAGCTGCTTTGTAGCCATTTGTGTATCGCAAATGGTGTGCAAATGAGAGAACGAAACGTTTCACGACACCCCGGAGGACATCCGTCCGTCTGCCAGACACCCGAAAAATAAGTGAAAAAATAACAGAAACATCTCCTGCACATGCACTGAGAAAATGCGATTAAATGCAGCAGGGTGCAATTAGTTCTGCCGTTTAAAGGCATGCTACCGGTATTTGACAACACACACACACACACACACCGGGGTCGGATCCACTTGCGCACTATCAGAGTGCGTCGAGCCACCACCGCCACATGTTGTACTGTGGGGGGAGTAATCACACGATCGCTTTCGTTTGCGAGATCTTCTTCGCTCCCTGCGGAAAGCGAACAGAATGTTTTGCTGCCGTCGAAATTAAAGCATAAAACCCTCCGGGCAAACGGCGTTTTTGATACAATCTGCTTCTGGTTTCTGGTTCGGGAGCGGCACCGAACTTCCGAAAACACATCCCCGGCCCCGGGTACAAGATATCATCTAACCCGCGCCCCGACTCCACCAGGGACCAGGGCATGTAAATGGCAGCAGCAGCAGTAAGAACCAGATTAAGGGTGAAATAAAAGCACCAGTCGCAGAAATCATCACACACACGAAAAAAAAACTTTAAATAAAACAACAACACGAAACTTGGAAGCCACCGAAGCTGCGCCCGTGAAACGTCCCGGTTTGATTTGAAATGTTAATTTTTGCTCCTTTTTAGCCTCGCTATTCGTCGCCGTCGTGGACGTCGCTGTCAGAAGATACGAGCGCTGAACAAAGGCAGGAATAGACGAGAACCGCGATAACACTCCTCCCCCTGGGGGCAGAAGTGATCACGATCACGGCGGACGATCACGGCGAACGGTCCCGACCAAACCGGGGGGACCAGATCGCCCTCGCCCTCGGAAACATGAGGCGTTCCCTCGGATGGCGGTTTTTTTTGTTTGTGTCCGTTTCGCTGGTGCGTGTTCGGTTGCATGTTGGCTACCTTTTGGGCCTTTCGCCATGTTGCTTATTTCTCGTGATCTGTCCAAGGTCTCCGCGGGGCCGTCGCCGTCGTCTCCAGTGGCATCCGCCAACGAAAAAAAAAAAAACGGTTTTGCGAGAAGGACACATTGCCTCCGGGCGTTTAGGGGTTTTTTTTTCGGGGGGAGGCTTTCGGGTGCTGCTGCTTCTGCTGACGGTTTGATGGAATTTCGGGGCGAACCGGCCCGAAAGGACATTCGGGGCAGAAACGAGCGAAACGAGCAAAACGCACCCGCCCCAAAAGCGGTCCGGTGTCGGTTCCTACCGAACTGGAGCTGGGTGCACTCGCTCGGGCGCAAGGATGTTATTAATGAAGATTAATGACGGGCTAGTCATCATCGGGTTGATGATTCCGGTCGGCGGCCCCGGTCGGCGGGCTGATAATTTAATAATGCCAGTAGGCCAAACGACGAACCTTCCCGCTGTCCCGGGCCGAATCCAGGAAGTCCGCGAGAGATGCTCCAGTTCCACGGGGATGGGTAACGGGATTTCGGTGGAATCGATTACGTTGGGACCTTCGGTTTACATTGTAGAGCGGGCTTTTCGGGGGAACACACTCCCGGCTGGGATGTCAATGAACAAGGGTGCGCTTTGCCGATGAGCGGCGGAAGCATGTACTTACGCGTACCGGCAGGTACTTCTGCTCCAAGTAGATGATTAATGAAGGTCGCCTGTAATGGCGATAATTGTGATTGGGAGCAGTATCGATCAATCAAGGCAGGAGTGAAGGGTTCGCGGACATCATAGGGTGGGTTTTAAACATACACATTTAGTTTAAAGTTTGTCCAGCCGCTAAGGTTGAGTGCTTTATCACAAATCTTTGATGCAATTCATTAATTATCACAAACTGTTTACATTGTTTTAGATAATAGATTCGTTCCTGGAAAAATAGTAAGAAGAAAGCTCGTGAAGCGAAAATTCTGCTTCAGTATCCGTTTTAGTACACGCTGATTATTCATCCATTGTTGTCGACAGGGTGAAACCTAAGGGTAATAGTATTCTAAAATGTTATGTTTTAGCAGCATGGTTTTGATGAGGTAGTTTAGGTACATGTACAAACTGTACAAACTGTACTTCTACGCTTTTTCATAGCACTTAATTATGACTCATATAAGAATTCTTGAAGTTATGTCCAATAAGAATATCATGTTTTGTAATCACAGAAATCTTTGGTCATACTTAAAACGTTTGGTGTGCTAGAGTTGAATCGGAAAGGTGAGAGTTTTTTACTTCAATTGTTCATCCAAAATGTATTAAGTTTCAATAGTTTTTCGAGAGTGAATGATACCGATGACGTTGAAAAGATACCGAGGTTCGTTGAAAAGATCTCTAGAACTTTGTACTCAGGGGCACTATAAAGTATTTAGATAGTAAGCACGATTTGGAGACTCAACATTTGACGGCTTTAAAACGAAACTGACCATAAAAATGATAAATGATGGGTTGTTATCAAAGCCGAATCGAGTCAAGCTAATTTTCATACAAATAGGATCTATAAATTCACATCAAAAGGAATATCTGCTATATTGTAGAAAAAAAATGCTCTCACTTTTATAATTATTCAGAACTCAAACTCACAGTTTGGATAAGACTACAAGGAAGCATTACTTCTAGAGAGTTTCTGGCTATGAATGGCAAATAAAAACCGGAATCAACATGTGATCTGAACTTTGGAATATTCACTCTAGGAAAGGAGGTTCCCTGTTCCTCTCAACTACAGAACCTCCTCAATAACCGATAAACATTCATGTTGAAATTCATAAAACGATTCGGCCAAAAACTCCATCGAAAATTGTCTATAGTCAATAACTTTTGGTCACAAAAATGTAAGCTTAACAATTATATTGCTGAATCTGTAGCTCTCAGTAACTAACTAAGACTATGATTCCACCTACTATTATCCTTTGGCTAGCTGAGCTGTTTGGCGAACCGGACATCCTGACGGTGGCGAAGGCCGGAAGGATTCGTTGGCTGGGACACGTGATGAGGATGCCGGACTCTTGTCCCACCAGGAAGGTTCTCGTCGTTGGCTCGTTGGCTGGATCAAGTGGAGCTCGACCTGACGGAGATCGGGCACAACCGCAGATGGAGGACTGCAGCCATGGACCGAGCGACCTGGAGAACGATTGGTGACCAGGCCATGTCAGCACGACGTGCTCAACCGTGAGCGGGCCAGATAAGAAAAAGAAGATTATCCTTTGGCTTGCAACTTCAACTTACTGACAGGACACGATCATAATTGCCAAAACTATCACCCCCCACTGTATCGACCGGTAATTTGAATGATCTCTTTGAAGGAACCACTAATGTTAGTGATTAAAACGTTCCACGAACCTGCAGTGCCTTCAAATGGTGCGGAACTAAACCGGCCCTAAAAGGATCTTTTAGGCGATCGATACGCCGTAAACAAACGCCGTCACATTGGTCACCTGATTGGAGAAGAATGTTCTTGGGAGGAGAAAACGAAATTCGCGCGGATCGATCGCGATCGACCGTAACGGGCCGTGCGATAATTTCGATCATCCAGCTGAACGAGAAGCTCACGAAAATCGAGCCAGCTTTCCATGTTCCTATAATGAGAATTATGTTCCGCTTAACTATGGAAATTGGAACGCTACGCGCCACGAGGGAAGTTCTTGCGCGCAATAGACGCGAAATTAGCATATAATGATCGCTATTATCGCGTAACCATATGTTTTGATTTCACCCAATCGATTAGTGCTGATTCATGTTTGTTGATCCTGCTGCGTGGTGGTGCTGCGTGCGATTATTGTTATTCTGATCAGCTTTTCGCCCATGGAGCATGGGTGCCTGGGCATCGGACAGCATCTTGTCATGTCCGCATGACGATAATCGACTTTGGGCACCGTTTTTTTTTTCGACGTGGACCAATCGATTCCCGCTCGGTTTGAAGCGCCCGGCCCAGCAGATACCGAGCAGACCTAAATAATCGCCTAGTTCCGTTTTCACTTTCGCGCAGTCTGCCCTCTTCGGGGGGGGGGAGCAATTTCTTCTCTCCGGCCCGGCGGGCCCGATCGATGCCGATGAAATCAGATTTCTTCTGCCGTTTGGCGCTCGGCGCGAAGAGAAGGAAGAAAACCCTACCAGCCCTGTGCCAGCCTGATCATTTAATCAGCCCGATTGCCGGTACGCATAATTGGCTGGTTTATGCGTACTAAACACACCAATTTCCGAGCCGATGGGAGCTCTGGGAAGAGCCGGAACCGATTTTCTTCGGCGGTTGCGATTTTTCCGTAGGAAGCGAGAAATTATGCGTTGACGCTGTTGCGCTGCTTTTCGGTGGCGGGGTGGGAGTTGAAGATGATCGGCGCCCGCCTCTGCCGAACGGGAAAATCGCCGCAGCCTCTCTCGCCGTACCGTACCGGCGATTTTGGGGAGGGCGATTCCGTTATCGTGGTGCCGATTGGCCTCACCGTGGGAACGTCGTCGGGCTTTTCGTCGACCGAAACCGAAATAAAATCTTCCAAAAATGAGCAAACAACACGAACGCAGCAGCAGCAGCAGCAGGACAGGATGGGCACCCGGGAAGGAAATGATTACGATAAACGATTCGCAATTATCGGGCGAGTGTGTGTACGTTGTTTTCGATTCATATTTTCAGATTTGTTGTTTTTTCGGTGCCGGGTTTCAGCGTCTTCTGGCGGTGGCTTATGCGCTTTTTCTTCGGGCGGTTCAGTGAACTGACCGGGCACGGGTTTAAGACGGGCTGGAGTCAATTAGAACTAGTTGAAGTGCATGATGGTGCAATGATTAGGGATTTTCTTCAAGCGTAAGCGCTTGAGGAAGTAATCGGTTGGAGGTTAGTTGGCTAAAAAAGGACAGACATTGAAGAACACTCTTGAATAAGGACACACTAACGTTATAGATCAATAATGACAGAGTCCAACAGTAAGAAGCACAGCAAGTATTACCGATATCGAGATGTGTTTTGTTTGAAAAGCAATGATTTACAACGAAATACACGAATGTTGATGATTAAATCATCATTGAATGCAGATTTGTATCATCCATTTGTATATCCATACTGAAACATGAAGCATTCATTAATTTCTATCGAAAGACACTGCATTAGGTCAACGTAGAACCAGTCAATAAGCAGTGCATGAAGAAGTCAGAGGTCACTAAGATGAAGATGTCGAACGAATCAAAATAATATTTAAAAATACTCTTGAAAAGAATCAAAAATAGAATACAAATAAAAACAGAAAAATCATCCATATAGCACAAAGACAAAGAAATTTTTTAATAAAACATTTAGCTTAACAATGTGTGCGATGAGGATGGGCTTGCAAACATGAAGTTGCTCCGTAAGTAATGTTGTTTGAAGAATGAACTGAACACGTTGTTTGCATTATAATACTATAATTATTAGCTTCTTAAGAATGCATTAAAAATCAAACAAACTATCAGGAAACCCAAAATTTCTCTTTCACTTTTGCTGTTGCTATCTCAGCAAGTAGGGGTAGATAAAAATGAGTTCAATTATAGCACAAATTTTCTTCCCACCTTTCTCTCTCTTCCTCTCTCTCTTTCTCTCTCTCTCTCTCTTTATCTATTTTCTTCTTTTTTGTGGACTTGCGAGTGCAGATGAAGAGCACTGTTTTTGAAATAGTATCAAGAGTTGTTTCAAGTTATGTGTCCCATTTATGTGTCAAAACCGTGTTTGGGTTCGGCTCAAGCAAGGCTACTATAAAAGACCAGGTGGTAGAATGTAGAGCATTTTGACATTCAAAAAGAAGCTGAAGAAGGGGGTTCATTTGACATTTCTGGGGGCGATTTTGAAAAATGACCGCTTTGGTTTTTCGAAATGGCGATATTAAATTAAAGAATTAATCACTTTAAATCAGTTTTTGCTGCAAAATAATGGTGCAAATCTGTTTCTAATAATTTTCTGCTAATTTTAACACCATTTACACAAACTAAAACCTCTTATTCGCGTGACCAAGAGACTGTTTCAATCTTGTAAGTGTTTATACCGCCTACTAAGCGTCGCCCCCTGTTATGTCAAAATACTAGAAGAAGAATTTTGGTCAAATCCGCTAATATTCGACCTTCTCTTTAATAGACCTTGGGCTCAAGCCTCAAACTCAAGGGCAACTCGATGTAAACAAACATTTTGAGTTGGTTTGTCTACAACTATCGATGTTTTCAGCAAGGATATTGTGTTTCGGTCATTGTAGTATATTCAGTTGGTGAATTTTGCGATAAAAATCCCCAAAAGTAAGGAAATGCAGTCTGCTCCATCCCAATCACAACTACCTTGCAAATTGTCGAGTCTACACGAAGCGATGCTAACTGGACGGTATTCTGGAGTTACGCGCTTGGAGTTGCGCTTCATGGAAACGGGCTTTAAAACCTCTATTTCAAACTCACGTTTGCCTGATAAGCTGCAGATTGTAACAATTATCCGCCGTAAAGAGTTCCTTGAGATATTTCTTTATTGGTTGTTCTGAGTAAACGAAAGGAACATTTTCAAAAATAAGACAAATTAATCTAGCCACGATAAATGTGTTTCCTAAATGCGAACCTTGCCGGATCGCACGTCAACAACACGCCAGCCAACCATCCCCATATCGATCGTAGCCCGCGATCCTCACCGTAAACGGAAGGGGGGCATAAAACATACGTATAAATGAATATAAATGATCCGCAGCGGAACGCAGTTATTAATTGCAAACGCAGTGTAATGACAGCCGGTACAAGCATGTCGAAACTCGTCCATTCATTTGCTGGTGCTACTCATCTTGAGCATATTCATGAGCCGGGGGAAGCCGGCAACTAAACGGGCGAGAGCGAGCTAGGTTAAAGCTCGCTGAGGCCAATTTGTTGCTTCACGCGCGTTCCCGAGCAGGCGAGAACCCTACGAGGGGTGGTGCAAGGCCCAAGGATGTGGGAACACGTAATCTATTAGAGACGGTGAGGAGTCAGCTAGGCGTTAAACTTTCGTACGAGCCGTCGCGAGAATTTCGCACGCGATCCGGGTTTCGGCTGGAGCGGGCTAATGAGGCGGAATTATTAGCAGCCGACGTGGTGATGAGTGAGCTCTTTAGCAGCTTGGAATGGGATTCTTGGTGAGATTTGTTTCATTTTCCCTAGATGTTTATGAGTTGGCATCGAACTAGATCTTCTGAAAGCGATTCGCACTCTTCACAAAAACACTTCCTTTCTACCGTCGGAACACGCGGTCGGAGTCCTTTCACTACGCCCCTAACCGAACCGTCGGCATTTGCAACCAAATCCACGACTTCAGCTTTGTCTGTGGCCTGCACCAAACGTGAAGGAAGCGAGCGAAACGGAGCGAAAAAGCACAAACACATGCAGAGAGAGAGAGAGAGAGAGACCGTGGAAAACCACAACTACGCCAGAGCCAACGTCATCGCGACGTCGATCGGGGCTCGGTTTCCTGCCCCAAGGGCGGCTCCTGCCCGAGCTCCGTGCTCCGGGGGTAATTTTGTATAATTTATACCAATTTCGTTTATAATTTTCATTTCTGAAACTTCACCGGTTTCACGTATCTGCCGGCCTGCGAGAGCCTGCGTCTGCTGCGTCGGGATGCGGTCAGTCCGGCCGTTCGGTGGACGATCGATCATTCCCCGGACGAGTTCAAAGGTACAAGGAGCGCGGCGACTCCGTTTGCGCGACGTTTGCGGGCAGTGGGCGCAAACGGCTAATGCGTAATGGCTGCGAGCCTTTCCAGCCAGCGAGGACAGCTTATTATTTTCCACTTTTTCGCTCTCTGCCCGGGTTTATTTTTTTTTTCGATGCCACCACTTCTCCTTTCAACAAGGACTCTTCGTTTCTTTACGGCGCAACGCACACCGCCAGAGTTTGGAGGGGCTTAAATCGAAAACTCTCAAATATGATTCGACGGCAGGAGCGACGGCGACAAGATTAAGAACGTGGCCGCGGAGCGCGGCGGCGAGATTAAGATCTGGAACGCATCTCCCGAAGCGATCAACGCACCGAGCACCGAGCGCTGAGACACATTTCGCGTAATGATCACTTAGCGGCGCGGCATCGGCCGCAGTGTTGGGGTTAAGTATATTTTCGAGGTTTCGCTCGCTATGCGGCCCGGAGCGAGGTATCGTGGTGCTGGCGCTGCTGATAACGCTCGTTGAAAAGGAGGAAAATCCCGTAGGGGATGCGTTCCTTTTTGGTGCGTTCGAACAGTGATTAACTGCGAAACTTATTGGCTAAGCGCATGTGACGAACGGTGTGCCTTACGGTTTGTGGTGTTGTTGAAGATGCGATAAGAATGGCGTCACCGTGAAGAACTCTGACGTATGAAGCCTACTTGCTTTGGTTTTGTATAATGAGAGGTTCATAAGGATACTTGGCTTTTTAGTTCATATAAATAGTGAAACTATATTACTGCTCGAAGCCTCAAAACCTTAATTTATTCGCTATGTTGCATTTAATATATTGTAATCATGTTATGGGTGTGATGTCTGAAGAATTGCTTCAAAAATTGTGAGAATTATGTTTATAATGCTAAGCTTTTTAAAGTATATAAATCTATTCAAACAGTTTATGATACTTTATGAGTAGTCTCCAATCTTTGAGTGTCTATAGTTTCTGAAAAAAGACAAAAGACTGAAATAAAAAAACTGGACATGAGACGATGCAGGATTGAAATAACAGAGCTGACAAGGAATTGTTATAGAGTTTATAGCAAGAAAAGCTCGGAGTGATACACTTTATTTCTTTCTCTCTCTCTCTCTCACTCTCTCTCTCTCTCACTCTCTCTCTCATTCTCTTTCTCTCAAGAGCAAGTTATCAATCCAGTTCAAATTGATCCAAGTACTCGATCTTAGTTGGGGAAATTTGTTTACTGTCTAGTATCAGAAACAATCGATCGAACACGAATACTTGATCGTTAGAAATGCTGTAAAAGATCCTATTTTCAATGTTCTATATATTGTTGAATAACATCTTCTAATAACAACAGTTATAACAGTAATTGTAGTAACATTTGTCGGGCAACTTATTTTGTTATTTTTAAGAAGACTCGTACGTGTTTATGTCACCTAAAGAACCACTTTAAGATCGACTTTAATTAAGGTTTTATAACAAGTTGTTGAATACAAATTTAAGATTTAACATTACAAATCAAAAGACGATAGATTCGATTGCTAAAGTAATGGTTCCAAACCATGTTTTGCTTATTTTGATTTTACTTATTTCCCTCTGTCATTATCTATTCTTCAGTACAATTTAACGTGAAGTTATTGTTGTTGAATGGGATTAAAAATCCATACCAAAGTTTATATATTTTATTCATTTTATGATCAGGTAAACAAATTTAATATATAAACTACATTTCTGGGTTTTTATATAAAAAAAATAACAAAGAATACATTCAAAATATATTACCATCGATAGTGATTAAAAAGCTTATCACGTTCTAAAAGGACTTCTTATGAAGAATGGATTCTAAAACTCAACGAAAGAACTTGAAACTAATAAAACTTGAACAAATATTGTGTTGACTCTTTCATCCCCAACCGGAGCCTCTGGAACCATATGCAGAACGCGAAATTAGCCAAACCGCAAAAGCTTGCCGCAGGCTCGACATTCGCTTTGCGTTCGCTTATTCGCCTAGCAGCATTCCCTACTGCTTTTGCTGCCAAATGGGGGTGTGTTACAAACAAAAGGGCAACCGCTTCCATATGTTGCCACATTTCATAGAGCAAGGGTTCGAAAACTAACACATTTATAAGGTGTGTCATACTACGGGGAAGCACAATTCGCATGGCCTACCTTGTGTTGTCAACTCAAGCGTCAGCTTACGTTCCAATCTGGTTTGGGTGGATTACGAGGAATATTGATCTACTCATCGATAAATCATTCCTGACGACTGTTCCCTCCCAGGTAGAGAGGGTGATTAGTTCGACATCTCGTCAATCGGGAACACACGACTCATTCGCTCGGAGCGAAATATTTCGCGCGTGCAATAATAGAATGCAAATAGTGCCCGAAAGCGGCCGGGGGCCACGTGGGCTAATGTGGTTGGGAGACGACAAAGATAACCACAACCCTGTCAATCGAGCCTGCGTCGATCGAAGAAAGCGTCCGTTCCCAGCATGTTCACAGGGCGTCGCCGCTGTCCAGAACCGAAGTCCGAAGTCCGAACAAGCCTCAAATTGTCGCCCCGAAGCGTACGATAATATTTGAACAATTATCCTCCCGAAGGACGATCGAGCAGATGAGCAGCGGGTGAAAGCAAACCCGCGCCCCATGCCCGAATGTTCTCGCCCTTTCGGCGGCCTGCCCGATCACGATAACCGGAGCTCCACAAACGCGATGCCGATAATAATATTAATAACAATAATCAACAACGAATGGCCAGTGAGCGCGACGGTGACGACGACGACGACGCCGGGGACGAGATTGTGATCGTATAATTTGCGAATTAACATTTAATTGACGAAAAGTGAAATTAAAATAGCACGAACACGCCGAACCGGGCGCTTCCCGTGTTACGCCGCAAATGTTTCCCCGTTTCCCGACGGCAAAGTATCCGAACGCGATTCCGGCCGTCGTCGTTTGCATACAAGGATGCACCGCTCGCAGGGACAACTCGGGCGCGCGGAGATAATTTCTTTCGACAGCGGGCACGAAACACACCGAAACCGAATCCGGGCCATCGAATCGCACGAGGACCCAGCTACAGCCACGGGATGTGCAATTAGAACGCGAGCCGGCGCGGATTCTTGGAGCGGCCGGTGTCTGGGATTCGCGTAATTGGCGGGTTGGGATTTGATAAATGTTGCGCGAGCCTGGGGAGAAGTGTGTGTGTGTGTGTGTTGGAGGGAGAAAGGAGCGGGATTTGGAGTCATTTGCGCATATAAACGGAAACGAAACTTTTACGAGTGGAAATTTATGAACGGAAATAAAACTGTTGATTCCGCAACGAAAAACACCATCGGAGTCGCGAATCAAGGTGAATCAAGAATGAATTATTGGGTCGAAGAAAAAGTCATCCAGGGTTCATTGCAGATCATTGCAGGGTTTCTCTATGGGTTTTAGGACCTGCTCCGACTGGGAAGTTCAACATAAGTTTATTTAAATAAAATTTGATAAAACCCTATCAAATGATCCCTCTTGAGATCTAGAACAGAGAAAAGCTCTCAGCATAGTGAAAAACGTTGGGTCCAAGGATGAGATTCCTGAACGCATGGCTTTGGAGTTCATGCTCTAAGCTTCTCAATTCTAGGTGTTTCTAGGTGTTTTTCGAACACTCATTTTTGAAATTGGATAACTTTGTCATTTGATAAGGTTTTAACGATCTATTAGATCGTTTATGAACTGTAACACATTCGATTTAAGAGAGCCCTTATGATATAGTTTGTCTCCCCATCTTGCACACATCTAGTGCGATTGTTTTGGGTCTTGAACGTCAAACAAACTATGAAAACTCAATCCAAATATGTTTGTCATAGACAAGTGATCTGCATCTGTTCTGTATTGCTTTACATATATTTTAAAGGCACAATAATAGCTCTGAAAGATAAATAATAACTTAGACACCATTTGTGATAGCGTTTAAAGTCATTTGTTTACAATCGTTACACTAAGAAGGTTGCTTTATGAGTCATCACTTCTAATACCTCAAAATTATCCTAATATGCAAAACATTATTCCAACCCATACATTTGTGAGTAGAAAATGCGTATTTATGTATTTTTACATGTAATGTAAAAGATGATGGGATGTTTGAATATATTCCGCACTCAGTAATAGCCTTGTTTATCCACTGCAACGCAAAACCCTGTAATGACGCACAAGCACCTAATGACAACTCGCTTATCGTGCGGAGCCTGCTCACAGGACACTCGACAGTGCGGTAAGTATGGACAACGATGCGCTGGCGCACCTTTTGATTCAAAGGAACCTCCCAAACCCACCGGCTCGGTCGTGCGTCGTCCAATAAATTCGTCGAAATCCGGCGCGGCTAATCAAATAGACCGGATTCGGGGTTCGCTTCCACGTTGCTGCTGGCGGAGCGAACCCTCCGGCATGGCATGAGTCGCACGAAGGTCCGTATCGCAGAAGGTATCAATTAGAAGTGTTTTATATTTCCGAGTTCGATAAATCCCTCCACACCACATCCCTTTCGTCCAGATTGAAGTCCAGGCTCGCGTCGATTGCGTGTTTTCGTGTGTGATGCTTTGATACGCGCGTTTACGCCAGTGCCAAGGGGACCCGACCCGATCGGGAGTGATCTGCGCCGAGTCGCGCTGGAAGCAGCCCCGTGAAAGGGGCCGCCGGGCATTCCGGACCAGCCGAATCCGCGAAAAACCTCGGCGTTCTGTTCTTTATGATGATGAATGAATCCGGCAATTACTTGCCTTCCGCGGATGGACACGGCGGTTTCGGAGAAAACGAAAGTAGCAGGCCTCTTCCAAAGCCTTTTGCGAGATCTGGCAGGTTTTGCGGTAGCGCTCAAGAGTTCTGCCATCGACATCCCTCCCGGCTGTACTCACCAGCTCACCGCGAATGCGAGCCATCCCCAGCCGGCCGCCGGCGTTTGGCCGCTAATCGGTGTTCCGGGAAGGCAAAATGGAACTCGCGGCCACCTCCGGCGGGCCAATTACTTACCGAACGCACCGCGCCGGGCTGGCGTTTTACCGTTTTCGGACCGGCGACCTCCATATTCAAATGACAAACGACGTCCCCGGCCGTCACGGCGGACCGTCACCACGCGACGGTCTTTTTTCCAATTTCCGTTACTGCGAGTAATTAGCCCGAAGAGCCCCGGTGTTCGGGTGGCTGTGGCTGTGTCTCGCTCACTTCGCCTCTCGAGAGAAGACTCGGACGGTACGCTCACGGAGACGGATTCGACTGATAATTGTTATCGATAATTGGGCAGCAATTTCCACTTCACGTCTGTCAGTGGCGTCTCATATTTGCGCGTTTGCTGAGTGTGTGAATGTGTTTTTTTTTGCTTTGAATGTGCAACGTCTAAGTTTTCCACCGGTTGCATGTCGCCCCCCTCTCTCTCTGTCTCTCTCTCTCTCTCTCTCTCTCTTGGAGGCAAAACGTTTGTTTGCTCCACTAGACGCCTCATCTGCCGGTTCGAGACGTTCGAGCTGTCAATGGCCACGAACATGGCCGCACGGGGATGGCCGCCCGTGTGTCCCTGGCGTCCCTTTCAGCCCTGGCGGTGCTTAGTTTTTCCACCCCTTCCACCAGCCCCACCTTGTGCTTTCCTCGGCGCAATTTGAGGCCGAGCGTTTTGATGGGTGGATGTCAAGGAGGCCGATTGTTGTTGTGTTTTTTTGCGAAACGGCGTCATAAATGGGAAAATAATTGGTGACGACCCGTGGCGGGGCCGTCGAAGGCAAAGGTAAATAAACGGTGCACGGCGGGATTGTGGGTACGCGGTGCAAGGACAAGCGCAGCGACGGGATGATCGTATGCGCACGGATCGTTGAGAAAACTGGATCGTTTGGTGTTTCGGGCGTCAGGCATGATCATCGATCGCCAAAGGAGGGGATCGTTCTGTTAGTTTGATGCACTCAATGTTCACATATTACCCCCAGAGTGTGTTTTTACACACAGTACGATTCTATTCTGTTTTCTAAAAGTCGATAAAACATACAATTTCTTGAGGTACCTTTACAAATAAGATATTCCAGTTGTAATCGAATGTTGAAAAACTTGGGGACTCTTCTTAGATCTTTCAAAAATTAATATGAGAATTATCATTACGCTCAATTAAATGGACTTGTTTTTTGCCTTTTATATGTGGAAGAATCGCTATCGATGAAGAGCACTAGTAGTTATTCGATGAACTCGCAATTGTATAGTGAATTAGATGGTAATACAGGTAGAAAATGAACAATGGACTACCAACCCGTAAAGACCTTGAATGCCGTTCATATGGTCAGAGGCAGCAAGTTAATTTTGACCCCATGAAGCTTATTCATTTCCATTCCAGTTGCATGAATATGAGCTAATTACTAGGTATGGACTATGATTCTTTTAGACAATATAAACGTATCTTCGGTGATTCGAAAATGAATAAAAATTATAAATGTTCTGAAAATGTTGCATCTTTTAGGTTGAATCAAAATGAACGAAACTTCAGTGATTTGCAGAAGTTTGTTGAAGTTTGCAAAAATGTGTAAATCTTTCGAAAATTTGTTATCTTCGAAGATTAATCTGACCGAATGAATACCAAAGGGTAAATTAATCTTACCCTCGAATATTCATCTCTCATTCATCAGAGATTTATTACTCATTCATTCAGAATGAAGATTCACCCATCACTAGTCTTCAACATTAGTTTCGACTCTTTAGAGACATAAGATAACTAGATAATGTTTTTCTTCTGTTTTTTTTCATATTTGCACCGGAAAATTTCTTCTGTTTGTAGAGTTTAGTGGATGACCTTCCAGTAGAATATTGTTGAGACATTAGCTGAGACAGCTCAAACACAGACATCCCCCAAAAACCTAGAAACTCTAAGATTTGTCACGTTTTTCAATGGTTTTTTGTGTGCTTTAAAACCTACTTTGAAAAAGAAGCTAGCTTAACAATAATTTTGAAAATAAAAAAATCCAAATTCTTTAGCTATTTTGATCGAAACATGGCGGCTGTTTTCCATGTGTTTTCCATGTGTTTTAACCTCTCTTTTTTCGCAGCAGAACTCATCTTGCGAAAATATTCCACTTTCGATTGAAATGTCACACAACAATGTAGCCGCTAACCCTGTAATGATAGTATTACATATTTATTCGCTCGGAAACAACCACCTTGCTGCGGCTTCAAAATAAACATTCACGCACCACGCTGAATGAGTGTTGACCCGTCCGTCAGTGTGTCACGTTTAGTTAATTCTCGTTTCCTAATCAACTGTTCCACGAAATCGATTCCGATCGGCACACCGGGTGGGAGGGAGCCCGGGAAGGCGAACGGTGAAAGCAATAATTACTCGTGAGAATCGTAATGAACGGCACACAGGCGGCGCGCGCGCGGCCAGAAATTATACAAATCAAACGTCGCTGCATAATGCACACGGCAATGGCTTCATTCGGCGGCGACGGCGGCGGTGGCCACATCGATGCCAAACGCACCCGGCCGACTGAATGAAGAAATCTCGGTCTGCTTTGGTTTGAATTTTTCAGGAACCGGCTCCGGCACAAGATGGACTTTAGCCGGGCCTAAAGTGAGTCGAAGTGGCTTGATGTGAGGCTTGAGGAGGAGGAGGAGGACATAAATCCATCAAATCCCGTGGCAGCGGGACCCGCGTTGCCTTCGCCCCTCGCGCCAGTTTCCGGTGTGTAATTTTTCCGCGCACTGCGTGATTTATTGAAACCGAAAGGTCCGGCCGGCCGGAGGTTGAAGGTTCCGCGCTCGGGCACAGAGCGTGTCCAGCCCTCGAGGAAAGGTTTCCCAGCCCGAGTCTCATCGTGCCGTCGCGCAGTTTTCTTACGCGCGAAACGGATCAAATGTTAATGCAGCTCGGAAAGCCTAAGACCCCGGCGCGTTGGCTGCCCTGGGACGGACAAGGGCGTACACGGGCCGCTGATATGTGGCCCCGGCTTTGGAGCGAACGCGGACGGCGCGAGTCGGCGCGAGGGATGTGAGGGATAAAATGTGTTATTGATTTATGCATCGGATCGGACCCGCGTGTGTGTGTGAGTGGGGGGAGGAACGGCGCGCGGGAAACAGAGTTATTTTTCATTCGTGTCGTAAAATTTGCATATTCATAAATTTTGCACACATTCGCCCGCTAAAATAGATGGAGCACACTGCAACGCCGGCTGTACACCCTTCACCCTCCTCACCCCACCGGAGCGGCCAGCCCACCGTGTTTGTTGTGTTTTTTTTTCTGCGTGTGTGTGTGTGCTTCTCCCGGTTTCTCCTGTGGGACCATTTTGTGGCCACAGCGCTTCGGGTCGGGAATTGCATTTTCGAAACGCGTTTCACGTTCATCGGCACCGGTAGAAATGGAAGTTGGAGGAATAGGAGATTCAGACGGAGGGGGAGGTGCCTCCCCCTCCCCACTTTACTCCTCCTGTGTGCTCCACCAGTGCCACCGGTGAGGGCCGCATGATGCACTATTTCAAATGCACGGCGCATTTGGCTAATGTGGCAGCGTAAAGTGGTGGAATCATAAATTTTTCATATTTATTTGAGTTTTGAAGATGGGTGGAAAATGCTGCCTGGTTTGTTTCGTGGAACAATGCCGGCATCATTCCCAGCAGGTGAAGGTGTAGTAACAGAAGTACGAACAGAGGAATTTAACTGAACAAATAAAGTGTTCATGCTGGCATTTCTAATGTTATTCGCATTCCGCTTTGCATAAATTCCGGCTGATAGAGTGAATGTGTGTCAAAACATATCAAATTCGAATATTTCGCTACCTTTATGAACCAGGTTAAACACAAAAAGCGTTAATAATGCGTTCATAACTTGTTTCCCATTCCGATTGCATACTTTAAGGATGATTAGCAGCATATTTCGGGGTTTTAAAGTATGCAGCTATGCATACGCTGTATTAAACCAGTAGGCATGTTGTTTTTATGAAAACTAGGATAATAACGTGTAATATTGCATAGTTTTTGGCTGACAATGAAAAACCGCCACCAATGCTTCATATGAAAATACTTTATTACCGCTTTAATTATTAGTCTATAGCAATACGGCCAGGCCGTCCCTTCCGATCAAATAAATAATTATTAGTCTAATAAGGATTTCAAACTGGGCAGGCGTTGAAGATGTAGAAACCAGATAGATTAATAAGCGTTAATAAACCGTTTGCCATGCACAATGTACAATTCTGGGCTTAGAGAGAAAAATTGAACCTATGAAACGTGCACAACACCTACATTTCATTAGAGTTTTTTTATACTCTATTTGCTGCTTTAGAATGCTATTGAAACGTCCCAGCCGGCATGTTCTTAAGAAAGGGATACTACAAGCGTCGTGCAATTTGCATACTTTTGAGCTTAGTGCGCAAATTGACGCCATAAAGTATGCAATACGCACTACTGCAATCCATCACTATCTAGCTATTTTCCAGTTCGACGAAAACGACAGAATAGGGTTTTATTTGCAGGATAGAATAGAATTTCCCTCCTCCTCTGATCCCATTTGCGCCCGGAAGGTATGCAGGCTGCTCTACAAATCTGACTTGACAGTGCCTTAATAGTGTTTTGATCGATACTGCAGGCTTAGAGTATGTACAATCACATCGTTCTAAACTTTCAACCAGAGTTTTGCAACAGAAACACCCTTCTGATGATACTTTGATGATTTGATAAGAAACCTGATAACGAACCCAAACTCTCTGCGGAACCAGAAACGTTACTTTCTAGGCATTTCCCTGCCGATTTCAACGCACGGCCTTCCGCACCGTGTACAGCTGGCGGACGAAAAAGCTCGCCCAAATTAGGCAAAACATGCTCCGCCGACAGGCGAGCGAGCAAACAAACAAACCAATACCTCCGCACAGCCCAACCAACCGACCAACCGACGGCCGGAGCCAGCCGGTCCTTATTGAATCATTAACCCATTATCAAATCACCTCCAAATTACAGTGTTTTATTGAAAACCACGGTAATTTGATCTTATTTTCACTTAATAATCGCGCCTAATTTGTAACTCCTCGCGCGCATACAAACACACACACCGGACTTCCACGTCGGAAGTGAGAGGAATGATTCGGGGCGATCCGGGCTACCGGCCCAGTCAGGTGCCTGGTAATAGGAGCCAGCCAGCTAGCTCGCTGCCCGGGTTCGGCCCGCAGGGAGTTTGCGCCGCATAGGAGATAGGCCGGGTGGACACGGTCACAGGCGAATTTTGTCGTGAGCCAGCTCCCCGGCTTGAGCTGGCCCGAAATAATAATCCGTCAATACCGGCCGGCGCGCACCGGATCGTCAACGTCATTATTTTTATTATTTTATAATAACAATAATCATTATGATCATCAATATCGTAAAGAGTCATTATGTACTTAGCACATATTTAAACACAAAGCTGCACCCAGCGCTGCTGCCGGGCCGCTCTAGCCGCGGTTTGGTTCCACCATACCCTCCTTTTCCTCCCATTCCCCTCCTCCCACGTCCCTTCCAAGACGCGGCTTGAGCAGGCTCGATCTATCCGAAAATCGAACCACCCTTCACCGCATCGCGAACGAGCCCGATCGTAGCCCTTTGATAAGGTCGCGTCATAAATCAACGCCGCGGCGGTTCGGCCCCCTTTTGCGGGCGATCGTGGGGCCCTTCGCGAAACTTCCAGCTCTCCCCCGGAGTGGAACTCTTCCCTGCGCAGAACGTTCTGTCCAGGACTCCAAGCCACCCCAGGACCAGGCGTGCGTGTTTTTTCATAAACTTTTTGATTGATTGATATTGATTCGGAGTTTTTAATGGAAAAATTCTCCGACCGATCGCGGGCTTCCCGGGAAAGGCACCGGACTAATATAGTGTTTTTCGTCCCCGAACGGGCCCATATATCTTCCTGATGGTTGATGGAGGGGAGCGCTCGTAAATCAGGACCGGCCGGACGGACGGAGCTGGTCGGAATTTCTAATTGCAATGCAACACCGGTGACGCGCCGGATTCACGACCCGGCGACGAAGGTGACGACCGGTTTGGCCGGTCGGTTCGATGGTTCGATGGTCGCGCAGGCAAACAGCATTTGTCATGCGCCGTGATTGATTCCTTAAGCGAAGGGATTGCATTTCGCGCGACGCCTGCCGGTTGACGTCCTTTTTGGTGTGCTTTTTGAAAGTTCAAAACTCCTGCTTTTTTGTAGAATGTTTACTTCTTAATCTATTATTTTCGTGAAATAGTTTGGTTCTACGAAATTTCTATTGTCTATGTTTTCATTTCAGTCAAGTGGTTTAAATTCTCTAAGTTCCCAGCACAACAAGTACTTCAAATTCTCATGAAATGTGTTTCAAACATTGAGTTAAAAATGTTTAAAAAATCAACAAAATTTAAGTTGAAAATGAGACCAAAATGCTCTTGTTCATGCGCCGGCTATAATTAAGTTTGTAAGACATGATAAGGTAGTAATGGGAATACGAGTGAGTTCCTAGCATTTTAATAAACATTATTTCGATTAGGGATGTAAAATTATATAGGACATTTTAAAAGAAACGGTTCCAAAGTGTTGACTTTAACCGTCACTTGTGATATTCTCTTAAATGAGGACACTGGTTATATATTGCGGGATCAAAAGGTTGTCGTATACTATGATCTGCTTCCGAGAGGTCAAATTAGTACGTTGTATCGAACTCACCTTATTCAATACGAGGTGGATAACGAAGGAAAAGCGGCCGGAAAGGCTCAAAATAGCTTAAGTTTGCAGGGGACAATACTTTGATTTAAAAAGTGTATCCTATATTACCTCAAATTCTGGAAACAAGCACTGGATATTTACTTGAAGGCCCTATAGTTGTCTATATATCAACTATGCATAAGCTAAACGGGGAAAAAACTGTGTTAAGAGGTGTAAGAATAAGAAACGAATGAGTTGTTTTTATATGGTTAGGTTCCTTTCGATCGTTTGCTTTATTTAAGTTGCTTTGCTTTATTTAAGATTGTTTTAGAAATGCCTAAGACTTTTAATCATTGTGTAATAACATCGATTAATTCACTTTCGAATAGATGAGTTCCTTAATTAGGCCTTATATCGCTATTCTACGCTTCGAAAGCAGTGAAGCCCGAAGGTCCTAGTTCATCATGAACATCGCTAGGTTTAGTTAGCCTCATAACCGCATGGTATTGATTGAAAACAATATGAAGGAATACTGGAATTGCCCTGACATAGGCTCCAGGGACGATAGGCTCCAGATAACCGCTTAGTGTGGGATTCCACTTAATCTTTGTTGTGTTAAGTTTAGTCCCAGTTATGTTTGACCGTTGGGGTATGTTAAGCCCTGTTGCGTTATAGTCTCAGAATAGATAGCATTGTTTGACGCATTTGTTACAACTACAATACACCATGTCGAAATGTGTCTCTGTGTGTCACGGCTGCATTCATCTGGAGCATTTCCCTGCGCCCAGGTGGGCTGCAGGGAAAATAGTACACAAATAAACGCGCACAGGACGATTTACCGGAGGCTATTCGTTGTTGTTTTTTTTGTATTCGTTTCGTTTTGTTTTCCTTGCCGGCTTCAGCCGCTTGTCAATCGAATCAATTGGGTATGAAACGCAATTATGAGTCTGTGTCCGTGTGGGAAGCAACACAGCACTCGCCCGACGATGCGTTAGAGAATGGGGATGGGTGTTTTTTTTTTGCTGTTACTGTTTGCTTCTTGCGGCGCGTTTGCCTTGAGCTTCATCCCTCAAACTGGCTTGTTAACGTTCGGAAATGCAATTTGCAAATTACATCTGTTTCATTCCGTGTTGTTTTTTTTTGTTCCTTTCCAACCCCAATTTACTGTTGGTTCTTTTTTTTTTCTTTCTCTTCTTGTGTTTCGATGACAATTTTCCGACCGCATTGACAACAAGTCCGACGCGCTTCGAAGATGATTTTCCACCGGGCGTGTGTGTGTGTGTGTGTGTGTGTGGGATGCACCCGCGCAACCGCGCCAGAGGTGCATTTGCGTGCATTGCCGTCCGCGCTTCATCCGCGTTTTTCGATAATTTAATTTAATTTAACTCCACATTAACTGCAGTTACGAGGCGCACAGTTTACCGTGATTGCGCAATTAGCCGTGCATTATCACAGGCACGCGCGGTGCATTTGCATGCGTGCGTGCGTGCGTGCGTGCGTGCGTGCACGGCCCGTTCGGGTGCAATGTGTTGCCGTGAGTGTGGGCTCAACATTTCAATTGTGGCGAACGCTTTTGTCTCCGTCGGCCCGGTCCGGTTTCTGGGTTGCGATGAATAAGTTAGTGGGCTGGCTGGGGCTAGGGAGAACGTTGGGCCGGCGTCTTCTTCGGCGTCTAAGCGGGCGGTTCTTAATGTCTGTGTAATTGTTACGGCCAGAAGAACGCATCTCACCCCCCATTTTCTCCGTTTTGGTACGATGGGGTGGGTCGGGAACGGCATCGAAATTGATTTGTTCCGACACGTTTAGCGGTTGTTACTTTCTCGCCTCATTTACCCTCTTCTGCTCTCTCTATCTCTCTCTCTCTCTCTACCACCGCAAAATCAAACGAGCAATTTAACGCTGGCTTGAATTCAATTAATTACAACACTTGTTCCTTTGTCCGCGAGAGTCTCTTTTTGCGCGCCGGGAAGGCTCGCGGCAAGAAAGCGAGGCCGCTTTTTCTGGAAGAATCGCTGATGAATGCAGGCCGTCGAGTGCATGAACGTTCCGCTGTTTGATGGGACCCTTTTTGGATCCTTTCCTTTCGCAGCGATAACGTATTCGTGATGGATAACGGTTGCGGTTGTGTATAGGTACATGAAACAGTCGCGATATAAGGTTCCCACACTCTATATTGTACCAAAAGTTACAATAATTGCGATGAATGAAACGATGAAGCAGATGAATTTTCTTAAGAATTCTACTTAATATTTATTCTATAGGATTTATCACAAACCATGAAGGAGAAACTGAATAAAAATTTTAATTTTCAAGTATATTTTCTCTCGAAATCTCAGATAATACGCTTGTAAGAAATCATCAGAGCAATCCGCCTAAGAAGTTCATAGTTAACGACGTCTTACGAGTCCCTCCAAATATTGCATAATCATCAGAATTCGCATTTAAATTCAACTTCTTCTACTCGTTCGCTTCTACTGTATTGGCTAGTATTAGTAAGTTTATACCATGTAATACATTTTCTTTGTTTCAAAATCTTTACATATGACAATTTGAAACTAATGTAAATACTTAAATAAAATAAATTTGTTCATTACTAATACAGTAAACTAATCAATCAGTAAATAATGAAAAAAGTTAATTAATCAAATAAAACACAAAATAAATAAAATAAAATAAATAAATAAACGAGTAAATACAATATATGAATACATGAATAAATAAAAGAGCAGAAATATGTCTGCATAATACTTTTCACCATAAGAAAGCGATTTCGAAGAAAAAAGGATCTTGAAATACATTTTGCGTGTTCGGAAATATGTGAAATATGTGATCCGTTTTTCTTCTTTAGTCCATAGTTAAAACAAGTATTATAGCAAACATTGATCAAAGAAAAACAAATACGTCTTAAGAGAGGTGAAATTTAAATTATTCTAAAGACAGTTGGTTCTAAAGCCCAACAACCATGTTTTATAAGACGGATAATTGACTGAAACCTTTGCTTCCACTTGATGCCGGTTCCTCTTAGTAACTGACTTAACGAATCAAACCCAGGCTTACGAAAATAAGACCCTCAACTATAAGAAAGTAAGCCACTTGTTCATAACGCAGTCTGTCTTCCAGAAAGTATATCGTTAGTTCAAATTTGGAATGATTTATGTCAAGTATGATTCTATGAATAAATTTCACAACCCGGCTTAAACCAGTTCCTAAGAAACCGGAGCTAGCATACCTCGAAACTATTTGTGATGTATTTATGATGTTCTAGCGAATTTCGAGCAATTTCCACAAATATATCACACTCAAATTATCGCCATCCAGCACGCATTTCCACATCTTGCCGAGTTGGGAGAGTTCTGTATGAATGCGTTTCCTTACAAAACGTCGGGTTTTTTTTTGCATCAACCTCCTTTTTCCATCTTCCGGCACAAGACGCGTGCGTTCCATCGAGAACGAACCCGGCGGCGTTGCTAAATCCGATCGAAGCTATCCTTCCGATTCCGAGTATTCCGCGTTCACCCCGCCGCCATTAGAAAACCGCGTCCCTGGGCCGCCTGCTGAGTGTGCCCATCCTGGCCAAACGTCATCAGTGACGAGCAAACATGCAAAACCCTTCCGAAACTCGTTCGCCGTTCGCCGGACCCATCCATAAACCACTGCAGTACATGCAGTACAGGCACCGCCCCAAAGCCACCCACCCCACCCTGTGGGCGCACATTCCACGCCACAACGTGGTCGTGTCCCTTCGAGGGAGATCGAACGAAGAACCGGGGGCGGCGTGCATATGCATTTTTAGTTGCCATTGCCCACCCCCCGGGAGGAGTTCGCTCGTTGGCGGCGCTCGTTTGGCAGAATGCATAAATTCGTTCGACGTCGTAATGCCGCGCGTGCTTTTCCCACTCGCGGCGGGAAGGTTTCGATTTTTTCTTCTTTCCCTTCGCCGTAAGGATTTACGTCGGTCCGGGCCGGCTCCGCCACGCTGAAAGATGCATAAGAAGCGCGCGGGGCATTAAAAATACATAAATTTTGCTCGAGCTCGACCGAGCGGCTACGGCTTGTTCTCGTTGGCAGGTTTCGGGTCCTGTGCTGTCCTGTCCTGTCCTGTCCGTTCTTGGAGCGGAGCGTGCAAAGACTGTGAGCAGAGCAGTTGGCGCTGCTTCTTTAAGCCCCTCGTTGCGGGCTGTCTTATTCTCTCCGTACGAAGGCAGATACGGATGTGCATTGTGATGGGCTTATCTGTGTCCTTCGTTAGGGGACGGTTGCGCGTCAAGTTCCTAGTGGCGCTGGAAGGTAGTAGATTCGAATTTAGGACGTTATAGTTTACACACAGAAATTCAACAAATGCTCTAAGTGAAAGCATCAGCATCATTAGAACCGTTTTTAGTACAGGTTTTAGTACAAATGTCGTTTGCTTTTTATTCTTGAATTATTCGTGGAATTGGCTCAATAATTTGGAATGAGTGGATTGAGTACATTAGATGTCAAAAAAGAAGTCGCACTTAGATCTTAGACAGAAAAGGTCTGTTCCAATTCTAAATTTGTTGACGCCGTTTTATATTCGCGAACGCTATGGTATGATTTTGAGTATACATTTATAGTTTAACTCTTAGTTGGCTGAAGATGTGCTGCATGGATCAAAACTTTTGGTCTCTTTTAAATCTGAGTGCGAATTGACATGTATTCTTCAATAAGTGCGAATTGACCTCTGTTCTTCAATTAGTGTTGGAAGAGATAGTGTCCAAATCTTGTGAGGCTTTGCATGTGTGCCAGTTGCGTGATACGAACCATTTATTCCAAAACCAGAAGAAATAATGCATAAGCCGAGACATAAAGACAACGTCTGATGTGTTTGTAGCTTGTTTCGAAAGATATCTTAATTGGAGATGAGAATAACTCCTCTAATTGGGAAGCTAATTCACACATTCTCATTGACCATTAGAAGTCGAATCGTTCCATCACACTTTTGGTAGCCGCGATGGTCCTAGGTGACTTAGTGATCCAAATCTGAAGATAGACCGTGAGTGAGTGAGAAGTTTTGTTCCACCAACTCACTCTTTTACCCATCCACATTATTCTGATTTCTACGGAGACTGTAGAAATTCGAATCTATTCTATAAAAGTGAGGATAAACCATCCACAAAAATTTAAATAAAATGATTTTTCCCAATTTATCCCCATCGTCAGCCGTCTCTCACAGGTGACTTTCCGAACCACCCTTTCGGTGCGAAGTTCTGCTTCGGCCAGCGAGTGTGTGTACCTCGATAAAATATTATGCACCATCCGTTCTGCCATGCTTTGGTGAATTTCGAACCCAAAGACGGGTGCCGGTTGCGGTACGGAACTCCTCCCGACTCACGGCTCCTCCACGACCAACCCTGTCCCTGGGTGGGTGGAAAGTGGACCACAAGGAACGTGTGTTTCCTCAGCGGTAGAGGGTACAGCAAACGGCAAACGGCAACGGAATATAAATCAAGTCCGTGTCCGAGAACCTTGGCGTGTTTGGTGGAAACATTTCGCAACCGACATCGATCCACGTCCCCGTCGGAGGAGGAGGATCGAGCTTTTCGGGTGCCTGTGTGTGCTCAGGTTCGATCAGTGCGGATCATCCTGCGCGAGAACCTGAGAGAGTGAGCAAGAGAGAGAGATTGCGAGGCCAGAGGGCACAGGTTAACGAATCAGCAGTCCCATTGCAGTTCGAGAAAACGCGTTGCAGAAGAAATGCTGACAAACGAATAAGTTATGCATGTCTAAGTCGCCGGTGTCTTCGCCGAATGCCGATTGACTTCTTGCAACTTCTTCGGTGTTTGTCCTTTCGAGGCGCAGCTGGGTGGGGAGGGAGGCTTTCGGAATGTTGGGTTGTTGCGCAAAATGGCTGCGGCGCAGTCGAACTCTCCCACGACCATACCCACGACCTCGCCGTTTGGCAGCAGCAGCAGAGATCGAGATGAGGTTCACCTCCCTCGCGACTCGCCATCGCCTTCAGCCACCACCCCCTTCGAGAGTTGCATCCGACGGACGGATGGAATTGTGGCCTGTGGTGAGGCGTTTTGCTTTTTTTTCTCTCCCTGCCGTGTTGTTTTGTTACTTCAACTCTCTCCCTATCTCTCTGGTCTGTTTGTTCGCTTCCCCGTCCGTCCGTCCGTGGCCTCGGCGCGCAGCATACGTGTGGCGTGCAAATGGCGTCTGGTATATCTGGTCGGTTTCATCTGCGGTCGTTGTTTCTGCTCGCTTTCGGGCCTCGAAATCGTGTGTGCGTGTGTGTGTGTGAAATATGGAAACTGACTGGCGTAAGGTGCCTTACGGGCAAGTAAATTCTGATGGCGGGTGTGTGCACACCTCCCCCTCTAACCACCCACTCTCCTCCTTGCCCGGTCCGTGTCGGGTGGAGATCGGTTTTACCCGCAGATGATGATGCATCAAATGACGCAGCTCGGTGCAGTTGTGATTGGCGGAGGACCGGAGCGCCGGCACGAAATGTGGCACGAAGGGGGCGATATTGACGATTCGCCTTGGGTCTGGCTGTAAAATGGCGTGCGGTTGAGCTCGTGAGGTTTTCGATTTCAAAGGCTGAGGGAAGAGGCTTCGGCATGCTTTGGCCAGGCGCTGCTGGCACAAAAACGAGCGAAAAGAGCGAAGTAATAATAATATTCTTGCGTATAAAGCGCGAACGATAAAGGAAGGGAAAGTGTTAACAAAAGCGAGGAAAACATAAAGCAACTTTATATTGCCTTATTTTGATGTTTTCTATATCAACATTATTTTGTAGAAAAATTGCCAACGATAAAATCAAATTTGAACAAAAAGTTCAAAATCAAATAAAAAAATCAAAAATAATGTAGTTGAAAAAAATATTTAAAAATATAGAAAGAACATATAAGAAAGTGAAATTGTACAAACAATATAGTTTAAGTCGCAGTCACAGTTAAATAAAATGAATTCCTACTCAGTCTGCCTAAGTTAAACAATACAACAACTAAGAGGTTCACTAAGATTAGCTAATTTAGAATCATTTAGAAGATGTTTTATGATTTTATGATTTAAGGATAACATAAAAAGTCCAAACCTACAGAGCCTACACAAAGTAGATTTAAAATGTATCCAAATTACATCAGAACAATCCCAATTAATTGTTATTTTTAAACAAAAACTTATACAAGACTTTTGGTTCATGTTCAAGGTAGAAATAGGCCATGAATTTTTACTTTCCTTTATTAGTTGACTTCGAAAAAGTGCATAATAAAATATATTATAAAAACCTATTATAATAAAACAATATAAATATTATCAAATATCAGTGGTCTCATCCTTTATTCGACTTACGCTTCAACTCAAATTGCGCTGATCCCTTGAGATCGCATTAATCAAATGTGCTCGAAACATAAAAAGGGAAAAATGTGATAAAAATGTTATTTCAGAATTTAACCACACTATTCGATTATTTATATCATTAACTATGCAAGATATTGAAATATATTGATTACAGTAAAATGTAATGATAAAAAATATGAATTTTTAGCTATATTTAAAACGGGGAATAATTATTTAAACTAAAAGATTTATTCTTAAAGATGAAGAAAAAAACAAAAAAAAATAAAAAAAAGGTCATTAAAGTTGACTAAAAACAGAAAGTGTGTACTAAAGTATCTGTAATATGATAATTATTGTAACACAGCACCCAAACCAATTTCAAATGACAGCAAATACCAATGGCACCCATCCTGCCGTTCCAGCACAGCCATCCTCATTAGTGCCATCTATGTATAATTGCGTCCCAACTCATCGGGGCCGGCGAAACTCCCCCCAGTGACCTCACGATTCAATGAGCCGCACGATTTGGCCCCTTCTCCCAAATGACACTCGACTGCGCGCCGGCTGCATCTGCCGCTGGGACTCATTATAACTGATAGCAAACATAAAAACTGCTACAACCCGTGAGGCAGGAGAAACGACACCGAACCAGAGGGGGGGATGAATAATTTCACAAATAAACCCATAATTGCGCAAGGTCGTTTGAGGCACGCTCCAGCCAGGGACAATCGCGACGACCGTGTCATCCTTTGGGTCGCGCTGTTGTGACGAGGAAAGCGCGAACCACACAGTTCGCTGGGTTGGAATGGTCGTCGGAGTTATTGACAAAAAAGGCGTCTGTCAAGTCATGCTTCACGGATTAACTAAGCAGTTGGTTTCGCAATTCGTGCCCTCTTGCGAGAGACGCCTTCGAACTTCAGCTGCATTTCCAGCGGTCTGGAGTCGCTGATCGAGTCCACACATCACTCGATCAGCGTCGCACCCTATAATCTTGCCCGTTGGGGGCTTCGGAGAAATTAGAAGGATGTGAGGTTATGTTTCTGCGGTTGTGCGCCCGCCATTTTTCATCCCTTTGACAGACTGCGTTCGTCCAACGGTCCAACGGCTGCTTAGATCAGCTTTCAAAGCGAGTGCAGGGAAATCGCACGCACGCAGATTCCATTCCGGGAACGAACCGGATTTGATAAATCTTCCATTCTGGGCTTAGGACGCGCACTTAATCATGCATGCATGAGTCAATAACGCCGGTGGAACGTCCGCGTATGGGCTCGCATGTCCGTTCCCAGCCGAAATTCACGTTTCGGCATCGCTTTCGAGGTTCTTTTGCTCCTAGCTCTCTTGCAATGCATTTGGGTCCTCTGTTCCGAGCTACACTTTCCTGGCCCGAAACAAAAAACTTGCTGGCTTTGCACGCCGTGTGCGCTTCGCAGGCTGAAAGCGTATCATTAGCGTGTGCAGGCAGAGAAAAGGGAAAACACACCGGCACCCCACACTGGTCAATTTCGGGTGAACTCTCCCTTCACCGGCTGCCAAGACGCTGGGAAAACGGACGTTTTTCGTCTCGTTTGGCTCGCAGGAAGGATGCTGTGGATCGCACACAGAACGATCATTCATTCCCGGCCCGAGACGTGGACGTTCACCAGCAACAAATGCAACTCTTGCTCGTGACAGACAGACGATCGGTTCGGGAAACCCGATCGCGTTTCCCTATTGCGTCCCCGTTGGGGGCCTCGGAAACAGTGTTGCGTTAGGCGAAACGCGCAAGAAACCACTCCACTCCACTCGGGCGACCTTGGGACGTTCGGGTGGAGCCGGCATAAGGGTATAATTTAATTGCAATTAATAATCGGTTAGGTTGGAACAGTTATGAAGAAGCGGGAAGACGGCGCGAAAGCGAATATGCACACTATGGAAATCTGTGCCCGAAGTGCCATTTTGTTTTTATCAGTTGTAAGTTATAATTTTGTACATCGTTTCAATGTTTTGTTTTGTTTTTGCAACACAACTTCTTTTCAACGGAGAGAGCGATTGGATATGGAAAAGAACGCGTTTCAATACAAGAATCATGCCTTTTGCGCAGCTGGATTCTTCATTCTGTGTTTCAAGACTCTTTTTTTTCTTTTCTTTTCTCAACTCTTATTTTTCAAAAATTTTCATATACATTTTTTAATCAAATTTTCGTACTAATGAATCTTTTTTTCTTCTTTCATTATCACTTCATGTATCATTAAGTGATTAGAATAATTGTCCTGTGATGTAAAAATCTTCTTCATTATCATCCTTTATCATTATCATTTTGCATTGCTTCGTTTATGATAGTTTTACGGTTGAAAGAACAGTTGTACCGCATTTTATAATAATTCTACTTAATGTCGTTGAAGTATTCTACTACTTTTATTTATATTTTTGTCATGATTTGCTGTTCTAACTAGAGCTTTCGTTTTGTTGAATGTTTTTCCCGGTTTTTTTCTTAAGAAAATAGTTGCTTTTACAAATGGTTTTGCTTCTTTTCTATTTACGCTTAAAACATCTATTCCATTCAATTCAGAATGCGCATATATATGATTGGTTTTGTACAAGTTTTTTTCTCATGAAACCTACATTTTCATCAAGTTTTAACTATTTGAAGCCTTATAGCTAATTATATTACTCTGTTGAACGTTTTTTCGGCTTGCTTTCGTTGTTAAAAAATGTAATATAAAAACTCTGTCAAGTAAATTAATGATTCTCTTTGATACGTTTATTAAATTTTCATTCCACATCGCATTTCTCGATGCTTTCCAGACACTTTTCTGTCTGGTTGGCTCCTTCTTTCACAGTTCTTGTTTACAAATTCATGTAATTATACATTTTTATTTCATTTTTCAATATATTTGTTGAATGTTTCGACATTCCTTTTGTTAGTTTCTTTTTTATTCTTCGACGTTATTTTTATTTACTTATTTTTGGTATTTGCTTCTCCCCACGCTCATGCATATTTCTTCCAACAAATCTGTTTCCTCCTCGCGTTTGCTCGACTCGCGTGATCGTCGCTTCGAGGTGAAGCGTCCCCCCGGCTTGCGCCTCCCACCCAGGCCCAAAAGCATCCCGGCCGCGTGTGCAGCGAGCCTTTGCATTTGCCTGCGTTTGCGCCCGGCTGCAATATTCTCACGCCCGTTTCATTTGTGACGGGTCCGTTCCGTTGCTGGTGTATCATTCTGTTTCTCTGTTCCTTTACGTTTTTAGTTCGTCTTTTTTCGCCAGCCCGCCCGCCCGCCCGCTCGAAAGAGATCGTAGGGAACGGATTTCCTGACACCTTTCGGTTTCACTCGACCGCGCCATGGACACCGTCCGAAATGTCCGAATGCGAGCCACCCCGACTCGACTGGCAGAGGATCACATTCGAGGATCGCCGACGTTTTCCGGCCGGCGTATGTATGTGTGTGTGTGTGTGCTGACGCTTGAGACGTGTCCAGAGTCCGACGTGCCGGTCAATGTCAGGCGTTCGCGCTGGCGTTTGTTGAAGCACAACACCAAACAACCTTCGACCAATCAATCCGAAGCCGCGCTGAGACGGACGCTATCGATGGCACCCTCAGGTTGTGTGCACCAGTTTACACCAGACAGCTTAAGTGACTTGCCGGGTGGTGAAACTTCCGAAGCTCTGGAGGCACTTCGCTCTAGCTGAAGGTCACCCATCGCATCGAGCAGCCAGACAGACATTGCCGTTGGGAGAAGCAGCGTGGAATGTGTGCCTCCAGCGAATGCCATCATTCCGTTTGGAGTGGAGACATTAAAGCTAGCAACTATTTCCTTGATGCGAAGCATTTATTTTGCTTAGCGCAAAGCTGACAAAAAGCTTCCTCAAGCGGAGCCCATTTATTTGCCTTCAATTTCGCACATTAACAGCTGATGTGTCACCGATTGCGGAGGAAAACACAAAAACCCTCCTCCAATGATCCACTCGTAATGAAACTCCCTCGGCACGCGGTCGCACTCGCACTATGACAGTGAAATTATTATCCATCATTGATGAGCTATAAATCCTCGCGCCCTATCATCGCACCCCCCTGGGTCCCACCCCACGAGAGCTACGACAACGTCAACACACCCCCCCCCCCACCCAACCGGCGCTACGGCGCTAATTCCGGGTTATCCGGGTTGTGTGAAGTGGCCTGCTCATTGCTTAATCACAGCACATGTTTGTTTACATCGATTTATCACCAACCGAAAGATAGATTATCATCGCTTAAGTGCCTTAATTTCACTTTAATCACCCGCTAATTTAATTGTCCAATTTATTGCCTTCGCTTCGGTGGCTTTGGGAATCGGTACCGGGACACGGGGCGCCGACCGCGTGCCACCGTGTGCTGGCTTAGCCGATTAGAATAGCCAGCGACTGGTGTGGATAATAATTTGTGTGTGTGTGCGTGTTTTTTTTATTCAACCTATCGAACGAAGAAGATGTTAATTAAATCTGCGTTTAGTGGCGGCAACAAGCCGTAATTAAGTTGTTCCCAAATTAATTCATGCTATTATATTGTATGTAATTAGATAGTACACTTAAAAAGTATTTAAAATTAACCAACAATAGTGTCAACTGTATTTAACCATTTAAAAAATATTTTCATCTTTTTTATAATTTTTTTGCATTATTTCACTGGTCGACATTTGTCACCGACGCCGACCACTGTGCGTCTCGCAAGCCGCGCCTTCTTTTTCGTGCTTCTCCTTCAGCCAATCAGCGCGTTCGAACTGCAAGCTCACGCACACTTGCACAGCATCGTTCGATGGATCGTGCCGTACACTGGGGTGCCATATTCCCAGTGAACATTTTGCCCGCCGTGGAATTCACATATTCTGGTGTATTCGGATCGATTCTCGACAATATCGCTCGGAATCTGCTCGAATGCGAAAGTGCTCGAAAATCGTGTTACTATGAATCTGAGTATTTTTTTAAACGGCAACTTAGCCTTACAGGTTATGGGGTTATTTATTGAAGATTCATGCCCTTTTCCTCTATAATATTTGTCTAGAACTATTTTATATTAGGTAAAATTGTTTTAATCGTGTTTTTTTATAATTTTATTTTTACTATAAACCTGAATATGAAAATGAACAAGTTGAATTGACGTTTTAATCTATTCACCCAAAAAGCATCTGTCCAGAAATGCTTCTGTTCTCAAAAGTAAATCACGAAATAACAGCTACACAAGTGAAGTTGAACCAGCACTCGCACAAGTGAGGAATCCATCAGCTTAGGTGAACGATTTCATCTCCCTACGAACTCGACCTACTAAAACTGCTCGACTAAACGCACAGCTGGCCGAGTGCGCCTTAAAACATGGCTGCCACCCCATGGCTTGGCCTCGCTGCTCGAATCGAGGCGGCCGGCACTAAACGAGCGACTTTTAGCACCACTTGTACCGAGAATAAAGATTCCACGGCGGTAGCCACCATACCGGAACCGAAATGGCCACAACCCGGGGACGAAACGAACGAAACGGTGGCGGGAAGAAGAAAGCCCACGAGGGCAAATGAAATCGAAACTTTAATTTAATGTTAATGATACACTTGGACGCCGGCCTGGGACGCGTGGAGGAGAGGGTGGAGGGGAGATGGGAGGGCGCCCGCCACCCATGACCCATGGTGCCCGTTCAGACCGTTTAAAATATATTAATTAGAGAAGCGCAAATAAATGTGATTATTGTTATTGTTGTGACTACTCTAGAGAGAGAGAGAACAGGGGGCCATTTTTTCCTTTATCCCGTTCCGTGAGTGAAGGTGGCCTGCCCCACATTGTGCGGTGAAATGACCACAATCGAAATCAAAATTCAGTACAATGCAAAGACGCTTCGGTTGTTGTTTTTCGCGGTTTCTCGCGCGAGATGGGGGCGGAGGGTTTTTTGTTTGTTTATTTGTTTGATCGTTTGATGGTTTGATGGTTTTCCGCCGGTTTGGGCCGTTGTTTCGCTTTTGTTTGACATGGGAGCGCGAAGGCACGGAGGGATGGATTATTGTTGTGGAATTTTCTCTTCCCACACGGTGCATTCGCCGGTTTGGTTGGGAAGGCGGCCGGTCTTGGGAGAATTTTTCATTCGTCAACTTTCCTGTTCGAACACGGACACAATGTGTCATTTAATGGAAAATTATATCCCCTCTGACCGTTATAATAACCACAAAAACCGACAAAAAAAAAACAAAACAAACTCGCCGTCATTCAAAATGGAGTCTGATCCTCCTCGAGCACGCCGTCTCAAGAGCACGCTGAACGCAAAAGTGATATGAAATAAACGACGCGCTGCTTCGTGCAGGCATTGCATGTAAACAGCAAACTCCACCCGGTTTTACCTTTACCCGAACCAGGAAGCATCTGTCCATTTTCCGTCCTGATGCAACCCTTTAGGGAAGATCTGGCGTGAGCCCGCGCGCCTCTCTCTCTCTCTCTCTCTCTCTCTCTCTCTCTCTCTCGCAAAAGCGCAAAAGCGTCAAGCCCGAAACGCCGTCTTATCGGCGATTGATCACCACCGCCGCTCGGTGATCGCTTATCGGGATCGGGCCGGTTCATTGTTGTGTTTTGCTTCAGTTTTTCCTCCGCCTTATCCCGTTTATTAATTGAACGGTCATGTAATTGCTATTGACGGCTAGCGTGCGGCCTGTCTCGCACTCTCTCTCTCTCTCCCTCTCTCTCCCTCACACGACCGCACGACATGGTTCTGATTGAGGAAGAATGATGATCGAGCAGCGACCGATCATCATCGAACGACTCCATCTTGTTGCCTTGGCTGCCCTTTCGACCCCCCTCTTCGCTGCGAAATGGAACGGTGAGGAGGTTTTCCTGGTGAGTGTCAGAGAGGAGCGAATTCTTCGCTTCGCAACGAGCTCGATAAGGTAGTCACTTTGTAGCACGATTTACTAGGAATTCGAACCGGATTTTGCAAAACTACACCGGGTAGGAGTGGGGGCTTTTGATCTGTTCAATCCTGCGCAATCGGTAGTTTTTTTTTCTGGTTAGATAACGATTCTGGTTGGGAAAAGTAGCACAAGAACACGAATAGTATGTGTAATTTCTTAGAAATGAGTTTTTTCCTTCAGTCGCAGAATCCATCAGCTCAGCATTTGTTTTTGAAATTGCGTAAAGAACATAGGAATAGCAGAATAACAGAATAGAATCACACGTTAACGCACTGGAAGGCTGGTACAGCGATAAAATATAGCATGCTTTATATTTGAATGATGAATAAATTAATATAACTAAGAAAAATTTATCCAAGAAGTTGTGGTGCAACTATTTGAAGAAGCAGTACGAACCAGTGGTCCTATAATTAGGTAAAGACATATAAATATCAACAAAGTCTTGTGAGAAGAACATAACAAATGAAAAACATATGTATAACGCCCAAAAAAATATGCAACAACAAGCAGTTTATATTAAAGTTAAGATAAACGACATAAAAAAAATATCAAAATTGACATAACATAAGCATAAGGCTACTAGCAAGTTACGGACTGAATCTATAGATATATCTGAAGGTAAATTTTAAAAGTTTCTTAGCCTTGCGTAGAATTAGTATTGACATTGAATTGAACATAAAATAAACAAGAAATCTGATAATTGTTGCTGATACATCAACTCATAAATAAACAAATCGTTAAACAAAACATCTAAATCAGAGTGATAACCACAAGGGCTAGCTTATTGTTTGTTACTCAAATGATAATAACAATAAAGTCGAACTAAAACTGTCAAAGAAAAGTCAATCAAGTTACCCTCTTTGCATATGAAAGGGAATAACATATAAACAATTAAAAAAATAGTAACCTCAGATGAATTATTACCTAATTTAAAAAGAAAATCAATTAATCATATCTATTCCCATCTGAAGCTATAATTAGCTTTCTGCATGAATAAAATATGTAATAACATCATCTTGAACTATATGAAAACGCAACGAATCAGGTAGCTACTTGATGTATTATTCACGCACGGTATATTAATGAAATAACAACTTTATCATTAATATGCAACGCCTACTTGGAACGTTTCTTGGCCATAACCATCCATTGGCATTTTTATAATCGTCCCAAGTCACCAAAGTCGAATCAATTCATATCGAACCGAAGTGTGTTTGTTTTGCAAACACTCATGCATTATGCACACACCAAACCACAATTAAAACCACTTGCTGGTATAGGCCGCTAATCAAAACATCGAAAACGCGATAAGCGATTTCCAATAAGTCCGTCACTTGCCTCAAGCGCTCTCGACAATCTGCGAAACGAATGGAAAAAAGCCTCCCAGCCTTATTTCCAATCAACACCACTAAAGAGGTTGTGCTGCTGATGCTGCTGCTGTTGTCGTGTGTTATCACTCACTCTGTCAACAAACCCGTTCGGTGGCGGGAAAATCGGCTTCGGCGGTGCTTCAAAATTCGCTTCCCGCAGTCGCAAGCGCTTCCGGTTTTCGGGTGGAATTGTACAATAGCGATTTTTCCAAGCACTGCCTCTGGTTCTGGTTGCCTCTACCCCTCTCTCCCCTCTATCCTCCTCCTCCTCCTCCTCCTCCTCCTCCTCACCCGTCAGTGATTGTGGCCTAGAAGTGGCTACGTGGGCTTCCGCCAGCGCCGAGCGCCCGAAAAAAGGCACATTGTGGTGCGTTCTGAAGACGTAATAGAACAATAAACCACTTAATATTTTTTGGAGAGCAGTTGGCCGAGAGTGTGTGGTCTGAGCCGCTCCGCAGGAAGACGTTTCCGGTATGCCCCCCTTCCCACCCCCTCTGCTTCCTCCCACCCCTTCCAGTCCTCATCAAGCGTGTTTTTTCTTCTTTGCTGCTGCGTGCTGTGGCTTGCTGTTACTTTGTGTGTTCTCTCTCTCTCGCTCTCTATATCATACAATTTTTTGTTGTTTCTACTGCTGTTGAACATTTCATCCGATTCCATTCTATTCACCGTTTACTTCCTATTCGAATTTTCTACCCCGCGCGGCGCACCGTTTAGCCAGAACCGCCACAACCTTTGGCCGGCCGAGCAAGCAAACAGAGAGCAGGGAAAAAATGGTTTTAAATGAAAAACGCCACCATAAATGCCTCGCGGGATTCGAAACGTGGCTCGCCGGTGGGGCGGTGGAATGCTGTTGCTGTGCGATTGTGAACGGGGAGATTGTGGCCGGTGGAATGCCTACCTGCCTGCCTGCCATTGCTGTTGATGCTGCTGCTGGTGGTTGTGAACGTGGTGGTGGTGGTGGTGATGGTGGTGGAAAAAAGCCGAGCATTGTTTCCACCCCAGACGCGAAGAGTTTTCCGCTCGCGGGCTCCCACGGGCCAACGGGAGACTTCTTTACGTTCTCGTTTCCGCCCCAGCACCGAGGCGAGGTGTGCGCGACGGGCTCACAATGCCGGCGAGAACACTGAGAACAGTGAACTGATAGCAGCAACAATAGTGTAACATTTGGGCAGTTGTTACTGTGTGGATTTTTCCTTTTAAAAATTCGAAAATATTGTTTAATACGATGCGAGTTTTGGAAGCAATAGCAAGAAATGAACATCACAAATGAAAATTGAGGTATAATCGTAAGTACTTCTATTAGGTGTGGGAATTAACTTGTGAAATTACTACCAACCGTTTGAAAATGCAAGCTAAAAGTTAACGAACTATTTATAATTATATAAGAGTTTTAAAATCGCTTAAAAAGATTGAAGAAACCTTCGAAAAATTGTTCAAATGAGAGATTTATTGATTGCATTTATTGATTGCAATGATTCTAGCTAGATCTGCAACTGTTAGAAACATCCATTTGCGTAATCATCTTCAATTGGATTCACGATACCATTGATCAGAAAAACTTGTTTTTCGCCATCTTTTGCATCTTTCGAAACTCCCAAACTGTTGGTTAGATGCTACTATTAGGATTGTTTACTTTATGTGTTTTCAATTCCAACTTTTGATGACGTTTTTCGAACGATCATGCAACAAATAATTCGTTCAATCTAGGGTCGTTTAACTTCGATAAGGTTCTAAACGGAATAGATGTTAAACTTTCATTTTACTTTGAACTGGCTTTGAAGAGGGATGTAATAATTATACGCGAATTAGAGCGAGATTTAGGTTTGCTTTCAAAATAAAGGAGAAGTTGAATCTAAGCAGAATCTGTTTACAACTATTCAACTAAACACAAAGCCTTTCCATTGGAATATTAAGAAAAATTACGTTCTCTATTTTGAAGATGGATTTTCAAATGAATTTGACTACATATGTGAATTACAAACATGAACAAAAGATAAGTCAAATCTGTACCGAATATGATCTTGTAACTTGTATATTCAATTCTCTCAAACCCAATACCTTTTCGTTCGGTTAACAAAGTAAAAAGATATAAGAAACTCTAGAGATGAATATCATTTAACAAAACAAAGAAGAAAAAACTTAAAAGCTAATTCATAACCAAGCAAACACTGATCAGAAGAGAAATATAATATTAAAAAAACAAAAGCAAAATATTTAGATTAGCCTTCAAAACCACCTGAAGTTGTTCATCCAAGCAGCTCCAGCTTCTATCCCATCCCCAGGGAGCCTCCAGCAGGCGATGGTTTAACAAGGAAACCTTCGCTGCTCGCCTACTTCCCACAGATGGGTTGCACGCATCGGCTACTGCGATCCCGGGAATATATTCCAAGTTTCAAACCAAAGGAACGAAAGAAGAAAAAAAAGCACAAGACAGAAACACTTAAAAGAACTAACTCATTTGAAAATCACGCAAGTCGCTTTGAAAAGCCACGTTCGGCGCGGGATTATGAGGAGACGGATTGTGATGGATTCCCGTTCCTTTGTTACAATTTCTGCGCCGCGTCGTCGTGTATTTCCTCCGAAACTACTCCATCCAGAACTTGGAAAGAGAAAAGAGCACAAAAACTACACAGAAATATCAAACTTCAAATTATACATCTCCTAACCGACGACGACGTCGGCGACGGTCCGTCCGCCATTTGCCTCCGGAAGGGATTTCGTGCAGCTAATCGCTCTCGTCCTGGCGGACGTGCATACGTGCCGCGTGCAGGCTCTCACGTGGGCCGGCCCGAGCCGATTCCGGATTATGAATTTCAAATCCGTTTCACTGTCTCGCTGGTGTTGTTCTTCTGTGTGACGGGTACCCTTCCAATTCCATTAGCTGGAGCGCTGTTATAATGTTGTGTTTATACTTTTTTTTTTGTAGTAAAGTTTCATTAACCAAAAAAAGAAAACGGCCTGGCAGGAAATGGATTAGCCCGGCTGGGAACGGCTGGGAGACAATAGAGTTGCCAGGCGTGGTTTTTGTTGCTGCTGCTGCTGGTGAGAGATGCAACTGCGGACAGGCGAAGTCGGGAGACTGCACATGCATGGGCTGTCAGGTTCGCTCAGAACCAAGACACTTTAATTGTTCCACTCATACGAAGCCGAAGTGTTATCGTGAGGCTGGAAAAAGTGCTGCAAATGGAAGGTTTTGTTTAAAATACTTCAAGAAATGCTTCCAAAACACAAACACACCCCGAGAGGTCAATGTCCCACTGACAAAAGCGGTAAGAATTTGTCCTTTTCCCCCTCCCCCCAGTGCCAGCCAGCTTCTGCGACAGAATTCTGCGCGTATTTCGGTCGGGTTTGTTGTATCGGTATCGAAAATTCCCGGTCGCCCGAAAAGAGGCTCACACATACACACAGTCCACCGAAAACCGGTACATACTTGGTGCGCGGTTGCATACCTTTTGGCCGCCTCGACCGAACGGACAAACAAACAAACCGAGAGAAAAAAAACAAACTCCAAACGTCACCGTGATGTCGCCAAAGCGTGCGGCGAGCCGGGTCTTTGATATGTTCCGGCGGCATCGGGTTTGATTGGTGGGACATTTTTTGCCGTACCCGCGGGGTCCGCGAACCGAGCCCAATCCGGCACCGAGGGAGGCACCTGCGGCCGGAACCCCGGAGGCCGCCGATCTCCGCCACCGCGATCGATGGCCGCGAAAAGCGCGCGCTATGCGAAGCATCCCGGCTATGCTTTTGCATTAATAACTTTGTTACGTTTGTTGCCAACGGTGGGGCTGTTGTTGCTGTTGTGCGCCTTTGCGCGAGTATTTTAACGGGCTGTGCTTTTTACGATTATTTGCACACGCCGCGTGCGTGCGTGCGAAACTATGTAATTGTTAGGTGACTTCTTTAGCGGGAGAGGTTAGGTTACAAATTGGCAATTGGAGATGAATGATCATGTTGGATGAAATAATGGATATTACACTAATAAATGTGTCAACTTGCGTTCGACTCCAATCGATTTATTAATTATGCCTTTAAAGATTAAACAAACCCACAAACTACATCGGATTACATCGACACTTATAATAGAGATGTATGTGATGCAATTTATAATCGTAGGAATAAAAGCTTTTACAAGTGGTATCCACATTTCTAAAATGCATTTCCTCCAGTTTGGGTTTGATAACATAAACAAAAGAAAATATATTCATAAAATATTGTTATGAAAACAGTAAGATAAATCAAAGAAGCATTGCTCTAGAAGTAAACGAAGAATAATACTATAAAGCTAGAATAGGAATGTGAATGTGACGTATGTGAAGTTTAAGCACAACTTGATGGCTTAAGCGTAACATTCGCTGGGAATCATACAGTTATATCTAAAAAACAAGCAATGATTTATTCTTATTTTTGATTTAATAATGTTTGAAAATATATTGGTATTTCAATAAAACAAATAAAATAAAATAAACACACAAATGTGCTAAATAAAATGAAGAAATACAGCAAAGTTAATATCATATCATAAAAGTCATAATAGTTACTTGAGCCATAGGCTAGACGAGCTTTTCAGAAGGGAGTCTGTAATTATATTCAATCTTAGATCGGAACAGAAGCTTCGATCGGTTTTGTTATGCAAAAAACATGATTTGAGGGTAAAACTTTGGCCTAAAAACATAACTACGATTATATATTCTACTTAACTACAGCAAAAGAAGGAAAATTTTTGAATAACGGATGATGATCGAATAACTTAACTTGTTTTTTTCTTACATCAACACTTTACATCAACACATTTGAGATTGTGTCATACTTTTACTGCTTTAATTTAACTATTTTTTATAGATTAATTTGGATTTCGATTTGTTTTTGTCTTTTTCTACGATCTTACACTCAAATACTATTCTAACACTGCGTTTTTAAGAAAGATAAAAGGAATTTGAGAAGCAAGTTTTAATGAAAAAAGCATAAAAAGTTCTGTTTCAACATTGTTTTTTGCTTATATTATTAGTTTTACATTGCTTTGTTGTGAAAAATCTCGCGACAATGAAATATAATTGTGCAAAGACATGGGACAAGAGCGTTTACTATTTAAAACATCATTAGTTAGTCATTTTCTAAGTAAGTTGAAGTATTTAATGTTTTTTCTTCACATTTTTATTCGCTAGCGAGGTTCCAGAGTGTCAACCGTCTTTCTACAGCCTTCGATTCAGCATTCTGCCCAACATGAATGCCGAAAAACGAACCACAGTGTTGCGTCTTTTTGCAAATTATGTCATCCACATCGTTGGTAACAACGATGCTGTGATTGATATAAATATACTTCAATGTTGCCTTTCCTCGTAACGTCCAGATCTATGTTATATGTCACTGTTCTGTTATGTTATGTCTACACATAACATGACATTTTACGCATTAATAAAGAATTATTTTATAAAAAAAGTCATTTTTATGTCATCAAATGTAGTGGAAACTGCCTTTAAAGTAAGTATTCTTTCACCTGTCTCAAAAATGAACCACATCTTACCACAATAGCCGCTTCTGGTTGAATACTTTTCCACCACCATCGTCACACCAACCGCACCATTTTGTTGTGTTTGCTTTCGAAAACTTCCGCTACAGAAATCTAAAGCCCACAAGAGACAACGGCCGAAGGGCGCGGACCGTTTAATAATTTCAATAAATTAATTCCACTCGAATCCATTCCCGAACCCGACAATTCCGGACTCCAACGCCGACAACGCCCGTCGGTCTCGGGACAAAGTTTGTTTTCCCGCCCACAAGCCGCACTCCAAATGTGGAGGAATTTCCGGTTTGCAGGCAGGATCCGTTCACGGTGCGTTTGTGTGTTGCACCGATGGCGCCGCCGCCGCAGTCGCCGCCGAAAGATTTATGGCCGGCCTCCCCGATACATTGTACACCACCACCCCTTTCCCCGTTGATTGATGGTGTATTTGTGTGTGTTTGATAAATCTCCGCACCGGAACTTGGACCCTGGGGTGGACCCATTTCACATGGGCGCCGAGAGCGGTCCCTCTTAATGACGCTCGTTGGGCCGTTTGTTGCATTCGCTGGTGAGGATGCATGCTCGCCTGCGTGTGTCATTTCAGCATGCCACACAACCGAGCGAAGGACACACGAGCCGCCACCGCCAAGGCCAGCCACGGGTGGGTGCGAACTGTGGAGGAGCACAAAAAATGGATTCGCATTTCAAGAAGAAATTCGAACGAAAACATCTCATAAAGACACACGACTGGTGGTAAATATCAATCTACCGGCGTAAAGAAGCATACACTCTATCTCTCTCTCTCTCTCTCTCACACACACACACACACACGCGCAAAACCACACAGAGCACCGAGTCTACAAAACAAAAGTCCGGATAATGATCGGTTGCCTTCCAAATTACTTCCGACTTCGGGAGGTTTCGGGTCAAATTTGTAGACGCATCATTATAATAATTATATAACCACGATTATCATCTGATTTCGGTCCCGATGACGGCCTTCACTTGACCACGGTGAAGGCGGCGATCGAAAGTGCCCTAGACAGCGCCGGTACTCTAGTGAGAGCCATCTCCTGATGGCGGCCAGGCGCCACCCGGGATTAGGACCGACGTCCAACGTCGAACGATCGGCGAGATAGCGATGCAACTATGACCTACTGCCGTGTGGACGTTCCGTTCGCCCTGACATGATCCGGATCCGGGGCTCCAGGACACGAAACATTAATAATCCAGCTGGGCCACCGCAGATGACACTGGCGATTGGGATAATCTCCAGCACCATTATTGTCACCTGCGCCAACGAAACGCACATGCATATCGCGCGATCGATCCACGTGGGCGAAGGTGTAAATGGCCCACCGGACGGCAAACCGCGCGGCGTTTTAAATCGATCGAATAGACGATTGCGGTGATGCGTGTGTGTTTTTTTCTCTTCTCTCTCTCTCTCACACTCAATCCGCACGATTAGGTGCGTTTTTAGAGCGTATCGACGGTGGGTGCCGAAAATTCGGCTGCTCGGCAAACCTGGTGGATTGGTGGGCTTATGGGTGGATCCGAAACCCATTAGCGGGGGGTTAATTTCTTTTTAATTACACTCATCCCGATGCGATGCGCGCGTAGACCCATGCATCGTTTGGCACGGGGTGGGACAGTTTTCGGTGGATGCAAAAACGAATTTGATCCGTTGATGAAGCGGTGTTTGATTTTTAGCAGTTGTACCAATACTTTCGAAATGTGTGTTTCAAACAGCATATGGAGCGTGCATTTGAGTAGTTCTTTGTGTTATAATATTTTTTTTAACAAATTCGTCTAAAAATCATCTTATAAAAGCTTAAAAAACACGGTTCAAACAATGGAGTTACACAAAAATTGGAAATACTATGTCAATAACACTCGCCATCCAGGTATGTTTTGGATGAAAAAATGAAAAAAACGAATCCGAAACAAGCAGGATTGGAAATAGCTAACACAAAACGTCAAAGCCACTGGTCGGGAAAACCCTAGCATTAAAACGTTTATTAATGCTAGAAACATGAGTTTTTTTTTAACCAGAAATTAATGAATGTACTAGATAGGAATGAAAAAATGCTTGTTAAAACGAATAAACCAAATCGCAAATATAATCTCTTTTCATAATGCTTGTCCGGCTTAATCCAACGTTCGAATTGTTTCAAGCAAGATAACTGGTAATGAATGGAAATAATCAAATGACAAATTATGTTTGGTTGCCTTACCCGCCAATAGATGGCGCCACTCGAGCAAGGAGGAAACAGAAATCGAATTTCATCTGATTTATCTACAGTTTTGCTTAATCTTCTTTTCCACTCTTATTAACGATCACTTAATGAACGATTGTCATCAATGTAAGTGATATTGTTCCTAGCTTTAGTAGAGTATGATTAAAATATTATTGGTAAAAAGGTGTTTTCAAGAATGGCTATTAGCTTAGAAGGAAAGGTGGCACGGTGATTTAGTTGTATCGATTGTCTTCTTTGATTAGCAACTCAAGCATACCGAAAATTACAGGACACCTTGTCTATTGCCTGTTTGCATATAAAAATGTCATCGCTAGCATTTGATATTTCTGTGATAAATTCCCTCGCTCCGTAAAAATATCAGTACATCCTTTGCACGATTGTCAACAAATGCTCGGTGACGTTTGCTGAAGGATTTACACAGTGCCTTATTTTATTGAAGCATTTACTTGTGATTAGTTAGTGAACTAGGTAAATGAAACTACCGTGCAACATTGCATTATTCCATTTCGCATTAAAAATCGCGCTCTTTCATTATTCCAACCACATGAAACGCATAGAAAAGCAGCCCACTCGTCCACTCGCAAAAGACGGCCCAACGCCTCCTTTGATCGGTTGCATTTTTCACCCGGCGGTATCGCTTGCCGGCCGCGAACTACGCGTACACGCACTGTCTCACTGTCAGCACTTTGTCAAACCGAATGGGCGAACGACCAGTTCGTCCTTCCCACTGCTGGCACTGATCCGCCCATCTTGAAAGCCGCACAAAACCGACAATCTGACATGGTAATACCGCGATCGAAGGAAGACTACAAACAAACGAACAAAAAAAAACGGCATTCATTCCTACCGGCACCGACGTGCACGAGAGGACGTCCTGGTCGTCCGCAGCCTAAAAAGGGCTTATCCCAGATGCATATTCCAGTGCGCCGGACGTTTTCGTTAAGTAGCCGTATCGGTAGCACAGCCGAGCCGACAAGAGCGCGAAAAGAGCGAACTGCACTGGCGAATTCTTTTTGCCTAGTTGAGTTCGGTGGCTTTTTTGCGACGGGCTTCGTTATAGCGCTAGCGCTCGTCAGCGACGCTGTTCCCAAATGTCCATAATCTACGAGGTTTCGCGGTCGCACAAAGGACACACTACACTGCGCCCCGGACAAGGTGCACCGGTCAGCGCGAAATGCACCGCTAGTGCAGAGAAGATATTTGCAAGTGAAACTGCAAATCAACCAACGGCAACGGCGCATCAAAGCGCACCCGGCACACCATCCACCGGCCCCCACCGACAAGGAATGCTGCGAGCGCGAGTCCCCCCGCGTTTCGGGCTTTCTTGCGCGGGTTGCGCGGGTGCCGATTCTAGCCGCAGTTCAAAGCAACGCGCCGCGACCCGGGATAGCGCATTTGACGCGATTCAGCAATCAATCGGGGCCCGGTCCGGTCCGGTCGCGGCGAATCAAATCGGTACGCGCGGCGGATTGATGTCGTGCAGCATGCATGCAGCAATCCCGGAATGTGGCCGCATCGCATCGCAGCATCGGGCTTGGGTGACAGTTTTGGGGAGGAGGTGGCCGGGGATGGGGCGCAAAAAAACACTGGGTACAAAGGAATACGGCGGGACCGGTTTTGGGGTGGAAAAAACGGGGGGACGAAATGGCTTTTGACGGGAGGCGTGAGATTGACGAAACCGCCGCGCTGACAGCAGCGTGTAGCCGTGTTTCCCGTTGTCATGGAGATTTCTTTGCTCTTGTTTCGCGCGTGTTCGTTTGGTCGCGTTCGCTTGCCTGCTGGATGCAATTTCGATTGGGTGTCGGGTGAGTGCGCCCATGGGCTGGAATCGGGTGGTAGGGAACGTTCTATTTTCCCATCGTATCATGTGGTGCTTCATTTGCACGACATGTTTGGGCGATCTACGACTCGAGTGTGTTTTCGTAAAATCAATGCGACGAATTCATACCATTTCATAGTGGGTAGGAAATTGTTGGATGTTCTATAAAGTTTTCAGTACTTATTCAATTTTTTTACACTGAAAATGCGATGCATGATAAAATACTGCTTTATTAGTTGCTTGCTTTGAGTCTCTTTTAGCGATATCATACACTTTTATTAAACTTAAATACTATTCAATTTCTTCATGAAGAGATATTTTAAAATCCTTCTTGTAATACTTCGCAACAACGCAATACACACAGTCATTTAACGGTAATGATTGTTGCCAATTAGCTTCTTAAATACATTATTTTAATAACTTAAATCTGAAAACTGTTTTAGGACAATTTTTCAAAATGAAGATCTCGCTATTAGAAATCAAATATTTATTATATAAATCATACCACATTCGGTTTTGAATTTTCGTTTCAAATTTGAGCCTCTTGCAGTCATAATTTTACCTTGGTAAAAGAAATAAAAGATCAAATAAAACAATGAAAACGAAGAATCTTCTTGGTAAATCTTCTGAAACTAAGTACGCATCAGTATAAGTATTCGTCTGATTACTGAAAAAATGTCAAAATGTCAAGAAAAGTGTCAAAAAATGTCATTCATGCCAAATTTGTTCGGGGTTAAAGTCTAGTTTTAGCGATTTTAAAATTGATATTCTTACTTTCGATTCCACTGAAAGCAAAATGTTGTGAATTTATCAAAAGAATGCTTCTTTTATTGCTTGAATGTGCAATGCAGTGTTTGTTATTCATGCAAAATCATGTTAAGTTGTAGTTGTATCAATTTTTCAAATCTAAAACGTGCTAGAACTATCCATCGTCCCATCCTTTTTGACCGGGAGGCTCCATGTTTCGAGGGGTTTAGGTGACTAAACGATGTTTGAGATTTTCATGATTTTTAACATTACCAATAAGCTTTCTCGTTGTGTTTGCCCTTCAATAATTTGCCTGGATCAATAGGCACACAACTCGATAAGGAAACTTTGGTTAAGTGTTTGGTATGATGTTTGATAAGGCTTTAGGACGCTATAGAGATTGTAATATCGAATAAGTGGTAGATTTTGGACATCGAATAAGAGAAGATAGTTGATAGACATGCAGTGAGCACATGAGTAGGGTCGAGTGATGTCGCTGGACACACTGGCGAAACTAGTTCCCGCACCGTTCGATTGTTCGGTTGCATCCCGGCGTTGCCACCTGAGCAAAACCCGGAGCCACCCGGTCCAAACGGGAGCTGGGAGAACGGGCGCGGCGAGCATTATAAGGCATTTTTTTGTTGTTTCGTTTCCTTTCCGTGCACGGGTCGGCATCGTCCCGGACCGGGCATTGTCATACGGAATTGGCCAGGCGATGGTACTCGAACCATTCATTTGTGCTGCCGCGCGACGGACAGAATGTGGCCCTTTCGGGCCGTTCTTGGTGCATTCTTTTCGGTGCAGCCGCGGTGAAGGTTACACGTACGCTCCTGGCCCCTGTTCCCAGCCCGTTCTGCTCGGTGCACTTGAGTTTTCCTGCGCGCGTAAATGGTAGGTTTCCCGTGGCACCCGGTTTCGCACGGAGAGCAACTTTATTTAGCAATCCTACACGTCTGCCGCAGCCCGGATTCATCGATACAGGCCGCTGTTGGAGGGCTGTGGGAGGCGAATGGCGTGGTTGGTGGTATACATTGTATAGCAGGGGTGCTCTTTTTTATGTGATTTTTTGTTTCGAGTGATCTTTGAACGAAGCCAGTGAATTGGAAGTTTTATTCATTTGGTTGACTTATGGTCGATATCGGACCGGTGGAAGTTTGAAATACAAAATCAAAAAAACTGCCAAAAATGGAAATATTTCGTCAAACCCGTGTTGTGACGCAGTAGTTTGGCAGACATAGGGAATTAAGCAATATACAAAACAATGTAGGAATAGGGTTTTCTGAAACATTTCAATGCTTTATATTGCATTGGATATTATTGAGATAATTATCTGCCTTTTAAACGACTATTTTTGGATTGAATGGGAGTCAAGTCCTGATAAAAGTTAAATCTGACATTAAACTAGCGTTTCAAACTTCAAAAATCGCCTACTAGATTAAAAATATAATCACTTTTCATTAATAAGTTTGATGAAACTTATTTTCAAAATAAAACGTTGAACGACTGTAGCCAATTATTTGTTCTTTTCCAACCTTTCTTCATTTAAAATAATATGTAAATATTGTGAGAAAAATCTCATCTCATCGCACTTGAATCTGAACATCTTTAAAAGCACTTTAAAATATATTTCACAACCACCACCATCACCACCACCGTAAGCTAAGCTCGTCGCCCCTTTTTCTTAAGCATCGAGCTGGAAAATCTTTAATCAGATATCGGGAAACTTTTGCTGCAGGAAACATCCTCCCTGCTGCTCCGTGTCGTGTTGCATTAGCACACCCCCAGACGCTGCGGACGCCGTTCGTTTTGGTGCACAAGATTAGCATCGATCGCTGGGGCCCGGTGCACGGTTTCGGGATGTCCAAAGGAAGCCAGCGAGCGCCCCGAAGACGGTGTGCGAAAATGCGAGCGCCACAAAGCGTCGAACGACTCGATTTCCTCCTGCACGGAGGAAGAACAAAGCAGAACAAAGCCAAACGACGGCCACAAGGACATGGGCCCGGGTGCCGTGCCCAACCCAGAGCAAAATGGAGGAGCTGCTGGTGCTGCCGGTGGCACAGGAAATGGAAATATCTTTCCACGACGAGACGCCACCGTGCGCAGGATAAAAGTGGAGCTGAAATTTTCGGAACCCACTCGCCGGAAGCAGAAGGGGTTGCGCGGCGGGGCGGTGGGCTGATCGGTGGCAACCCACCTCACCCGCCGGGGTCCCGGAAATCGAACGGAAACGCACCGGGAGGAAAACCTCGGCTGCAGTGGAAAAGAAGTAATTTACACATTTGATTACGGGCTAATGGGTTTTAAGTGCGCTTCCGGCGCTTGGCGGTGGTGGTGGTGGTGGTCGGTGGTGGCCGGCGGTGATCTCGGCCCGATCTCGGCGGCAGAACAGGAACTTCTTTTCGGTGGTAATTGCTGGAAGAAGATGCTGTTTGATAGCCCGTCCGTCTGCCGAATGGTTCTCTCTGCCGCCTTCGACTGCGGCCCGGCAGCTGAGCCGCGCCGAGAACTTCCAGCCAATTCTTTGTTGTGTATAGCTGTGTGCGTGTATGTGTGTGTGTTATGCCACAGAAGATAGCGTGCGGCCGGGGGGTGCTGATTGTGTGAGGTTTTACGGTGCATTTCCAACCGAAGTTGTAAGGTTCCAGTCGGGCGCAGAGAAGGCGCAAATGGAGCGACTTCCGGAATTTTCCGGTGTCGTCGTTTGACGATTGAGCACGGGGAAGAAGTTGACGAATCTTGCCAGGAACTTTTAAATGTCGGTAAGAGCTTTTCTTTCCCCTTCCGAAAGAGTTTGTTGAGATGCGTTTCAATTCAGAACTTTATTTTGCTAGTTGACTTTTTATAAAGATGCAAGTATAGCAAAAATTTGATTGAAAAGAAGGATTATCAATCCAGCCATCTTCAAACAAACTTGTTAGTAAACTATTGTGAAGTAAAATAACGCTTTAACAAATCGTTTCTAAATTCAATTTGCGTGAAGATCTTTTAACGTGGATTAGTGATTAAGAAGGAAGATAACGTCGAAAAGTAAGTAAATTTAAAGACAAACTCATCAAAAGTCGAATGAATGCGATCAAAATCCCCATTTACACTACAACGAGTGCATTTTTCATCCTTTGTTGGATTGGAAAGTAATTTGCTTGTTTTGTATTTTAGCATGAACTACCTTGTTTCTCGTTTGTTTCTGTGAATCGTTTGGCTTACAATTAACATAATTTAGCTTACAATTAACACATATTTCTCAAATTTTCTCTTGAAGGTATGCAATCTACACTTTATTGAGTTTCACATATATCTTGCTCGTTGGGTAAAACCAAACCCAATAAGAAGGTTTTGTTTGAAATGGATACATAAATTGGAAATAATGTTAATAAAGCGAGCATTAAACATTATCTCTAGTCTTCTGGAAATAAATATCAATAAAAACCCTTTATAAGACTTTTTGCAGACTTCCAAGTAGATAGATCTAGTTGACACTAACCAACATAGAAAATGCACATTTCCTGCTATAATTTAAAAAAGTATACATTATCTGTCTAAGCCTTCTATTCGTTATAACACTGAACATAAATTCGCACACATCGTTCTACGCAAAAATATATTCATAAGTGGAACCATTTAATAATAAAAATTATGGAAAAATCACAAAAATTCTCCACACGAACCGGCTAATGGCGGCTAATTCAAGTGACCAAGCGACAACTCCAAGGCCAACTAGAATCATGTTCCAAATTGGATGCACACGGCAGAAATTATGCATCTTTCTTTCTCTCGACCTTTCTCTCTCTCTCTCCCGGGCGCACGTGGCGCACGCCCTATTCAAAATCAAATTACGTAATGGTCAAATCTGGCGTCGGGATCGTCATCTTTCGCTTATTGCCCAGAATCTTTTGCCGGCAAATCGAATAAAATTCCGCAAACTTTCCGGACCGCTTTGACCGTGTGTTTCTTGCTGTGGATGAAGCGACAAAAAAACCGGAGCCCGCACCAAAATGAATATGTATGCATTACAAATTGTGCCAGATTATGGCGTTGGCGGTTGCTCGGCTGGCGCGTCTATCCAGCCCTAGGTGGAGGTTCGAATTTTCATAAAAAGAAAAGAAGCGTGCGGAAGAATAACAGCGCACCAAATCGTTCTGCGTGTTGTTTTCTGCAGCCGCAGCTCTCTCTCTCTCTCTCTCTCTCTCTCTCTCTCTCTCTCTCTCCAGCCTCGGTCGGTTCTAACGTGGTGGGGGGGCAAGCGACAACACACAGCATGCATCCGTGTGCCTACGGGAGGGATACACACGCAGGCAAATATGCCTGTCAATTTGCGGCCGATTCAAAATCAAACACCCATATCCCGGTCGCACCGTGGCGACACGATTGTGTGAAGGCGTTCTCGGCGTGACGGAAATAGTGACACGGCTTTCTCTCCCTCTCTCTCTCCGGTGGCTTTGCAATCATTATTAGCTCATCCCCTATCTGCGTGGGTGGGTGTGCGGATGGGTTTTTATTTTCGTCGTTCGAATCCTTCGCTCGTATTTCCCTCTGCGAACGTGAGCCGTGAGTTGTGGGCTACACGCGTGGCGAACCGAAATGCAAAAGATGGTGCTGTGGGTGGGTGGAAAACCGTTTCGACTAACGAGCGCCGGCCGTTTCCAGTGGCAGCCGGGCAGAACGCAGCCGACAGGACAAATCGCCGAGGAAACACGCCTACCGAATATTTTCTGCGGGCCCCGTGTCCCAACGTGACGCAAAGCACGCGCTACTCAGCTTCGGGCCACCGGTGGGGGGGCCCAGTGCAATCACAAACCCTATTCTGTGTGTGTGCCCGGGCTCGAATTGTGCCCGAGCCGGGTTTCCTTGCGCTTGCCGCTTTTGATCTCTCGTGTCTCGTGTCGCCCGGGAAGCTAATGCTTCGCACGGAGCACCCGCGCGCTCTCGGTAGCATAATCTGTTGATTTAGTACAATAGCATTAATCAAACACGCACCACGACACCTGCCCCCGTGGTGGTGCTGCTTCGTGGACGGCTGCTTGGCAGATGACTGCGTGACATGCTACCGTTGCTTCCGTTTCGGACGGAGGCTTGATTTGACGTTCGCATTGACGTTTCCTTCCAGCTGTGGGGAAATTTGCGATGGCAAAGGAGAAAAGAGTCACAGTAGGCCGTTTTCACCAAGCCAAGCAAACAAACTGGATCCTTTGGGAGCGTTTTTGTTCAATGCGATATTGATAATGGGAGTGTAGAAACATGTTTCAGATTTTTTTAACGATCCAAAAAGTTATATCAATCATTGTAAATCAGATCAAATTAGTAAAAGATTTTAAAGATATACAACTGTTAAGTGCTGTTAGTAAAGGCAATACTTATTTTATCGTTTTTTTAATGTTCTTTTTAACTGTAATTGAAACATTGAATCAGTTACTACATCCTGTTCTGTTTTTCATCTTTAAAGCGTAATAAATCAATGCCTTAAAGCCATCCAGCTGTGAGTAAACAATGAGGTGTACTAATTTCTTTTGATTGTTGGCACATCGAACGCTAACTTTAAAACATAAGGGGTTCGGTTCGTTTGGACTATTCTTTAAGAATCTAAATTATCTTTTATAAAGCTATTTATTAAAAATATTGTTATTTTACCATTTTGATAGCTAATATCTTACCTTTTTCGTTCTCAACAAATTTGGGATCAAGTCATAGACGGAAATTGGAATGCTAACTGACCATATTGTTTTCTTTCCCACTTTTATTTGGTTTTTGCTTGCACTGTTGTAGCTAATTTAGTTGATATATGTAATTCGGAAAGAAAAATACGATTATTTTTAGTATCAAATATATCGGAACCTAATCGGATCCTTTATCCGGGCCTTAGCAGAGCCTTATGTTAGTCTTATCTAAGCTTCATCGGAGTCTTATAGGAACATGTTCTAAGCCTTATCGGAATGTTTTTGGAACCTCATCGGAATCTTATCGGAACCTGATCAAAGTCTTATCGGGGTCATATTCGAAGCTTTTTCAAGGCCTTCTGGGAGTGTTTTTCGTGTCTTATCGGAAACTCATCGAAACATTATAGGAGCTTTATCTGAGTATTATCGGAGCCCTTTCGAAATCTTGGCGGAATCTTATCGGAACCGTAACGTTGAGAATAAATAATTCATTTCAATAATTCAGAACAGAAACATGAGAGAAAAAAAATAGCTTACTCTCTTGTATAACCTAAACATAAGACGAATAAAACGAGCTTGAACAATAAAGTAGAAAATCCTGTCAGTTTTTGTTGATACTTTACCTTCATTATGTAAATTATTAAGTTATCAACAAACAAAAGTTGTCATCAAGATAATCCATCACAAATCTTGTTAATTTACTACATCCCACATTTGAAAAACTTTAGCTATTTCATGGATGTCTTTTTGCCGTTTTAGCTCGATTTCGAATATATTTTATTACCTAAACCATTCACTTGTTTCCAAGTCATTGAAAGATGTTTCTTAAGCACAATTACAATCGTTTTGTTCAACAAAATGCGGAAAATAAAACCAAGATATCGACAAGCGCGCTTTGCACCCATCATACATGACATGGCAGGCAAAGCAGCCAAACCCCAACCCCGGCACAATCGATCGATCGGGCCTGCGCCAACAATATGATTTTTACCATTTTGCTCTTGGCTACCCCACAGAGCAGCCATTTTTACGAGCTGCATCAAACAACTGGCTCACCCCGCCACGAGCCCGGGCTGGGCCAGCATGGCCCATCATATGGAGCTCAAAATATGAAGAAACATGATGGAACTAGCCAACGTGGGCCAAGCCAACACAGAAAAAAAGGCACAGAAATCATCCCTCCTTTCCGTTATGAAATTGAACCAGCAAAGCCCCCCTGAAGCCCCTTTGGCTTTTTTTTTGTTGTTTCGTTTCTGTTCTGTTTTCTTGTACCACCTTATCTTATTGCGGACATTGCGCACCCTAACCCGAAAACGAGAGAGTACAAAAAGCGGCCCCCGACAGACGCTGCTGCACGCCGGGTCTGCACGACGAAACCCGTGCAGAACACGCCGTGTGTGCGAACACACACACACACACAGGTCCGCCATTCAGTCCGTTCCGTACCTTATCGTGTGGAGTTTTGTTCGTTGTTTTTTCTCGTTTTCGTTTTCGTTTGTTTGTTTCACTCTGCGGTTTCGTGTTTTGGGCCATATTTCAAAAACGTAACGTTTCCGTCATATTTCGTTGGTCCGCCTGTCTCCCATTCTCGGTCGGTTCGCTTGCGGCTCGAAGGGGGACGCACTCTGACGCCATTTCCCGGGCGTCGGAACGCATTTGCAGACACAGCCGATGCGCGCTGCAGCCCGTGCTCGATCGCGATCGTGCTGATCGTGGGTTGAAAAAGGTGGAGAGCTTTTGGGGGCACACACAGTTTTGCGATCTTACAGCCATAGCGATTGTGGGTCTTTCGGTGCCGGACCGAAAGGTGTGCCCTTTGGGGAAGGTTTTGCGAGGCAGAAAAGAAGTTCATTTTGGGTGCTTTAGGCTGCCAGAGCTCGTATCGGTTAGATCTGTGCGCTCTCTGTGTGTGCTGCAGGCTGCAGCAACGAATGAGCACAAAACCAAGCGCTGTTGGCAGCCAATGAAGATCCGTTTTTCGTTCTGTGTGTGTGATTATACTCGCCGTTTCCATTTCTTTCCATTTCCATTTCTCGCGCACGCAGCAGCTGGTGCCATTCTGCCGTATTTATGACGGCTTAATTTCGGTTTCCGCGCAACAAGACTCACAAGCTTACTGACACATAAACCTATAAGGCGAACGCTGTTTCTGTTTTATCTTAAAAATCAAAAACAAAAAACACAAAACTGCAAATTCTTCCAAATTGCCATGCCGCGAAACGTACGATACGCAAAGGTCAATGTGTGGATTGCATAAAACAAAGGAGGAACTGCATCGTGCTCAAGGTCTTCCTCTCCTGCCACTGCGACGAGATTGCTCCCCGAAAAATGAGCTCCGAACCCATGGGAGAGTCACTAGAGGCACGAACGGGCGCGAGATGTGTTATTAAATATGGCGCCCAGCAGCAGACACGAGCGGCACGAAGCCTTAAAGAGTTGCACAGAATGGGTCGCCATTATGTGTGTCTGGGGCAAGAGCCGTGTGCAACTGGTGCAGCGAATAACTCTCCTGACCAGGAGCAGCGGGTCTGACTTTGAGACCATTCAAATGTATACCCAATGGAGTTTGAGACACTTTATGTTGAGCTGTTTGTTAAACTGTGATAAACCCAGTTTTCTGTGTGCCATTTCAATGCCTCTATAAGAGTAAATAGAATAAAGAGAAAGAAAACTATATTTGTGATTGATTTTTTTGATTGGTTTAGCCTTCTAGAAGTTGTTAGCTAAGATAGAAAGATTATGTAAATGCCCACAAATGGATGACTCTCGTGGATGACATCTCTTGCTTTTAATATCGATTAATTCTGAGTCAGACATAGACATAGACATAGAAGCTTTCCATTTAAGGCAGACGAAAACATATTTTTAAAAAGATCCAACTATTACTACTGCATTTTACCTTTGTTTGAAACCAAGAATTGGTTTAAATGGCGTACCCTAAACCTTAACTGTCAATTAACATGAGATTCATTACCGCAATACCTAAGTATTTCCGTTTAAGTAACAATTTATTGCCGCAAGACCTAGACTTTTTGACCAAACTATTACTTGTTATAACATATTCTCTTTCTTTTCAGAAAATCTCACCAAATTTGTCTGAAAAATTCAATTCAAAGATTTGATTTCTTGGAAAACTACTTATGCGCCGGACAAATTTACTCGTTTCATTAAATTCGACAAAAAAAAACTTTGTTCAACCATGCATTCTTGCCTAGGAGTATCGGTTTTCTTTACAAAGTGTTTCCTTTTTCTCAAGATTTGCCTTTAAAGCACTCAGAAATAGTTTCGAAACCCTTAAAAGTTATTCATAATAAATCAGTAAAACAGTGTCAAAGGCATGGCATGCTGTGCAAGTGTTCCCTCTATCATGGCATACTCTGTCACTCTGATATTATAACTTTCCAATGTCAATTTCAATGCCAAAATCACATATTTTTATGTTTCCAGTTCGAAACCGCTTGCAGATCAGTGAAAATGAGAAAACAAAATTAATAATTTCCACCTAAAACCGCGTTAAACACTCTCATACATACCGTTCCACCCGGTCCAGAACGACATTAAATGATCATTACCGGTGCGCATTACAAACTGCGCAACAACAGCTGAGTGTATAAGCGAAACGATCACCCCCGAGCAGCCCGAGAAGCTCCAGTTCCAGCTTACCGTGACGACGACGGCACTAATCGATCCTTACACCCGCGCGGGCGCGCGCACGTTGGTTTTCATTTATCGGTTTCCGGCCCGGGCGCGCACATCCGATTCGAATGTAATTCAATTAAATCGTCATTAAAACATGGTGCGCGTGCGGTCGCGTGAAGGATGTCGAGGGAAGGGATGAAGAATTAATCGAGTGTGTTTGTGTGTGAGAGAGAGAGAGAGAAACAGTTGAATATCACTATTATACTCGGTTCGGGCCATATTAGTTTTGGTCCTTCGAACCGGATCGATTACCAAGACGGGTTTGTGTATGTTGGATTTACACTCGAAAACCCCGATTTAATCACAGTAACCCGACGGAACAGGTTCCTTCATACCTTACACGCACACACACACATCTAGCATTCGAAATGAAGTTGCGTTCAAGTATCGGCATCAGCATGCATCGGAACAGCGTGCCAGTTAAGCAACAGCGTGCGCGTGCAAAATCACTCCGCAAAGGAAAGTCGCGTATTGCACGGCGAAAAACTCGGACCCGAACGGGCCGCGGGCACGGTGTGGCTGGACCGGTGTGTGAAGTGAGCACCCGGTACGTGTGAATGTGTGTCCGTTTGCATCGTTTGAGACCGCTCGACGGCTCAGCGCTGATCTATAATTTGTGCCCATTTATATGGAAATTTTATTTCCATTGCGCGCATTACAAAGTTGGCAATCCAGTTTAACTCGTCCCCGCGACCCGAGCTAAAGCTCCTTCCATCGCCCCGTACACGCCCTCGTGGTGCGTTTCATCCTAATTTCAGACCCTCCCCTGGCCAGCCGTTCGAAGCAGTGCGGCAGTGAGGCAATCGCAACGGCAACCCACCACCACGGATCGTCCGGATCGATTTTTCATGTTCCCGCGGGGGTCTCGCGCGCGCGCCCGCTCTATTCACGCTCCCATATGCTTCACGGTGCGAAATTTTATGACAACTTCGTCCTCCCCGCCCGGTGGCTCCGGTAATGCATTACATTTTACGACGCGACGCTTGGCCCGCGGCTCCGATGGGCCCGATGGAGACGCATGGTGGCTTATGGCAATGGACCGCTTTTCTGCTGTGCCCCTTGGCGCGCGTGCTGGGAGAGAAAAATGTAAAACAAAAATATTAAAAACAAGGAAAAACACTATACTTACCGCACCGCACCGGCGGGCCCCGGCACGGAAAAGCCCCTCTGCCGGGCGAAGACGCACTTTTGCAGCAACTGCGAACTGCGGCGTGCCTTCGCACTCGAGGGCACCGTGTTTCGTACCGCGTAATAGCGTATTAATTATTATACTTACGGGTGAGCTTAAAAGATTATTAAGCCTCTGGCGCCCCCACCCGTCCCGGGCTCCAGCTTGCGAGTGCGTGCGAGCGCACTCAGAATTGAATTAAATTTGCTTATCGACAGCTTACGGACAACGTGGAGAAGGTGTCCAGGTGCGTTTTGGATTACGCCCGGCTGCCTTTATTTGTTTCTCCTTCACGCGTTTTCAGCCGTGGATAAGCCCCATTTGCTACACAGGCGCGTAGGGAGCGCGTTCCGGCAATTCCCGCCACAGCGGTGGTTGGAATTCGCAAATTACACTAATAACATATTTATTACTCGGACCTTATCGCCGAGCCGCGTCGGGTGCCTCGGGTTTTCAACTTTTTCACTACGCCAAGTGCAGCGCAAGTGAAATATTTATGCCATGTGCTTGTGTGTCTGTGTGCTTAGGTGGGTTTCTTATTGTCTTAATCCCTTTCTGCCGGGGAATGATAGGAGTTTTTTTCCGCAATACCCACTCTAAAGGCGCTCGAAAGCAATCTAAAGGCTTGTTCCAACTTCAAATTGGTTTCCGTTCGTTTGTTTTAGCAAGATGCACTCACACGCGGATAAAATATTCATTGCGGCTGCATTCACACTGCCGCACCGTTTTCGATGGCAAACAGAAAAAGGTTAACCAACAGCGCCAGCCGAATGGGTTTGAGAACATGCCGGATTGTACGGGCGGTGTAGTAGAATTTCAATTAAATTGCTTAAATACCTACAGTATACGGAGCATATCAGGAGTTTGGTTGTAGCAGTATATCAGTTGAAACACTGTAATGACCTACAGCAGTAGAATGAATCGAATCAACATGATATGGAAAAACAAGCTTAAACCTACATCATCCAAATATTCATAGTGAATTTAACCGACTAATCGGTTGGTTTGCTGAGTTTACACTTAAACGCAACCTCTCTATCTTATCTATTCAGCTACGTTTCTGTAGACAATAGGCGTTTATGAGTTCATTTTAAAAGTAGAACATTGGACAAACTTTTATACGACAGAGTGTAACTTCAACCGTCCAACTTAGTAATTTCAAGGATGGTATTTCTCCACTTCAAATGATTATTGTTGAATTTTTTATATAAATATCGTTGAAGTATTATAATGTTCTTTAATATTTTAATAAAGCGTTGTTACTGTTTTTGTTAAAATGTAATTCCCATGAATAATACCACCAACTAGCTGTATTTTTATAAAACAATAAGAGTATGACTATAATACTGACAACCGACATTCCGACAAATAGGGTTTTTTAGATCTATTTTCTAATACAAATAAAATCGTTCGCATTCTGGAAGTGATTTTTAACAATCAGTTTAAGATCAGAGCTACAGTGAAGTGAAAAAACTATAACATAATCACCCGTGATTGTGATAATATTATAAATCATTGCGAAAGACTGTTGGAAAAGTTGGAAAAATACCTAAAACTCGATCATCGGTAAAAGCTATGGCTGCTTTGATGATTTCGGACATAATGGCCCTGCAATATACCTTGTCGGAAAGTTATTTGATTGTTAACAACGTGTAAACCATTTCAACGATATGTATGTATTAGTTTTAGAGCTTAGAAAAAACTATAAGAATAATATATATCACTCGCATTAAACACATTGTTCTTCTTGAAAGAAAAGATGTTCAGTCCGACACCTGTTCTGTTTAATCGAAGACAGCACAAATCTACTCCAAATATCGCTGCGGGAATCTTAGCTAATCACCTGTAATAAAGCAATTAAAGCAGTGACAAAAAAAACTGCGCGTTCCAAGAACAGAAATCGAAAGCGGAGCATCCGAAGAATTCCAATCTACGAACTACATGTTGCTACTGCTGCTGCTATTGCTCCCAAACGGAGCTTTAATCAACGTCTGCCGCATTGATTGACGAAGGTCGCGTCCATCCGGCGTTCCGGCGCATGGATCGACATTAATCGACCGATATAATTAGACTCCGTAGAGCCGTCCCAGCCTGGAAGGGAGGTATAGAAGAAGAAAAAACGATGAATGAACCGAACCGGGCCATAGTAAAAATTGAAGCGAGCGTTTGATGTTTTCATGATTGAAAATATGCTAAAGCAAAGCGGTACCGAATCTCGCCGCTCGTTAGAAAACAGGTGGAATTAATTTAAATTCATGCACCCGTGTAACGCGAAGCGAGTCCTGCGCGACTGAAGCATTCGAGCGGACGATGGCGATGGCCACCATCGGCCAAACAATGGATTTGGCTCTCGCTCACCCTGTCGTGTGTGTGTGTGTGTCCTGCTTGAACCGTCCCCATCCCAGTTGCTCCTATTTTAGCATTCAAAATGGCGCCCGCGATAAAGGGAAAATATGAAGCAAACACAGCGGCGCAAGGCGTGCGCTCTAACGCAGACAAATGCACACACACACACACACACAGGCGTCGGAGCGCGCGACAGAAAAAAAGGGCGGCAGACGAGGTGGCTTTTAGCGTGTGTCCCACTCCCATGCGTCCTGGTGCCATTGCTCCCTCGGGGAGAAGAAGAAACGAGCGCGAAAGAGACGGCTAGCGGGAAAGCACCCGTTTCTTTTCACCCTTCGCTACGTGGCGGTTGGGGTTGAGAATCTCGTTTCATCGTCTGAACGTTAGTTCTCCCTGTAGTATCCCGTCAGCGCCTGCTGAGCGTTCGTGGCGCCTGCAAAACTATGAAGATTTTGCAACGTAGCGTGGTTGGTTCGTTTCTTCAAGATACACTCGCATGAAAAGGAATAGTAACAACGGTACAACCAGGCGGCAGCACCATTCGTGTCCGACGCCACATCCCTTTCGAGTTGGGTGCGGGAGCGCGATGAAGTTAACATGAATAAACATGAGGAGTGATTTCTGCTTCACGTTTCTACGAGTCGCTCGACCGGTGGAAGCTTGGTGCGCGAAAAAAACAGGCAGCTCGCGAACACTATCGGCCATCTTTGGCCAGCCAGCGTCCTGGTGGCGTCAAGCGTCCCGGCCACCGTTCCCGGCCACCGTCCGCTGAGTTTGCTTTTACAATTTTCCATTTTCACCCTCTCGCCCGGTCGCTCAATCTCGCTGACTCATACGCGCCATACCAGCTGCCATAGAGCGCGACCCGTCTGATAAGGCGCAAATGGGCAGCGACGGGCACACCGTTGAGGGCGTGGCAGTTGACAGCGTCCCGGCGGGAGTGCTTTCTGGCTTCGGCCGCCCGGTACGGGTGAGCCGGGAAAGTGAAAAGCGACCGTCCCCGAAATGGGACATTTTCACGCGAAAGTTGTCAACGGGGATGGCTTTAATTCTGCTGCGGTCACAACGACTATGGAGGGACTTTCACGACTCAAGAGACATTCTATGAACAGGCGACGTTTTGAATATTAAAATTGAATCGCTTTCAAGCGGTCTAGTTTTCAAACTATGCAACTCATGTCGATGACGATTACGATTCTAAAGCGCCAAAAAATCGCTTTAAAGGGTTCGGTATACAAAACTTAAACCGTGGTCAGTTGCTATGGAAGCAACTCTTAGGGTCACCGTGGCTGTAACATACGTCAGCGATTGAAACTGAATTACATATTTTTTTTCGATATGCCACCTACATTGATGTTCATAAAAATCCACTTCTACCGAAATAAGTTTACCGAAAATTTGGATTGACTACAATTTTACCTTTAAAATGCCTAATTTTGGAGATTTTTGTTATTTGTTTTAATTAAGCCTTATTATTTATTAAATATTTATTAGTTTATGGGATCATAATTTGGTTTATAACAAACGATTTATGACCGGATTCTAACAAATCGAAGAAAGTAAACATTTTCACATAACTTTTCCATCTGTGGACAGAAATAATCGCAGTTGCCTTGGATAAGTGGCGCCATCTCTTGCTGGGTGACATAATCAAGTATCTTTTCAGTCACAATCAAGTATCTTTATCATGCGTTTTCATCTTTCTCCATTAAAATTCATAACATTTTTTTATATTGAACTTCAAGTAAAACATTTGAGAAAACTCTTTAAACAATCCTAACTAATCAGAATTTCTGTTTCGAATTCAAACAATGACTTGTTTGAAAACCCATGTATATGTAACTATAGTTTATGTTAAACGTTTGTTTACGATTCGACCATTCAATTTCAAGAACAACTACTATCTTGATTCCATCTTGATGATAGTGTGGTTTGCTTGTAATGTTAAAAGATTGCAAATTATTTAGTAATTACTTACATTGTTTGAAAGTTAAGTTATATAATGCTCAAAAAATAATTTAATATATTGGTTTAGATACGTTAGGAGAACAAAAAATGAAAACATACACAGGAGAAAGGACTTTTCACTAAAAATCGAGATTCCACATCCCATCCAACATGAGAAGTTTTAAGAATAGTCTAAAAAGATTCAGAATACTTTTAGTTCATTTTTATTGCACATTAAACACAAACATCTCTCAGTACTACACGCCACACAAACAAGCACCGATACGTGCAAAAACTGTCCTCCCAAGCATGGCTGCTAATTACGGTCAATTAAAGGCCGGGCACCATCCGGCCGGTTTCGGTGGAGCATTTCCGGCCTCCAGCAGGCTGTGCTCACGCACACACGTGTTCACGCGGCTTCCGCGGACGAAATATGAATAATCACTTCACCCCGCGATATGGTGCCCGCTCAATCGAGCTCGAATCGAGCTCGACTTCATCAATCATCCAGCGCGCGGACCAGCTGAAGTGGCCGAGGTGTCCGAGCGAGATAAGGCAGTGTTGTTTGAAAAATGCCTATCTTCGTGCATGCACACGACCCACGACTTCCTTCGGTCGATAACGACGCACACACACATCTGTTTTACTATTGGAATCGGCAAATCGAGCGCCATCCAGCTCAAGCGTCCGTCCACCGGAACGCATTAGGCCGGTGGAATGGAAATGGAAGACCCGGAGAGGGAAAACACCAAACACCGCGTCATCTCAAAACATGACATCCAAATTACAGGGCCCCGCGACGCTTCGTTTCGATCGTTGCGGCCACCATCACCACCACCACCACAAACCACCGGCACACGTGAAGAAAGCCCGAAAAGAAGTCCCTCCTCTCAATGGAGGCACGAAAGCCACGGCCGGAATGGGTCATTCATAAAAATTAGAATGATTCCTGGCCCTGTCCTGCCCTCTTCGTGGGCCACGCACACCTTTCGGCGCGGTTCGATCCATTAATGAAACTCGAGCGAATTCACGAGCGTGGTGGTGGTGGTGGTGGTCCATCCTATTTCCACCTTGGTGGACCGCCGTCCATCATCATTAGGTGACGGACCCGTCCTGGGCGCCGGGTTCGGGGAGCGAAGGGAAATAAAATCGGAAATGCGGCACCGATCAAAACTTAAAACACCGCACAAACCCAAATCCATCACCACGAGCCGGTGTCGCGGTCGCTACCTGGGACCCGCGCAAAAGGGACTAAGGCGAGCGCGCCGGTCCGGACCGGGTAGCCCCGTAATGAGTGAGTAATTTCGGTCGGAAAACGAGGGCAGGACGAGGCCGAAAAAAGGGAATGACCCGCCACCGGACCGGCCTGGAAAGGACCTTCCCGACGACGACGACGACGACGACGACGACGTGCCAAACCTTTTCCGGTCCGCGGGACCCATTAGCTCGCCCGGGAGGACACGCCGGGTGTGGCGCTCGAAGCCGGCCCGAGGTGAAGGTCAGCCGAGCGAAGCAGGACGAAACCCATCCCGACCGAAACTGCATGAACGACGGCGAACCCAGCGACTGAAGAGAACAAAAACAACAAAAAAAACACCCTGATCGAAACAATCATCGCAACATGGCGAAATAAAACAGATAATACTTTTAATGATGCCTAATCACACGGTAGGCGATGCTTTTTCGTTTTGTTGTTGCGTGCGTTCTTCGACAGTAAAAAAAACGAAGTTTGGGATCGCTTTCGTGCCTTGCGAAAGGCGCACGTTAGATCCGTGACCCGGCTGCATGCTTGGGCGTCGGGGTTGCATCCTTCCCGATCCGCCAATCATAATCGCAGCCGCGGACACGCCGGGAGATTGACACTTTTCCCAGCAAAAACCTCAAACCCGAATCGAAACAGGATCGAACTGTTGCCGGGCTCTACAGTCCCGGTGGCAACGGTGGCAGTTTGACATGGGAGGGCCTAATTTTGGTCCCCTTTAATGATAGGGTAATTAGACGGAGTTGGGTAGGATTTCGATATCGGAACTTGCCAGGAATCAAATCGGGGCCTTCTCGTTCTTTGTTCAATAGTTTTGAGTTCTCTTTTTTCGACGAAGATTGGCTGGCCGTACACGAGCATTCTTTTAAAGCGAATTGGTAGGCGACAGAAACAAAGGATGAGGTTTAATAACTAAGGTTTTTCAGGTTGCGATCGGTGTCGGAATCAAACATTCTTTCATTGAATGTTAATTACTCTATAGGTACGTTATGATAAAACAAGGTTCAGAATGAATTCCAATAGAGAGATTGCTCACAAATTCCAAGATTTTATTTAGTTTTACAATATATATGTATATATATATATATCTTTTCAATACTACTTAATACCTTACAATGAACTATAAACGTTACTTCCAGTAAAAAAAACTTCATTCTAGTTATTATGTTAGCCCATCTTTATACGAAAAACGAAATTTTGTTCGACTTAGATAGTTTAGTTTTAAATTTTGGTCATCTTTACCTCTCTTAAAGGGCTAAAGCCATCTTTTTGCTTTGATAGACGCGATAAGAGAAAGTGAAAATATAAAATAAAACACATTAATGAGAGCATTCTTTAGAGAACGGAAGAATAGAATTATAACCCTTCAATATAAACTATCCTAATTATATAATTCTGTAGAATTATAAACCTTCAATATAATAAGATTAGAGAAACGTTCATGCAGCTGACAACACAATTCTACAATCTCTATATCCAAGGAGTAGTGAATATAAACTAGATTTAAAACATGGAAAAATGCATATACATTATTTTAGCTAAATTTTTGTGTTAACTAGTTAAATATAATCACTCTCAGTAGATAATTCGAATAAAAGTAGCTTATACATTTATGCATATTGTATTACATTACAAAGTAAAAAGGAAATTTAAAACAAGAGAAAATACTACAAGATTCAAAAGGAATTGGCAAATTTTGCGCAAACTTAAAAATATTCAAAAATTATGAGAAAAGATGTAAAATATAACCAACATATAATTATTCGTTCTGAGAATTTCATATAAATTTCACATTTTATCATAAATTTTTTAAAAAATGTATAAAACAAAATAAATGGTAATACTAAAACTACAAATTTATACAATCATAACGACGCCTGAAAATATATTTAAAAAAATCCTTTGAAAAGGTAAAACTATTTGTTTAAAGACCATTACGAAGAGCTTCGTGAATGGCTAAATATAGAACAACATATCGTTCCGGCTTTACCCGCTTAACCCATTCCCCTCTAAATCCCCAATCGTTGACTTCGCTTCCGTGCCTTCCGATGAATCTCCCACGCAGATAACAACGCCGAGCCAAATTGTCCAGCTAATTCACCCATATCGCACGAATCGCATCTCGAGCCACGCTAAACAGCAACCACTCCGCTGCTCCTGTCGAACAATTCCCCCGAAAAAATAATCCCTCAACAAGCTTAACTGCCCTCTTCACCCTCACCCATTCGGCCCCTTGTCCAATGGGCCCTTTCAATTGTCATACCGAAACCTCCGAAAACAAACAGTCCGGTGCGAACCCGGGAAAACCCGGTTCGGTCGAAAAAGAACAAGCCAACAAGCCGGCCAGCTGAAAAACAGGAAACAGTAGCAAACATCGAACACACGCGTAGAAGAGCGAGGGACACGGACAGGGCGCACCGGACAGAATAGAGCAGCATAATCTTTTCATCTTCTCCAGTGAGGCGAGTTCGGAAAACATTCTAATCCGCCCTTTTCATCGGGTGGCGAGCCATCAGCGCATTTCACGCACCAATTGCCACCAATTCCTGGCGGTGGTGGTGATGGTGGTGTTGGTGGCCCCGGAAGGTGTCCGGAAGCTGACGGAGGACCCAGCCGAGCAGATGATTCCAAGAGGCTGGCTCGCATTTGAATGCAAGCCCATTATGAGGGCGCTGAGCAGCGTGCGCTCTTCAGCAGAATCCATTTGTTGTGGCGATGATGATGCACACACACACACACACACACACATTCCACACAAAACACCGCGCACACAAAAGCAGATCATCAGGCCTAAGGCCAGCGTACGAAGATGTGGGCCGCACGGAAACCCTTAAAGGGGGCCATTGACGTGCGGGCCGCGTGACAATCGAGAGGCTGTGCTATCGCGAATGGTGTGCTCCAGATCCATCGCCATGGTAACGCAAACATTTGCCTGTCAAAATAACATCACACATACGCACCGCAGACGCAGCATGCGGCCAGCGTCATAATAGGCCCAAAATAATGCACAGGCTTTAGGGGATTTTGTTTACCTTTTTGCGCTGTTTTTTCGTTGTGTTGTCATCGAGGGTGTCTAGACACACACACACACACAGCACAGAAAGACAAATCAGTGCGACCGAAAATGCGCCAAAAGCGCGTGAACGCGTCGCCTTCTGCTGACACGGCACCAAAGACGGGTTCGCTGTGACGCGCGCGGCCCCCCGGCGACCGACGCGATGACTCGCGACGGTGCTGTGATTAAGCGCGATAAAGTGATTCCAATGCGTGATTGAATCCAATTGAGCTTAATTCATTCCTTCCTTCTTTGTGCGGCCAGCCCGGTGAGTTTTCGCTACGCGCCGGCCGTACGCGATTCTCGGGGCGATTCTTTTCGGGAGTGCGTGATTGCATTAGTGGCGCAAGGGAAGCTGCGGCCGGAGCCGTGCTGGCTAGTGCACCGGCTACGGACTACGGACCGTGAATCGGCGACAAAAGAAGGGGTCAAATTAATTACTCCGAAATGTGGTGCCTAGCGGCCAATGGATGCATGTCTTCGCAGGCTTGTGCGATAAATGGGAAGTGAAGAGGGGGATGGCTTTTTTCGTTCTTCCACTCCGTAATGGACCTGTTTAAAAGCACATCTAGCGATGTTCCCGTTCTCGCAGTAAGCTGCCGGGCTCAGCAATTCAGCTCCTGTCAGCTGAAACATCGATTCGATTTTGATAACATGTGGGGCTACTTTCCCTTGCCATTTGCATTTGCACGCATTACCATATAATGATCAGCTGTGAAGCAGAGAGGAAGCTCCCTAGCAAGTTCCTTTGAAATTCTTTTCACTTTGTTTCTCATCAGCACACTCTTATTAAGCGATGGTCGTTGCTCAGTGATGATCGTGGCTTCATATTGTTTAAATGTTTTATATAGAACGTTAAAATTGTCTCGACGCAGTGTCAATATTTCGTTTGGAACAGAAGACATTTATTGAATTTTGATAATATTTTAAATAGGATCGATCGCTTTGCATATTTGAAGGAATATATGAGTGGTAGGTTCTTTCACATGTACACACTGAGACCAAAATATAGCTTGTATGTCACCAAAGGTAACAATTTCGCCACGATGAAATTTCATCGCTCTAACATAAACATGTTCTACTTTTATCACATATTTTAATTTAATCCTTTAATTAATTAAATTAATTCATTTAATTTAATAGTTTTAATTGGGTCATTTGTATATAACTTTCAATCCTCCCCATTGTCGATAATATGAGCGAGAAACGCACAAATCTATTTTTTTAAAGTAGACGTAGAGTAAGTAGAGTCAAATAATGTTTTAATGGTTTTTGCTACTCAGAGAATAGTAATTTTAGTATTTAACAAAACCAGTGAAAGATGGAGTATCATGCAAAATGAACCAAAAATATATGGTCAAAACCAACCAATCACATAACACAACTATTAAAGAAGTAGTAAAAAATCTCCAGAAATAGAACAGGTGGAATAGATTAAGATAAGAACAGATAAAGCACAAATCTAACTAACTGCTGGGAACCAATGCGAACATTGGTTACAATTAACTTACCCTTATTTTTAGCCCGATTTTTTTCAAATAGTCTGATCATGTTAGTATATATCATCAAATTAACTTATTATATTTAAAAAAGACTTATATTTGCATATCATCACTACATTGACCAGTACGCCAGAAGATCAGAAAGCAAAAGTTGTAAGTCAAACTTAACATCCGCACCGCAACTATTGCATCCTCCTATGTTGCAACATAAACCGACTCAAAAGCACGATGTTTCGTTCGCTCACCAAGCACGCACACGAGTATCGTTCCAAGAACCACCCCAAACACGGAGTACAACACGCACCACATCACTTCCCGCGGGAAGTCCAATCCGACCGATCGCCCAAACGGAAAGGAACCGAAGGCGTGCAACTTAGAAGAAAAAAAGGCAAGTAAAATCGAAACGATTTTTTTTGCTGCGCTGCGTCTCACAGTGACGCACGCATTCGTACTACATACTGCTGCTTAGCATAATTATCAGCGGCGGTTTGTTCTTTCTGTTCGTTTTTTTTTCGTTTTCGCTTGCACGCTTGCTTTGTTCGAACCTGCTGCCATAGCAATTGTTCTGTGCCACAATCTCACACCGGGCTGGCCCCGTTATGCGGGAGCATTTTGTCTTCGGCCACGGGACGGAGGCGAGCTGAGAATCGGACGGAGGCGCGTATGTAAATGCAGCGGTGGCACGGATTCGGCCTTCTCCCGCGCCGGCCGAGGACGTTTCGCTGCGGTGCGCCCGTGCGTTCATTACGGACCCGGCTCCCGATCGACAGCTCCCGAAGACGCGGTAGAATGAAATCAAATTGACGGGGCGACGATCGCAAAAAAATCCACCCAGCCAACCAACGCTGGTGCACTTCTGCATACAAAATAGCGCCCGGCAATGATAGTGGCCGACGAAGATGATGATCGTTTTATCGGGCGCACGGTGCGTGGTGCGTTTTCCACCCCATTCATGCGCATGCACTCCTCGGCGCATCGGTGTGTGTGCGTGTGTGCGCAGCCTAATGGGAAAGTAATCGGGGAAGAAATGCTACAAAGACACTACAAGTGCATTCGAACCGGCCGCCGGTCACGGAGCCGCGTTTGATATGAATTAATATCCAGCTTCGCAAACAGGAACAAGTGAGCGAGAGAGAGAGAGAGAGAGAGAGAGAGAGAGAGAGAGAGAGAAACCGCATGCGACTCATCTACATAAGTAATGAATACGTTTCCGATCGCGCGTTCGTGCGTACGTACCGGCGCAGCCTGATCCGGCGGAGCTAACGCGAGTCCGGTGGAACGAGACCGGCGCTCTTTGCGGCGCGAGGGCTAAGCCGTCGCGAATCCGGCCGTCCGTACATTGTGGCTGTAATTGATTCGGCCACGCGAGACGCACAAAACGTGTCACCCGGATAAGAGTCCGGGAGGCCCGGACCGTGCGTACATTGTTGTAATGAGCAACGGCTGTGTTTGTGTTGATCGTTTTTATTGGTGTTTGTGTTCATGGTGTTGTTGTGCATTTTCGGTTTCTCTCCTCCCCCCTAGGGCCGGGTTGGTTTGTCGAGTGTTTATCATGGCGATCGCGGTCCAGAAACAGTCTGACTTAATTGTGCATTTAGGGCCACCCGTTGTCCCGGTGTCGCGGGGCTAATGGGATGGACATTATTGGCGCATTATTGGCTGCCATACATCTTCATCGACGAAATGTGTCGCACACTCCACCTTAGGGGAGTTGTGAGGTGTTTTGGTATTATTTAAATGTGTCATCAAATTAAATTTCATTACTGGGTGTTTGATCATTTATTTTAATAGTTTCCGTGTACGAGATGGTGATAATGCTGGTGGTGAGTAACGTTTTTCACTTCACTTTCCATCTTTATGGGGAAAAGAAAGCTTTGAACAACAGCGAGCAGGTCCTTTAACACGTTTTCCCTTTTTATTATGGAATTGTCGTATAAATTGAAAGAAAAAAAACTAATCTTGCAATGCTTTACTTAATTATTTCTTGGCAGAATTGAATTACCTTCTCGCAGTATACATTTTAAGCTTCCGCTATGTGAAAATGTCTCATTTTTTTATAAATAGTTTAATTTAAAGTCGATGCATATGAAAAAAGGAAAGAATTTTGGGTAATTGTGTTGCAAATAGATAACAATTTAAGCAAAAGTTATATGCGCCAAGCGTTGGTAAATAATGCAATGAATGTAGTTTCAATTACAAAAGTGGACTTTAATAACAATCTTGGAGTCATATCCTATCCTATTCTAATTTCTTGCTCTTCTTCCTTCCTTCCTTCTATAGCTTCCTCTTAACTTCATCTTCTAACTCTTCCTTATAACTTCTAACATCTTCTTCCTAATAACTTCCTCTTCTATAGCTTGATAGCTTCACTTTTTTTTATTTTTTATAACTTTTATAGATTTTTAAGCTTTAGGCTTTTTAACAAATTATTTAAAAGTATTAACCCTTGTTTGAACACACAAAAAAAATTCAAATTACAAAGATCGTATGAGTACTACACCAATGATTCCTTATATTTAAAAGTAATGAAAGTAACAGCACAGTAAACCGCATTGAAACAGCATAAAAGGAAGATAATTAAAAAAAAAAAAAAAAAAATATATATATATATATATATATATATATATATATATATATATATATATATATAAGTTATGGATGAAACATGCACTGGATCAGATGTTAAAAGCATGTTCACGAAGTTATATTTATTATACAATATAAGTGCTTATAGAATGATGAATAAATTCAGAAATCGTTATTCTAAGTCTTCTCCAGCTTCTACTTGCCTATTGTTTTTAAACTCCAAACAAATCAATCAAACCGATTTAAGTGACACCAATGTCTAATATCATTTAAACATAAAAGGACCCTTTTTACTAACTACGGAAAATAATCTTAAAGCATTACAACTTCCATCAAGGAAATCGCCTAAAAGTTCCCCTTCATCTTTAAGCCCAAATTGCATTAGCACAAATCCCAAACACCCGTGCGAGCGCTAATCAACCACCTTAATCGACCACTCGAAAAACCGTCTGCCGCACATTAGGCACCCATTGGAATGCCGCTGGCAACGATTTGTAACCGATCGGCGCGGCCGGCATCCAGCATCACCCGCGCTCAAAACACCGAAACCCAGCATTAAGAAATCCATAAATTCGCTCCCGACCGAAATGTGCGCCATTCAAGATTGTAACAAGAGTGTGTTTCCCCCTTTTTTGTGTCTGTATGGCCTACATGTCCTGTCCATGCAGCAACAAATGACATAATCGGTACTGCACAACGAGCACCCTGCAACGCCTGTAAGTACGCCGTCAAATTACAGTCACCGGCCTAAACAGTATTGTGTTCGGAGCCAATCGCAGGAGGCGCGTGTGTGCGCGTGAGGTCAGGATCGAGCCTTGTGTGCCTGTGTGTGTGTGTGTGTGTGGGGTGTGTTTTTGATTTCCCAAAACCCGCCGGAATCGAATCGTCACCCCACCCCGAGGGCACGTGCGCGACAATGCGCGACTGTAGGTTTTCGGCTGTAAAGGAAACACCGAGCATAATTGTAATTTGGACGCCTATTATTCGCCACCTTCTGCAGGGGGTGGCCTGGGGCGACGGACGGATCCGCACGTGATTATAGTGATTTGTCTATTAATAGCTTCATTGTTGGACAGAAATCGTGAAGCGTGGACGATATATGCCCGTATGCAGGAGTGTGAATGGGCGATAGGAGCGCATAAAAAACTCCCGCGTCATAAGAACATTCCAAGACGGACGCACAAATTCCACCGAAAAACGCCATCCTTTTATGGGCACCGCCAGGCGCCACCATTCCCAGGGAAACACCCGAAACCCCTCCACCTCCCCAAGAGCCCAGAAGCATCCGGAGTAATTAATTCAATTAGCACCGTTGACGCCGCGCGGATTCAAGGAAAGCGAGTCGTCGGTCGTCGTGTTGCGATCCTGCGCTCTGCCACGCTGGTTCCCGCGCCACTTAGCAGCCCTTCCGAGGACATATCGGGGCCGGAACGCACCCAGAAGACGCTACCCCGTTGGCCCCGTTTTTCGCGGCTGTGTCTCGCCAAAGACAAAGCCCCCACCGTTCCCGGTCGCAAGCAATCTCTTAAACGATATAATGCGATCAGGAATAATAAAACTTAATAGATGTTTATTGTCGCGCTGGTGTGTGCAGGACGGCCGGATCAGGCGATGCCGAGAAATATGGCCGTGGAGCGGTTTCGCCGTTTTTGCGGTTCCATTCCGTTGTGTCGTGTTCCAGCAGCAGATGGGCCGTTGGACAGATTTGATGGCGCAGCGGGCGACACAGCGAAAAAAGGACACAAATGGATCGGGCGAGTTTGCGGTTTGCTGATTTAAGTGAGTCAACGCCCCTTAATTAGGCAGCGGACTAAACTTTAATCGAAAAGGTCACACGATCGGCTGCTGCTGCTCCGGTTTGTGAAGGATCTAGTTGGCTTCGACGGCGAGACTGCTCGAACGCGCTTTTTTTTCGAGCAGTTTCATTTATCTTCATGAAGCGAATTGAGTTTTATTGGAATATGCTGTTTTCACTGCCGTTTGGAAACGGCTTATACATACCGTACGTGATTCGGCACAATCCCGCTTTGATTGTGCGTTAGGAGTTACTGTTAACTTTTATCGCAAACACTTCCCCCGCGCAATTATTTCGTTACGTTGTTCCACTTTTCGTTCCACTCTCTCGGCCTCTTTCTCTGTTTGCATCAAACACTTGAGCAGGTAAAATACGAAATTGCGTTCCTGCAAGGATGCTTGAGTTGCGCCTTCCCGGCATGCACCCGGGTGCAGCGACAGCAGAAAAAAGTCCTTGTTTTCTATTTTTTAAATGATTCAATTGTACCGAGCGCAGCCTATCCGGGGGTTTCGGCTATCTCTCTTCCCGCGTCTCTTCCTTTGTTCGCCCGGCGCGTCTTTTGTTGCAAACGCACCGTGAAATGTGTTTCCTGTGCTTCGGTTTTCCACACACACACACACACACACACACACACACATACACAAACACTCCTTGCTGGCAGCAATTCCATTGTTTCGCCACGGCGGGCAAGTTGTAACGGAATACGAGTGGGACATTGTTCGATCGGGACTCGGCCTCGTCTTGAAAGACGTTTCGAGCAACAACAACGAGAAAAAAAAGGTGGAATCTCTTTGAAACGTTACTCTCTCTCTCTCTCTCTCTACATTCCGTGGTGGATGGGTCGCCCGTGTGGAGGGAATAATGAGGAGAAATTGCGCAAAAGTGTGACGCACCCTGCGGAAGGCAGCGGGAAGCGACTACTTCCGGCAGCACCGAGCATCTCGTTGCGTGCCGAGCGGTCAGGTTGCGGAACGGGAGCACACAAAAAATCCTCCGTGGAAAGACGATACGAGATGGAACTGAATACGAAGGACGAGCGCATCGGTAAGAGAGAAAGCTCTTGAAGGTCCCTGCAGAAGGTGATGATGGATAGCATTAAAAGAGACATACTTTTTCTACTTTGAACTGAAAGTTATTTGCAATGTGGTAAAAACAAAATATTCAATAAAACATCTAGCAAAAATGTAAAGAGATAGTCAAATATAAAGCTAATTATGAAACAATTATTGAAGTTCAACGGAAATAAGTGGAAAATCAAACAAGCTGAAAAAAAACGTATGGAAAAAACTGATGTTCATCAGCCATAAAATTACATATTTTTCTATAGTTTGTAATAAAATACCAAATATGTTAATTGCTTTCCAACTTGGATGGATGGATCCAGGAGAGGATGAAAACTTCACATAATATACAATGTAATAGAACATTAATAAAACCATTATTGTTCAAGATAACATTTCAATAAGAAGCCATCGCATTTATTTAAATTATAAGAAAATAGAAGAAAATTCTTATATTATTAAATTATTATAAGAAATCAACGATTTTCACTATTTTAGATAGAAAAACAAAAAAACAAATCTTGCAATCATCAAAGTTTGTAAACAAAGCAAACAAAGCTAACTAGGCATAGTTACAATATTGTAATTTTGTTAATTTGTTGAGTAAAAGAACCAGAAATATTATAAAAAGCAAAAACAAACATATAAATTGCTGACATTTATCAAAGTTCCCCATGGTTTATTAAGTGAATCTAACATTAATAATTAATATTGAGAAAACGCACTCAAAACGAGAAAAACTTACATTTGACCAACGCAAAAAAAAAATCCGACAGTTGCATTTGTAAAGAGTTCTTTCATCGTACAAAGCGACCAAACCCACTTAACGTTAAAGCGTGCCAGGGAAACAAAACAACGGTTGCAGCCCAGCAGAAGGAAACAAAACTCTACACCAGGCCAACATGGTGCAGCCCAAATACTTCAACTCCGTTGCATCCGTTTGCAGCGGCTGGCTGGCTGGCGAGGGTGATCGTAATCAAGGGTCGTTGAAGTTATGGGATGATTTTGAAATCAAATACCACCACCGATGTTGAAACGAACAGACGTGGTCACACAAAGTATGCTGTAATTGCAAAACAAGAACACTACAACCAACGGGAAGGATCTAAATCCACTCCTTTGTAGCGAAATCAAAGAATGGAAAGTCTAAGCACTGAGGGGTGGAAAAACCCTACCCGAAACCGATCACGATGAAAGGATTGCACGCCCTCCGTGTCCACTGACTTCCGCTGTATTAGGGCCCTGAGCCAGGCCACTCGCAAAAACGCGCGGTGTAACAGCTCCTTTTGACACGTTCGCGGGCTCGCGCGGTACCTTAAAAGGGAGCGCAAGCAACAGCATCACGATAAAAACACACGCACACATTTCCCTATGGCGCGCGCGTTCCTTTCCGAGCCGCGAGGCGTGTACCGTTCCTGTTGGGCACGATAGCTCGTTTGGTCCCGACCCCGATCGGTGGGCAATAAAAAGTAGATTAAAATTTTCCGGCCACTTAACGCTTAAAGCTAAAGGGCCTAGGTAGCGGCCTGACCAGGATGACACAAATGGGAGCAGTTGCTGTGCCGCCGCATCTGCATCTGTGCAAATGTGTTTTTCTTCGTTAGCCCATCCCGTGTTTGGTACCGCCAAAGGGGAGGGTTGATTGACACTAAAGAGCGGAGTCGCCCGCGAAAGTAGATCATGGTGTCTATCTATGGAATTTCTTTTGAAAATTTGAATATCAGTAAGCAGCATTAAAAAAGAGCTTCCAGAGCAATTTTGGATGTACCATAAAATATGTCAGCTCGTTTTACGTTTATCATCCTATACATTGATACAAATAAAGCCTCAATAAGGTGTATACAAACCTAAAACTGTATAAAGAATCACAGGAATGGAGTCTAATTCACAAAAAAACGTAAACACCTTTCCAAAGTTACGACACCAACCGATAGATGGCGCAACACCATCTTCCTTATGATACATTTTAGCTTCGAGTAATCACTGTTCTGCAATGTATTAATGCTGAAACCATCTTACAAAAAGGTTGTGAACAAATAACATATTCAAGAAATAACTAATTAACTAAAAATGGTTTATGGTTTTACAATAACTTTATAAACATTTCGTATACGATATTTGTGACATTCTTACATGAAGAACTTACACTTACATGAAGATCGTGAAAACATATGAAAATTGGCAATCTAATAACGTATTTGTACAGAAAGTTTAGATGAAATTATCCTTACAATTACGGTCAAATTGATGTGTCAACCATGCGTTTTCCATTGGAAGTTAAACATTAAAGTCAAATTAGACTAAATTAAGCAGGAAAACTCTGTGTTTTCTTCGCTAAACAGTGGCACAAGAATCTCTGCCTGGCAGGTAACTAAATTTGTTTGAGCTCAGTGAAAAGTGAACTGGCGTGATGTCTTTAACTCAATTGTTAGTCAATGGTTAGTCCTTAGCGAGTTCAAATGAAAAATATAACTAAATGCCTAATTTATCGAATATTTCAGTGCGACGAAATATTTCAAGTAAGATCATATACGCAACTAAGTAGTCTATGAAAATGTGCGAAGAACCGGCAGAGAACCGGTATCATAATTTCCAAACCACACTGAAAGAAATGGCTGCTAAAAAGAGCAATAATGCCTCGGCCAAAATTTACAAAAATCCCTCCGAAAAGTGCCAAAAGTGCCTGCGACACTTTCCCACGTGTTCCCACGTGTAACCTCCCATCGTCAGTGACCACCCGCGGAGCAGCTTCCGAAAACCTTCAAAAGAACATCCTCTTTACTAGCCAAACAAACCTCTCGACCGCTGAATACATCGGAGACAAGCAAAAAAAAATCACAAAAACCACAAATCCTAATCCTGCAATCCGAAAAAAAGACACATCAGAATGAGCCCGATTTGTCACCCGGGGCCCGAGGACACCGGGCGTGGCGGTGTGTGCGTGTGTGAGTGCGGTGAGCATTGAAATCTTTTAATAATACATCCCGCGCGGCTTCCGTGACAATCGGAGCCCCCGCGGCCCGCGTAATCTAGTAAACCCGCCCGCGGCGGGGTGTCCGTGCGGATTTGCATGTTTGGAGGGCCGCCTGTGTCGGCTGTGGGAAAAAGCTCCCGGCAGCCGGCAGATCGGATCGGACCGAAACCGTGTTGTGGACGAAATTTTTCCACCCAACGCGTTGTGGGAAGCTACATTTCCATTCGTTCGCTCGCAGATCGCTCGCTTTGGCTTGCCTTTACGATGCCGTGATGCTCTTCTTCGCTGCACGTTCCTTTCCAGCGCGTTCTGTTGCACTGTGAAATAGAGGCTCCCGTGTGCCTGGTGCGCCCGGTCTCTCCGTGTGTGTGTGTATATATGTTGGCGAGCAATTTATGTGACTGCTACCGTGCATGCTTCTGCCACTCGGGCGCTACACCCAGCGGTAGCATGCAACCGTGCGATAAGAGAAGCCACAAAACCACTCCGCCGCACCGGCTGGTACGCGGAGCCACCACAAGGCAAAAGGGCACCAAACTGCATCAGCCAACCGAACCGAACCGAACCGAGCAGGCTGGCAGGGGGAATGAAAAACGGGGAAAAAGAAAACCCAACACAGAACAGAAGGATACGCCGCCCCAGCCCGACATGGCCGACGTGCCAGCGTGTGTGTGTGCAATCTGCCGCAGTGTTCTGGAGCTGTTCCGTCAGCGCGTGTGCAGCAGAAGAAATCTCAAGGGAGCGCAGTGAAAGGCGGACCAGCGGGCAGCGGACGGGGAGGTATAATTACAGAGTACATGACATTTATTAACATTGAATTCCCGTTAACCCGAAAGACATCTGTACGAATCGACATTCCCCCCCCCCCCCTTTCCCTGCCACGGTGCTGCCTCCCTCTCTCTCTCTCAACAAACGCCCGACCGCCGAACAACCGAACCGAAGCCAAAGCAATGACAAAAATTATCCAAACGGGGCGAGCAAGCAAGCAAGCAAGCAAGCAGGCAGGCAAAAAAAAAGAAGCGGGAAGCGAAACTGAAACTGAAAATGAAGCGAACCAGCGCGCGTGTGTGGTTGTGTCTGTCTCTCTGTCGAAACCATCAAAACATGGAAGCAAAACTGTCATAATTACACCCCGTCGCGTGTTTGTATTTGCTGACGGGAACGGGAACGGTTGACTGATCGAACGTATCTCTCGCGCTCTCCTTCGCTCGCGCCCAGGCCCCGGGAGGGGTTGCCAGCCTTCCCCAGAGTGCAGTGACATCGGCCGCCAAAGCAGCGCCAAAGACCCCCACCCCGCGCGGTGACATTGAAACGGGCGGGTTTCGCTCGCGTGGACACGCACTTTACCGACCCATCCGACGCTGGTGCCACGGCCCCGTGGTTGAGATGGAAGCTAGTGGAAAGAAGGCAAGCGGTGTGTTTGAGCCATGTATGGTGCGGTTTTTAATACAACGACATTTTATTCGATTTTTTCTAATTTAAATGAATCCGTAAATTTGATAAAGTTTGAGAAAAAGCTTATTTTTCTATTGAAGTTGTATGTACCTTGAATAGTAAAGACACGAACCCTTTCATTCGGTTCATCGCCGCCTTTAAAGTTGAAAGTTTTGCAAATCTTAGTAGACGGGTACAAGATTTTATTTTCAAGAATTCCAAAGTTTTTTCATTAGCTTCAATTCAATTGAATTCAATTTGCATTTGCGTTGAATTTATTTGATGGAGTTGTAATGTTTGGTTGCTCTGGCTTTGATATCATTATTTAGGATAATATCCTGATGTTTTATGAATACAAGTGACTTCATAATCAGGTCATTTTATCCTCAATTACAAGACAATGTTATATACCTTAAGGCGGTTAACATAAGTTTGTTTGGGTATTTGAACGTGACAATAAACACCCTCTTAAGGGATACCTCCACAATTCAAGTTGTTGCCATAAATTGGGATGGTGAAACTTTGAAACAATATTCACGATGATGAGTAGTAGTAGTAGTAGTATCACAGTATCACAACAGGTTCTTAATAAGCATACCATCTAAACTTCCCTATGAAAAGTTTAGGTTATGCTACGTTGCATTTCTCCCGAAAGTGATGCTCACCTGAAAGATGGAAGCCTTATAATCAAGCCGGAACTTCAGGAACATCAGGAACATCTGTAATTCCTATCTAAGAATTCTTTCAAAAGCTGAAACATCACTAATGATATTGGATATTCTTAACAAAAGGTGTTGTATCCACTCAAATTTCTGTTCAAGTACATACCTTACCTTATAAAAAATGCTTGATTCACTTGCCGAGGCTGTACTAAAGGCTGTAATCCTTAAATAGAAGATCGAAAATAATCTGCGGTTTCTTTGGAAATAAGTATTCTTTCGAAATCCTGAAACAAACGACCCCAAACGCAGACAAACACACCGAGCGTACGTTGTTTCGATTTTTCATAATAATCTTTAATACCGTTTTTCATTTTCTGGTTTTAAATTTTGCAATATACATACACAATAGCCGCAATCCTATCGTTTCGTTTCTACTCGATGCCGCACCCACGAAGCCGTTCGCCAGACAACGCGCTCCCATCGTCCCCGTGGAGAAAACAAACACGATCATTACTTTTTTTTTGTTTTTCACTCAGAGATTTGCATACGCGCTCCGAATGCCGGCGTCACAGCATTAACGCGTTTGTTTTCCCTCTCTCCTGGGCCGGTCTTTTCAGAGATGATTTTTTACGAGTTTTCTGGTATGTTTTCTGTGCTGCGTGCTGTTTTTTTTTTTTTCTTTTTGCTCCAAGCTTTGGGACGCTCTCCACCACGTTCGGTCTGGCGATCGTGGTGCCCCGTTGAGATACATTGATTTCGCTCCGGCCTTTGCTCCGCCGACGGATGCAGTCCGCTCGCTCCCTTCCCACCCCTATCCACTACCTTAAATGTATACGCCATCGAACGTTTTAGTTTGCTGTTTTAAAATGTTTCATTTTCAATTAAATACTTTCATGTTTCCACTAAAACGCGTGCGACGCAGCCGCACACTGACATGCTGATTTCCGATCGCCTTACACGCTACCGCCGCATCAAGTGTTAGTTAATATTATTACTTTTATTTATAGCATATGTTTATAGTATGTATAGGGCGTGCCTCGTGGCCCGATATGCGGAGTACGGGCACGCCGGTTTTTCTTCCTTTTGTTTTGTAGTTGAAATTCTGCTATGTACACAATTTGCTTTTACTAAACGGGACAACGGAAACAAAGAAAGGAGCCAACGGAGCCGTCCTCTCGGCGGCTAATGCGAGAAAATGTTGCTTGCTTGGTGTGTGTGTCTGGGTCTGTGTTTTCTTGCAAGTGACTTTCGACCCCACCCGGTTCGGTTCGGTTGACGGAACGGCAGGGTTTTTGGTTTCTTACTTTTGCTACTCACGGACCCTGGAGAAGGACGCCGTGGAGAAGGTGCCTAAGGCTGCTGCTAGTTGCGGAAAGCGTGCGGGCACTTCTGAAGTGTCCGGCGCTTCTCCCAGCGTTGCTACAACATCATCATACCTGACGGTGACCGATAAATTCGTTTCTAGTACCAAAGCCTACTGAACCGCCAAACGTCAAACCGAACGAGGAGGAGCCTTCTTTGACAGTTCGCCATTTTTCCTAGCTTACTTCGATTTCGGTCGTCGGTGTAACCGTGGCGTGTGGTGTAGTCTACACCGGCACGATCTGTGGCATTTTTTTTCTTATTGGCAAGCTCGTTCTACGTTTAAAATGCTTACGGCGATATTCTGAATTCAGGTGTTGGGCTGTGCGACTTCCGGTTAGACTGTATCACACTGTTCTATGTAGCTGATGTAGTTGGAAATGTCAATTTGTGGTGTCGTGTCCATGTTGTACACAAAATTAAAACATCGGTTGGTATCGGGTCACCGAAACGGAAACCGAGAGAGTGCGAGAAGCTTAAGTATCCGATCACTCCTTGTTTTGCCGTGTGTTAAGCGCACAGCAACCCATTCATTCGCCGGGAGGGGCCGTTCGATCGGATGTTTCTGGCGATCGATTCGGATAATCGATACGAAATCCAGCCCATACATACTAAAATATACGCGACCGTACGCTGCGTTTACTGCTTAGGAAATATTGCACAGAACCTATTCCGTTGTACCAAGGGGAGTGGGAGAAACAAAAAACGGCGCTCGACTACTTCTACGAAACGGAAACTTTGCTTTCTGTCTCTTTGCTCGATCGAAACCGCGAGATGCGTTGCGTCGACCACTAAATACACACATACACACACTGGGCTAAAAAACAATTGTCGCACCTGTTCGAACATAAAAACACGCACCCAAAAACGGCGCAGATCCAGACATGGCAGGAAGTGCACACTACTCGAGCAAATATTACTACACGAAAAAAAACAAGTAAAACAAACCTAAAAGAAAATGAAAAAGAACGCACACACGCACACACACTTTTTTACGGGGGCGCTTACTTTATTCGCTCTTCTAACGAAACGAAACATTAAAACGAACAGATCACGTGCCGAGAGCTTTCGGGGGAGTTTTAAAAATTAGGATGCCCCTGTTGCCGGGAGCGCTTTTGCTATCGGGCATGAAGGGAGTATAGAGGGCGCTGCATGTTCGACCCGCGACGCCATCTTTACTTTTTAAGAGTTCTTTTTGTTGCCTCTTTTTTGTGTGTGCGCGTGAATGTGCGTGTGTCAATATTTACTCCGCACTTTTCCGTTTCTCGCATTTGTTCTAAGGAGTGAGGGGGAGATGGGATTGAAAGGGAGAGGGAGGGGGATTCTCGGCAGTTAGGATCGACCCGGTTGCCGCGCTTATCTAGGAGAGTTATTTCTTACCGCACTTAAGCACTAGGGATGGTTAAAATTATAATTTACATTCTCGTTATGTTAAACCGCTGGCCACACCCTGTGTAAATGAGATAGAGAGAGAGAGAGAGAGAGAGAGAGAGAGGAGAAGAGAAGAGAATGAAGGGAAGAAAACGATTAGCTTTTCGTTTTTGGTACGAGCGCAGATGACGTAGTTTTTGGGACATTTCTGTAAGAAAAGAGCTGTGCAGGACATGAGCGTCCGTTCCACTTACGTTAACAGTGACGGGTTCGTTTCCGGCTGATACCAGTACTGAGGTACGTAGCCACCCATCTGCGGTGCGTGGGTCGGTTGCGGAGGTGCGTGATTGGTTTGCGGTGCCATCTGCGGCGGTTTGTGGTCGGCCCAGTGCGGTGGCGGTTTCTGCTCCCAGGGTGCTTGCGAGGGCGGACTAAGACCTGGAATGCGGCCGGTAGAGAGCGAATAGCGCTATTAGTCTTCGTACGTACCGTTTGGCGGAAGAAAAAAGGCCCGACCAGCGGATGGGCGCCAGAATGCGGCAGCTACTTACCAGGCGAAAGCTCCGAGACGGGTGTGCTCGACGGCGTTGGACTGTGTCCGGGAGGTAGGAAATGCGAAGGCGACCCACTGCTCGATCCTCCACCGGGTGCTGTTGAAGGGACGGAGAAATGAAAACGAGCGCATTAGAGCAAGGACCAGCTGGTGCACGGTTTCGACGGCAGAGCCACCAAAGACTGGAAGCTATAATTTAGAGCCTAATGTGCGTGTTTAGAGAAGTGAAGATCGGGCCTACCTTGATGCATGTTCTGATGCTGCGACGGACTGTGACCTCCCTGGTTCGGTCCACCCAATGGAAGTCCTCCCCCAACGCCCGGTGCCTGGGCGGCCTTCATCATCTTCTTGTACTTGGATCGCCGGTTCTGAAACCAGATCTTAACCTGTGGAGTAGAAACGAAAAAGGGTTGATCAGACCAAGGAAGAAAATTCCAAAGAAGAAATCAATTTTAATGGTTTTAAAATAAAATAATAAAAACAAATTTTCCACTGCAGCTCAAACTGCGACCACGGCTGTCGCAGAGACAGATGTTGCATGCGACAGACCGCGCGCAACAACACATGAGACAGCATGATGCGACAGAACGTTGTCTCTTGTCGGAAGAGAGCGGAATGGCAATAGAACCGTACGAAAGAGACGGCGCTATTAGCGAGAAAGTATTGTACTAAAATAATTAAAAGAATAATTATTATTCGCGCTTTTGTTTCCAACGCCTTTGTTTGAAAATTCTGTAAAGCAGTAAATTATTTCTAGCTTGATAATTACAATCTGAGTTACATTGCTCTTCACATCTCGCCCATGCACGTGGGTTATTTATGGCTCACTTCCGAACCGCGCTTCACCACACATTATTTATGCGATGTTTTATCGTTTATTTAAACATTAAACATATTCCACTTTTTATTGGCGCATCATCCCACGGCCACGGTTGCATCATAAATTCCGATGCGTCCATCGATACTGTTTCGAATTGTCATTTGCATGTCGCACGGTGTATCGAAACTGTTTATATTTGCGCTGCAACTGACGCAATATCATCATGTCCGCGTATTGCTTCATTAGAATCTTCCTCCCCGCCCGGGGCTCGGTGCGGTAGCGAAGAGTATGAAATTCATTATATCTTCAGCCCTTTCGCTGCAGCTATTTTTCATCTCCAGTGCTGGCACAAAGCTCCACGGCCTCCCGTACCGAGCTCCATTTAACGAGCTCCTGGACTCGGGGCAGTGTCTCGTATCGGGTTTGATAAAATCGCACTCGGCCCACAGCGTGGTGCTGCCTGCACGCAGATGAGGACGAGCGAGCGTGCGGAAGAAGAGAAAAAAAATAACAACAACGAAACAACCGACATCAACAAAACCGAAAGCTTATCGCACAAGCACAAGCAGACCCCATTGGCTCATTTGGCCCCGGCAGGGAAGTCCGGAGCGGGCGACAACGACAACGACGACGATGGGTGCATAAATTTTCCATTTTAATTGAAATATTATTTAAATGAGGCTGGCAGGCGCTGGACAAGCCCGGTGTCGATATCGGTTCGGTGCTGTCGGTGCGACCAAAAATTATGTCAAGTGACGTGCAGAATAACGGGGAACTGGAGCAGACACTGGTGCAATTGATCAGTCAGGCTCTATCAATCTCCCTCTGGAAATGTCCACCAATGCGATGACTGACCTGTATTGAGGCCGGCCTGGGCTTTGGGCCAAAAATCTCGATGATCCAGCTGATGGGCTTGGGCATCGGACAGACGTCAAAGCTTGACACCGTCCCAAACCAACAGCCGCCGGGCGCACGGATCGCGCCGTAAATCACGGCTGATTAAAGCTGATTAGAGCACGCCACCAAACAATGATATCCCGGGCGCGGACGTCCCATTCTCCCATGGGGCACGGAGTTATTTAAATCAATTGACCACTTCACCACGGCTTATCCCGCCGGCCAGCCTGCGCCGGCAACGTTCGATGTTCGGGTCCCCGCTAAATCAAAGACGATCGTCAGAGATTTCGTCCCCGGCATGGGATGAATTAGAGCGCTCGCGGGACCCAGAATCGGCCAGTAGCCAGCTGGCACAGTTTTTCCACCGCGAGCGGATCAAGACGGACGGCTGGAGTGACACACACCGCCGCACGCATGCGGGCGCACTTCGCGCAACTCCGGCCCGGAACATAAATACAAATTAAAACTGATAAACAGCGATTAATGAAATGTTTCCGCCCGGGCCGAACGTGCGCGCGCGCGGAGTCACAGTACGAACGACGACGCACTGGGCAGCGCGTGTAGCTCTACGGTAGGGATTGGAGGTGACTAGCGAGAGTGGATTGAGTTGCCATAGTTACGGCATGCTTCGCACTAGAGTGCTGCTGCGACAATTAAGGTCGTCGACGTGATACGTCAGATTTGACAGATGGACAGTACGAAAGGTATCAGAACAGTGTGAAAATAAGTAGGCTAGCTTTCGGCAGGTCTAGTGAAACACTCAATTTAGGAGGTTTTACAATCTTCTGTCGAAGTTATAAGTATTGTTGCATTTGAGACCAAGTATACGTATATAGGTTTAGTTTAACGTAGTGATTAAGAACATCAGGTTTCGTTGGTGAAATTGCCTCACCAAGCTGCCGAAAAGTGATACACTCACCCTAGTAGATGAAGCAAAGCACCGAAACACACTCGACCCAGTGTATCGGCTCAAAGAACTTCACGCGATGTTGCTTAACCCACAGCCGCGAGCACCGGACTCCGCCGTGCTGTCCATCAAGGATTCCGCCACTCCTGCCCGTCGAAATCCGTCCGTCACGCCAACGGACGGACGGCTGCGACGACTAGCGACGACCTGTCCTTGAGGCAAACGCGCCACCACTTCCACAGAAGAAGGCAGCGAGCCAAACAGAGACAGAAAAAAACCCTCCCGCATCGACTTCCTGCCACTAATTTATCATTTCGAAAGCAGCGCTCGGGGTTGGCGTTTGCCGTGCGCGGAGTTCGTGCCGGTGCGCGGAGTTCGTGAGTTCCGAAGCATCTGTGTCGCCGTCAAAATGGGACGGAGCTACACCGAGCGGCCGGAGTTTCACCACCGCCACTTGAAAGAACTCGCGCAGTTGAGGTTATGTGTTCTCTTTTTTTTTAAGTTTTTGCTCCTCTCTCCGTTGTTGTTTTTTCACTACACGGAGATTACAATCAACAGTGACACACGGGTGACCGGGGGAAGCACCCGAGAAACACGCAAACACGCGTCCACCGCGTCTTTGTGGCGCTATTTGAAGAGGACCTCGGCTCGGTGGCGTCTCGCTGGCAGGACTCCACATTCCGGTGGAGCCGAAAGGGGGGACGCCAGCCCCAATCGCATCAATCATGCCCGTGTCCCCGAGTCTCGTGACCCGGGGAGACTTGTCAACCCCTTGAAGAATCACACCACTCCACCGAGAAGTTCCGGCCGGCTTCCGATTCCCGGAGTGTACATGCGCACAGCGAAAGCCCGCTGCAGGGTGGAGCAGGGTGTTTCCCATTACGCTGCCTTCAGTGCTGATAAGAGGGCTTTTACCATGTGAACTCCCGGTGCAACATAGTAGCAGCCCCCCGGACGCGTCTATGTGTTGGTGGCGGTATAAAATATTCAGCCCCAGAGACGCGCTCGCTCATAGAACTCGCGGGGACGGGAAAACAACATGTTGAGCAATGTTTTACCGACTGCTTTCATGCTGATGCCCCGTTTTGTTTCACTCAACACCGGCGAGGAGAACTGGGCGCTCGAGGAGCACCGTAACATAACCTCAACGTACCGTGCCTCTTCCGGTGTACCATGCGAGGGCCTCCAGCACGACGACGAAAAAAAAGACGTCTGGACATGCGAGTCAGGCACACCGAGGCACCTCCTTCAATTCACGTTCACAGGAAAACGCCACACGGAGGGAACGCATGATGAAATGTACAAAAACAGCAACAACAAAAAACGAAAAACAAAACAACGGACAACAAGCCGCGGCCGGAGTAACATGTTCCGCCCAGAGGACCGGCCACGGTTGTGGCGGGTTTCCCGCAAACGCGCAAAACCCCGCGTACGGCTTCTGTGCGGCCCGGAAGGCATCTCAGCCTCCAATTCCTGGAGCCGGCCAACATGGATGCGTGCGAGGACTTCGGAGGAACCATTTTGCCCGTGGCTTGTGGCATGTTCGCAAGCGTCCCGATCCGATCCGTCCGGTTCGTCCGACTCCGGCGAGATCGGCGGTGATCCCGGCAAGCGAATCCGAAAACGATACAGAGACAGAGACCGAGAGGGCCCCCGAGGACATGAGCTCCAGCTCGAGTGTCCCGTCTGTACCCGGGCCCCTTCACCCCGACCCCGGTTCGGCAGAGCGTAAAGAAAATTTTGAATAATTGATGGGGTGCCATTACCACCTTATTTTATTTTTATTGCCCACCCGGTTCTCTGCGTGGAACCGTGGAGCAGGGGGGAGAAAGCGCAAGTAAGAAGTTCCCCCGGTCACGGATAAAGTACGGTTGATGCCATCGGACACTGCACACGCTGCTCCCGCCGTTGAACGCTTAATCTGTGCAGATCGATCGATTAAGAGCTCATGGCTCACGGGTGATCTTTAATGAGTGGTGTACTTAGCCCATAGAGCGCGATGAGCGGCGGGCCCGATCTATTTGCACTTACTGTGTAAATAAAACGTTCACATTGAAATCCATCCCCGCGTTTGCGAGGGTGATAATTAATTCAAGAAACACGGTCGCCCTTTCGAAGAAGGGAAGAAAGGGCACGATTTTCACGGTCCGAAGTACCGTCGGTCTTTTGCTGCTCGAGGCGCGGTAGCCCGCAGTTTGAGGGGCAATGTTACCGTTCCCCTAATATCTGTTAATCACTTTTTATTTATTACTTTATTGCAAATGGTTGCAGTGGATGATTGGAACCTACACGTATAAAAATGGAGAGCTTTTCCAAAAAAAAATTATATCTCTAGAGAAAGGGCAAGAGCAATTTCAACGCCGTTTCTTGGCACTATTTGTGCTATACCATCAAGGCTGAAATGGTTTGAAAATACTTAAAATTGATAGAAAATGTGTCAAAACTCGCTTAACTTTAAATGTAACTGGGTTGCGCTGCTGAGCAACAGATGGCGCCACTCAAACAAGATTGTTTATCGCGATTTTCACGCCTACACAACATATATCGAATAAAGTGAAATTTAACGTCTTCAAATGTGACGTTTGGAAGGTAAATAATCAAGAACTCATAAAGGAATAATAGGTTCTACAAGTTTTCAAGTGCTTCTATCGAGAAGGATTGGATAAATGAATGTACATGTTTTATCTGAAGTATTTTCCAAAGAAAACTATAGCTTTTCGCTAGCTTTCTAGCCATTTATGAATTCAACTATCTATGAATCAAGCAACTCTTTTAAACCTCAAGAATGATTAAAGACGATATTTCAACCCTCCCACTGACGAACTCTGCATTGACAGTATGTCTATTTACAAGGAGATGATAAGACACTCTTCAGATCACACCATAATTGTGCTCCAAAAACACACGCAAGAACCTGAAATGTCCATAGAAAATGATGCAATGTTACGATCAGATATTCCTACCATCGGTATGCCTAATAAGATCTGGCACTTCTACCCGAAAAATCTACCGTTCTCACATTCCAATACAACAGTTTTTCACAAAAAAAAACTTTACTTTTTAACTATCTTTAGCCTTAAGGTTTGAAATATAAAAAAAACCCGGTCACATTCCTCCGGATCGTTAATGATGTGAACTAAACGCATCTTGCGCGATATCTCATTGAATCTCGGTAGCCATGTTCTTCCGTCCCCAAGCATGGCATGCTGATGTGATCACCGGCGCAACAGCAAAAAACCGTCGATATGAAAATGATGACTTCCATCGTCCCCGGCTCCTCTCCGAACGGGGTAAAACCGGGGAGGCAGCGAGACCACCTGAACCACCGGGTCCCATCCCGCCCATTACTCAGGGTCGTTCCTGATCGAGATTCGCTTTTCTTTCTTCTTCTTTTGTTGTTGTTGTTTGCTTCGTTTCGTTGCCCTGCATCGGCCCGTGCTCCGCGCAGGACAAAAATCTGACAGTTCCGCTCCACAATCCGTCAAGATGTGTGGCGCGACTTGCCACCCTCCTTCCCACGGGCCGGGGCCGTGGGCAAGAAAATATAAATTATAAATTGAAGTTTACATATCGGTGTGCGGTGTAGCGTGTCGACTGGGGCCCTCCACCGGACCGTGACCGAACGCGAGCGCGGGCTTGCCGCGCCCGGGCTCTCGGTCGGTTGGAGTACATCTCGGCCGGATGGCCGAGCTACGCGTAAGGTGCTGACGGCCACAGAGAGCGCATGCGCCGCAGCAGCGGAGGAAGAATGTTGACAGCGGATGTTGCCGGTGGGATGCTAATGGTGCACTCTGGTAGGTGTGTCGGGCCAGAAGACGGCCGCGCAAAGACAGGAAGTGCTGGATGCGTAACCATGCGTGCGCGCTAGACTCCGCGACATTGTTCTCAGCTGGTCGAGAGAAACCACACGGGGAAAAACCAACAACGAGCGGACAAGGGCTCACCAGGGGCTACGTGGTTCGAGAATTTGTCAAAATTTGTGAAAAATGTAAAAACCTTCACACTCTCCACCCGAGAAGGTGACTCAATGCGGATGAAAACATTAGCCAATTTAAAACCAATAAAACTGACATAACCATAAATCAAACATTCAACTCCTTCAACAAACATCCCCGCACGAACTCGAACCTTCCAGCCTGACCTCTTCTCTGTTTCGAGCTGCGAAGATCGAATCGGCACCGATGTGAACCGGCCGCGTCCACATGGAATGTAAGCCACGGCCCATCTCGGGTTTGCGCTGCGCGGTTCGCGATAAAAGAGGGTCCCCCGCGATAGACTCCCCCCTTTTCATCTCGCTAACCATAATTGGCGATCGGGAGCGATCCAGCGATCGATCGATCGATCGATCGGCGCACGCCAAGGTTGGGTCGAAAAGCCGCGCCGCCGGTAGTTGCTGCCACCGTCTTTTTTCCACCATGGCAAGCATGGGAATGGCAGGGCAACAAGAGAGATGAGAGAAAAAAAAAACAAGGTTAGATTTATGTCCCGATTGTTCTCCCTTCTTCAACCCTCCTGTCAGGTTCATCCTGCCTGGAACATCGAAGAAACAGCGCCCGACACGGCGAGACACAGTCCGTGCGACATAAAACCGCCCGCTTGCGACGAAAGCCGCACCGAAGCGAAGGGAGGGATAAATAAAATGTATCAATTCGCATGATAAATTTTTCACTATCGATTGTCTCGCTGTGTGTGTGTTCCTTATCCCGCGAAACCCCTCTTATCGTTGTGTCTCTTCGCCCGTACCGACGAAACACGTTTCCCACCACCAGAGAGCCAGTTCAATTCCCTCGGGAGCAAGCGAAGAAGCCTATCGGCGGCGATCTCGCCCGATCGATCTCCGAAACGGGGCTCAAAACCGACGCGGTGACAGAACTTTACACCGGTCGTGTGACAGTCTAATAAAAATATCACACCAACCGGTATCGCTTTGTTGTCAACGGGGGCCGCGGCCGCAAAAACACGGACAAATCCACTCCAAGCGGTGTCGTGTGTCAAAACAGTTGCTCAATCATATCCCGAAACGAGCCGCTTCGGGATACAGGGATGACACGCGGTGACGTCGACCGTCAGGAAGATCGTGCTTTGCTGGACGATCTCAATCTTCGATCGTAGAGTTTTGGGGAGCAATTTATTAACTGGCGAATTGCGAGCTGTCAATGGCCCGGGGATGTGGACACCGTCCCGATCGAGCGGTTTAGCTAGTTCCCGGTTTAGCAGTGGCAACCCCGACACCGGTACCTGTTCCAAGTGCGATCCAAGTCGAGACGAGTTAACGTCGGACGACCCCGGAGCTGACCATCTGTCGTCTGGGTCGTCGTCGACAAGCGTCTGTTCCAAGCGAACCCTCCAGCGCTCGTCCACGGTGAAGTTATGTGATCTTCCAAGCTCCCAAGCTCCAAGCCCCTCTTTGCTTGTCACTCAGTCGCTCCAACTGCATCAAATGCACCGACACTGCCCTTGTCCGCCGCTGCACTCCGCACTCCGCTCTTCCTGGCCCGCCCGTGATCTATCATCCCATCGCGCTGCGATCTTCATCACCACGCGGCTCGCCACTATGGGAAGATGAGGCAACAAAAAAATCACTAAAACACACACACACACACACACACACACACACACACACACACACAGAGTGCGAATGCACCGTACAGCAAAAATTGACTGACGTCGCTCGACGTCGGACGACGCAGAATACAAATGAGGGGAGGTTTTGTGAGCGCGCGCGCGCGCTCGTTCGCTTGCGGAAAGATACAACCCGATCCGGAGTCATTGGAGCTCGAGCGTTTTCATCTCTCCAGGTTGGCAGTTTGTTGTTGTTGTTGTTGTTGCTGCTGCAAACACAGCCGTTATCTGTGCCGTGGTGGTGTCCCATTCGATTAGCCCACGGGGTTAACCTTTAACATGGGGCTTTTTGTTCCACGCCATGAGGGGAAATGAAGAAATCGTCGAAGTCGTTGGGTGTCGCTTGGTACATCACCTTACAAGGGTGTTGGAAGCAAAAGAGAGAGAGACAAAAAAAGGCTGTCAAATCTCCCCCGGTGCACCGGATGTCTCCGGCCAAAGTCCGGATGGAGTGCACTTGGCACTGCCACGAGCCCTGTCAATCGTGCCGCCGTGACCCCTTTTCTTCTGCTCCGGAAGCTCAACGAAGCGTTGCCAACGCGCCGCAGTCTTTCGCCCGATAAAAACCGTTAACAGACTTCGAACTGTGGATGTTATTAAAAACGAATAAAACGCCTCTTCCAATGCTCAGTCACTCGCGAGGCGGTTAGCGGCAGCGGACAGCAACGAAAAACTGGCAAGTCTGGAATGCAAATCGGGCCGGAGTGTCGTCCGGGAGGAGGCGACTTGTGATGGCGACACAAGCGACACGGAACGGCCGAAGATGCGCTCGCAGTTACGCTAGATCTGTCATGCGGAAAATATGCATTCATTATATGCAACCCGATCGCGGCGCACCGAAGAAACGGCATCGAGCGTACACACAGACGCAGACGTCAATACTCCCTTTCGGAAAAAGGGAAAATCCCTTTTTTTCTCCCCGCTTTTGCGGTTTTACGGTGCACAAGAAGCAGCGCAAAAGCCCATTTTCAATTATTTAATTATTTTAATAAATTGTAACGACGTGGGAACGATGCGCAATTGACGATCAATGAAGGGCTTGGAACGACATTTTATTGTCGGACCCTCTCGGGTTTAATTGGCCCAATTCGGGTTGCGATCGGCAACCGTGCGTGCGCGTGGAATGCGCCGTCCAGCTGTCCCGATCGCCCGGGGAATGCCACGTTTACAATTTATTTAGCTCATTAGCCCGTGCAGTGGAAGGCATGTCTTTGTTTTTTGCTTTAGTTTTTGCTCCGGCTCGCGTTTTGTGAGGCGATCGTTGTTATCAGTGTGTACGTACAACTTTATCAACAAATGGAGCGCGGATATGAGCGCGAACAGTAACGATCGTTTCGATATTTGTTGGAACATTCCCATAACGAACTTTTTATTGGGTGTGCTGGGTGATCACGACACCTTGAGGTAGAACCTGCGCTGCCGGTGGTGATCTATGCGTTCTTAGCAGCTTCGAGCGGGTGATTTTCTTCGTTTTTTTTTCGTGTGTATGTGCTGCCTTCTGTATTTTCTCGTTCCTAGAAACCTTGATCGTAACTATCGAATCGTGTACGCGCGGCTCACCGTGCCTATATATTAGAGACGTGTTTTGCGCAACCTCCCAACCCTCCTCCCATGCCTCCCGTCAGCCTTCCCGCGCCCCGATCCCTTCACCCTTCGCCGAGCGTTATGAAAGAAATCAATCATTTGCCATCCGAGCGTCAAGCTTCAATCACGGCATCGCCGTTGTCGCTGTCGACAGCCAACCTCACGTCGTCGTCGTCATCATCGCCGGCAGCGGCACAGCGGGGTGGTTTCAAGATCAGGCCACCCCAGCGATGGCCCGGCCGATAGGTGCACACGCGCGCAGTTCGCTGCCTGCTGTCGATTTTTGAGACGCGGATTTCAGCTGCGCACCTTGCACACAAATCTCGCGACTTCCGGCTGTTTTCCAGCCTTGCTTTGTAAAGATCACTTCATTTTCGCGGGCAGGCGAGCACGTGCACACACACACACACATTAATTATTCACTCGATGCGTAACGGATCGGCGGATCGATCGGTTCTTTGTCGTTGGCGATGCTGCACAAAATGCAAAAGTGAGCCAGATCACGATCTTTAGCCGCAGGATTTCGTCATTACGATCGGCATTGGGTCGGACACCGCTGTGTAAGCGAATATTCTCAGGAAAAACCACAAGATCAAGAAAATCACGCGCGCGCGCGACCAGTAGCCCGCTTGTTTGCGTAAATAAGGGGCGATAGATCGAACTGCCGTGGGCGCTAGATCGAACTGCTTGCGTGGTGCATGTTGTGGTAGGGGATCTTTTGCATTCAGAAAAAAGCCCAAAGTGAGGTTAACCAATGCTGTACTGAAAACACTAATGTAGTTATGCGGTCACTCTTTAATTAGCGATTTTTATTTAAAGCATGAAAAAAATATTTCATATGACGATAGCTTTGCATTATACCTTAGTTGTCTACTAAGCCTGGACATTTCTTTATAGTTTCAAATAGTTTTTATAGCAATTTCAGTCCAGCAATTGCTCAGCAATTTCAGTTCAGTGTACTGAAACATACAACAATTTTCTTAGTATGTTTCAGTACAGTAGATTGATTAATAAATTTAGTAAAAATTCATTTGCTTTTTCATTCAAACTCATTTCAATCGACTTTTAATTGTCCAAGAGAAGGCATATTTAGGAAGATATTCAGTACGGATGCTATAAAAGTTGTATTTATGGCAACTAGTACAAATCACAGTCTAGTGTTCATGATATGTTTATATTGAAAGATCGAAGTTTCCATCACATCAGATCTTCAATTGAGTAGTTGCAATAGATTGATATCCGAATTACATATGTATGATCTTCGTATGCCTAACATATTTAAAACCATATTTCAAGAAACTGCGTAAATTTTAAGCGTTTCACTCAAAAAAGGAACACAAGATCCAACATGCCACACATCAAGATGAACATGCCACAGTGTTCAAAGCATGTTCATCTTGATTGATAGAGCTGCGTTTAACCTTATTTGAAGAGATGACGATCACATATGTTTGAGTGGTAAAAGGAACTCAAATTCCAAATGTTCTTCTATGTGAATTATTTATGATAACTTATTCAATTTGAACCAATCAATGTTCAAAGTATGTTCCCAATGGCGAATTGTGCTTCTGTTAGCCTTCAAAGTTAATAAATTCAGAATAGAAACATTTAATTTTTATTTCAACATATTAGTATGTGTATTAGTATAATATGTTAATATTTCGGGATAACATTACACAGTAACATTAAATTGAATCAAAACCACAAACTACCTAACTCGAAGATCAAATCCATGTAACAATCTTCTCGATAATCGTCACAGCCAAGCCAAGTTTCGCTTCTCGCAACTCATTCTATTTTTTGTTTTCTTCCGTTCTTCAAACATTCGTCTACTAAAGTCTACCGCATTGAGTCAGCTGTGCTGGAATGCACCGTGCAACGGAGCGTTACGGGTGGGCGGGTGGCGAAGGGGCTTTTTTCCGCGCACACCCGCACACACAAGCCCATCCGGGCAGAGATCGATCGACCGCCGCGTCTGATGTCGATAGCGATCATTGTTGCATACCGGGAAATGAAACAATCTCGTTTCCCACATCACACACAACACTCGCGGGAGGTTGCGGCGCACGCCGCACAGGAACAAAACGCGCAGCGTCTTGGTCGATACTTTGTGCTCGGCCTAAGTCGCGCTTCTGGGAAACTGTGACGTCAGCCGGCATTAGACAAAAGGTTCGCCAGCGTGTGTAAGAAGCGGTCTCTCCCCCCCCGGGGGAAAGGTTAGGGCACAGGTTTTGCTAAGGACCTCCAAGCACACCAAGCATGTGTGCTGCGGTGGAATGTGTCTTAGTTGACATCTAATAAAATCGGAGAGAAAAAAAAAAACACCACAGAACCAGTTCGCTTCGCAGCTGCTGCGAGTGCGTCTCGCCGCAGCCGAGCACGCAAGCGAGCGTGCAAGGTATAGAAAAATTTCCTGCATCGATTAATATTGATGAGTGATTGAATGATAATTGTAGATTTTTTTCTGCCTCCCACCTTCCCCGCCGGTGGGTTGTCTCACCCCGCCCGGGGGCGTTCGGGTGGGACAGATTTCCATAGGCATGTTTTCCTGCGTCGAGAGCTGCGCCGTGCCGTTCACTTGCTGCTGGCTGGGCGGCGTGGCCGTTTCCATGGGAGTTTTCCATCTCGAGTCTCGGGCCGGTTCCAGCCGTTGGCGTGTGTGTGTGTGTGTGGCCTTGTAGGGGTGCTCGGTGGCGCTGCTAGCACACCGCACCAGGTGAGATACCGTAACGATTCCACCACCACCACCACCAACGGGGGTGCTGATGCGCGCCGATGAAGGGCAAACCGCCATCGGAAGGGATGGCCGGATGGTGCGCGGAAATGCACGCGAGCTGGTCTTATGTTTTGGAAAGTTGTTTGTCGCTCTCCGACGGCCACTTTCTGGGGGCGATCTGGCCGGTGGCGTCGGTGTCGTTTTGCATATAAATTGCCGCACACTTGCAAGATGCTATCCGATAACAATAAAAATAAACGGGCGCACTTTATTGCGGCGCTAATCACCTTACGGTGTGCAATAAAGTAGCTCGGAGTGTGTGAGTGAGTGTTTTTGCTGATCTATATTTCTCCCATGTCTCCTCGCTAGAATGTGACAGAGAGGCTGTTATCGCGATCGCGATAACATTGTTTGGTGCGTCCTGACGACGCTCGATTTAGATGCATCTCAACGCTGCGACCGCATTAAGCAATCAATTACGCAAATGTGCCCGACCTGACGGGTGTAATTGCTTCAGACGGAGCGCTCCAGGTCGAAGAAACTGATGTAAAAACGGTTAAAATTTTATGACCTTACAAATCGGTACCGACAGACTTTCTTCTCGCTTCATCCCTCGGGAACCACTTTCTCGAGCACTTCAGCACTGAAGTCAACACTTTTTTTGTCCATACGTGTCCATTCATCGCACTCATTAGAATGATGATTGTCGCTGATAAGCATCTTAACGCCGGAAATTAATGAATGAATCTCATGCTCCCGGCCCGGCTTCGTCCCGGACACGGATCAACGCATGTGCGCCACGTTAACGACCAGGCGTTAGCGCGGCCGCACTGGCGCGGCCAATAAAGGGCCGAGTTTGCGCCGTGCGCCTGAAGAGACAGCCGAGTGCACGGCGCACGGCATAATTTATAGCAATTAAGTTTTACGCGCTTAGGAAGAGGCTCGTTTTCGCTCGACATGAAGCGAAACTGGCCACTCGTCACCCGTGTTTTTTGCCGGTACATCTTGCGCGCGGATAAAACTCGACACAGGACGCACACACACACACACGCACACACCGTGCGCCTCGTCGGTGAAGGTGAAGGTCAATACAGCTTCACCGGCTGCAGCAACGGCGAGTCGCGAAACAAAGACGATCGGGCGATCGTAAAGGAGGGGCGGGTCGCCGTGTTCGACCTAGGCACCGGCTGAGGTGATTGAGGAAGTACACGGCAACAATTGACGCGTGTTGTAACGCGCTCGCAACACTCTGGCCACTATCAGCGTCGTGCCGATGCAATAACCCGGACCTGATGCACCTGATGCATCTCGCGCTGGTGGTGCCGGTGCGCTAGAATTGTATGTTGTTTTGATGTGCTTTGAATGCACAGTTCAAACTCACTTTTGTTACACTGGTAGTAAGCAACACTAGCGGTTCGAACGTTTCCAAGATGGATCGAACTTCGTAGGGTAAGTGATTGGTGCGCGAGACCGTTTGAACCAGAGCAGCGCAACTATGGTTCGAATCTCACAACTAAAAAACTTTTTCAAAGGCGTAAGTCTCATGTTTTGGGCTCGATTTATTAAGTGCATAACAGTCCTAATGTTATAGTATCGGACTGTTAACGTTCCGAGCAAACGTTTGGAAAGAGCAGCTTTTGGAGAAACGATAAAAATCTCTAAAATGTGGTAAAATGTTGACAACATTGACAAATTGTATTGCCAATTTGTCGATCACGAAATGAGACATTTTTTAATAGTTTCCAATGTAGCTTCAACCAAGTATCAGCCATAGAATCAGAATCTAGTTCAATTTAGAGTGTAGTCCAACTCTTAAAAATGTCGAATTAGATAGAAATTTCAATTACTACGCCTTATTTTACATCCAATGTCCCATTTGTTTCAGTGTCCTTAGATCCAATGATTCAGAATTCAGAGGGATTGAAGCTGTGTTGGTGACAGCTAGATTTTGTTCCAAATATTGTTTTGTCATTGGATCTTTTAACGGAATAACTTCAGCTAGCTTGAGCTTCTAAACCGTAAAACCCCATTTTCGAACAACAGCTATCAAAACTTGGTGGTTTTCAATTTACAAAAAATGTATATCATTGACTTGGTTTATACTACTTGGCCTACCATGCACTGACTTCAGTAACTTCCATTTCAAGAAATTGAGATCATAGTCAACGGGAGAGCCCAAAAAGAACTAAACTTTAGATCAAGCTCAGATCTCTACATATCATAATATCTTCCTTAATCATTCAGCAACTAAGCTTACCCACGCACGTAGCTATTTTATAGCATTTAGTACGGTTAATGAGCATGCAAAAAGCGTGTTTCCAACATCACCAACAACACCACCACCTGCTCAGTATCCGTATTGCGAAACATGTACACGTGACTAATCATCGACACCAGGTCCTCCTTGAACTATCACTCGCCCGCCTATGCTTCTACCGGCCAACATAATCACACTAATGCACCCGACTACACACACACACACACGCACGCCACCGCAGCGGGTATCATTGTTCGATCGTAATTTCGTTATTGCGAAAACGCGCAAAAATGCCCGCGCAGCCGTGCCACCAGTGCCAGTGGTCGTCGGGTCGGGCCAGCTACGCGTCATCGCGTCACCGGTGCAGGCGGTGCATCATCAGCGGCCGCAGGTCCGGTGTGAAAATTGCAATGAAATCCCCGTCCCAGGCCCGGTACGTGCATGGGGGACGGTCGCGGCCCTTTGATCTTGCGCCCGAAACCTATCCATCCCATCCGGACGGGCTGAAACGTGAGCGTGAGCGTGCGCGCGCGACCGCTCATCCCGGGCCCGTGTATCCTTTCCCGGTGCGATCGGGGAGTTTTTTTTTTTGGTTTTGCTTCTTCTGTTTGTTGCCGTGCTCCGCTTTGACGACGGTTTTATTGTCTCCCGAGCTGGGGCCCCCGTTTCCTGTGAGCCGGTGCCGCGCTCACCGGTGGAGCGCCTTTTGTCCGTTTTGCCGAAGAATGTCCTGCCGGAATGCCACCGAAATGCCCGCCGAGTTGCGCAAAAGTAGCGATTTTGTTGCTTCGCTTCTCTCGCTTCCCAGGGCCCCCATGAACCACAAACAACCGCACGGGCCGGATTCCTTCCATGTGGCGGGTTTTGTCCTTCCTTTTCCGTTGCTGTGTGCGTGTTTTTTTTGTTTTGCTTTCATTCGTTTCCTTCGGAGCTCTCATGCGGTGTAGAACAATTTCATTTCCCCCAATCATCGGCATCCCAGCGTTCGGCGCGAATTGTTGCGGGTTTTGTGAATGGAATTTTCTGCTACTGCAGCGAATGGAATGGAGACGAGATCAAGAGCGGCCGAGCGGAAAGCAAACACAAAAAAGCTGGACCGTTCTCCCGGAACGCCGCGGCCGCCTCAATCGCGCGGAGTCCCAGCACAAACCGAGTGCCCGATCCCACACGCACAACCGCGCGATAAGATGTTTACAAGCTCATTACACTCCCGCCGGCCAGGATACAGGGAGAGCGAACCCGTTCCCGGGCGGATATATTACCGGGACCTGAAGTTAACAAGCCAACTACGGAGGCCTGTCACCTTCGGCAGCTACTTCTAGCGTACGACAAAACGGCCTGCTCCATATTTTATCGCCGACGCCGAAATAGAATGGGTCCCTTAAATGCAACCCCATTCTAATGCACACAGCCAGCGGTGGACACGTGCTTCCTGACGTGTGCGTTATGAAAGCTTCACTTCGTTTTTATTTCCTGTCAGTTTCTAATTGATGGACACAAGAGAAGCGTTTGTCCAGACACGCACTCACACAAACGCCATTAAATGCGCATGATTTGGTGGGAGGGATGAATTATTGATTGTGTCCCCGCGTCCATTGTGTTACCAGCGTGTCCTTCCGGCTTTTCTCGCTCCTCCGTCCGAGCCCAATTTTCCCACCACCCACCGCATCGGAACGGAAATGATAGGGCGACAGCGGATCGTCCTACTCCCTGAAACACAAGGCCGATGGGAACCGTTGGTCGAAAAAGGGTTCCAAAGTCCCTTGGTTGGTCGGTGGGGGATTCACGCGAAACAATGGTCGCGAAGGGGCTCGGAAGGAAAGCATAAGCAACGAAGGAAAGCAGGGAGTCGTCCCTGACGAGCGGCCGTAAGGTGAAAAAGCGGTGGAAAAGCGTGCCACCTAACAAACACCCCCGATGCATTGTTAGATGGGCTGGCACGGTTAACGTTAAAGTGTCGCGGTGGGTTTCGAATGTTTCGAAAGCAATCGAAAAATGTGATTATTCCAGTAGGCAATGGGAACGAGCGAGAGAGAGAAACAGTACGCACACATGGGTTGACAACAATGCTGCTCGTTCTGGTCAAACTCGCTGGTGGCAGCAGACAATGTCGTGTGGAAACAGAAGAAAAAAACACTCATGCTGCATCATGCTGCACTACAATCCAGGCCCGCGGCTCCGAAAGATGGTAGACGAAAACAATCGGCACAACAATGCGCGCGCAACGAGAAAAAAAGCATGGCAGAGCAAACAACCCCGGCGCTCGGGAGGCTGCTGCCATTATTCGAAGCTAGGCGAGCGAGTAAATATGATCGCTCGCTGTTTATGCCTCGGACGGATGCCCCTACGGTGCGGGGTTGTTTTCCTTTCGACCAAATCACAACGCGCTCTACGTCACACGATAATTATTAGCCATTTTTCCTTTCGGCACCGGTTTTCACACTCCTCTCAGCGCAGCTACACTTGTTTTCCGTGTTTCGTGTGCTTCCTGTTGTCAAGTAAAGTCAAGGGTTGCTGCGGCCGATCGCTCAATGTGACATTTCCCCCCCCTGATGGTGCGCGCACATTAAAATGACATTTGTGTTGTTTTGTTTTTTCGTTTTTTTTTTTGGTGGAAAACGCATCAACCGCAGACACCCGGGGCCGAAAATATGACAATCGGTCGTAGCCTTCCCGTTCTGGGTCAGTGTCTGTGCCGGCCGCGACAATCAGCCGCGCGGTTTTCTTCGTACCGAGAGCGTGGCTCAGGGCGCTGCTTTTCCGGTGCCGATTGTTTAGAATGTTTTTCTTTTCACGGTCGGCCGGTTCGGTGCGGCCATTCTCGGAGCGCGTAATGACTGCGTACATTCCAATGTCGTTTACAGTGCGGGTGTTTTTTGTTTCTCCGAAAAACGATTGAATGGAAACGGTTTTCGAGAAAAAAAATCTTGTTATGAAATTTATGAATTTTATATCTTTTTTTTAATAAACCAGTTTGAGAGCCATTTTTGGAAAGTTTTGCTAACCGTTGAAACTTTTAGCCTTTTTTTACTGTCTATATTATTAAGCTCTAGCTAGATAATTCAATGGTAAAGCATCTCTAACCAAAGATCTCTTATCGAAATGTATTCCAAATTTTCTTATCGGAATTACGGACCAACAACAAGGATCAGGCAATAATTTGGTTGAACTAATGGATCTCAACAGGGAGTGCCTTCTCGAGTTAAAAACAAAGATTTATATAGCTTTTATTAGCTTCAGTTCTATTTAATATTTCTTCTCAAATTAATAACGTTTGGTATCTAAAACAAACTAATACAACTCCTAAACATGCATTATCTGCTACTGAGTCCAAATGAATTCTCTCCTCTCGTCATCTAGTTCTCTAGAGTTCTCATCACGACTTCTCTAGCTATATCCAAAACGAGAGAGTGCTCACTTACTGTTCACAATATTAGACTCACTCTCATGAAACTGCAGATATATAATATTTGCAATTAAATAACTAGACTTATACATTTTAGTAAAATATATTATTCGATAATGCGATATTATGATACTTTGTTTTATGATTCTTTTGAAAATGTTAAAAATTGTGTATAGCCAACAGAGTCTGGAGAACCTTGCTCAAAAAGGGTAAAAATGGGCATAAACTCATAATTAGGTGCCCTTTCTCGAGAAAAACATGAGATTATTTAGCAATAAAATGTGTTTCTCGGTTGTTTTTAATTGGTAATATTTTCAAACGATATTCTGCCAATCCTATCGCGGAGCTTATTAGCAAAAATTAGTTTCTAAAACACCGCAAAACCTCTCATCCTCAATCCGAGCGGATCAAATTGAACCACCAAAAACTGACCAGTTAAAAGTGCAATAAAAACAATATTAAAGCGGTTCCAGTGAAACATAAAACTACCTCCCTGTTAGATAACAGATCAGACACACGAAGAGAGAACGGGTGAGAGCAAGAGAGAGACAGGACCTTCACAGAATGCCCCGAAACCGTAAAACCGAAAACGCGCACATGGGCACACAAGGAGGAGAGCCACACGGGGAAAAAACGGATGGGCGTCAACCGTCGGGCTCCGGAGCGCTGGCCCTGGCAGCGGCAACAAATTCGGGAATCTGCCCCCTTTTGGAGCCAGAGTCGCCAGTCGGCCCGCCAGGCCAGCCAGGCCAGGCCTTTTTCAAGAACGAGCCCACAGGGCGGCATCTCGCGCACGGGATGGTGAATTTTATGTGTGGCTGGGCATGAATGGCCCGCGGGTTCGCACGGGAGAAGAGACGCCAGTTTTCGGGGGGCCTAACTCGGGAAACGTGGGACATTGCTGGATGTGTTGGTGAGCCGCTAAGAAACTCTAAGCCGTTGGTGAGCCGCTAAGAAAGCTAAGAAAACCGCCCTCGAACCTTGCGCGAGTGTGTGCATATATTAGAATATCGTAAACACAAACGATCTATCGCAACGATCCCGAGTACCCGGGGTCGCTAGAACTTGGCGCCATTCACCCAAAGCTTCAGTCGTGGAGTGAAGTGAATTAATTAAATTTGATTACCAAGCGAAAATAGGAGCTGTTGTTCGGGCGGGAGGAAGTGCGCGCTACTCCCGTGTTACTCTGGCCCGGTGTCTCCCCCGGCTCGCCATAGTAGCATCAGGATTTGATCCCGATTTGGACGCCGCCGGCCATACCGTATCGGGGAGAGGCACCCGAGGCACCCCGGAATGTCAAAACGTCAATTGTGCGACTTCAAGCCCGTGTCGGCTTCTCTTGAAATCGGCCCGTTTGCGGCCCGGAGTGGCAGGATTGCTGCACGTTGGACCCCGGACCCGGGACGTGCTGCCGCGTAAATTGTGGCCCTTCCGGCTCGTTAGTGTGATCGATCTAATTAAAGCATTCCCCCCCTTCAGGACGGCGCTGGTGGATGCTTTCTCACCGTTTGAAGCTGGGCCGTTCTTGAGATTGGGATTAATTTCCTATACTCGATATACCCGTCCATTCGTAGCCACACAGACAAACACACACACACTAGAGATAGAGACATCAGGCCGTTTGCTGGAAAACTCCCGCGTAGGATTCTCGCCTCCTATCAGAAAAGGCGCGATCGGTCCGACATAAACGGACACTCTTCCCGGAGCTCCAAGCCAACTTCTCTAAGCGTCACACCCATTGTCGAGTTCCGGCCCCCAAAAGCCTTTTTTCTCGTGCTTCCTTTCTTCTGGCGCATCACACACTCCGACACGCATCGATCGCATGAAGAAAGGAGATGTTCAGCGAAGCAAAACCCGAAAGACCCAAGAGCGCAGCGAGAAGACACACTCAAAAAAAACAATAAAACCCACTGCAGCCAAAAAAGTAGGAAGGAAAGTTGAAATGAAATTCACGAAATCTATCAACGACCGCAACGAGCTGACGAGAGATGATTCCGCGAACCGGCTCGGGATCGCCGTAGGATCCGTTCCACCCTGAGCGCGCCCGTCAGCTTTCCTTTGGCGGGTGAGATGTCCAACGACTGTCTGGCTGCGAAGCAAAAAACTTCACAAAACCCGTGCAGCTCATTAACAGGGCCCGGGCTCATGAGCGCCGTCACACACCGGGGCATAAAACACACAGACCGACCACCAAATGGAGCCCTTTCTGCGCGTTGTTCTGCGGCATGATTTACCGCGTTGTTCTGGTGCGCCCGGATCGATTTGGCTCTCCGCGAAACGTTGCGTTTTCTAACGCGCGTGATCGATTTCTTCGGCGCACAACTTCGCCTCTTTCTCTTCTCATTAGCGCTGCCGGGTTCGGGCACGGGAACGAAAAGGATTATGCGCCTCGTTCCCGGGCACTATCTGCCCTATCCGCGCCGGCAATCTTTCTCGCGCGCGCGCTCGCGCGCTCTCGCTCACCTTTTCGGCGCAGGTTCCCGCGCCCAGACACGTAAGAATAAGATCTCCCGTGCGGCAATTCCCGGGGCCGTACCGGGGCCGCAACTTGCCAAAATGAGCAGATACGGTTTTAATTGTTTTTCATCAAAGGGTGGTAACGCGCGTCTTCGGCTGCATTTCAACGGGCGCAAACGAGGCACACGAGAGGGGGAGAGATTCGGGGTGACGCCTCCAGCAGGAGCGTGTACGGATATCGCGGCGTCCGAAGAATGTAACGAAGCGATTCCATTACTCCGAACGGAGCGGTACACCGCGGATAAATAAATCCCTTTTTTGCGCAGTGCTTGCCTGTGTGTGTGTGTGTATGGGAACCTGTGAGTCTGGAATTGTGTTGTAATCGCGATCGCCACGGATGTCTCACACCACAAAGGAAAAGAAAGAAAACGAAAGCCACAAAAGCCCGGATCGAGTACAACAGCCCGGCCAAACTTGCACTTGTTGCGCGCGCATCTGTTTGTATTAATTCGCAATACATCATTGAGCTGAGGAGGTGATAATATTATTAAAGAAAAATCAATACATTTATTACTATTATTATCGAACTCGCTCGCCCTGTTCTCCGGCGCGTCCCCTAGCCACCGCGGAGTGTGTGGCTTAAGGAAGTGAAAATGATTATTATTAATAATTTTTAAAGTGTATAATCAAATCCTGTACCCACCAGACACACACGTGCGTGCTCGTGTCTGTGTGTGTCCTCCGGGTGCAGATCCTGCCACAGCAGACCATTACCAAGTCTGGATCTTAACAGAATTTGCGGACGAACACAAGCACACACACCGCTGGCAACAACACCCCAAAAGGTACCTCGTGGAGAGATCTCTCTGATCGCTCTGCCAAGTGCGACGCAAAAGGGCCCAGCAGGGAGGGGAAGTTGCCAACCTCCAACGTAGGCCCTTGCGCGCTTTGAAAGGCAGGCGTCATAATAGCGCTGGGCTTAGCAAAAGGGTTTGTTGTTATAACATTGTGCAGACGACGACGACGGAGTCGACGACAGCCGTAGGCCTTCGTAACCGACTGGTGCATGTCATAAATGCATGCGTCCCTGGGGGACCCGGGGGGGGGGGGGGGG
>KB672490.1:14841824-14964941 GCA_000349145.1 Anopheles dirus
GTGTCCTCCGGGTGCAGATCCTGCCACAGCAGACCATTACCAAGTCTGGATCTTAACAGAATTTGCGGACGAACACAAGCACACACACCGCTGGCAACAACACCCCAAAAGGTACCTCGTGGAGAGATCTCTCTGATCGCTCTGCCAAGTGCGACGCAAAAGGGCCCAGCAGGGAGGGGAAGTTGCCAACCTCCAACGTAGGCCCTTGCGCGCTTTGAAAGGCAGGCGTCATAATAGCGCTGGGCTTAGCAAAAGGGTTTGTTGTTATAACATTGTGCAGACGACGACGACGGAGTCGACGACAGCCGTAGGCCTTCGTAACCGACTGGTGCATGTCATAAATGCATGCGTCCCTGGGGGACCCGGGGGGGGGGGGGGGCAATGTGGAGCTAGAGGAGAAGAAACGGCGGTCTTTATTGTTTTACGATCGTGTTTTACGCGCGGATCGGGTTGCTAGGTGCTGCAGACTTCGCTGCAAGCCTCCGCAAGACACGCGACGCAGGCGTCTTTTTGGTGTCCAAAAAACTTAGAACTTCATTAAAATCCGGTTGTGAAAAACTGATGCCAATAAAATAAAGCCTCATAGTTTCGAGAAATAGACTTCGAATACACGCAATGTACGCGAGCATTGCGAACCTTGTTTGATAGCTTTGCAATGAAGATCCAAGTAGACGTCGGAGTTTGAAATCTCCCATCAAGTCTCCCTGCGAGACGTGTGTGCGTTTCATTAGCAAAGCAATCGAAGCAAGCAACGGTACGAAACGAAAACGCCTCTCGGGTGCGTTCTCGTGTTGCTGCACGCAATACGAATTTCGAATTTCGTTTATACTCCGCGCATGCTGTATCTCTCTCGCTCTGGTACCGCCCTGAGGAGGAAAGTCCGCCGTACCGGGAAAAAAGGAAGCTGTTCGCGATCGGAGGCTCCGTTTTTGGTCCGGTGGTGTTTTCGCGGCGTCGTTATCTGCGGCGTCGGAATTAAACACAGAGCCGGCCGCCGGTCGAAGAAAATTCGAAGAAATACTTGGCGGGCGACCTTGGAGTGCTGATGTTTGGAGCGGGATTCTGGAGTGCCGTCCGTTCGGCGGGACAGAATCGGGTTCGTTTCGAGTTTGTAATTCATTTTCAGCGTGTTTCGCCTGCGCGATGACGTTGGTGATAGAAATGTCACCCACTTGACACCAGCGGAATGTCATAAATCATGGATGACTTGATGCATTAGATCACCCGTGCCTGCTTCGGGTTGGAGCGATAAATGTCACCTGTTATACTTTTAAATGAGCTCACTTCTCAGCTTCTGATTCAAGCGGAAACAATGTCGCCATATCGCGCGGGCATTAATTGGCCATCCCGCGTGATCTTCCACGACTGCTATCGGATATGTCGTGGAGATCTTTAGGTGCCTCTTTCCAGCAAATGCGATGCCTCCGCTTGTCAGCCCCGTGCAAACTTCACATCAACATCAGCTGGAACGCACAGAAAAAAAAGCGTTCCGCGTACCATAATATTCCATAAATCATTCGACAGATGAATTTCGAACGCTGGGCGTCATCCCTTCCACAAAAAAGCCCAAGCGAATCTTCTTCTTGCCCGGGCGTGAGTGGCCTTCGGTTGCCGTCCCCGGTCCGTCCGCTCGCTCGCCCGACAGCTGGCAAATGGCCCCAGCACGGCCAGGCGGTAACCCATTCGCGGAGCTTTTCTTCTGCCGCAAACGAGGACGCAACGCGTGCGGCGTCCGAAATGAGCCGATATTTCATGTGTGCATTATTTGTTTACCTTCCACCGCTTGATGTTGATTGAATGAACCTACCCGGGGCCGTCGGGTCGGGTTTTGTCGGTGCAGATGGGGGTTCGACCGACTTATTGCCGTTTGTTTTTGGGGGTTGCGGTTTTTTTTCGTCTGCGTCAGCTTTTTGCTTCGCTTTTGGGGTCGTGTTGCGCGAGCGCCCTCGCGCGCCTGTGTGTCAGAAAAGGCACTTTTCAGAAGCTTACATAAACGACTCCTCAACGTGCGTGGTGTGTCCGAGCGTCTTTACCGGATTTTTGAAAACTTCCACCCATCGACTAGCCTGCGACTGCTCTAGAACCTGTTCCATGTGCGCTCCGCTCTCGGTGGAAGCTGTCTCAGTCATTGTCTCATCACCTCCACGCATTATGTCCGCAACCTTAAGCGAACGCGCAGCCCCCCGGGGGAATGCTCGCGCACGCTGAGCTCTACCGATCAGGAGTCAATACGAGGCCCGGCCCGGAACAATGGGGTCCCGCGTCCACTTGTCGGAACTTCATCGGACGAAGCGTTTCCAAGAAACGCCAAACGTTGCGCGTACGATTGTGCCGACTCACGCGCCCCGCCTGGCACTGGCCACCTGAAACCCGGTGCAACAATGAGGCACCGAGCGGGGTTGATGGTTTCATCAACTCAAACCGCGTCAAGTGAGCGTCGAGAAGCAGGCCTCTGCGGGCTCCCAGTGCCAGGACTTCCAGAGATCTCGGCCCAGGAAGAGGCCCAGCCAACGCTGCGCGCCCTGCGCGCGTGTGAAGATAATGAAATTAAGCCTACTACATGATTATGATTGACATCCAAATCAATCGTCTGCCGGTTGCGCCGCAAACACTGAGAGTCCCGGGTGAACACAGGAAAAAAACTATCTTGGGATTATTAACAGACAGACACTAGAGTGTTGCTTGTTGGCCCAACACATACACGCTCTCGCTCCCTCTCACTCTCTGTCTTCATTCGTTTGGAGATCCCTGTTCCCGGGAGTCCGATGTTCGGTTCGGGTCTCACAGCTAAATAGATGAATGGACCCCGAGAACCCACGAATGAGCGAGAAAAAGGAAATTTAATTAACGCATATTAAACAACAAACCGTCACAACGTTCTCGCTGAACCATAAGCCATCCCAAGATATTTCTTGACCGCAATCTTGACCGCTCGCAGCAGGGAATTGGTTTTTACAAAACGACTCACACACCGAGCCCTCTGGAGATATGGCATCCGAAATGTGCGTGAGCCGTCTTTCAACCGGTGTTAATGATGTAATAGGCGATCAACGTTTGGAGAGCTTTTGGCACTCCGCTCGGTTGTGGTCAAGGATCTTCCTGAGACATACCCATTTCGAATGAAGTCGAAGATGGAGCAGATATTTCGCAAGGGTCGTCATGCGCCAGAGGTCTTCCACCGTACACGGACGTGCAAGTACATACTCTCGATCGCACCTCATGGCGCTCACCGGTGCGTGTAATTTGTGGGTTTGCAATTGATTTCATCCTAGTAAAGCATCGGCGTTGTACACGTGTACTAACCTACAGTGGCGAGAGGAAGAGAAGAAGAAGAAGAAGAAACAATGTTTTAAAAATTGGTTCAATATCATGCGGCGCACTTGCCCCGTGGGCGATTAATATGCTAATGCGAAAGTGTGTATATAAATGAGTTAATTAGACAATCCGGATTGACGGGCTTATATTTATAGATCGACGGCACGGAGCGGCTATCAGGAACAACTAGAAGAAGACATACGCGCACACTGGTCTGAGCCAGCAGCAGCAGCAGGGCTAGTCTAGTGGTCGCTTCTCCCCGTCCGAAACGCCCTCACCCAACGTTCCACCGTGGACATCTGTCAATTATTGTGTTCTAGTTCACGGACTGGTGGTACATCCACCGACCGTCATGCACCCGTCTGCGCAATGCAGCATGCCCCGGGGGCAAGCTCTAAACGGCACTTCCGGTACCGGCACTCCGGTCAGCACTCGTAAATCATGCCGGCTACGGCCGGGCTAATTAAATTTATTACGGCTCAATTGCCGGAGAACTCTCGCTCGAACAGTCCGCAAGCGTGTAGATGCCCGTATTTTGGTGTGCCCGTCTTGTCCCTGTGACCCTGTGGATCGCGCATTCCGTTTGATCTCGCGATCGATCCCACCAGTGAAAACCCTTTGCCGATACGTGAAGTTTGTTTGTGGAGGGCGTCCCGTAATTGAATAAAACTGAGCAGCGATCGATTTGGTCGGTTCGCCCGAACTGGGGTGCGTATAATTAAGCGTGCAGGGGTCACTTCGCTTTCTTCGGTAACGCTACCGATTTGCATCCAAGCGGAAAAGTGGCGATCGATCGATAAGAATCGCACCGGCATCGGAATAGAGACATGCTAGAGGGATTCTCTCGGAGTTCTAGAGTGTTCACGAAGAACTGAGCCATCTACCTCGCGATCGGGTTGTGGAACAAACAACCTAAAAGCAAAAAACACGGTTCCGGAAATATTTCGCAAATTGGCGCCAGCGAAGGGATACCTGCAGCAGGTGGTACATCAGGGCACGTTTAGCTTTCAGCCTGCCTTCTCCGTTCGCGGCTTGCGCCGTCTGCGAGAAGCGGTCCCTTCGGGTGATGCTTCCCTGCTGTGCGTTGTTGATCCATTAGCTAACACATTGCCGACGCCTGTTGCATATGTTATTAGCGCAGCGGGGCAGCTTTTCGGCTTTGTCGGGTCTGAAGGGGTTGTTCGAGGCCCCCCCTAGCGCAGCGTGACCCAATGTGCCGCGCGCCGATCGGGCCGATCATTAAACGGAAGTCGTAAAAATAACGAGCCCTGCCGGCCGGCATTCGCCGCTGAGGTTCGGTTTTTGCCTTTTTGTTGTGTGTCTGTTGGGGATTTCTTCACTCACAGTGCTCCTCACAACAGTCACACCGAACGTACAAAGTCTCCACTCCGGTGAGCTTTCGTGTGTTGTGCGTGGCCATGTGAACCTGTGAGAGACGCGCTGAGTCAGCATCGCGATTGAACCGTCGTACGTCGTGAGAACCTTCGAACTTGGACGAACGGGCCAACAGGAAGAACGAGCAAAGTGATGCATCAAAAGAATGAATGAGCCTGACACCGGGCCAGGAACCACGGAAACAGGACCACGCAGCAAACGCTGTGTCATCCGAACTAGTGAACTCCCCGCTTAATATCGATCCGATCCGAGCCGATCCGAGGTTTGAATGTCCAGTCGCGCACGCGAGTATCCTGCCCCTGTACTTTCATCTCGGCGACGGCGACTGCGACTGCGTCTAATTACAGATTTCGACCCTAAGCCAATTAGTGCTGGCCTGCTGGCCACTAGTAGCATCATTAGGAGCACCCGTACCCCCGGCCCGAAGTTGACACCGACTGCGATGGACCGATGGAAGCGTCCTGTTTCACGGACGAACCCAAACGGGGCAACCTAATTAGTTGAAAAATTGTTCCAATTTCATCCCCTTTGCAATCAACCGCCGCGGTGGACGGTGGTTTTAAACACGAATTCTAATAATCCCCGAAGGGACGCCCCGGCAACAGGTTCGCGCGGAGCCGCCTGTAAAAGGATTAGGGAAACATATGTTCCCGATTAAGTTACAATCGAACGTGCAGGGGGAATATGGCCAGCAACCCCTTGGCGTCGGGATGAGCCGTAACCCGATGACTCTCTTTTCAGTCCAAAACCCCGAAGAGGGTGGAAAAAAGCGACGCTTCACTCCTCCAGCTAGACTAAAGGGGTTGTCCGGTCAGTTGAAGTGGTATTGTGACCTGACGTACGTCCAGCAACTCGCGCGACCGGGTGGAGGGGATGAATTACAATCGATAAGCCATCAACAAACTGAATTGATTGACTACCGCCGCAGCAGCAACAGCAGCGGCAGCAGCGGCAGCAGCAGCAGCGATGTCAAGAAGTGACCATAAACCATGGACCAAACTTGCAGACGTCTCATCTCCGCCAGCACTTGACGTGAACCGCCCGGCCGACGGGGATATTGGGAAACGCGCAAACGCAAAACGACGCGCGGACACGCATTCCGATGCGGGACGGCGAAGCAGCACCAGCAGCACCAGCAACACGGCACGGTACAATAATTGAAGCAATTATATTCGATGATAAATTGATTTTTCAACAGTTTTTCGAACAGTTTGGTGCGCGCACTCCGTTCGAAAAGTCCACGCGCGTGTGTGTGTGTGTGTGTGTGTTTGTATCTTGCCCCGTTGTCATGGTGTGGCCTTTGGGGTGCGTCTCCCTTCAAACCCAGCCGTGGAATAGACTGACTCACTGTGACTGCTGGCGCGGTGTGCTTTTTTGCCAGCTTGGAAGTTCCACCGTACGTGCTTGCTATCGCGAAGAGTGAGCAACAGCGAAAAAAAACTCTAACTAGCTTGACATATTGCAGACGGATCCGACTCACAATCGGATGACTGTTGTTTGCTTAGTGCGGCGTGCGCACGGGATGATGCATGACTAAGAACTTCGCCAGTTACGTGTAGTGGAAAGCCGTCAACGGCAGTTCCAGGGAAATGGTGACTAGCGATGCACGGCATACAAATGGTGGGATATCAATCAGTATATTGAATGTGATCGATGTAAAGTAAAGCATGTGTTTTGCAATAGAAAAGGTCCAATATGATCATTCATATGACTCCTGTAGAGGGCGCCACTATTTTTATATTTAAAAACGCTTCCATTTCAACAGGAAGTCCGTTATAGACACACCTGTATTTCGCGACTTCCAAAAGAACTATCATTCATTTCGATGTCCACAACCGGATTTATAACTGAGCTTCTTTGTATAACTGAGTGGCTTTGGTGCACCACCTTCGTGTCCACTGCGGAATGTTTGTAATCTGCGGCGACATTTACCCAGCCGGGAATGTCAGTGACTCGCCGGATCCTAGAAACCGGTACCATTTACGGTGTGGTTGGAATTTAGAAACCGTTTAGGTAGCTGAGATGATCTTTACATCTTTCCAAAGAAATGACTGCACTGGCTCACTGTTGGGAGAGAGAAAAAAGTCCATCCAGCTGCCATATATCAGGTCCGATCACCAGACGCGCGGTCAACCTGATCACCGGCCACTTGTCATTTCGGCCACCTAATAAACTGACAGCTCCATCACACATCGCCACACAAAAACACAGCCTTTCACACACAATCAATCATACACATTCCGCGCGTTGTAAAGTGTCACCGGGAAAGAGTACCCATTTGGTCCGTTTGTCACACCTACGGCTCGCGCACCTTCACCGGGGGGAATCGTTGCTGCTGCTGCTGCTACCCCCTGCTGCTAATTGAAACGATAATCGGCAGCTAGCAATTACAAGCAATAAAGCATCGGCTCTCGGAAGAAGTGGACGAAGCAGGCAGAAGGCATTAAACATTGGACAGGTGAGTGAGGCCGTTCCGTATTTTACGCGCTGTAACAAGTGCTACAACGCGCGTACGCTTGTTATTTCGAATTTGAGTCAATTTTGGGGTTAATAACAGAAAAAAACCCTGCCCTGCTCCTGCTCACATCTCGCGTGCAATTACCCTTCGCAGTTACGGGGAGCGTTACCGGTCGTCGCGAGGACATCGTTTAGCGCGTCCGGCGGGGCGCGACAGTTGCAAATTGAATTATAATTTGCTTCCGAACGACTCCCGCCTGGCACATGAATAATTTAGATGCCCGTGCTCACCACGGGACGAAACTGTTTTATGTGTGCGATTTACTGCGGTCACTAGTTCCGCAAGGGGGGGGGGGGGCGGTTGGTTTAGAATTAGTGGCCGGGTGTGACAGGAGTGCTAATTTGTCATCCACCTTCTCACCTTCTCGGCCACGGGGACCATTAAATCGATCGATCGGTTTGAGCTTGATCCATTATTCGGTAGGTAGCGGGTGAAATGATGGCTGCTAATGGCGACGCCTTCGACACCTGATCAATGGCCCCTGTTGGAGCGGGCACGGGGCAACCCTGCGGAAGTGCAGCCCTGCCGCAAGGGAGTCGTAATTGTAATGATCGTAATTGTGTAGCCAAGTTTTTGTTTGCTCGAACGCCCCACGTCCACATTTCAGCACCTTTTTGCTTGTGATATGGGGCGGTTTGGCACCTGCATCCAAAGGCAAAGATGGTGATGATAGATGTTTGCCCGCAATTAGGCACACCTAAGGCATGCACTTATAGGATGGAATTTGCCAGGCATTTGATCATGGCGCCCCCGATGGCGATGTTTTGAATCTTTCAATAGGAATGCTGCCTACTATTTCTGGTTAAAACAGAAGTTCTTGAACGAAACAGTGGATCATAATCTGCATACGAATGTCTCCAAAGCATTTAGGAGCAATCCTGGGCTGACAGATTGAATAACACACTTCCAACACCGTTAATCCAATCCAACTAGAAGCCAACTACGTTTAAGGGAAGACACACTCGAAAACTTCACGTTTTGATCTACAAGCATGCGTGAAGCAGCAAACAATTGAGATGGGAACTCTTGACTTGACTTTAAACTGTAGAACTTGGAACTGTAAGATATGGTAATAGACGTTTGAAATGAGGAAGTACTACCTTTTATAAGGATACACCAAGATCTGCAGCGCACACAAAGGACTTTAAGTGAAGTCTAAAACTTAGAAAGTTTGATCCGATGATCAGCAGGAATAGCCTATCAACACAATAGTTCAAATTCTTTCTGGTTATTAGTAGTGCAAGCTCCAAAGGGAGACACGATCAGGTGACATGATCACACCGTGTAAAGTGTGCTAGTAAGCAGTGCCGAGGAATGAGTCTCGTCTTAGTCACCACCAGTGACTCTTGCCGTACACAGCAGGCGTCAACGGGCGGCCACAAAATGGCGGCCACACACAATGCACAATGGGGCGATAAATAATATTGTCAACAAGAGCGTCCCCCGACGTGCGTCTGTCTGCTGCCTCGGGCATAACAAAAAACGGGTATCGCCGGCTCCTCTCACCAGCGCGTGGGACGGCCCGGATCCGATCGCCGGGGGGAAGCGAATCTTCCCCCCTCTTGGGGACGGGTTTTTGTATCGACCATTAATTTAAATTAATTTAACCTCTTTTCCTGCTCCGTGTACGCGCGCGTTTGTGTGTGTCTATGTATGCGTGTAGGCGGCCACAACATGACGAACTCCCCCGCATCGGTTGTCAGGAGCCAAAAACCAGGAGTCTCCAACGTTGGGGAGCAAATAAAACTGGAAACACGGAAGATGGAGAAATTAGAGCTCCCACCCCCCTATTCCCGGGCTACTAGGGTGTAAACGGATCGAACCGGACAATTGAAACCACCGTAAGGGGGGCGAGGGCGATCATAAATTATCCACGAACGCCCTGCCAACGGCACAACATTTGTCATGCGCTTTGGATACACTGCTAGTATCCGTGCCGCTATCAATGCTCTCGACAAACCAAACGGTGAGACGGCCACAAAGGAGTGCCTGCTGTCCGGGAAGTCAGCTGAAGAATGGTAACGAAATCGAGCGTATAAAACATTTACAGCCACGCGCTTGGAAACGGCTATTGCATCAAAGTAGCCAACCGGAGTAGGCCCAGCACTACCGAGCGCACTGTCAACACTTGCACTGGCCGTTGTAAACGCGCGCCCGCGTGTGTACCAAACATTCAGCCACAATACAGCCACGTTTGGCCGAGCCGAAACAAAGCAGAAGGCTTCCATGCCACGCCAGATGATTATTCAAATTTCGAAACTCTCCCGGCGTGTACGCGCAACGGTGGGGTTTACTTTTTTGTTTTGTTTCTTCTGGCACAGTGCCTTGCCTGCCAACTGCTGCTTATGACGACGACGACGACGACGACGACGACGATGGCGGCGATGATGATGTGCCCATTTTTGCGTTTCGATTTGGCCGGGCCCCGCTCTTGCTCACACCGGTGTGGCTTGTGTTTGTGTGTTTTCTTTCCCAGGCAAAGGCTCCTTATCGAATCGCGGGCTGTACGGTAACCCGTTCCGAAGGGGGTGAGCCCGGCAGAGCCGCCAGTTAGCGTCAGCGGGCGGACATGTCTTCTTTTGTTTTCAATTCGAATTTATTGATAGTGGGCGGGCAGGTTGCGTTAATTCAATTTGCTCTTACCCGGCCGAACCACGGACGAGCATGGTGAGGAGAGTCTCGTTTTTTTTTCGTCTTCACGTGCTGCTGCTGTCTGAAATGTTTGTTGTCAAAAAAAAACAGCCCGTGTGGAGAGGAGAAAAATTCGACTACGCCATGGCTGGCGCTGTTGCATCTGAGCTTTTCGGGCGGGTGTGTGAGCGAAGCGGCCAAACAGTACTCTGACAGTGATTTTGGGGTTTTGTTTGTGGCTCACCCACAACAAACCAAAAAACAACACACGAAAAGTCCTCCGGTCCTTGCAGTAAAGTACCTTGATAACAAACTTTTCCGGTTGCTCCCTCCCCGTTGGACCGTTGGAAAATCAGTTTCATGTTATATTCATGCGCAACGAAAGTGAGCCGAAGAATTCCACACGAACCTGGACCACATGAAGTGAACCTTCGCTCCGTTTGAACGCTCCGCCATTATCCGACGGTGCCACGGGTCTCCAAGTCTCCACTCTGTCTGTCATTTGTGAAGTGAAGCGATTGGGTCGATTGGTTTTCGAAAATCGATTGCCCTACCACCCTGGTGGACTGGTGGACCGGTGGAATATCTCGAAACGGGCAATCAGGTTCCATCCCCGGTCTTCCGTTGTTTATTTGCCTCTGCCCTACTGGGGCCGATGTGCTAGGGCACACGTTCGTGTGCCGCCTGGTGCAAATGTTTTCACCCCGGAAACGGACCGGACCGCGTACCATTTGAACCCCCGTACACGGCACGTCGCACGTCGGATTGTCAATCAAATCCGCCCGCGAGTGAAAGGTGCCGGGTTCGAGCCCGGTGCTAACTGGGCGGGCGGTGAGGCGAGAGAACCCTACGACCCCTGAAGTTTCGACAAATAAAAATGTTCTACTAGACAGTTCCGTGCGGTGGAAAAGCTTCCACGGTTCGGGTTGCTTCACGTTTGCCCATTATTGGGCTGATTGTGTTTTTCTTCTCCGCTGTGGCCACTCTATCTCTATCGCTCTTCTGTGTTTGTGTTGTGTCAGTTTCGCTCAATCAAACTCCCGAAAACTGATTCGCGCAGAAAGTTGGAGTCGCCCGAGATTGCCAAATAATACACCCCAGCGCAGATGGTGTGAAGGTAAAGTTTTGACGCCGGTGTGTTGCCGCTGTCGCAAATTAGCCATTATTATGTCGATATCGATGTTTCTGGCGGATGGGGTGCGGTGTGGTGCGGCGGTGTTTCCGGTTCGGTAATTTGCCTAATAAATCTAATAAAGAAATTTGGCCACAGCTCGTGTATTTTTTCTGGCTCCGCACCCCCGTTGCGTTTGTCTGTGCGATTGATTTCGGCCCGAACGGGAACCTGCGCGTGTTAAAACCGAATTTACGGTGCGATCCGCTGCTTTTACGGTGCAACAAACACATTGGACGTCTGGCGCAACCTGTCCCGGGTGAAACTATCGCGCCCGCGAGATATTGGTGCGCGCGTACGCGAAGATATGGTACATCAGGGGGAGGGCGAAAAAAAAACCTATTGCAACACTAGCTAGACCACTTACCTGTGTCTGCGTCAGCCCGAGGCTGGCGGCGAGCTCGGCCCGCTCCGGTAGCGCCAGGTACTGTGTTCGCTGAAATCTTCGGTTGAGCTGCTGCAGCTGCAGGGAGCTGTAGATGGTGCGCGGTTTCCGCATCTTCTTGCCCTTGCCGTTTACCCGCAGGCCGGTGTCTTCTAATTTATCTAGCAGGAAATGCGCGTCACCGTCGGCGTTCGGGCCGGACGCGTTCACGTGCAGCGCGGCAGCGGTCGTCGGTGAGGGTGGTGGTGGCGGATACGGGGAAAAACCGGTAGTTGGAGAGAGAAGAGAAACGAGAAGATCGATTGCAGATGATGAAAATTGAAAACACACAGCCGGGGTGGTAGCGGCGGTGCAGCGAAAGCTCGCTGCAGCAGATAAGGATAAAGGGAAGGACCGTATGGTACAAAACGACGCGATAATGATTTCATTAACACCAGCCAGTGTCCGTCCGTCGCCGGGGCCATACATTCCCGCGGCCGGCGACGCGGCCCACCAGAAGCGCGCCGGTTTACAATGTGCCTTTTTTTTATGGCTACGCCTCGCGCAGTACGGCCGGCGGTCCCCGGCGGTCCAAACTTATCGATCAAACCCGGCGAGTCGTGACCCGGATTTATGCGTGTCCACGAGTAAAGTGCAAAACTTCATTTGCATTCCGGCCTGTTTTGTATCTCACGCTCCTCCTGCTCACAACACAAGCACAAAAGTTGTGTGTGTGAGTGTGTGTGTGTGTGTGTTTGTGGAAAATCGCTCGCTCGGGGAAAAGTTTTTCCCCTGATGGATAAAGTTTCTGTGCTGCCCGGTTTGGCTCCCGACAAATAGAAAAAAACACTCTCGAGTGCAACAATGTTGCAGCTTTGATATGATTTTGATGAGCAAAGTTAAGGTTCGATTTGCCGCTAGATGGCGCAAGCGCGCTCTTTTGACACTTAGTAGCACGGGCTGCAGGGTGCTTCCGCACTGTGTCTTGTTGGGGATAGAGCAGGCGTTCTGGAAACAATTTTACCCCAATAAATAATGTTAAATTGAAAACGAAAGAAGTTCGATATTGTTTACCGAAAACAAACCACCACGCAAGGTCCTCACACACAAACCCAGCCACCAGAGGCTGGCGCGTGCAAAAACGCGTGCATTAAATGTGTTCGTTGTATTTAATCAAAAATGTTAATTTATGTGTGCGAAACATACTTTCCAGCAAAACCAGCAACACTACGCACAACCCCTTAATCGAGGCGGTCCGGTGAGAGGTGGGAGCGAGAAAAAATGGGTGCATTGCGTGTGAGCCTCATTCCAGCAGGGAGCGAGAGCGGTGGTGGTGGTGGTGGTGTTGGTGCGCTACTGTTGTCGTCGCCTGCTTCGCTCATACATAAATGGAGAGCGTAGCAACCGTGCTTCTCGCCCAAGCCTGCTCGGATGGATCTACTGCTGAAATCGGCACATCACCACGCACAAAAGCACCACGCGAAGAAGGCAAGCAAAAAAAAAACGCAATCTTCTCCGTGACGATTTGAGCCCCCTCTCAGCGGTCCCTTTTCGATGGGCGCGAAGATTGGGCCACGGCTTGAATCAAAATTTAAATAAGCGCGCACACCACACTCAGCAGCCAGGTTGATTCAAATCGCAAGAAGCGAACTCACCGGAGCTGCCCATCACAACATTGTCGGGTCTCGTTGGCAGCAGGTATCAGCGCGCACACAACGAACCAAACGAAAAAATGATCATCCATCCAGCAAGACTGACGGACTGACGGACTGGCTGTCCCGCCGAAAACGCAACGCACGACACGCACCCGAAGAAAGTCATCCCGGGGACGTCCTCGAACCGCAACGGGAATAAATTATGCCCACCCCGTTGGCCCCCGACCACCAGTGGGTGCCCCACCGGGTCGACGGCTTTTTTCGCGCTTGTCCGCCACCGGAGGAATTTCGGACCTGCCCTTCCCAGGTTTGGGTGCAGGAAAATTTCAATTCCATCACGTCTGTGCGAATCGCTTGCTGCAAAATGCGCTATCCTTGAGGAGGACGCTCTCACTCGCTGTCTCTGTCGCTCGAAAACAGATCCGAGCTGAACTGGGTCTTTTGTCAATCAAATTCATCCGCTTCGAAGGCACCGTGATAGGGCATCCGACACCGATCGGGAGTTCCTGCACACAGCTGGGAAATACTGAGCATGCGGTTGGTCAAGTTTAGTTTTTGAAATTGATTTTGTTACTAAAGGTGTGAGGCTGTTTGGGTGCCTTAATTCACACATATGGAAAACAGAAAGAATAATTTTCCAAATCTCAAATCTCGCCCAACTTTTCAACACCATCTCCAGTCCCACTTTTCCGGCCCGAAAAACCCGGCAAACACTGCCTTACACGGCGGTGATTCCTCACCGGGGTGAGATATGCTCACGAAGATCCGACGCACCTTCTACGGAAACCATCTCTCGGGACGGGCCCGAGGACGGTTACGACGAATCGTTTTTTCTTTCCTCATGTACCATACGTTCTCGCTTTTGCGTTGTCTCCCAGTGAGGTGAGGTTTCCTTTTTTTCCGCAGAAATCCTTCACCGCACCGTCCAGACTGCCCTACATACGCGTAAATGGTAAATGGCATTTGTTTCTGGGGCTGGATGGCACCGAGATGCGGACAGACCGCGGCTGCCGCGTCGGTATTTTCGACGGTGCGCAAAGCCCCGCGCGGAAATTTACGTGCGCAAAGCGGGTGCAAAGGCTTCTTTTGGCAATAAACGTACAGGGAGGCACGACAGAGAACGCAAGGATTAACGGAAGGGAAATGAGAGCGTGCAGGGCCTATTTTTTAGTTATTTTGAAAGGAAAAGTAAGGTTTATTTGGGTATAATAATATAAAACCAACTGTCAAATATGTTCCTAACGTACACACTAAATTTTCTCATTTCGTTTCAGTAATTTTTTTTACTGAAACGGTTCAGTAATAGATAGTTTTACTGAGACTTCAGCATTATTGTCAATATTTTACTGACTTTCAGTAAAGCAAGTCGTTCGTCATCACACATTTTACTGAAATTCAGTAATTTCATCAAACGATTTGACGTTTCACTGAAAATCAGTAAAAAAATACTGGTTTTACTGAAAATCCAGCAATCCATCGGTCTATCGGTCTGTCAAAAACGTCAAAACATAACACGGTGTCAGTCCGCGCGAAGTTAAAATAATCGAAAAATGTATTTTAAAATGATTAAAAAGGTGAAAAACATGGATGATGGGCTGCAGGACATTGTAACCTTGTTCCGCATCAACAAAAACCTGGATGTGGAAGAGTTTTTGGTAAGTGCAAACGATTTTTAAAAGATTGTTTATTTTCAGAATAAACACGAAATGGATGTTGTCTTGCGGTGTTTCTGGTGTTTTCTGGTGTTTTTAAAATTACCGAGCCTTCGACTACCGGCAATAGTTAGCTTCTTATACATACATAGTTCAATAAAAGATTTTCACCTAAAAAACTCGATTCGTTTTTAGTGAAAATAAAGAAAGAAATAATTTACTGATTTTTCGGTAACCCTTTGCTGAACTTTCAGTAATCAATCTGTCATATTCAGGAGCATCCAGTTTTACTGAATGATTCAGTAAATAAACTTTTACTGAAAGGATTACTGAACTTTCAGCTCATGCAGATTCAGTAAAACTTTACTGAACTGCAGTAATAAATTTTTAGTGTGTAGAAACGACTTTCTGAAGGTTTTGCGCTGAGCTTTTGATACAAAACGCTGTAAAACTTGTAATTTGATGTCACGAAACTTTGTTCCTAATCTTTAGTTCTCCAAAATCGTGATTTGTTTTTAATTAAGTCATTAAACATGCAATTAATTATGGAACAAATTAATAAATTGGAATATCTGTTTAAGATCACGTAACAATAGAACGAATTTCCAAGACTTTTCTAACATTTTTGTATGTAAATAATAAAATTCCTTTCAAACTTGATTCCAGCAAAGTTAAGAATCGTCTTAGGAATCTTCCAAATATTCCTATACCTTTTAAGTAGAATTAGCTAAGAGACGTTTATACTACAGTTTTATTACGAATATATTTAATCTATTTAATGATGTGCCTGTCTACAAACCACCAACTTTTAGCAAACTGCAGTAGTAAATATATTCAAAAAATTGTGTTATGTTGAAGGTAATATACGACTTTAGGACAAAACATTGCCTCTAAATATTTTATTTAAGATATTCAAAATAAATATGCTAGTCAAATCTAGTTTGGAGCCTTGATTTCAAAGAAGTGGAAAATCGTTCAAACTCTATAAAGTGATTAGATATTTTTAGTATTGAAGAGTCAAATGTCTAGTTTGAGCAAATATTGCACAAATAATTGAAATAAATAAAAGACTTCTACCTAACTTGATTGATTTTTCATGACAATACATTCATCTTCGCAGTTTTAACAAAAGCCACAGCGTAAATTGCCATATCACCCGTCGGCTCCGTCATCAAAGCCCGCTGCGCTAGGCACAATATCCCCCCCCGGGCAAAGCGGCAGGAACGATCAATCCGTTCGATCCCGACCGAGCGAGGACACTTCCGGTGTACGTCGGTTTTGAGCCGGGCTTCGAAAACGCACCAAGGACATTCACCCTTTCCTGTACCCCCCCTCGAAAAGAACGGCCGGGTGCGTACGCGGATCGGTTCCGGGCGCGCTATTATTATTCAAATCGCCACCAACGACCGCGCCGAGGAGCGTGCCATTCGGAACGGTGCTCCCGTCCGAACCGAAACGGCCAGGAAAGGGCCCTAGCAGCGGAAACGCATCTGGGCGCTGCTTTTTAGAGCAAGATGCGTAGAAGCGAACGCGAAAAAAAAAACACACACAGCTGAACGCCGGTTCACATTCCGGCGCGGAACACCTTTTCGTAGGACCCTTTGGTTCGCTCTCTCTCTCTCTGTCGGTGGGTTTTGTTTCTCGGGGCACCGCCCACCGAGGCGCACCGGAAACCGTATCCGTCGGGTTTCAAATTTTCAAACTCTCGGACGGAAGCGAGGGAGCGAACCCCGAACATGCCGGAGCGACACTTTTTTTTGTTGTTGCTTTGCCCGCGTTTTGTGTGTGTGTTTTTTATTCCCCGATTCGATTCGAACAACGAGGGCGGATGTGCGCCCGGTTTGCTCCCTGCTCCGGACCGGGCTCAAATCACCTTTTGATTGGAAACATATTTTATTGTCCCAAACGCAAACCAGCCGCCGAAGGCCAGCCCACGGCGGGGTTTGCTTTTTTATATCAAAAATGGTGCAAAAAAAAGGGCGCCAAGATTTTTCCACCAACTGTGGCTGGCCACGCGCTCGGTTTCGGGATCTCTAATTTAATTTGCACCTTTGCGCCCGGCAGTTTGCGACCCGGCAGGGGATCGACCCGTTGTTCGGGCACGAGCTCCGATCGATGTTTGGGGTGTTTGCGTTTCAAACAAGTTCAAACAAAAGGCGCCATATTGAGAGCGTGTGCGTGTCGCAGGCTTTCGTGGAAGAACGACACATTTAAGCGGGCTCCAAACCACATAAAACGCACTATTATTCTTATTAGAGCCTTAATAAAGTGTTTCACTATCCAGTGTCAACACTTTCAAAAGTAAACAGTTCCGAAAACGAACCTATGACAAATGGCCCTCGAAATCAATTTTACACATCCAATCCCGCTTCAAGCTACCGCGTGCGTCAAACGCACATCAAAGAAGGTGCATTAGAGAAGCACTCCCGGGTGTTTTTTCTTCTTTTGACCGTTTGAATAATTTGCAACCGTCGGCCGTCGTGGTTACTGCATTTGAAAAAGCGTTTTGCGAGGAACGTCGTTTTTTTGTGTGTGGTATTGCCCACGGTTCAGTTTTGATGCATTTTTCAAACCCAAGAGTTGGTTTTTTGTTCCTTCCGTCGTTCCTTCTTTAAAGGTTTATATGTATGTGTTTTTTTTTGTAGTGCTAACGCCATCACGGCATCTGGTCGGTTTTCGCGATGACTTATTAATTAATGTGGCATGATGAATATTTCACAAATGCCTCTCGGGTTTGGCGGACATTGCACCTGTCGCTTTTTTGTGTCACGTTTCGTAAGAGAATAAAGGTTTTTTCTTCGCCTTTAAACCTCCAAGAACTGTTTGCACAAGCTAATGCATTCGCTCGAAGAATCCATATTCATTTGAAGTGTTTTTCAAACTCTTTTTTGACGTCTAAAGATGCATGCCTTAATGACGATAAAGAGCTATCTCTCCGTGAACTGTTGCGATCCTTCCAATCCTACTAACTTTTTGCCAATGCATCCTTCGTGCCGAACCGGAAACTTACCATCTTTTGGTGGACTAGCGCAGGGTGGTGCGTAACTGCCTAAATGATACCCAGAGTACGAGTTCTGGTGCATCGGTGGAAACGGGTAGCCGAGGGCGCCCCGCGGACTCGGGAAGCCCGAGTCCTGGCCGCCCTGGGCGCCAAAATGCTGATAGCCGCTCCGGATGCCACCGTACCTGCAAAAACGGGGAAGATGAGAAATGCGTTATAAAGATGCGAAAAAGCGCCGGAACGGGTAAAGTGATATGTTTCACTAGGTGCTGGCAAAATTTTAAAGGTTTAAAGTGTTTCAATCATTCTGAAAAGACTGAAAAAATGGTCAAAAATAAAGATACTTCCGTTAGTTACGCTATTCGGCACGAGATGGCGCCACTAACTGTCAGTTTTCTTCAATGATTGATCCCACCTAAGATGGCTTTGATCTTTTGTGAACTGCGTGTTTTATGCCAGCTGTTTTTATGCTGGCTTGAATTATCCGTAGTTAAAATGAGGATTGAAAAACTGTAGCTTAATTCTCAAAATGTTAAACACATACTCTATTTTGACCGGATCGAACCCCGGGAATGGATTAAAAATTTAAGCGATGCAATCTCTGGAAAAAGCACATCTTACTTTGATTGTTTTTCCTTTCGACACACACACACACAGTCAACACCTACCGCCTATGCCTAATTTCGATAGTTTTGTGTAAAATTGCAGCCAGCGAGCGATAATGGCGCTTAAAATAAACACTTAATGGCGTTTTTGACTATTTGAAACTGAGGTTGGGCCCGCAAAAAAAAACCTAAATTTTCCCTCCTAAAATTTACCGTGCCCAAAAAACGAAGGATGTAATTGTATGCACGTGTGCTGCAAATGAAAATTTGGACCGGATGGCGCCGACGCCGGGATGGGCGCAATGCATGCGAACACAGCACAACATCGGAAAGAAAAACCCAACATCTTCCATCTCGGCCCGCGCTGCGGTACACGGTTGGTGGATTGGATGGAAACAGCCCACCACCACCGCCACTTCCGCCACCCTGGGAGTCTCGGGACGCTTTTCCACAGCATGGCGTCCATCAGCCGAGCGCTCGCTCTCCCCCGCACACGAGTACACGCCGCGACCAAACATGCCGGGGCCGGAAAAGCGGGAAAATTCGTTGGCAGCCGGTTTGGTGAATAAGAAAAAAAGGCGTAAGAGAATTGGTTGTATCTAGGTCTGCGATGGGTCTGCGGGCGAGTGGAATTAAACAATTTACGTATAATTCAATTTCGGTAGCGAACCTTTAATTTCGAACGAACCCATTAGTGTGGCCCACCGCACCGCTAAGGCGTAGTGGCGGGTATGGGGGCCGAGGGTGCGTTCGGATGGAGCAACGGGTCTGGAAACTGTACCAGCTGCGTGAGGAAGTGTTTGAGCCATTTCGACCAAATTCAAATATGATTTTTTACTGTGCCTTTGAAATAACTTCAATTTTATTCGATGAAGATCATGCTTCCAGCAGGGTTAAATCTTAAACTTAACGTTTTCTCCAAACATTTTTTTTTCACATAACGAAACAAAACATCAAACATACGGCTGAGTTTGAAGCTAGGCTTGCAATACTTAGAGCTTAGTTTCTTATGTGACGTAAAGAATGAAGGTTAAAGTGACGCATTCACCAAAAATGATCTAAAAGACAACCAAAACTTGAGATTTGAAACAGTTGCAAGTGATTTTTCTATTATTTTTAACCGTTGCTTGCAGCAATCATCTTTTCCGAAGAATATCATACAGGCAATGACGTTCAAAAGGTTGGAAAAATAGATCTAAAATATAATCTCTTTAGAGTTTAAGTCGTTTAGTTGAAAACAACCCAAGTCTCTACCTTCTGTAATATTATTTTTTCTCTTTTTTTATAATGTTTCTACCTTCTGTCATATTATTATTACTTTTCTTGAAAAACTTAGTGCTTGAATATGCACACGGTTCATTTGATCATTTAACCATGACAAGTTTTCATCTAATTTTTAAAAATTGCTAGATGCACATCTAAAAACAGAAGTACCCAAAAATATCTTGTGGTAGATTATCTGTTCTGTAGATTGCTTCCAAAGCTTCTCGAATTTTAAACATAACTGAAAGCAAAACGAACAAATTTGAAGATATTCTTAGCATACCTAAGTTTCCGTCCAGTTCTTACTAGATTTTAGCGCAGTAACGTAGAGTTTTGTACAGTAAAAGACATACGTCTTTCTGTTGGTTAAGCTTATAGCAGATGGATTACAGTATTTTACCGTATGTCTAGAGAGCAGTTTTCAACTAACACTACGTCTTGGATAGGTTTTGTCTGATGCACGAAAATTTTCCCGATAGTTACTCCAAGAGATTTTCAAATTTCAAAAAATAGTTCTGAATTAGTTTTTAATATATGCTGTTCTATTGAGATTAATTTGATCAGCTTAATGGAGATTTATCAGCCATACAAGAGTTAATGAAATATACAAACCGATAATCTTAAGCCACTTGCAGCATTCCTTTCAACACAGTGCATTGCACAGCACCGTGAGACATGAGCTGGCCACGCTTAACAAATATTAAAAACACGTGTCAAGATCAAGTGACATCTGCCGGCCGCTACCAAACACTGCCCCGGTAATCAATAACGCTGAAATAAACTTCAATGCCAGCGATAACTCATTACCGTGCACTTAACCGTTTAACACCACCAATAAACCATCCCCCGAAGCGAGTACGATAAAATGGCTATATTATTGCACCGAAAACGCGTTCCCTCGGAGGTCACCAAGCACACACGCGCGCACCCGTAAAACTGTCTTCCCTTGCCCATCATCTGGTACGCTGGTCGGCTGTACCTACAATATAAATAAATAAATCACCGCACACTAATTATCGGAAATAGACTCGGCTGTAAAATGTGCGCTACCTCGTAAAAGCGGGACCCGCGTCGTGTCAAATCACGGGGTCTTCCGAACGGCCTGCACGGAAGACCTGATTGGAGCCGCATAAATCAATCCCGCCGGGTGGGTGTAGGGCGAACTGGGGGAGAGACAAATTAGCACGGGGCCCAGCGGGCTCGCCAAAAAGGCAAACCCATGCTGTGGCGCGTGTATGTGCCATAAAACTTGACAAACTTTACCGGCTGCCTGGGTCTCCCGGGCGAGCCTCTGCGGGGCGCAAAGTTAATCATAAAAGCATAAGAAAACATTGCTACTTCAAGTACTGCCACAGCTGCCCTTCTCCCCGGTCCCGATCGTTTGCAAACAAAAACAAACAGTCCCATGCCGTAAGCGCGGCGAACGCGCCTGTGTGCGTATTTATGCTCCACATATATAGTTTTGCTTTTTTACGATCCAAACCCCGTTTATGCGCGAGCCTAGCCTCTTTCCGTGGCGCAGCAAAAAAAAACCTCACCACCACTCTTCCGCACAAATTGGAGGTCATAAACGAGCTAGTCGAAAAGGGAAATGGCTCGAGGGAGCCGTGAACCGGTGGATGGATCGGATCGTAAAAATACAATGAAAAACAGCACTACCAGCACCAGCGTGGTGGAAAGCGATACATCCAAATCAAGGTACGGGCAGGGATCGTCCATTTTGCAGAAACTCGAGCACAGACGGGACAGATCCTAGGCAAGCAGGCAAGAAAACCACGCGGTTTGAGCCCAAACATGGAGCCACAAACGATCGCTTCGATCCTCGGAATCCGCGGTACGCTGTCCCAAAACGTCCGGTTTGCATCCGATCCAGGCCGGGCGCGTGCCACGACGCGTCGGTAATCATTATCATTACCCGGTCCGCTAATTATTCCGCCTTTAAATAGAAAATAAAAACACGCGGCGTAACATATTTCGCCCACATATCGCATAGTTGCTGCTGGCATCTTCACTTTGGCACACACTGCACCGCTTGCTTCGCTATTCCCATCAACACCCATGAATGTGCCGCTGTTTTTGTGGCAGCCACTGTTTGCTGACACAGTCGCATTTATCACTGTCAATTTTGGTTAGTGGATGCGTTTGGAACATGTTGCTCCGGTGTTTCTTGTGCGGGGTTTAAAGCCGCACCAGGGGCAATACGGTCAGCATCGATTGCCTCTCGCCACCGGCTCTACGATCGTGATGATGATGATGATAAGGTGCCTCATCGATTGGGTGCTAATTGCTTTCACGGAAGCCGGTCACAATTAAACGGTCTAATGGAGCAATTCGGTATTGATTTTAGTGTGCCCGACCGATCCGACCGACCGTGAACGGGTGAATTGTATGAAGTATTTTGGTGAGCGTATGGTTTGTAGCCTTCTCATTTGTGTCAAGCTATGATAGGAAACGTAATAAAAATAGACGTAGGCATGCAGTTTTACGATTTCCCTACTTACGCTTCCCTCTCCGTTTTATGTTCCCAATTTTATTCAATAACATCTCGCTTAACACACGTGCCTTGGCCTTGTAAAATTATGATCTTATGAGGTGCATGAGGTATTGCAATGATCGTCCACCTCGAACTGGATCGTTAAACATAACGTAATGGTGGTGTGATATTTAACGACAATATTTCCTCAGCGATCTTCTCAATGTTCAGCAAACATTTACTACAACCTCCTAACCCCGGCGTTAGGTTATAGATCAAGCTTTTAGCGTTTTATTTTTGTGACAAGGTTTTCTGCATAAAAGACAAGAATTTCAAGAACGTTCGTTAAATTTATAGCATTGTTCGTAGCAAACAAGAAAACGACATATTCCGCATCAGACAAGTTTATGTTTTACTATACAATTGTCGCATTCCAATGGATCTTACAACGACTATCGATAGTTGGTGTTAGATTCAAGTCGCTTCTCAAATGTTTTTACTAGCAAGGCAGAGTTTTGATCTGTTTTCGTTAGGTTTAGATAATTTTTCATAAGCCGCTCATGAAGCAAATACGCAAATTCAACATTATGTTTTCAATAATCAACCACGCTGAGTTGAATTTCGCACCACTAGAGAAGTGTGATGATTAGGGTTAGGTGAATAGGGATCCAAATTATTGATATTTTAGGGTTTTCTGCAGGACAATCTTCAACGCTCATGAAATTACGATTGTATGGACTGGCATTTGATTGACGACAGAAAACAAAATCAGATCTTGAAACTACTTCTTTCCGAAAACGCATAGAAATATCATAAAATATAGAACATTTTTCAGAAATCAATCACCAAATAAGCTATCACTTTGAACCAAAACAGTTGAGTTTTTACAGTTGGGTGCCAATGTGTAATTAAATGTATTCAAATGTGTAAGTTTGTGAGTTTTATTATTTTCAATTGTTGCTATAATGTTTGAATGTAATGACGACAATAGATTTTATAAATAGTTTAAAATATGTGTTACGTGTTCGATCTAATTGTTTGAACATGTTTTCTTTACATAAATACAACAGATATTGTTATCTATTGAAAATTGGAAAATCGAACGACTAATTGAATGATCCATTTAAAAAAAATCTATTTCCCAATATGTTATACGTTATTTCTGACCGACGGTTTGGATAACTTAACGAGAAAGCATATCCATGAAGAAATTAATTGAAAAATACCAGCCTCAATAAGTAAAATCCTTAACGATCGGAAATGAAATCGAAATTTTTGTTAAGCCAACCAATATTTGTTACATAAACATAAAAACAGTCTATTACTGTACGGCTTAGTTGTACACACACACAAAAAATAAATCTGACAAATTAAAACCAAAAATTTGCATTGAAAATACCCAGCCACGTGATTGTTTACATTGACCTAATGAGTTAATAAAAACAGACATCCTTCCGGAATATCGGGCTAGAACTTTATTTTCACACACGCGGACAAATCAGGTGTTCATTGACACTGTTGCAACTTTAAGTGATGCCATGTCCACAGTTTTAATCGGAAAATTTTGAACTTTTTTTGTGAGTTCTGAAACACTGCCCATGGAATGACTGACATGGAATTTGTCGGCGGATTTTTACTCGAGAGATCCTCAAAACGAAACGGAAAGCCAAATTTCCAAGAAATAGCCTTCTAGGTGTCAAACATGACACCGCGATTTGCACGAAAGGAGTATACGATATATTTGACCGTAAGTGTTAAACGTATTTTTCCATCATTATCACCGTACTTCAATACATGTTTGCTACACCCAACACACACGAATAATAACTTGGTTCTACAAAATTCGCAGAAAATTTCCAATTTTTACTAAAACTCGTATGGATCACTTCCGAGAGTGATCCTGCCCTGCTCCGACAACTGCTCCAATATGACCCGAGATCCTGCTCCAGACACCCGTGGCTCGCACAACACCCGAATTTAACTTTAACCAAAGCAAGGAACACACTGTAACTCTGGACACTAACCCGTGCTGCTGCAGCTCGACGAAGGCCGACTTGCCGGGCGCGGTCGCCGTCGCACCGCCGTCGATGTACTTCGGCGTGTGCGGCGCGTCCGGCGCGTCCATCCCGGACTGCGGTGTGCTCGGGGGGCCCTCGTAAGGGCTCCCCAGGTCCGTGAAGTTGAGCGTGTTGGCGCCGATCGAGGCCACTTTATCGAAATGAATTGTAAGGCCGTTGTTGTATGCTGGATGGTCACCTATCGCACTCTCTATCTTGCCCGGGCGCTGTGTCACCCTAGTTCACCCTGGGCACTTTCTTTCGGATTGACTTTCTCCTGCTCGCGTTGACTTTCCACCGTCACACGCACACACACACACGTACACACACTCACTGAAAACACACTGAACCGCAAGGCTCAATATTTGGGATTGACTTTAGGAGCACTTGTTATTCGGTTAAGAGAACCGACACAACTTTCCAACACTCGGATCGCACTCACTGGCACAACACACTGGCGCACCGGGTAGGGCAGAAACTCCCGAGCCCCCGGACTCGCTGGACCTGCGGTGAAGATCCTGCACGGCACACTTGTTCAGCGCGTTTGAGCGGCCTCCTGCTGGGTTTCGGTTGCTTGGTTTGCGCAAGGATCGATCGGTTCCTCTCAGACGACTCTGCCGTGGGTAGAACACAAACATACACACGCATGCATACACACACACACACGCTGCACACAGCACACTTTTGCGTCGGATAGGACACTTGCGCCGGCAAGGGTTCTGGGTGCGTTGGGTTCTCCGGGGTGGACAGAGTAGGTCGTTTCTTCCTATTCTGCCGGCGCTGTTCTCACGTTCCAGCTGCGCGATTTCACAGAAGCATCACCTGGGTGGGTTGAACTCACTTAGAACTGCATTGCCAAATTGGACTCTCATCACCATAACCGTGTCTCGTCTCAGCGGTAGTGGACTTTAATTTTCATTTTTATTTCATTCCCCACACGAGCACAGGAGCACAGGAAAACTGCACCAACATTTCGTTTTGTCGCGCTTTTGTTCAAATATCACCCCCGTTCCAGGACACGTCGGATGCGCTTGTCACTTTCATTCGCCGCACGTGGCTAATTAATTTATGGCGCCAAATGAGAAAAAAGCTACCCAAAAAATACTGATAATTAAATTCACACTATTCCACACACACACACACGCGCGCACACACAGAGCGCACGAATTTAATTTCTGCCACCGCACAAAACGCACCGCCGTGTGCTGTGAAAATTTGACGCGACCCACACAAAGCTCTCGGCACACGCAGAACGGTAAGCGAAACGCCGCACAGCGAAACCCGAACGACAGCAACGTACGACGACGACGACGACGACGAGCGCGAACAACCGCGAGCAAGTGACACAGCAGCTCTGCAGCGGAAGGTTGCGAGCCCGTCTCAGCGCTCTGCAGCGTACGTGAGCGAAGCGGTCATCTCGCACTCCGTGTGAGTGTGTGTGCGCGCGAGCGCGCGTGCATCTCTCCCTCGTCCGGTGCACCATTTTGCACCCTTCGGCGGCCGCTGATTGGCTGGCGCAAGGGTGGCTGGCTCCGCCTCGTCGAAAACCGTCGGCGGGTGCGCGAGCGAGACGGCGAGCCTGGGCGTAGCGCGCCCGAGCGAGACGGCACACGCAGCAGGGTGTGCAACCCTTGACAGAAACGGCGCGCGTTTCGACGCAACGCACACTGTGGTGCGAGCGTGCGTTTGTGTTGGTGACAGCGTGCTTCACCACCACCATCAACGCAAGCACATACACGCACCCAATACAGGGGATGAAGGAAAACCTGTTCTGTTGTGTTCTTGTGTCGGTGGCGGGCATCAAGCGTGCTTCAACCCGGGCTTTTTTTTTCTCTTGCACCGTGGTGAAGGAGTCGTGAACAAAAAAAAAGCACACACACTCACACACGAACACGTAATAGAACGCTGCTTTTGATACGTTTTTTCCTTAGCCAGCAAAAAAAACACACACACACACGGTGCATATACGTTTTTGCGCTGCTCCTTGCAAAGGGGCGCGCTGGTGAAGCCTGCCTGGGGTGGGTGGTCGATTTGAATGTTTTATTCTGCGCTGATGAGCTTGAGCTTTTTGAGTCCGTACCGGAAGCCACACCACCGTGCGTGCGCCTAGAGCTTTCATTGACGTTCCGTTTCGTAATGGACGTTTTGATGATGCCCGTTGTTCTGTTGATTTTGATATCGAAGACCCTTTTCTGATGGGAGGTTTTTTTTTGTATCCCCCTGCTGTGTGGCACGGCACACTTTGATGGGAAGGTATCATGCCGTTTCGAATGCGTATCGAAGATTAAACAGATTGCTTTGATGGAGAATAGTTTTTTGGAGTAACTTTTTTTGATATTCTTTTGAAGGACTAAACCCATTAAAGCTATTTACAAGCAATTAAAAGTAAAATCAGAAAACATATAAAAACTCATACACACACAACAGCGTGCGGTTACGCGGGGTATAATTGTGTGCTCCCTTTTAAAAATCCCTTTTAAATTCCTACATCGCATCGCGAGCTCGCGCTCTTTTGCTCAGGTGTCGGGATACATCACAGGAACACAGGCATTCACTCCCCCCTTGCCGGTGGATAATTATTACCGAGCGTAACCTCAAAATTGTTTGAATTTTTACAAACATTGTTCACAAAACCACAACAGTCGGGCTGGAAACATTGATTTACACAGCACCAGGATCAGTTCTGCAGAGGAATCTCCATTATAGCCGCTACAGAATGTTAACACCGGTCCGGCCGGGGTTGTCCTGTGCCGTTGGCCTACATTGTCGCAGATTAGCTGAAGGTCAGCTGCGTGCAATGAAGCCGAGACTCGAGCCCGAGAGAACGCAGAGGAAATGCCAGTAAAATACTGGCAGATTGTAATTACGATCCCGATGGTGTCGGCACTGGCGTACGAACATGATAGGCACAGAGTCTTGATGAGCATTTTCAAAAGCGTTTAACAGGATAAAGCAGTTGACTTTTGTGTTGGCTATGTGAAGATTCTCGTTCCGATTCTCTCTGCATTTTCTGCCGAATTCTTAATACTCTTTAATGTCGGATTGGACAATAAGTTCAGTGCGTTTATGTCGGTTTTAGTTTTTGTCTCGTCTCCCATCTCTTAAATCTAAATGGTCAGCGCTAAAGCTCAGTAAATGTTGACATATCTTCGATTGGAGCTCTTGAGGTCTTTGCTGATGAGCTCTCTTCAGTTACATAGCCTCTGTCACGTGTACCTAGGGTTTTTTAGAGCTACTTGTTGATCCTGAAATGTCTGACGAACGCTTCTCAATGCGCCTGGGTCTAATCGTTCAACAAAACGCAGATCGTAGTCCTCTTCAATGAAGATACTGGAGCCACCAGCTGATTTATTTGCTTGATGTTGATGTACTAAGGCCATTTGAGAGCATGGTTTGATCAATGAAGCGCTGATTGTGACCTCTAAGCTCATGAAAATGTCTGGAAAACGCCACATTATAAGTCTTATCTTTAAAAGCCTTATAGCCTAAGGAAACTGTTATTATCATCTAACTCTATTTGACTCTTCAACATTCAGTTCCATGAGAAATGACAAGATTTCAACTGTTTACTTCTTAATTTAGTGATATCCCTTAAAACGCGTACTATATCTTCATTTTCTCCCACCTTCCTTTGCGTGATCGGAAGAAACTTATGCTTTCCAACGCTTCAAACACTGCTGCTGCTACACCGGTTCCGTGCAGTTTCCCAATTAGCTACCGAATTCACATTGCCGCTCATTTGGACGGTACACACCACACTTCCCGAAACGACACAAAAGCTACCCAAATCGACTCGTGTACCATCTCGAGACAAATAAGTACGCAACCGATCCCTTCTATGTAGGGCGTCACGTTGTGGGTTCCCCGATTCAGTGCAGCTTGCCGTTTGGCGGATGACGCACTTTCAACTTGGACCGGGTTGCCCAGCAGCCAAGACCTTGGTGCTACATTTAGCCGCTCACGAAATCAGTTCGCGGCATCATCATGATGATGATGATGATGATGCTGACGATCCCGCACGCACGCACGCACGCACGCCTGTCCCAGCGGCACAAGGAACATGCACCCATCGCGCGAGGGTTCGAGCCGTCCAACGAAAGCATGAATGAACCCGGAAGGTATAATGACTACGTAACGGCGGCTCTCGCCCTTTGCGGCGCCTCCGGGGAGGTCCCTCCCCACGAAATCGAGCATTACACACACACACATACGAATAAAAAACCACCCAGACCCATTTTAACCACTCGCTTACCGCAACATCCGCTGGACCCGAAATGTGTCTGGGGCATCGGTCGAAACTCGGGGTGCCTTTGGAGAACATAGATAAGCCTCGGGGCATGCGATGAAACGAACTGGCCGCATCGGTGGTGTGGTGTTTGACGAGGGATACAGGTAGTGCTGCCATGAGGACATTTCATTCATTCGCTCCAATCGTCTAGTTATGATCAACCCCATTTTTTACAGCGCTCGATTTAGGCGGTAGACGAAACGTAATGCAGTGCCGTGTGAATGAATGATTCATCGACAGGAAAGCCATCGGAAGGGAGTCGTTCGTTGGAGCTCGTGTGTGGCTTTGAGACTCTAGTAGGTATGCTTCAATTTTTGTTGCATGAATTAGACACTCTTCTGTTTTGTGCACATATAACTACGCAATACAATGTTCATTAAGATAATAGGAGCATCCTTTTTACAGAACTAAACAAACCAACCTTATCTTCCATATTACTCAAACAATTACTTCAAACTTTCAAAACAAAGAATACATTCTTTGGGTTTCTGGAGGAATAAATCGATCGAATTGCTATACAGACTAAACACATGATATCATCATGATGAGCAAAGATGAAGTCTTTGAAAGGTCCCTAGAGTCTTAGAATTTCAACTCAGTTTCTTTTGGGAGATAGTAACTGAATGCTTTGCCACCTGTCAAATCAACCAGTTCCATCGATCAAAACCAACTTTTTTCAAGATTTCAATAAAAAAAACATAATTTTTGAATAGGATGTTTCATCAAAATACACAAACAATATTATTAGAATGTTTTGCTAGACACTGTGTTATTACAGTATGACAAATTGAAGGAGGATGGACATTCTTCATTTCCTCATCATTGATTTCATTGAACGAGAGCAAATTTCATCCAAACAGGAGTAGATCAAACACATATTAAAAGTGTGCGGATGGAAGTTGCCAACATTAAATGAAAACGGCAAACAAATCAAATATTTCCTCTACTTATATACTTCTTTCGATGAATGAAAGCATTTCCCAGCCCGGACTTGCAGCCCAAAAAGCAAAGTTTGCGTCGTTAGCCAAACCGGTGAGATGATAGCCCATTGGCATAGTCCGCACCTCACCGAACAGGATGTATCTCTTTCGCCACGGTCTCTCACATGGTGGGAAGGGTGGACGAAGATGATGCTGGGTGATTCCACTTCCCTCCACCCCACACATCACCTACCGGTCCGATCTGACGAGCTGGACGTGAGTTTTGGACTAAGCCAAATCTCAGCCCACCAAAGCCTACCAAACGCAGCAGAACCAGAAGCTGCGAACGATTTCGTTTCGTACGTGTCGAAAGCGCGAGAAGACGAAAATCGACGGGCCCCCCCCGGCTCGGTCCCGACCAAAATCGAATCGAACGTGCTGCTCATAATTATCCGTCCATAATCGTATAATAAATAGATGAATTATTATCGAATTTCTTGAACCGAATTTTCCCCGATTTTTTCTCTCTTGCTCGGGGGTTTATTTTTCCCATTCCCATCAGACAGCTCGCGGGGGCCTGTGTTCGGTGTGGCCACTGCATCCGGCCGGACACCTGCCGAGAGAGTCCACACACACACACACACACAACCAGGGAACACACCGAATCTTGTGTCCGTGCCCCGAACCACGGCAGGGGTGCGATCGATCTGGTCGAGAAAATCATTCACAGCACCGTACCAAAATCAATTGTTTCATCGCGTTCGCGTACGATGATGGTGTTTTTTTCCCTAACCCCTCAATCCACCTCCATTTCCCTCAGTTCCCCCTATACATTCGTGTGCTCCCGGCTACTGGAAGTGAAATCGTTTCGTCCGCCATTCATAAAAATGCGGAGCAACTCACCCGGCGTCGTTGGTCATCGCGGTGTTCGCTGTAGCTTAGTTTCGACGCTCCACTAAGTTCAAACGGCGAGGAAGAAGAACGCACAGGCCGGGAATCTTTCAGAACATACGCCGAAGATTCACTTACCACCGTCCATCGATTCGCACAAGCCTCCCGAACGAATCAGTAACGCGCGTCGAGGCCGGTCCATCCGTCCCAACAAAAAAAAAAACGAAAGAGAACGAAAAAAAAACATTCCCTCCGCGGCAATAATAATGACCGGGCCGATAATTAGCCACCGGCTGGGCAACCGGGATGAAATGTTCTGGCTTCCGCATTCGGGGCCGCGAAACGAGACGATGAGAATTTCTCACCGACGAGGGTTCGGAGGGGGTCCCGTTTCGCGCTGGCGCATTAGCCGCACGTGGGACAGTTGCCGCAGAGTTGCCGTCGCTCGTGAAATGGAGCAAGCGGTAAAGCATGCGTAACGATTTGTACAAGACACATTTTTAGGAATGATTCTTATTTAAACATTTAATAAGCTATAAAAACCTTTATCATACCTGACCTGACTTCCTGAACCTGACTTCTTATGTTACATATTTGAATCAAGAATCGACAGCTCTGCGTTGCTAAGGCTTATGCAAACTATGGCTACTTCAATCTGTAGTTCTATGGTGCTCAGCCTGCTACAATGTTGGCGTTGCCAAATGTATTAGACATGCAACTAGATTCCACTTGTTTGACATGCAACGCCTTGTCGTTCGAATTAGATTGACAGATGTTGGTCTACAGCTTAAGGTCAATGCACTTACAAGACTGTCGGGCTATCAGGGTATAGGGTGAAGTCGTCATAGAGTTTGAGGACCCCACACTAGGCACGATTGCGTGGCTGGATTCCGTTGCTTCCGTTATCGTTCGAAGTTGCGATCGTAACAGAGAAGTTCTCGAGATCGTCACTGTCCAGCGATACTCTGTGCTCTAACCCACATAACCCAAATACTAAAAAAACATTGTAACTGACTTTGTACTGACCAGAACGCCTATAGAAATACTTACACGTAGATTAATTTCTGAAAAAAAACTATAAAATCATTCTTTCATTGCTGAACAATCATAAACAACAGGTGTATTGTAATGCACTTCACATTTGCTTGTCGTTTCCTTTATTATTCGTTTATTCAACAAATAAAGAGCACACATTCCGGAGTATTATTGATCTCTACGTCAGTTACATTCTCCAAATCCAACATCAGCATAATAAAAGCATTTCCATCCTACACCATCCGTATCGATCACGTTGAGTTTCGGATATTGTTTCCGCAAATCCGATTCCACAACCGACCCGAAACGATTTGCCCCGAATGCAAAGCTTTCCAGTCGCGGGATCTTCCCGAATGCAGCCTCCGCAAGCGTGTTGTTCGATAGATCCAAATGCTGTAGGCGCGTGAGTTCGACGGCAGCTCCGGCAGGGCCCAGCGACTCTACTCCCGCCACCGACGCGTTCAACACAGACAATCGCGGCATTTTGTCGGCGATCGTCGCGAAGTCGATCTGCGCAATTTTGTTCAGAGTCACGTTCAGCTCCAGCAGCCGGCTGTAGCGGTAGACCGATTCGAGGGTGGTGAAGCTGTTGTTCTGCACCGAGAACACCTGCAGACGGTAGTAGTCCGATGCGGGGACCTCCACCGTCGACAGTTCGTTATCGTCCGCTGAAAGAAACTCCAGATTGGGTGAAATCTTAAGCGATCGCAACTGATTGTTGTCCAGCCCGAGGTAGGTTAGGGTGGGCGCGAAGCTCATTTGATGCAAATCGAACGCCACGAACCGATTGCCCGTGAGGTCGAGCGCCTGGAGCGCCAGCTGGGAAGAGAACAGACGATCGTCCAGAACCGTCAAACGGTTGTCGCACAGCAGAATCGCACTCAGCCGAGGAACGTCCGCAAACAGGAACGGATCGATGTGCTCGATGTTGTTTTCCGAGAGCTCCAGACGACTCAGCGAGTAAAGCTGACGGAACGTACCGTTGCCCAGCTGCGACAGGCTGTTGTTGTTCAGGTACAGCTCTTTCAGGCGGAACAACCCGTCGAAAACGCCCACCGGAAGATCGGTCAGCATGGTGCCGTCGAGATCGAGCGTCGCCAACGCGCTTAAATTCCGGAACACCTCTGCAGGGAGCACACGCAACGGGTTGTTGCTCATGTAGAGATCCTTCAGAATGGGATTGTTCTGGAACAGGTGGTCCGGCAGCTCCGAGATGTTGTTGTGCGACACATCCACATAGTCCAAGTACGCCAGATGCTTGAACCAGGAAGGCTTCAGCTGCGAAAGATTCGGATTGCCATCGATCGAAAACGTCTGCAGCTTCGGGTTCTTCGAGAAGAAGTGATCGGACAAGGTGGTAAAGTTCATTTCTTTAAGGTAGATCTTCGTCAGCTCTCCGCTTCCCGTGAGAATGTCCTTCAAATCGCCACTGTACGGACCGAGCAGCAGTTCGGTTAGATTCTTCATGTTCCTGAACGCATTCACACTGATCGAGTCCAGCGGAGTGTCCTGTATGTCTACAACTTGCAGGTATGGTGCACCGGCGAAGAAAGCCTCGTCGATGGATACGTTTCCATAGCCATTCATAAATAAATGTGTCAAGCTCGGAAGCGCTGCGAAATAGCTACCGGTGAAGCTGATGCTGGCATTTCTTAGATAAAGTGACGTCAGATTACCCAACGCATCGAGAAAACCAGCCTCCACACCGACCATAGGGTTACTCATGAGAGAAAGCGTGGTCAGACTCTGCAGCGCCCCAAAACGGACCCTGTTCGAGCCCGCATAGCTCGTCTCGTCCATGTGCAGGCCGGTAAGATTGTGCAGGTCGTTCAACAGATCGTCCGTGACGAAGCGCGGATGGCTGTTTTCAAACGCCAAAAATGTCAGCCCCTCAAGTCCCCGGAAGCATCCCGGCTCCATCGTTTTGATCCTGTTGCCGTCCATGTTCAGCGTTCGCAGATTCGACATCTGACCGAACTGACCCGCCTCGAGCCTTTCGATGCGGTTAAACTTCAGATCGAGAAAGTCCAGCTTCGTAGTTTTATTGATCGCTGCCGGAATGCCGCTCAGTAGGTTCGATTGCAGCAGCAGAGTTTCGAGGTTTGGAACGCCTTCCAGTGCCGTTTCGGGTAGCTCGCGGATAAAGTTGTTTTCCAGGTCGAGATACAAGAGATTGCTCATGTTGAAAACGCTCGGGTCGATGCGTTCGATGCGATTGCCGGCAAGATTCAACTCCGTTACGCTACTGAAGAGTGCATCGAACGTTCCCGGTTCGAACGCCCCGATCTGATTATCCGCCAAATGTACGGTCGTTAGGTTGGTCTGCTTGCGGAACAATCCCACTGGGATGTGCTTCACGAAGTTGTTCACGATCGAAAATGTCTCCAACAGTGGGACGTCGTGCAGGAAGCTCTCATCGATCAGACGTACTTCGTTCGCATCAAGCTCCAGCTTCTGAAGCTTAGATGCACCCTGTAGCCAGCCCGCCTTCAGATGCTGGATTCGATTACCGGCCAGATAGAGCTCCTTCAGTTCGCTTGAATCCTTAAACAATCCGTCGTCTAGGGATGTCAGCAGATTCCCCCCCAGATACAGTTCCTCCAGGCTGCCCATTCCATCGAACGTACCGGGGCTGATCGTCGTCAGCAAGTTTCCAGCCAGCCATATTTTCTCCATTTCCGTCCTGTTCTTAAACAGATTCACGTCTAACACTCGCAACCGGTTGTGTTCGAACGAAATGCGCTTCAAGTTGGTCAGGTTTGTGAGTACCGTCGCACTCACCTCCGCCAGGGTATTGTTGTCCATGTTGAGCAGCAGCAAATTGGGAACGCCTTCGAACAACCTATCACCCAGCCGAGCAATATAGTTTTCCTGCAGCTCCAAATACTCCAGCTTGGCGAGCGCTCCGAACACGAGGTCCGGCAACACCTTCAGGCTGTTCTTGCTCAAATTCAGCTCGGTAAGATTGCCCAGCGCACGGAACGCATCCGGGTGGACCACTTCCAGCTGATTGTCCTGCAGCAACAGCCTGTCCAAGCTGATCAACCCATCGAACGCGCCGGACGATAAGGTGCGCAGGAAATTGCCACTCAAGTCCAGCTGCTCCAGGGCGCGCATTTGTACGAACAACTCACTCCTAAGCTCCTGCAGCAGGTTGTCCTTCAACGATAGAGTTGTCATTTTGGTCAGCCCGGCAAATATTCCATCCGGAAGCGTGCGGATCAAGTTGTTTGTCAGATCCAGCTTGAGCAGGCTCGGAATGCCCCAGAACATGTGCCGATCGATGCGGTGGATGTGGTTATTGGCAACCATTATTTCCTCCAGTCTCTTTGAGCCGAGAAACATCCCACTGTACAACTGCCGCAGCCGATTGTTATCGAGAACGAGATACTTCAGGTCGTCCGCCTTGTTGAACGTACCCGGTAGCACCTCGAACAGATCGCATTTCGAGATGTTGAGCGTTTGCACGCCACTGTTCTTCACGAACAGCGTCTTCGGTAAGGCGGGCAGGGTGCAGTTTTCGAAGTACACATCGCTGTAGTAGTTTTCATCGAAGGTTATCGTTAGGGACGCTACCTCCTCCGGAAAGGCGAAGTGTAGATCACTGTAGCGGCACGTTGGCGGTTCACAGTTTAGCGTTATCGGATCCCGAGCGAACGCATGGTGCTGGATCGCAAGGAGCACCACCAAGGAGGACCACAAACTGGAAACAGGGAACGATCACGTTACACATTTCACAGCGGACACTGCCTGCACCCAGTCATACCTGCATCCAGTTCCCATTTCCACAACACAATCGCACAACAACTCACTCCTTCGAAACACTGCACACTACTGGTACCCGAACGGTCCGTGCACCCGAGATTATATTCCCGACAGCCACGCCAGTGGTTCATTTACGCCACGACGATCACTACAATCGGTTTTGGGCACCGACAAAGTGACCTGCCGTGTTCACTATCAATGCTCCTGTGTTTTACCTCTAGCTTATCAATTCCACCAGGATGATGTAATGACGTCCGCATGGTCAGCAGCTGGTCGTGAGCGGTTTGCAAAAATTGGTTCATTTCGGTGGCGCTGGGTTGTGATTCCGAGAACTGCGCCATGATAAGCCGATTAATGAGTGTTTTTTCCTGTGCAATATGCTCAGCTGCAGTCGGATGAAGTCAAATGTCAATGATTGTGGAATGAATATTACTTAATCACAGCCCCAAGGTGTTTAATATTATTATTGTTTTGTTGCTTTGTTTTCAGACACATCTATTCAACAATCTTTCACCGCACTTACCTACTGGCGGATGAGTATACCTACTTTCTTATCAGTTTGTGGCTGCGGCTGAAGTGGAACAAACGATCTCATAAGCGAATGCAAATTCCCTTTTCCATGATGCTATATAACTGAAAGGCATATAGCTCTGTCATGCATTCAAATCCTGTCCCAATTAAAAGATTAACACTTCCCTTTGATTGCAACTCGTTTGTTTAATTTATTGATTTACACTTATCATCATTTTTTTTTCTTGCACCTTCACACACAACATACTCCATCGAATTCCTTCACACAAACGTCCACCACGTGGCCCGTCGACTCGACCGGTTTGAACCAGAAGCTAACGTTCGCACCCTGCAACGTAGCCTTCAAGCTGCGTAGAAAATCGCACTTCCACACCGTACCCTCCAGCCCGACCGCTTGCAGATCGCTAAACGCCCGCAACAGATCGGTCGCCGAAAACGAGTCGAACTTGTTGCCCCCGAAGACGAAGTTCTGCAGGCGCTCGAAAACGGCAAACGTACCCACGTCCAGCGTCGTGACGTTGTTGTTCGAGATGTCCAGGTGCGTCAGCGACGAGCTCTGCAATCCTTCGGTCTTGATGCGTCGCACGTAGCTGTTCGATACGTTCAGCACGTACAGGGAGATCATCTCGCTGTTCAGCTTCCCCAGATCCAGCTCGGCGAACTCGTTGAACGACACATCGAGCGCGGTCATGATCTTGAACTTGTACAGGCTGTCGAAGCTGGTGAAACGATTCCGCACGGCTGACAAGCCCGTCAGCATGCCGAAAGCGACCGACTCCGGGAGCTCCACCTCGATCGCGGACAGCTTATTATCGTCGACCGAAAGCTTCTCCAGTGTGGGTGCGATCTTCAGGTAGCTAAGATCATTTCCATCCAACGCGAGAATGAGCAGCTGCGCCGAAAACGCCATCGCGCTCGCGTCAAGCGTCGTAAACATGTTGTACGAAAGATCAAGCGTCTCCAGCGGAAGGCCAGCAAACAGCTGTGAATCCAACGCGGTCAGTTTGTTGTGTCCCAGGTAGAGGGTACTCAGCGATTCCAGTCCTTCGAAAACGCTCGGCTTCAGCTGATTCAGGCGATTATTCTCCAACGACAAGATATCCAGCGAGAACAGCCGGTTGAACACTCCCTGCACGAGCGCAGTCAGCTGGTTGTTGCTCAAATCCAGCTCCTGTAAAGCATTCAGACTGTCAAAGATACCAACCGGTACGCTCGTCAGATTCGCATCAGCAATCCTCAGGTTGGTGAGACTGTACGTCTTCGCAAACAAATCGCCGGTCAGCGTTTGGAGCGGATTTTCCGAGATGTCCAAAAACTCCAGCAGCCCCAGTGGATCAAACACGCCCGGCTCAATCGTCGACAGGCTGTTGTTCAGCAGCACCAGGCTCTGCAGGTATGGTACGTTGGCGAAAGCATCCTTCGGAAGCTTCACAAACTGTTTGTTATCGGAAATGGAAAGCTTCTCCAGTCGCAGAGTGTCTCGGAAAAAGGTGGCCGGTAAGCTGGCGAATGACGCTCCCTGCATATACAGCTCCGTCAGCTTCTTTTTGTTGCTAAGCAACGCGTTAGGTACGACTGCAATCTTGGATCCAAGGGAAAGTTGCACCAAATTTTTGAGTTCCGCCAGATCAGCCACAGCAACAAAACTGTTGTCGGACAGATACAACCCCTTGAGGTCAGTAAGCGACGCGAACGGTTGGCTACTGAGCTCAGTGAGACTCGCGTTCTGCAGTGTTAGACTCTCCAAATCGGCCAGCTCGTTGAACGTTTTGGCCGTGACACGACCGAGCGGATTGCCAGTGAGTGTAAGTGTTTCTAGCTTCTTCAACGGTTTGAACACTCCCTCCAGTGGTCCCGTGAGCCGGTTGTACTCTAGGTCCAACGTTTCCAACTTCAAATTGTTAGCGAATGCATTCTCCGGGATGCTGACCAGCTCATTGCGCCCCAAATATAGTTCTTCCAACGCGGGGAAGTTCTCCAGCTGCAACGTGCTCACTTTGTTTCCATCCATCAACAATTCCTTCAGCTTCATGCTCTCCGCGACGGCTGTCGATTTGATGTTATTCTCCTGCAGCGATATTGCCTTCAGCTTCGGGAGCTTAACCACCGCACGGGGAATCACCTCCAGCTGGTTCTTGTCCAAGTTGATTCTTTTCACGTTTTTCATGCCAGCGAACGCGCCGTCCTCTATGCTGCGGATACGATTCCCGGACAAATCGAGCGTATCCAGATAGGAAGCGTTCGCTAGGACGGTCGAGATGTTCCGCAGCTTGTTGTCACTGAGATCCAACTGGTTCAATCGCTTCATCGATCCGAACATGCCCACCTGCAGGCTAGTCAGCTTGTTACCTTGCAGGGAGAGCGTACCTAGGAACCCTTGCTCCGCGAGAAGATTCGACGGGAGCTCGCTCAACCCACACTTGTCCATCGATAGAAAGTCCACCTGAATCGGATGCAGGAACCGTTCGTCGATCATCACGAGCGGATTGTCGTCCAAGCGAAGTTCCTTCAACATCGACGTACCTTCCAAACACTCTCCACTGAGCATGCTGATGAGATTGTTGTTGAGGAAGAGCTTTTTCAAAACCCGCTGATTGCGGAACAAACCTCCTTCGATCGTCACCAAACCATTGTTGATCAAATCCAGCACCTCGAGCGTTAGCAGTGGATCGAACGTGCCCGGCACGATATGGCTCAGCTGATTGTTCTCCAGCAGCAGCACATCCAGCTTCTGGAGGTTCTTAAACACTGCCGGATCAAGCGACTGCAGCTGATTATGTTCCAGCTCGAGCTCCTCCAGCTTCACGAGACCGTCGAACAGCGTGGGATGAAGCTCCTTGAGCGAGTTATTCTTCACCTTCAGCCCCTCCAGGGCAACCATCGAGCGGAACAAATCTTTCGGCAGCTGTGCTAGCCTGTTCACGCTCAGGTCCAAATCTTCCATTTTCACCTGCGCGACAAACGTTTCCGGTGCGAGGGTCGTCAGTTTGTTCGACGCCAAGTTCAGATTGGTCAGCCCGGTGAGGGGTTTAAACGTGTCCGCTGCAATGGAGCTGATGCGGTTGTTTTGAAGGGCCAACTTTTTCAGCTTCGGTACACCGACAAAGCTGCCTTCGGTGAGCTTCACGATGTAGTTGAAGCTCAGGTACAGCTCCCTCACCAGAGCAAGATCCGCAAACAGCCCGTCCGGAAGCTCCACGATGCGATTGTGATCGAGGTGAAGGTCTGTCAGTTGAGTGAGGCCGGCGAACAGCTTGCGTGGCAGCACTTGGATCTTGTTGCGAGACAACCGAAGAACTTCCAGTTTCACCAGCCCCTGGAAAGTGAACTCCTCCACCACGTCGATACGATTGCTGCCGAAGACGGCACGCTGCAGTTTGGTCGCATTGCGGAACATGTAGTTGTGCAGCTTCGGGATGCGATTCTTCTGCAGCTGTAGCGTTTTCAGTACACTCGCCTGTCCGAACGTATCCGCATCGAGACGCTGCAAGTCTACACCACGCATGGCAAGAATGTCCACCCGGTGTCCGTAGTCTGCAAACAGCGACGGTGGCACGATCGATAGACGCGATCCATCGAAGGTAGTCTCGATCGTACCGCTCGCCACCGTCAGGTTGAATTTGTACGAGTGTATATCCTCCGCCAGGCTCCGCTCGTCGAACACAAACTCGCACTCATTGTACTCACAGTCGAAATCCGTCTCACCAGCAGCGAATGCGATCAGGCACAGCACCGCTAGCACACCGGCAAAGCTGTAAGATCGCAAAACAAAACTACAATCAATCACAAACACACCAACATCCGGAGATTACACAACACACTACCTTCCTGTGACGCGTCCCATCGTTGCTCGCACCCTCTGGACACTTGTTCGACGCACGGCCGAAACGGAACTGAGTTTGCGAACCACCCGGGCACCATAAATATGCAACTTTGCGAGTGACCTTGACGCGTATCAGTTATGTTTTTGGCGGTCGAATTTCGGACGCTACGAGTAGCAACTGGTTTTGTTTCTTTTGGTGTGCTGTTCTGAGCACCGTAGCTACGCTTATTTACGTGATGATTCCGTTTCACCTCTAACCTGTTTATGGAGACGATATATTTCGTCTGCAACGGGCGTTCAACAATCCGTCTAACCTTTGATATTTGCAGCAAACGAGTTACATCAGTGAGCCGGTAACGGGTTTCCGCTGTGTCGTGTGCTGTATTGCAAAGTTTGCAAAACTTTTTGGCTCTTTTTTCATTCTTAGCTCTAAGACTAAAATCAGGAGATAACTCTGCTTTGAAACACAAGTCTGACCGACATTCCGGCTGTGAGAACGTTATGAAATCGTTGCCCGCTGGAAATCGCAAACCGTGCGTTTGTTGTAAGATCACTTTCTCTCGCCGCAACGAAACGCGATCTCGCCACTTCGATTGGAACGTTATTGGGCTCCTCAAAGTGACCAGCCGTTTTCATTATCATTGTTTTTTGGTCTAGTTGTAGCTTATCAGTTCCTCGTGAAACGACGAATCGATGAAAACACATCCACAAGGTCAACAGCTGACCACAAAAGCTTGCAATATTTGGCACTCGAGTTTTGGCACCACTGACCACTGATTCCGAGAATTTTGCCTTGATAAGCCGGTCAGCACATATTCCTAGTCGTGCGATTAGGTCATCTGCAATCGGATGGAGTTAGAAGTCATAATGGTTATTACTTAATCACACGAGGGTGTTTTGTTTGATTTGTTATTCTATTTTTGCCTCTTCTTTCGACACAGATTCCACAATCTTTCACCGTACTCACCTACTGACGGGGAAGTTTACTTACACTCTTATCAGCTAGACTGAGGCATAAGAAAAACAAATATATCACCTGGGATAGGGATTAAAGCTTTAAACGAAATCCTTACCTCTATTGAACAATAAGCGCATTCAATTGGTGACAAGTCTTTAGTCCAATTTATAGGCAAACTCTTATTATCATCAACTTTGCCACCGAAACGTCAAACGTCGTGATTTGGTTGTACGGAAACGTCGTGATTTGGTTGTACGGCAGGTCAAGTGCTTCCAGTGGATCAATTCCAGCATCTGCTGAGATGATGATGTGCACGCTTGATTTAGATAAGATTCCAGCTCAACTCTAACCTGTTTATGGAGACAAACATGTGTCGGAAGCAAGCGTGTAGGCAACGAAACGTCTAACCTTCGATATTTGCAGCAAACGAGTCAGCCATTCTGGCGGATCACAGCATTTGCTTATCGTTCTTTCCTTTTCCTTTCTTAGTTCGAACACTACGAACCCGTAAGAAACACTCCGATTGTAACACAGATCATTTACTTTATTCAAGTAGAATCGAAACAGTTTCAAGCAAGCTCATCATCAGCAGAACAGCCGGCTCACACGGCCGATCGTACACACCGGCGTCTCGATCGTCCCCTCGTGCCAAAAGCGCACATCTCTGTCCTCGATGTAGCGCTCCAGTTCATCGAGAAAGGCTGGCTCCCAAGCGGTGCCGTCCAGCCCAATCAGCTCCAGATCCTTGAAGCTGCTCAGCACCTCCTCGATCGAGAACTCGCCGAACGCGTTGCCGCCGAAGATGAAACTCTCCACCGCCGGGAAGTACTGGAACGCTTCCATCTCCAGCCCGGCCAGCTTATTGCCCGACACGTCCAGCAGCTCCAGGAACGCGTGCACCTCAATCTCCGCCAGATTGAGCTCGTCGATGGCACAGTGCGAAACGTTCAGCACCTCCAGCACCGCCATCGCTTTCGATATCCGGCCCAGCTCGAGCACGCGCAGCTCGGCGTTGTGCGCGGCGTCCAGCTCTTCGAGGTTGTTGAACCGGTACAGGGAGTCGAGCTCGGTAAAGTTGTTGTTCGCGATCGAGAGAATGCGCAGGTTGTACGACGGCGAGTTGTCCACCTCGATCTCCGTCAGCTGGTTGTTCTCCACGTACAGTTCCTCGAGGTCCTCGGTGACGCGGATCGACACCAGCTGATTGTCGTCGAGATCCAGCTCGATGAGCGTTTTCGAGAATGTCGTCTGTTGCAGATCGAACGCGGTGAACTTGTTCGACGAAAGGTCTAGCAGCTCCAGATCGAGCGAGTCGTGGAACAGCTGCGGATCGAGACTGCTCAGCTCGTTGCCGCTCAGATCGATCGTGCGCAGGTTCTTCAGGTCATCGAACAGTACCGTATCCAACGTTTTCAGGTGATTGTTATCGAGCGACAGCGTTTTCAGCGAGTACAGGTTCCTAAACACACCGTTCGTTAACCCGCTCGCCAGCTGGTTCTCTCCCAGGTCCAGGTTTTCCAGGTCGTACAGGTTGTCGAATATGCCCATCGGCAGCGTGCGCAGCTTCATATCGGACAGGTCCAGCACCTCCAGCCCAACCACCTTCGCGAACACATCGCGATCCAGCTCGCCGACCGGATTGCCCGACAGGTACAGCTCGTCCAAACCGTCCAGGGAGTCAAAGATGCCCTTCTCGAACTGCGACAACGCGTTGCGCGTCAGCACAAGCGTCTGCAGGTTGGAAAGATCCTTAAACCACTGCTTGTTCAGCCCACCGAGCTTCGCGTTGTTCACAATCGCCAGCGTTTGCAGTTTCTTGTTGAAGTGGAAAAATCTCCCCGGCAGCGGACTGGCGACGCAACCGAACAGGACAAGCTTCTGCAAGCGCTGGTTGTTCTGCAGCAGATCCTCGGTGAAGTCGATCGTGCCGGGCCCGATCGAGATCGTCCGCAGATTGCCCAGATGCTTGAACGTGTTCGCGTCGATGCGTGCCACCGGATTGTGGTTGATGTGCAGCCGCTCCAACATCTCCAGCCCCCGCAACGACGAACCCTCCAGCCGCTGCACACCGTTCTCGTCCAGGTCGAGCTTCTCCAGCGAGGACATACCGTAGAACGGGCTGCCACTGATGTCGGCCAAACTGACGTTCGCGAGCGACAACTTCTCCACCTTCCGCAGGTCGCGGAAACTGTTCGCCTCCATCGTGGCGAGCGGGTTGTCCGCCAGGTGCAGTTCCTTCAGCTTCCACAGGCCCGCGAAGCTGTTCGCCAGCGGTCCCTCCAGGTGGTTGCTGGACAGGTTCAGCCTCTCCAGGTTGCCGTTGCGTGCGAACGTGTTCGGTGGGATCGTGTGCAGATGGTTCCGATCGAGGTGCAGCTCCTTCAGCGACTCCAGCCGCTCGAAGCTTTGCGGTGTAAGCTCCTGGATGAAGTTCTCGGACAGATACAGCTCCTTCAGCCGCTGCATCATACTCCAGCTCTGCGGATCGATATCGTGCAGCCGGTTGCGGGTGAGCGAAAGCGTCGACAGGCGCAGCAGCGAACGTAGCGCGTCCGGTATGTCGTCGATCATGTTCCCATCCGCGTACAGCTCGTGCAGTTGCTTCGCCTTGCTGAACATATCGTCCGGGAGATCGCGGAACTTGTTGTCCGAGATGTCCAGCAGTTCCAACCGGGGTAGATCCAACACGGCCGGCGACAGCTCCGAGAGGTCATTGTCCGCCAGGTAGAGCTCCTCGAGGCAGGTCGAGATGGCCGCGAACAGTCCATCCGGCAGCTGCTGCACGTTGTTGTTCTCCAGCGAGATCTCCTTCAGACTCTTCTGGTTCGCGAACAGCTTCGCCGGGATCTCATCGATCAGGTTCTCCTCCAGCGAGAGCGTCCGCAACTGGGTCGTGTCGTCGAGGAATCGCTCATCCACACGCTTGATGATGTTTTGCTCCAACTCGAGCTTCCTCAACCGATCGAGCCCCTTCAGCGATCCCGCTTTCAGCTCCTCGAGCTGGTTCTCATTGATGTACAGCTTCTCCAGCGACGACAGCCCGCTGAAGATTCCACCCTCGATCGTCGTCAGACTGTTGTCCTCCAGGTCGAGCGACTCCAGCCGCCGCAGCGTGTCGAACGTTCCCGGGGCGATTCTGTGTATAACGTTTCCCTCCAGCTGGAGCACGCGCAGGCTGGTGGCACCCTTCAGCAGATGCTTGTCCAGCATGCGTATCTCGTTGTGCTGCAGCGCCAAGTCTTCCAGGTTCCGCAGCCCTCCCAGCACGGCCGGCTGCAACTCCTCGATGGAGTTGTTGTTCAGCTTCAGTATCTCCAGGTTGACGTTGCCGGCGAAAATCACATCGTCCAGCCGCTCGATGTGGTTGTCGGCCAGCACCAGCTCCCGCAGGTGGCCCAGCGGCACAAACGTGTTCGGCGACAGCAGCTTCAGGTTGTTACCCTCCAGATCCAGCTCGGTCAGTGTCGTCAGCGGGGCGAACGCCTGCGGATCGATGGATGTGAGTTCGTTCTCCTTCAGTATCAACTTGCGCAGACCCGCCAACCCGACGAACGTGTTGCGCGACAGCCCCGACAGGTAGTTGTGGTCCAGGTGGAGCTCCCTCAGCTGTCCCAGCTCCTCGAACAACCGATCCGGCAGCTCTTCCGCGTGGTTGTGGTCAAGATTCAGCTCCGTCAGCTGGCCCATCCCGGCGAACGTCTTGCTCGCGAACTGTGCGATCTTGTTGCGCGACAGCCGCAGCGTCTCCAGGGTGTCCAAGCCGCGGAACGCCAACTCCCCGACCGTGACGATCCGATTGCTGCCGAGGTTGAGGCGCAGCAGCTTCGACGCACGCAGAAACCCATCGTCCCGCAGCGCCGTCAGGTGGTTCTTCTGCAGCTGCAGGTACTTCAGCTCGTGCGCATCGTCGAACGTGTGCGACTCTAGCAGCGCCACATCGCAGTCCTCCATCTTGAGCGAGACCACGTTCTCGTTGTCGGCGAACAGGGACGGCGGGATGATCGGTAGCGACGAGTAGGAGATCTCGACCTCCACGAACGCGCCGCTCCCATCGCCACCGGTGTCGATCAGCGCCTCCGACACCTCGTCCGGCGTGTCCAAGTAAAGGTTCCACAGCTTGCACTCGCGCCCGTGCCGGTTGCAGCTGAACGTGGACTGGCCCGGGTGTGCGGCTAGCGCTGTGCCCACCAGGGACAGCAGCAGCAGAAGCAGCCCTGCTGCGTTGACACTGCAACGAACACAGAATGGGAGAGAGGTAATAAAAATAGAAAGCTGTTTCGTCACTTTAATTTCTTTTCCACCACACCCGCACGATTGCACAATGGTGAAAAATTTTATTTACACCTCTCCTGCAAGAGGAACACATGACACTTAAGCATGGCCTGCTACGATCGCGGTTGGATTGAAATGTTTGAATTTTTAACACGGCACCGCACAGGTGTCTTTGATTTGCGCTGTCATGTGATTGAAATGTCAATGAAGCGACACTTTGTATTAGAAAGATTTGTTTACTACACCAATATGTCAGATGGGTATTAGACATGAACCATCGTACATATCAGACTCATTAGAATCGCTTATCACTATTTCGCCTTCGGCTTCTTCAACATACTTTTGTTTGCTGTACATCCTCATCCACTCATAATCACTCCCGTATCACACTTTCTTTAACCAACTCTTCTCACACAAACGATTTCAACTCCCAACTAATTGCTCACACCGTCTTGCGATGCTCATTAGCTGAGCATCAGAACGGAACTGAGCGGCGTGCTGCATTAGCTAGCTTGTAGCAAAACTTTTTGTCACCCGTCCAAAGAAGCGCACACACAATTGTCTCACACAGCTGACCCGCGCCTGGTGGTTTTGCAAACACTACCGCGTTTTATTTTAATCATACCGCCGTCGCATCGCATTTTCGCATTTTATATCTCCCACCACCGTCGGGGCTGTTGTTTTCGGCGACGCGTTACGAAAATTGGCCAACGGCAGGCGACATTTCCGCCTGGCCTGCCTGCCCGTCTGCCGGCCGCAACAAATCGTTGACCTTTTCCTGACGGGCCGGATTCGAGGCGTCGATCAATTCAACCTGCATTCCGCTTCAATTATCGTTTCTCCGCCGATTTGGCGGTTCGTTCTAAACAATGCGTTATGCGTGTTTTGTAAATAAACGATGTCGACACTGGGGCACGGATCGGTTTCCCCCACGCAAGACACGAGGCGACAGGAGGTGTTGATGATATTTATACTCTGTAACGCGCGTCTATTTTTGGGGTACCGGTACGGCCTATCAGGTTGAATTATTCGCATTGCCAGAGCGGCTTAATGAATGCAGAACGGGCGTGCGGCACGTGTGCTGGTCGGTAAGTGCTGGGGTTGGTAGCGCTCAACCAACGCTACTAATTATCTTACTTTCCGTGTGCTAGATCAAACGATTTTTCACTGCCTCTACTCGAGCGCATGTAGAACTGAGTGTTGATGAGAAACATAGAAATGAATTATCAAGAAATGGAGGCTTACTCTGTGACACTAATAAAAAGTAACAAAAAACCCTTCGAAAATGATGATGAGGATCGTTCCTCCCTGTCGCGATGAAGACATCACTTCCTGTGGATAAAACGCTAGCAAAAAAAAACGTGCTACCGACCTACGAATGAAAAGGAAATAATTCGTATTTTGAGTGGTGCTCTCAAATAAGAATGAGATTAGGGATTGCCGCTCGATTGGTTCCTTCGCAAACATGCTCCATGCTCCAACGTGTTCCAGCCAGGGTGGACACGCGGGACACCAGAAAAAGCAAACAAAAAAAAGCCCCCAACAAAAGCGCACGTAACGCGAAGGAACCCCTCAACGATCTGATAAATGCCCCAAGCTGGTCAGCAGCTCCGGTCCGGCACGATTACACACTCGTTCCTCCTTCCTTGCCAAAGGAAGGCCAAAGCCAGCGTTCATCATCATCATCATCATCGTCACTGCGCAAACTAGCGCAGCATCGCGACCGGGTTGAAAAAGATGAATAGAACCACTCGCGTAGCCAACAAAGAATCGACAGCAGCGCGTCACGGTGAGGCTACTATTAACTGGTCTACGACGGGTTGCCGGTCCCGAAACGTGCAGGGAGAGAGAGTGAGAGAGAGAGAGAGCGCGCGCATAGGACAAAAAAACAGACGAAGGGAGGCTGTAATTTCCCGGCAGCTACCGTTTTCGCTTCGAGGTCTAATGTTTTATCGTCCAGTAATCGAAATCCATCATCAAATCAAAGAGACTCCATTAGGTAGTCGCTGGGATGTTGGTGGAGAGTTCGGGATAGGAGTTCACGGGTATTGTTCTTATGTCGAGTGGAGGTAAAAGGTTGCGTATTACGCTTTTAAGGACTGCTTCTAAAGGCCTGCCATTTGGAGGCCTGGACTTTCCAAGGTTCTGGCAGGATTATTGCTTTTCATTTGATTTGAAATGTGTAACAAAGCTTTCAGATACTATTGCTGGTACTAGCAACGTAGTTTTTAATTTATTAATACATAAAAATCATCACGAATTTCTCGTTGAAACCTTATGAACTACAATTAGGATTAGATTTCGACTTTCATATACATGGGATGTATTTTTCTCATACTACAGGATTCTAATTACAAGTCTCAAAGACAGAAACTACGTTCGTTCATCCCATTCAATCGAAATCATTACAAACTATTTACTAACAAAACCTCAGATCGAGTTCTGTTGGAATTTTGAAGATATTTTCTATGTGATATATGTTAAACTTCTCGTAATTGCGACGAACTGATCGATAAATTCAGAACTGATACTCAAAATTATGGATTTCAAGGCAACCATACAGGAAGAAGAACCATTTATCGATCATCGGAAGGATGTGACAGGAAGTTAGACTTATGAAAGTTATTTGGTTCCTTATTCGTTCTTTATTTGAACTGGTATTGAACTGTTATTCAAAACGATCACAACCTATCATCAGCCCTAGGTGGATAGGATTCAAACCACTGACTTGACCTTTAACCAGTAGCCAGCTGGGTCGTCAACCGAACTGTCCTCTCGGCCCAACTCGGGGCCAACAGAGCGCTAGAGTGGGATCTTCTTAAGGCGTCCATTTTCTGTCGACTCATCGGGGCCCAACGCGCAAAGACGGCCGGACGAAGATGGCAGCACCCATTCTGGATTAACGCTCCGGTTTCTCTCCTCCCGCTCGTTCAATCAATTACCGAAGGCGACCGGGACCGGGGACGAACTCTCGCGTCCCTTCACGTCCTTGCACCCGCGGCGACACAGCCCCGTGGACGCCATTGGAGGTTCGCTTCGGGTACTTTCTCGAGCGAGCCGAGCGATTTATCATCACGTCCACATCAAACTCCGCAGCATCACACCCCCACCCGGTGGCGGCGATTAAAAACCATGAATGAACGTAGTGCCCGCGCGACGTTTCGTCCGGCCGAGGGCGAGCCGATCGAGTGGCTGATAGTGGGAGCCCATTGCCAGGGCGTCCGTAACGAGCGGAACCTGTCGCCGTGAATGAACTCGGTCGGCCGTAGGAACCACCGATTGGTGGTCGCCTTTTGGATGGGTGAGTTTTTTTTCTCTCCCTCATTTTATTTACCTTACAGCGTAGGGTTTTTTGTTAATGGAAGCCATAGCCACGAACCGTGCCTGGTTCGTTAAGTGACCGGAAATCGTCGCGTTGTGTGCTGCAGCGATGGACGAACTTCGCACACTGCATCGTGGGCCCGGACGCCTGACAGGCTGTGGAGCTGTCGATCGAAGATGGACCTAGGACCCGACCACGGATAGGACCGTGGGCGATGAGTTAGCGCTTTCGTGCGAACGCCTCTCGAAAGGACCCGCGGCTGGCGTAATTGAGCAATCTGTATGGCTTTCTTGTCACTCCTTGTCCGCTGATCAGAACATACATCCTCCAAAGTCCTTTCTTTCTCGGGAACATCACGGCATAAGTGCTCTGTCGGTAATAACATGCACAATTCTTTCTTCTTCACATAAAAAACAACACCTTCTAGTACGCCGCGAAAGACGTTGTTCTCGACACCCTCGTAAGACCCTTGCCCGTCATCAGGCTCCCCACCAGACGGAAGTCTGCGCAAGCAACGCGAGCACTCTTCCCGATCGCAGCGCAGGCGGAAACGGCCGGCACGCGGGCAGCGCAAGTATCGCGCGCTCGCAAGCGAAATAAGAGAAAAGCAAAAGTAGCACGATTGCGCGATGCGATGCGGATTCGACTTCCGGCCGCTGCTCTCCGCGGTTCAGCCTCCGCTCGAATCAATTAAGTGTAATTTTACTGAATTTCAAGTTCATTATTTTTTTCGTTTTCGTTCGTTCTCGATGCTGCTGGTGCTGCTGGTGCTGGTGCCTCTAGCCTTGGCGGCGATGGTGGAGACTCCATCCGTCCGGGCGTTTGTACGGCGGTGGTGTGTTTCGTTTCATTTCACATTCGCCAACTACGATCCGTACCAGTCGCGCGTATCAGCAGCGCGGACACAAACGAGTAACCTTCGGTGTGAAGGCGCGCGCAGTCCGACCTGCCAAACGTCACTCAAACGCTTTGCAGATCCTCGAACGGAACGAGAACAGACACTGTTATGCGTTGTCCTACGCGGTACGTACGACCCGCTTCTCCCGAGCCAGAAGAGCCCGGCTCTGGTTCCGGAAATGGTCCAACCGAACTAAGAACCTCCTCCGTTAATAACGCCAGCCAGAAAAGAAATCCCTCTCGCACGGGAGTTTCGAACGGGGGCATTGGGCATGGGTAAAAACGTAACACACTTCACAGGCTGTTCACAGGCTCCGGCCTATACACACAGACACGAAACAAACGCGCCCCACACGGACGCTCCCGTGCAGCCGCAGCAGCCCGCTGCGCTACCGCTTTTTATGCATTATCATTAACTTTAAACTTCTGAATCAAAATATATCGACTTTGGCTCATCATCATATTTAATTGATTAAAAGAAAACTTCGGCTACCGAGCCGAGCGGCGTAGCCGCTGGCTGCCTTGTGGCCCCGGTGAAGCCTGCCCCTTTTCTCCTGCCCCCACGTGTTGGCGCACGGTGAGGGGGGTTTAATTTTGCGCCGGACCTTGTGCCTTCGCCTCGTCCTCTCCCCCTTTGGCTGGCTGGAGCTGGGGCTACACAGCATCTGTCGAACGAGCAAGGGGTGTCTGGGTCGGAGAGCTAGCAGCGCCATTCATGAAGGTTGTGATGTGCCACGAACTGTACTGGTCCAGACGCACCAGCAGCAGAGCAGCCAGTGGCAGCTACTGGCAAGCCCGGTGAAAAGGGGAGCACTGGGAGATGGAGGTTGGACTGAGTAAATGGTTCGCGATGGTAGCCGGCTGGGTTTCCACCGTTCCAAGCAGCCACATCTTCATCTAGGGCACAATGTTTCGTTGCAACAATGATCTTTAGTTTATACTCGAAATGTGTAATGAGAACAGCTAAGACCGTGATCCAGAAATTTGGATTCAATTTTGTATCAAGAAAGTTAAAATCTCATTTACTTTCGTATTTCGAGACATAGAACATCCTAAACTAAACATCTTCCTTTGTTGGATTCTAAGATCCTTGAAAACCCATTCTTGATCTATTGATTATTGGGGTTTTAAAGCATTTCTGATATCGTTGTACATCTGATCCTAGCACCTTGAACTGGGTCAATTTTAAAGTAAATACGTTCTAAGCGTCACTAAAATTGTGTGCGTGAATTATAGTAAAATGATGTTTTGAATTTCAAACCAATGTTGTGGTTGTGTTATAGCAAAGCGCCAAAATGCAGGCAACCGAGGTTCTAGGCGATCTTTAAATTATAACGTGATCGGAGAGCTTTGAGTTTCGGGAACCGAGAGTAGCCGAAGATCAGATAAGTAAGCAGTCCAAGTCGTCATTTAAAAGGTGTGAGCTTTTGAAGAAGGGAATTTGTTCCTAACAGGTTGGTTGATGTTGAGGTGGATAGTAAAGCATTCAAAAGCAGAGTTTGAATCAAAGTTTGAATCAGTGATCTTGGTTGTTTTTCAATGCTTTTTCGAAGTTTCCCGAGCAGTTTTGAACCTTTTGAAATGCAAATTGCTAAGGATTTTTTTTATATAGGATGGAAACATCATACAATTTAGTAATACGAACGAGTAGTGCGTATGTTCACTCGTAATGCGTTGTAAATAAGTGACCGAGAAACAAGATAACGCTTCAAATAGTACAGCAATTGCCACAACACTAGTTGAATGGGACAAATGCGCATTTTGTGGCATGTCATCAGTACATGAGAAGAAGCTTTAATTGTATACAAAAAGGCTCAAATCTTTTGATAATTTAGTTTTCTTGAAAAAGAGTAGAAATCAAGATGACCCAAAGAATGAAATGGAATTGCTCACTCATGGTACGACGTGATCGTTCAATTTGTAGCGATGACGATCTTCTGTCATGTGGGCCAGATACCAAATCTCAACAAGACCGTCCTCAGATCGTGTCACAAGAGACAAATATGTTAACTACAGGCCGGATTTAAATAATACGAATCTAGTTCCTTACATATCGGGCGTGCTATAAACTATCTTGTGATCATGAGACATTGCTCCATAAACGCCAAAGGAGTTGCAATCTATTAGAACCTATTCAACTCATCTAGATCTTAAAGAACTTTACGAAATGGGCCTTCCAGCGTCATTCTTCTGACATGAGCAGGAACCTCAAGAGAACCAGAGAACTCTATCTCACATGTTTGCAACCAGAACTTCAAACGCAAGAGCAACATGTTTGCGAATTTACCCAACGAACCCTACAGCCGCCATTATCTTGTTTTGTATGGTACTCGCCGCTGTTTGTTTCGCTTCCTGCCGCTTCCAACTGGACCTCGTCACTTCCCGCTCTCGCGGCTTAATCACCTCTCCCGACCGCCCAAGGAAAGCCCAAAATCTCGACCCGAATCCAACGCTTCTCCAATTTCAAATCATTTATCAAAAACAAAATTATCCTCTTCACCCGGCCCGGCTCGGAGGACGCCATCCCCGGCGTAACCTCCCAACCTCTCAGCCGAGATCGATCGTTGAACTTGGCCACCGGCTCCGGCCCCTCACCCCACCCACGGTCCGGAAGTACCACAGCGCCGGCCCTACCACTGCCCGTAAGTACCCCCCCGCTCGCAAGAAGTACCGTTCGCAGAACAACGGGTTTCCTCCAGCGCAATCAGCGTACCACCCTTCCCCAACCAATCGAACGATCGATTGGCGCGCGGCCCAAAACGGGTGCAAAGCGTGGGAAAAGTCGCCCCGAAACCGGCGTGGCAGTCGGGCGGTAGCGAAAATGCTTCGAAGCGCCCGAAAACCTCCAAAATTATCGCTGGCCAAAGGGGTCTCCGCCAAAAGGGTCTCCGCGCGAGGAGGGGTTTCGGAAAACTGCGTCTCGGGTCGGAGCTGGAGCTGGGGAGCACATCTAAGTACGCATTTCCACCGGGTGTTTTCCTCCCCACCCTAATTGAGCGCCGCAGAGGTGCGAGGGCCAACTGCTGTTAGGTGATGCCGTTAGCCCAGGCGAAGGAAAGCGTCCATCTCGAGCTCGAGCGCATCTGGAACGCATCCGTTTGCGGAACGGCTCCCAAAACTCTGCCAGCCGCAGTGTTTCAACAACGGGAAACTTCGCCGAAAATGCGCGCGAATACTGCCATTTGGGAGTCGCTGATTACTACCGGCGTATATCGGCCTCACAGATGGCATACGGAGCGGGCGCAAATACTAGGCGGACGCACAACAGTTTTGGCACGCACACCCGCACAGCCTACTACGCCGATTTTGCTCCCCGAGAAAACTCTCACTGACAGCAGCAACAGGGCAGGCGATGCAAAGGCCCAACGGAAGCCGTTGCGAGCGCAGATTTACCCTAATTGATCGAATTGGTGCGCACGCGCGCAGAAAATCGCTAATAAATAATTCATGACAATCGCACAATCGGGCTGGGACCGCATGACGCGCGCACGACTTTCGTTCGACTTTCGTTTCGGCTCGTTACAGCGTGCGAGGTCGATCGCTTTCCAAGCTTTTCGGGGCTGGAAAATGGTCTCCACCGGCGGCCGATAATCCGGTTAAAGCACCCCAAAGGTTGCCCTAAGCCTCCGTCAGCGCTTTCGAAGCAACCCATTCGCAGGATGGGAAGCAATAGAGAGCTTTTTTGTTGCTCCATTCGTTTTCGAACAGCACAAGAATAAAAATCGCTAATTAAATCAATTTTCGAACGACGACGACGACGGCGACGGCGACGTGGGAAACATTTTCTCACGCACCGGGACCCCGAGAAAACCTTCGCCAAATTACGCCTTCTATGCGTCCCGTTGCGTTTCGAGCGGCGCTACCGTGCACGCCGCGGTACGTCGGAAACTTCGGAACACTTCGGTCCACTCGGAAGAGGCGATCGAGTGAAAAAGGGGCGATCGGGCAGAAGAAGAAGAAGAGGCGGACAAAAACACACGCTTTTTTCCATTATTGTGACTGTGAAAATGGTGCTATTGGTGCCCCCGTGTGTCCGTGTGCTGCGCGGCGCAAGGTGAGCGAGAGAACGGTGCGAGATGCTGAAGAGTTTTGAAAGAAGGAGAACCAGCAGCAGCAGCACGCAAACGAATACGAGCGAGCAAAAAAAAAAGGTCAAACCGAACCGAACCCCCCCTCCGATAGTGATTCGAACAGTCAAATCGAAGCGCACTAACGCAACAACTAAGCGGGGGCTGGGCACAAGGCACAGGCTCCCCCAGCGGCCACGATAATGGCCGCCAGCCGAAGAGAAGACGAAAAAAAAAACCCTTCGAGAACCTCTGGAACCACTGGAAAGTGAAGCCACTCTCGAGGCTGGCTTGGGCCGGCTCGAGAATGGGCCCCGGGTGCGCCCGCGTGAACAGAAAAAGTACACCGTCATCCACCGTAGTTCCGTACTGATTTGGATTTTCACACGTTAAAACCCAACGAGCCGTCGTCTGCACGGTCGTCCGTCGTCGTCATCCTGGTCGTCATTGTTGCTTTCGCAGCAATTTTCGAATGGGACCAGCAGCGGGCCGCGTCTGGCGCCACGGAAAAGTGTTTGCCAGTAATGCCTGGTGCGCCGTGTCTCCCTTGTGGTGTTCTTGTTTTGCCTCTTGTTCCGCTGCTTTCTTTATTATTGTTATGTTTGGGTGTTTGGTGCGCCTAGCCCGGGCACTGCCGGGCTGTGCCATTGACGGTGTAACATTGTGATTGAAAGTATGGCCCTCTTTGTTGGAACCCGGGCCCTGTGCTGCTCCTCCTCGCAATTGTACGACTTCTTCGCCGTGTGTTGTTTTGTCTTTTTTTTTGGTGATCTTTCTTTTTTTGTTGTTGATTGCGCTTCCGCCCAGCGCAAGGATGTGTCCCGCTGCTGCCTCTGCTGCTGCTGCTGATTGGGGACGATAATGAGTGTGGCGATTTCGAGCCAGATAAGCTATTGCTGCTTGAATAAGTGCTGGTTATGTAGCGGATAGCAAAGAAGGAGGGAGTTTTTTTTTATTGCAGTTGGAAATTTACAGCCCTAAAGTAAGAGTTGGACAAATCAGTAATGCAAGTTACATGATTCAAACATTGAACCCAAAGTTTTTGAAGTAATGATGTCATAATTCGAAAAAGCAATATTAAACGTTGAAAGCAGACGACAAAGATCCATGTCCGGCTTTAGATGATCGTTCTCCATTATATATCTGGAAAGGATCTCTGGATAGGTCTTTCGTGACATTCATGTCTACCAAAAGTAAGGTGAAGCGGATGTTTGTAGTATCCCGATTGCGATCGTATCACCTCAGATAAGATAGAATGTTATTAAAGTTTTGTTTAAGAGTGAATGAATAATTTCTCATATCTAAATGTCATCAAATTTAAAAACTTTCTTCATTCAACAGGCGATCATAAATCATAAATCTCATCTGGCTCTTCGAATACTAAGTACAGGTTTAAAACAATTCTTATCATTTATAACAACACAATGGTACACGAAGATATTCGTTGAGACGCCAATCTGGCCGACATCCGAACGATATCATTCCAATGAGTAATGAATTCCAATTCGAACGACATGAGTGCAATGGACATTCAATACCTGTTAAGTCATATGATCCTGGTTCATAAGGTCTAGTGTATCTGAAAGCCACTGTATCTGACGCTGTAGAAATCGTTCGTTTCGATTGCTTTATAGCATAGTTTGTAGACATAATACTGGACCAGCTTTTTTATCAGTATTATTCCAATCAATTTACCTGATTTTAAATTTTTAGTGAGACATTCCCAAAGGCTCTCTACTTACAAACAGTGAAGAAGATAACGACTGTAAACACAAATCCCTTCGTAATGAAACAGTGATGTATATTTTGAGGTTATTGCTGACACTAGACGAGTTTCAAACAATCTTCCCAAGCTTATACCTAGCCTAAAATAGAAAGAAAATCGAACTGAACACGCTTGATTCCATCACCATAAATCTCAGCTTCTATGAGCGATCCCAGCTGACGCACGTATTTCATCGCCCATTTCCTTACGGACAACATCATCCGCTGGCTACCAATAAAAACTATATCGAATCGGGTGTGATTGATCATCCTCGTCGATCGCCAAACATTCCCGATCCGCCCGCTGCTCACACACCACGGCAACCGGGACCATAAAACAACCTCTCCGCTAATGAATCCACCTAATGTAGCCCAACAACACGGTCCCGATTTGCACCTCCACAGTGCATTGAACAAAAGATTAATGAAGATTTGGCTTTGTCCAAACAACACGTTCGAATTCTCCGTCCGAGCCCGGGGTCTCGCGGGAGAGCAGCGTGGAGTGGACCACTGCAAAGGATTAGACGATTCCCCCATTCGGGTGCACCGATCCGCGACGAATTGCACGTGTTGATTGATTTGACTTCTGGAAATCTGTATTTCCTCCCGGCTAGGACTGGTCCCGAGGTGTTTTTTTTATTGCTGCTGTGACGGCTTTCCTTCTCGCATCTCGGCATTTCACAACCGTGAACACGGGCGATACGATCGCACACGGCCCAGGGCAGCTGGCAGCTTCCCGGGGCTAATAAACTTCATGAAAAGCGTGAAATTTTGAGCACAAAAGTTTTCGAAACCATTATTAATGACCGCGACGTCTTTCGAACGATCCGTAGCGTAATGTCCGAGGCTCCTGTTTACGCCGGAATCTCGGACTCCGTCGCTTCGGACCCCGTACCGTAGCGGGGGGTTTCCATTTCCAGTTCGTCTATCCGCGCTGGCGATCTCGAGTGGGTCGCTTCCGCGTGCTTTTTGCCTGGGCCCCGCATACGCACACCCCTTCTAACAAGCTGGACAGCAACGGGGCCGTTTCTATGCTTCCTTGCACCCAGCATCCCCAGCATCCGGGGCACCGGTTTGTTTTTACTTATCGTACGCCTGGGACCGCTCCGCGAGCACTTGGAAGAGGCGAAATCAAATTACCTTTTGTGCCACCCTCCTTCGGCCCCCCCGGGGGGTGGTGTAGCCTCCAGGCACCGGGACGGCCCAGGAACCCCGGCCCGGGTCCCGTCAATTAAATGTGAAGCGCTTCCTCGCTATCGACGATCGCTTCGGGCGCTCGGGCGCGTCCCGAGTGCGAGTGCTTTCTGCGCAAAACCCTACATATGCTTGTTTCGCTGGTGCCCCCACCATCCCCCGAGCGGCAGAAGTCTATTTTCGAAAACCCACATCGCTTTTCGCTCTCGGGGGGCCTCCCATCGTCGTTTTTCAAAATGTTCTAGCTGCTGGGTATAGGTTTTTTTTCTCACTTCTGTTTTTTTTTCTTTCAGTTTAGATCTCGTTCTCCAGTGTGTGATCGAAACCCCAATTTGTCCGCTCGCGGGAGGAAAGCCACTGTACAGGCACGACGTGAAAAGGGTGAAAAGAAACCTAAATTACAGCTTCCGGTTGGGAGCGCACAACAATGTTTGGAATAATGAAGCAGAGTAAATCTGGCTTTATTATATTCTCTACGACGACCTGCTCTTCGGTGGTGCGCGCTTGCGGTCGTCGTCGCCTCTGCTACACGGAAAAGGTAAGGACTCCTAGGTTTATGCGTTAATTTTTCAAACAAGCGATTGTTTTCATTCATATTTTAGAGTGTCGGGATTTGAAGCCATTTGTAACACTATTTGCTATCTATCTACTGAGGTTTTGTACTAAGGCTTCTTTATCAAAGTAGGCCAAAAGTTACTTCTCAAAGTAAATGAGATTCTTATCAACGATCTTCGGTATGCTAAGGTGACCGTTTGCCTAAACAGCATGTGAACAAATCATCAAAATGTCCTTGTAATTTACATACAAATATGAAGAAATTTAGTGATGGTATATATGAATTAATTTAAATTGAATAGGCGCAAGTGATTTATGAACATTTGGAGATTCTTTGGTGTATTATGAAAGATTCATAAGTAATTTAAAAAAGTGAATTAAAATTTGAAAGGACAATTTAATGAAACAGGAAAACTCAAAAGTTTTTGATAATTCGAGAAGCTTTTAATATTAATAAAAACAAACTATGGATGCTTAAAGTATCATTAGGAGTTGAACAATCTTTGGGGTTTCACAAATTGCGAGACCTGAGATTTGGGCTCGTCCATTCTCTTAAAATATTCATTCATATGAATGAATCTGAATCAGATTCATCCATCACAAACTCATTGTATGATTTAAAAGCCGACACAATTGATTTTTGTTAAATTGTTCCCTTATTACTTATTTCATTCGTTAAAAGCAAATACAATTTCAAGAGGAAGAGATTTAAACGTCTTTGGCTCATTAATTTTCGAAGGACTCCTTAAAAGCCAATAAAGTTTAGAAGATGCGTTGAAGGGTAATAATATTCCAAACTTTGAAGATTCATTCTTTTCACTGATCTGCATTAGATTTACAAAACACTAAGGAAATATTCCAATGTTTTTTTAATGTCCATGAAGATATGAGGCTAAAAAATCTATAATTTTTATATTGTTTTATGTCATAGTAATAAAAAGTAATACAAATATCTAGTACAAATCACACTCTCCATACTCAGTTAGCAGAATGAAGTGTCATAATTTTCTCACGGTCCTAAAAGCATTAAAGCTCGTTTTCACCACAACTAGATCACAAACCCTCGTACAGTAAAACGTAGATCACTTCATTCCAATCCTCGTAGGCCTCTCCCGGAATCTATTCCCGGTTACATTCGCGCTATGAACCGACTGCACAGAAGCGATCATTATTCCCCCCGGTAAGAAGCCACCACGTGAAAGATTCCACCCCATTTCGCCGGTTCTTAATCTTCATCAATGAAATTTTCCGGAGCTCAACCTCAAGAATGAAAAGCATGAAGAATGAACAGAACAACAGAACAGCAACAGAAAAAAAGCACAACCGCAGACGATAAATCTAGCGACGAAAGCGACGTGCAATAATCGCGGGCGCTCGCACACAAACACACGGAGGGGTAGCTAAGTTTTTGTCATAATCAAACATGGATATTAAAAGGTAATTATTCTTTCCATTCAGGAAACGCAACCCACCGGGTGCTGCCGCGGTACCGCAACGCCACGCTCACGCCGCACGAGTACAGATCAGTTCATTCAGCCGTGTTCATTCATAAACGACGGGGCGCAGAAAGAAAATTTGTTCTACCGGTTGTGGTTTCAGTTGTTTTTTTTTCTTCTGGTCTCCCTTTTTAATGGTGTGGTTTATTTTCGTTGGAGCCCTTTTTGTACGCCCCGTTTTTTTTTCATGTGGTCAGATTCGAATGAGCTTCATTAGAAGACAGCGTCTCGCGGCGCGCTAATGAGACGAAAAACCGAAGTCGGGAGAACAACTTCTACCACAGATGACCGCGCAGTGTTCAAGCGGAAGGGTGAAGCTGTGAAAGAGCTTAATTTTTCATCCACCACGATAAGCACCGAATGGAAATGTTTCACAACAAATCTTTGCCTAATCTCCCGCTCGGTTAGTTGCTCGTCAAGGGTCTTTCAATGGAGCAACACTTTATGCGCGTCTGTGGCGCTCATCAAAAGCCACAAACGGTCCACCGTACACCGACAGCACTTGTGGCTCGGCTTTTCAGAGCCCCATCCATCAACACGATCTCCATCCGTGCAAGTCTGTACATCGCAGTGACAATCGCAGCAGACATCCATCAATGATGGTTTCGAAATGCTGGTCTTTCTTGGCACAAGAAACGGATCGTCGTGATCGTTACAATTTCCCCCCGGCGGTGTACAATGTTTCCCAACTACGGAAGCCGCCCTGCATTGATACACCCTGACGGGATGGAACTGTAGGCAAATTCAGCGAATGCCAACCGCGGCGTGGGTGCCCGATCATCACGATCCAACCGGGATGGATCACGAGCGAGACAGTGACATTTGAGGGCCCCTTTTCTCGTCTCTGCAGCCGACGTCAAGTTGGGCCCACACGACAAGTTTGTGATGACACCAAAGGTGAGTCCGAGATGTCCGAGATGCTAGTGTTATCGTTTAGTGATTGTTTGTCGTAGAAGTCAATCGAGGGAAGATTTCACTTGCTACCCGGTACAATGTCCGAAGCACGCGCAATGCGAAACGTTGGAAAAGGTCTCCAGGGGTGTTGAGGTTGAGGCATCGACTGAATCAATTGGAAGCCTTTCCAAGATCTATTATTAGTGTTTCTGGCAATCCGTTTAGTACATTTCAACAACCCAACGTTTGACAGATTGAGATTCGTTGCCACAGTTACCACTGAAAGGAAGAGGAGAGATAGGAGAGCCATTCTTGAATTGTTGGAATTTTGGAGTACTAAAAGATCAAAGCATATATTAAATTCATTTTGATGACGATGGACATATCGCTATAAAATTGTCGTAAGCATCCAACATAAGCAATCTAACATAAAGTTTAGATTTCTGTTTTTGTAAACTCCAAATCATTGCATATTCTATTAATGTATAGCAGATAACTCCTTAATATACCTTGCTTTAATCTCTTTTTTGTCTTATAGTCATCACCTTAACCCTACAGATCGTTCTAGACACCTCCATTCTTCCGAGAAGAAACTCCCTTAAAGTTCATGCCCACCTCAGTAGCAACTGAAGTCAACCAGCGCGTGCATTGTTCCCAAACGTCCTGATCCAGTTCTCACAGTGTGACACCGACTGCATTAGCTTTTCCCATGGAGCTGCAAGCGCCAGCAAACATCGCCACTATGCTTTCCTGCAAACTCATGCTCACACGACACGTCGCTGAAAGCACCGTGAGCTGGAACCTTTCAATCACCTCACCAGCCCATCATCATGCACCAAGCCTAGAGGTTCAAACCCCGTGCAGAAGCCAGCGCGGTCGTAAACATTATGGGCCGGAGGAGCTGTGTCGTAAACAAATTGTAAACGGCCACACTCCGACCTCACCGGTAGCTGACGGTCACGCGTCCTGCAAGATGCACCAACCCCTTCCGACACCGGTGCGATGAGGCCGGTGCAATAAAATCAGTGTGAAGTCAGTCCATTAAAATACCATTTTTCAGGGCCCAGGCGCTTTAATAGCTACCGGCCCGGGGTGTGATGTCGGGTAGAAGGGACCGTGTCCGAAGGGTTTTTGCTTAACACGAGCCACACGCCCCGCGCAAGGTCGTCGGAAAGGGCGCCCTGCAACCTTATCCTAATCATGCCGCCCGCCATGACAAATGACGATCGGATGACAGTGTAGAAATGAACGGGGCACCCCCGGGTGAGCGAGCGCACGCTCGCTAGCTCGCTCGCTCGCTCGCTCGGGTACCGAAAGCCCAGCCGGATCCAATTTCACACCCAACACGGCCCGGGCTGACGTTGACCGATCGATCGACACACGATCGGCGCGAAGTTATAAATCAATCAAAGCCTACGCGACGACGGTCGTTTTGACGGCTCGGCGGTGCTACTGGAATTAGAACGAACGCTTAATCAACCCGAGCACCGATGACGCGGCAGGACGCGGCGAGACATTCTACCAAAGACATGGACAAAAAGATCGTGTAAGTGATGATCATGCGCTGATGAAAGCTATATAGATGCACAAAGATTTACGACTTGGCAGTAGGGTTTCTTCGACTATAGACTTTCTTCGAATGGAAGCTGTCTCCTGGAATGCCGCTCACGTCTTATCCGCACACACTTTAGGACCTTGAACATTTCTTAAAAATGGTATCTACAGTTAATCGATAAGACGCCGGTCGATCAACACTTGACCACATTGCTTCCTGGCAAATCCGAAGTGACTTGTTTCGTCGTACACGCACTTCACCCAATTCGATTACGCGCGGTCGTACGCGGTGATGATCTTCTCGAACGAACAACTCCTGTGACATGAAGTGTCTGATGTCTCTATCTCGCTGGTAAGAGTGCTTGAAGCACACAAGAGGAGCATTAGGTGTCGAGTCCAAAGAAACCCCGTTACAGAAGTGAGTTTGAAGGCTCCTCTCGAGGGGAGCGCGTACTGTATGCGAGAACTTCCACGCCACTGACATCTAGCACCTATTTCAAACTTCCACACCCGGACCAAAAACAATGCGATGCGGAGAGTGCTTCTGGGGTTGTTGCTTGATCCGGTCCTTTTGTTTGCCTGTGTCTCTTCAGCGCGTGTTCAAGTGTGTGCGAGATGGGTCCCGTCTACCGGCCACTAGAGTCTTTATCCAATAAACTACTCGGGTCTTCGCAAGGATCGATCCAAACCGCACGATAGCAGTGGCGACATGGTCACGCGTTTACCTTACTTCTCCCTGCTCGGATCATCGGTTTTCGTTGCCGTTCGATGCAAAGTTCGGTGCAAAACATCCACCGGCTCATCCTTTCGTGTGGCTCTAAACTGCCGGCAGCGATTACAAGCTACCCGAGATTGGTCATCCCGGGAGATATCTTTGATCCGCAACATTCACAGGTCAATATAGGGGTTTAGCTAGCAAACACACACACACACACCTCACCCCCACCCGAAAAAGGAAACAGAAACCCGAGCGAAGAAGGATTCGGAACATCAAACACGGCACCCATTCATCTGGAACCGGCCCGGCGGAAACGATTCCGAAATCCGTACAAAACGCGCAAATGTAGATCAATCTCGGTCGGTCGGACGGCACTCGAAACAACCCAACGAACCAAAAGAAGAAGAAAAAAAAACAAGTATAAAGAGAAGAACGCAGCCCATCCTAGCCTTTCATCCGTAACCGATAGGGGTCATCCGACATCGCCGGCGAGCGGTGCGATCGTTTTGCTGCAGCGATGATAAATTAGCTTTTAACAAACTATGAAAAGATTAATGAGTTTGTATTTGCCCGGAATCGGCCGAGGAACCGGTGGTGTACCGGTCGGTTCTAGGGCCGTAATAGCTGTTGCGTTAGAGTGTCTCCTGCGAGAGCTATTTGTACACTAGTAGGTTTCGATAGGACCGTTTCCGACTAAAGGCGGCCGGTCATTGCACCGGTCGGACGATCGTTAATTGAGCGATCACTTGCCTGGGATGGATGCTGTAAGTGCCGACTACGTGAAGGTCGATGAAGCTTACAAACGAATAGACTTATACCTCTCTCAAATCTTTTGAGAGCACCTTTTGAGTTTATGAAAATGTTGAATGAATGAAGGTTGAGCAAATGTATTAGAAAGCTAGCCCTGTTATCCACTGAAGTTACATACTATAAAGATCATGGTAAATATTGTATTTGGGATAAGTAAGGTGTTACATTTGCTTAAAGCTTGGCATTAAGTTTGTTGTAAGTTTATATTGTTCGCAAAGTTGAATAGAAATATATCTTTATGGGCTCAACTAAATCATAAATAAAAAATGTTGTTCAAATCCATTACAACAGATCTCCAGGAATTCACTAGAATATGGAGGAAGTGTAGATGATTGAGGACGTGGGTTCCAAACACTGCTTCTAAGACATTTTTTATCATTATCTATCTATAACATATAGATTTTCACCTTGAAGTTATTATTTTTTCGCACTAACTGGTGCCTGTCTTTAAAGAAGACAACAGTTTTGTTTTTCTATTAGTTTCATGTTTCTTACATTAGTATTTTCGATACATCCATTTTGTTTTCTGACATCTCTAATACCTTGATCTTAATAATCACTTGCTTGTTTTTTTACTTTATTACATTTACTACCAACGTGTACAATATTTGTCCAAAATTTATCATATAATTTACTCAATACTAATTTCATCGCCTACAAACGGAAAATCATAACCAACAAATATAAATAATCGACTATCAAATGAAGTAAATAGGAGTTTTGAATATAAGAACTAATGAGATGAAGTGAAAATTTTACTACAATATGAATTAATGGCATAACTTTAGCTTCAAGCTTAACTTGATCGTCAATCGATCGTCAAAGAAACTTGATAAGTTGTTTTTGTATGATTTTTTTCTTCTTCTACGAATAATTACTCGTTATGTCAACACTGCACATTATACTCCTACACGTCCTTGAGCATAGCGTCAGCTACCCTAGCATCGCTGTACTGATTACTCCTCCATCGCCCTTTGCCTCGTTTCCTGCCACCCTAAACTATCCAACAAATTACTCAATCATCTCGTTGCGATCATCATAATTAGGCCCAGGCAAGGCATGAATGACTGAAACAAAGCGTACCCTGGTCACCGCTAGGTGCGACTAAAACCGACAGCATTCCACGGCCAGCTACGGCCACGGTGTCGTCGTCGTTTGTTTCGAAAGCCGCCTCGGTACCCTTGGTACCCAAAAGGCAGATGAAACAAATCGAAGCATCGGTGATTTACACCACCACGCGGGATCGGGATCACGAACTCGCGGCTCGCGGCACAACAAGGAGAGAAGAGAGAGAGAGAGAGCGAAAAACCACAAATCACAAATCATAAGATCCCCAGAATCAGAGCCACACCGGGGCCAGAGACACCGGGACGAGATTCTAAAGGCGCCCTAATGCGCCTAGCGCTTCCCGCGACCAGCCGGGTCGGGCGCTTCGGACGAAAAAAAAAGGAACAACTTCGCCCCACTCCTCCCGAAGGTCAGTGGCGCCAGGCGCCGGCTTTGTTGCTTTGATAAATCTTTCAAATCTCGTTCGACGCTCGAGGTAGGTCGGTTTCTTTCTTGACAGCGGATGCACGGCCGGCCGGCCGGCGACGCCTTCTGGCAGCGGCGGCTTTAACCCAATAAAACAGTGACGAACCCGGATTATCCGGTACACAAAGTTGTGTTACATTCTGTGTCCCCGAGCCGGTTTGGGTATAAACGGCGTAGCGAATCGGTTAATGAGACGCGCGCGCATGGCTGGATGAATTTATTAGTTGTGGCTTTTGGTAACGCGCGTTTACAGCGCATATATTTAGAAAAATACGTTAAAATAGTGCTTATCAAGCGAAGAAACCCTTCGGTGACCTTGACATCGCTGTAAACCCTCTTTCTCATGCGTTTCCCACTCGAAGAGCGTCTTTTTTGCCGCATTTATGCACCCATCCACCCATTAGCCAGCTAATGATGCTAATCTGATTAAGAGATCATGAAATTGACTACACAAAACGTGCGTTTTTTCCCCCCCACCCACTCGATCGTGCGATGAGCGTCAACGAAACCGAAAATCGCCGTCCTGCATGCGCCGGCGCGCCTCAGCGATCGCGATAAGCCCGGAGAAAGATGGGAGCACACCGCAACGTGCTGCACCGCGTCTCATCAGCATAAATTTCCATATGTTGTAATTTATATGATACTTACTAATCACAGTAATTTGCCAGATTTAATTGTATCTGTAGAGTGCTACTGGTTCTGCGGCTGCTGCTGCTGCTGCTCCTAGGCTGCTGCGCCTAGGCCGCTAGGTGCGATCACCTCCACTTGGAAGCGAACGACGACGCCACCACTAATCACGGGGGCAAAAAGAAGCCCAAACCTTCGTCACGTGGGCCGCCGGGGCCGAATATCGCCGCGTCATGCATGCATGTAAAAGCATGCTGCCCTGCAGCCGTCCGCTGCCCTGCCCGGGTGCTTCCTTCGAAAGACCTGGTGGGATGCTCTAGACCCAACCTGACCGCCCACTCGCGATCGATGGTATCGATCGAGCGATCGATCGGAGCACTACCACGTTCCATTTACGAGCGTACGTCTTCCCTCCTCCTTCCTCACACGACTCCTCCCCCTCCCTAGCGACCCCGCCGAGAGCACGATCGTCAAGCGACGAACCTGCGCACGCACACGCTTGGCGCGGTTTCGCCTAGATGCTGCCGGTTGGGAGCACTGGTTGGGAGGAAAAAAAAAAGAGCAAAACAGTAGCCAAACACAGTAGCCTTTGCGGCCCGGTGGCATCGTGCTTTAATGCTGCCCGTTGCGCGGAATGACTAATACGCGCGCGCGCGCTTACGACGGGGTTCGTCGCCTGTCGTTAACCAGGCTGCGGAGGCTAATTTATATTTTTATGAATATTTATGGATAATTAAAAAACGGCGATCAGTCGATGCCACGGCACGATGCGTGATCGCAGCACGGGTGGAAATAACTCATTCATAATTCGGAAAACGATTGCAGTCGGCGCTGCCGGTTGTTGCAAACTTGCAAAACTTTCCTAATGCAACTTCGGAGTAGGAAGTCCGGTTTGGTCGGCAAACGGAAAACGTGTTGTGAAATTCCGACCCAGCTCCGGGCTACGCTCATTAGTGGCAAAAATGGAGTCCTGATTTCATGGGGGGGGCCGGATGGACGCTGTCAATAAAACGGTGCACCAAAATGTAGCAAAACCCCTTTACAATGACACGTCGCCCGATGGGGAAGCGTGCGCGCCGTCCGGGCGATTTTGGTCTGTAAAATGCGTTTTATGCACCCTCAACGCCCCGAGCGGAGCGAGCGGCCATTCTGGTGGTCGTAAAGCCGAAAATCTCATCAGAAGAGCCCCCGCTCGTAAAAGCGGTGCAATTTCTCGGACATCGCGGCAGCTAATTTGAGTTCTGCTCTTTCGGGGGTGCTTCTTTCCGCGGCACAGTGCGTAACATAGTTGTAGGCTTGAAAATTTGAAGATATAGGTGAGAGTGTTGTTCGACAAAGTGGGATTGAATTAAAAAATACGTCCTTTTATGATTTTTACACATTTTTACAAACATTTTTTCTATTTTTTCGCTATGGGCAAAGTTGCTCCATGAGCAAATAATCAATATAAATAAAAATACAGGTAATTTTAAAGGACTTCCAACACAGTAAACATATTTTTTACGTTTTATTTTCATCGTTTTATGGCCCTTCTATGTAGTTTTTATTATCTCGATAAGAACTTGCGGGTATTTTTATTTATACTATTATTTTGGTTCCATTTTTCTTGCCACAATGTAGAAAGGATAACCTTTTAAGCCATATAGAGTCATTGCTGATCCAAAACCCCGTGAGATGCACACAATGTAAATCGTTTTAAATAAGTCATTAAGTTTCAATACCAAAGGAATTAATAAATCAAAAACTCATTGCTACTTTTTTTAAACAGAGAGAATGTATAACAAATAAGCGTCTTCTCCTATCGCTTCAAGTTTCTTTTTGATTCGCAATAAACCGGTGGTCGTATAGTTATAGCAGCGACTGTAAAGCAAACTGGTTCTGAGACTAATAGAATCGCGCTTGTTCTGCAGTAAAACACTTATATTTGTTCTACAGCGTGATCACTGTTGAAATCACTGTTCCAGGAAAAGCTCCAGCCTCCAAGAAAGCAGCCTGCCGGAGCCAAAAAGCGGCTCCAAACTCCCCGCGGGCCATTCTGCGTGCTGGGCATCCGCCGCGTTCTTGCCGAAAAGGGAACCGCCGCGTTTCTAAAGGTCCACGCTTCCAGGCACCGGCCGGCCGTGTCCATTATAGGCATGTATAAAAGTTCAAACCTCCGGAGGGAGCCGTCACGCCCAGTGGCGCCAGCGGAGGATTTCTGCGACGGACGCTGCCGCTTTCCCTGAAGAAAGCTCGCACACACACACACACACGCACAAGCGCTCCCGGCAGGCGCACAACTGGCGGCTGCCGACGGACGCGGCTAGAAAAACCGAGCCCGGCCCACATGGCCTCGAGCTGTCGGAACGGACGAACGAATTCGTGGCCGCCTCCGGGCCGAACGCGGATCCCTTAATGGTTCGTGGACCGCGGCATTAGGCGTTTCGCGCCAGGCAAACAACAACCGAAACCGTCGAATGTGCATGCATATTCAGGACCTCTTAGCGATACCGTTAGTGGCAGGGTCCGGTTAAGCCCCCTACCCCCCTCAAAACCGGGACAGGGGTGTGAAACCCATTTCCGGTCGCGGTACATGCACACATCGTCTGATCAATGAACGCGCCCGAGGACGCATTTGGCCCGTGCGGCTTCTGCAGTATCAAAGCGTAAGTTAAAGGAAGCACGAACCAAACCGAGCAAAAACAAAAAAAACAAAATGAAGAGGAAGGGTTCCGCGGCGATCCTAATTAAAAAATTACAACCCAAAAGCGGCGCGGTTCGCGCAGAAAAAAGGCGCGCCGCCCTCGACGGGTTCGACGGGCAAGGATAAATCAGCGTTATTGGCGCGGAAACTGGCGTCGACACCACCGGCGAAGATTTTTCGGCCCGAAAGCTGAAACTTCGACGGCTAATGATGAAAGAAATGATCGCTGATTTGTGGGTCTGGATGTGCGTGTGTGTGTGTGCGGTTGTTTCATTCACATCTTTGGCCGTGGCGCGTTGGGACGAACTTAATTTTCTTCTGGTGAATTCTGACCGAGCTGTCAAACGTGTCAAACCAACTGGATTAAAAAAGCAGTAAAGTTTTCCTTACGTACAAGCGTGCCTGTTCTCTTGCATAGCTTGTCCTATTTTGCAAGATCACTCGATGGAATTTGAAGATCGTTTATTTAATTCATATTTTACGAAAGTATACTCTGTGGAACTTATATAGAAGTGATACTTATTAAACGATTATTTTCAAACAAAAATGTTAAAATGTAATCGAAATAACTAAAACATAAAACATGTCATAGAAAAGTGATACGCACAAAGTATTTATTAAAAAAAATAAAAACAATTTGTAGTGAAAATTGTTGAAACTAGATAACAAACTTCCAGAATATTTAACTGACGCATAATTTAAAAAATAATAATAAAAAAACAACTTGAACATAAACAAAAACGAATAAAAACACAATAAAAACAAAATATTAGAATAATGTAAATAAAGTAAAACAAATGGTCATTGTGCTACGAGAAAAAAATAGATATTCCTAGTTAAAAATCATTAGTTATTGATGTTGTTGTTCATAAGTGACCTAAGAAACCTATCCAAAGAAAACTACCACCAAAGAAAACTATCTATTTTTGATGATATTTGGTCATGATAATAATTCAGGCCGAGACATTTCGTGTTACAATGTTTTCTTTCATATTTACCACAATGTTTTTCAATGTTTTCATTGATACGATAATATCTTCTATATGTTTCCTTTATTTATACATTACAATATTGTTTGTTTTTTTCCTTTATTTGACAGTTTTTATAATGTTGCAAACAATGGTTGGTATTATTCGTTTATGTTGTACAACTATGTACATTCGTTTATGTTTTTATTCTATGTACAATATCTGTACATGAGGAAACGTTAGTTTTTTTTCTAGAAAATCTCGTATATTTTAAGAAGTTTTTAGTTAGTTTTATATAGTTTCTTAAAAGATTTTGAAACTATTAATCCTGAAGTAAATAGGTATTTGATGTCTTACATGTTTTACGAAATTTGGAAATTTGGAAAAAAAATACTATTCAAAACATATAAATATCTAACTTAACGTGGACCTGAACTTAACATAGTACCGACTAAAGCCAAAATATGATAAAGCTGTAGGAAAGCTATGATAAGCACATCATAGAATGGTCGACTTCCAACGAGAAGAGCTTTAATAATATAATAAACTTTGAGAAACTGTTCAAATGGCATAGGTTTTTAAATGAATAAACCAACCAATGATGGAAGGAAAATGTACGTTGGACACCCTTGCATTCAAACGCCTATTAATCCGATTGTTGAGCTTTCGATTTCAAACGATAATCCGCTAAAGGGCTACAACTCCCATCCCCCCTACCGTTACGAGCAGTTAATGAGACATAAAACATGTTCCATATCCTTCATCCCCACACTGATCATCCTTTTCGCAATAAAAAAGAACACCCGTGCGGTTTCGCTTCGCTTTCCTGTTGCCATAATTTTCACATCAAACCTCCGGCCGACCGGCCTGGCCTACGCGAGCAGAAAGGAAAACAAATCGTAAAAGATCCCATTACCCGGCACACGGCGTTTACGACCCGGGGCCTACTAGACTAGGTGCCCTCGAAGGGGGCACCCCGGTAACCGAAAGAAGCCTATTTACGATCGTAAATCGCACTTTAATGATCTCGTGAACGACTTTCGGTGCACTTTTGTGGCAAGTGCAGCGCATCGGTGGTTCTGGCCGGCCGATCGCCCTCGGATGATGTACGTTGCGTGCGTGACAAATTCCTAACGCCCGTGCCTCCTTCCATTGTGTCCCGATCCCAATTCCGGGGCGCGGGAAAGGACAAAGGATGCGAACCGGGCACGCATCGAAACGGGGCGGACAGTCGTCACACCCTGGCAGGCCGGACCGGGCCGTGAGGGCAATCTCATCGATTACAAATTATCGACCGTAGCCACCCAGCTAGTCGTAAACTGTCCGGAGGACGTAATATTTTAGTTCAGACCCCGAGTTTGGATTTTCGGGTTTCCTCCAGGGTTCGGGTTAGAATCGTCGGCCCACGGAGAAAGGACTCTTTTATTTCGAAGGTTCAACCGATTTTTTTTCCACGTTCCACGCCTTTCGCCCGTGGCTCCATGGGAAGCAGAATGGAAAGTGTCAGCGATCCATCATAAACGTACTCGCCTCGAGCGGGCCCGAGTTCGTTAAAAAGTATAATACAATATTTTTCGGATATTAGAAATCATGCTACGCGTCCTTCGAGAGTCACCTTAGAGGTTCTACCTGCACCAGAACGGGAGGAGATCCTTCCTTCAGCAGAGCACCGGGCGCAGGATGTGAAGATTAGCCCGGGAGAGAAAGCACACCAAGCGGCACGCAACAGCGAGAGAGAAACAACCACCGAAGGAGGCGGTGCACGTACTTGAGACATCTCGGTTTTCCGATAGCAAAGCAGGCCGAACGGCATGGCCTGCTGCTGCACATCCTGTTTGCTGCCCACCTCGCCGGTGATAGACGGTGATGATGACCGAAAAGTAGATTTCTAGATTAGCCAGCAGCCAGCCGTGGAAGAAGGGGCCAAGCCAAAGGGAAGACAACAACCCGCTGGTTCCAACAACACTTTAATCGGATTAGTGCTGTTTTTTTTCTCCCCCCGTTCCGTTTGCCGCGCGGGGCTTTGATTGCGGTGCGTGCAAAAACACGGTGTGCCATGCTTGGCCAGGCTGGCCGGTGGTTCGTTTCCTTTACTCTTTTGTTGCGAATGACACTTTCCTTCTGCTGCATGACTTCGGCGCTGGCATGGGATTCGGGACCGCACGCAGGTTGTTTCGGTGGAGGGGTTGAGAAAAGGTTTTTTTCTGTAAGTATATTTAACAACAATGAGGTATCTTTAGGATTTTATTGTGTATTAAATTGTGTTTTAATCTTTCTTGCGAGTGATCATTAAAAGATTACAAGATATAATGGAAAACCAATAAATTTTAAAAAACTTATGGCAACACTTTTGGAGATAGGATTGAGGTTTAAATAATGATGTAAAATAGTTTCAAAAATTGTCAATAACTATTTATTTTGAAATAAAAACCATTTGAAATAGGTTTCCTAAGCTGCAAATGATTCTTTTTTAGGCCGCCATTTGTGTTCTAGTTCTGTAGCGCAATTCTGGCCTTCCGTCAAAAATCATATGCTTCCCAGTATGAGAGAGATTTCAAACTAACCTTACTATTACTATGCTTATTCTAATTCAACTTTTGTACAGTTCATGTAAAACATATGAAAAGATATTTAATATAAATACTAAGTGGCCATTTCTACTCATGAAATGCATGTTTTCATATTTCTATATCAATTCTATTTTACAATCTACATAGACCAATCGTCCAAATCCAAGTCCAATGTATCTTATCTTTATATAGGGGATAGATTTGAGAGCTTCATAATAAAACATGATTTCATAACACTAACAATAATTTATTTATTTTTAATTAAATTCCACCTAAAATAAATATTATTTAATTAAATGTTAGTCTAAATAAATTTTGTTCTTTAACATATTTACAGTCCAGTTTGCTTGAGCCCGGCTTTATATATTTTTGATCAAAACCATAACTTTTTCTGAAAAATTTGACAAATTCATGATTTTATCGGGTAAATTGTGATATCGGTCTATGTTTTCATGCATTTCAACAATAACAAGGAATTTATCCAAGTCTTGGCCATCTGTCTCCTACTTTTCGTGCATGAAATTTTGTTAAAAAATAATCTTTTTTCATAGATTCAATAAAACATGAATATTATAAAAACCAATAAGAATGCTTTGTTGTATCAATCTTCCGGGTCAAAACCTAATATAAATCATGTCAAGCAGCATTATACTAAGTATTGTAACAAAAAAAACTACACTGAAAACTTAATAAATAATCTAATTTCAACTTCCACTTTGAATAACAAGCACAATACATTTATATGTCGATAACATGTTTTGAAATTCACTTTTCTCTCAAATGTTCTACACTGAAAAAAATAAACTCCCAGCATCCTTCGTCACGTCCTGTTCCAATGGCGCCGCCGCCGCCGCCTTCAGTGGTCCTCAAATCCCCAGCTTATCTACAGCATCGCCCTCCTATCGCTGCTACCACTAGCAAGCCCGGTAATCTCCGCTATTAACCTCCGAAATTAACTTCCATCGGGTTGTATCACCTGATCAGACACCACCCGCGTGGCCGGGACGGTCCACAAGAGCCCGATCGCGTTTGAACCGAAGCCGACATCAATCAATCGCTCTTTCAAAAAGACGCTCAGCGGAAAGAAAGCAGCTAGCGAACAATTGAAGCCATCACATGGGCACTGCCGGAGCCGGAACGGTTACACAAATCGGTACAAATAAACTGTCAAACGTGTCCTGCCAGTGCGGGACGATCAAAAACCCGACCGACCGGCGGCGCCACACATCCGAGTGCGTCCTCGCGCGCTCTCGTTTCAAATGAGTGCTGTCAATCAATCGGTCACCTTCGGTTGGCACTTTTTGCATCACCGCTCCGCTCCTGACCTGAGTTTTCTTTCGGGATACATGTGCAATACGATTTGCAATGGCCGATCCGTACCTGTGATCCTTTCGCGTTCGAGTGCGCCGTACACTCCCGTTTTAGGGCACGAAAACAAAAACACACTTGACGCGGACGCCTCTTCACAGCTCATCAAGGATGCTGTGTGTGTGTGTGTGTGTCTGTGACGAATGGTGCCTGTTAGAGGAAGGCTCGGTCGGAGCCGACCGACGTTAATCCCCTCGCACTCTCGAGCGTACCGAACCGAGTCAAGAATGGCGTCAGGGGGCTTCGTTCGAGTGGGCTTCCCGTCCGTCGAGAAAAGTCCATTATGACGAGAGTCGCCCGGGCTGAGGATGGGCAGGAAATGTTCAAAGTCATTTTCGTTTTTATAGGATTTAATGGGCAACGAAAACAGGATTACAGGCCAGGGAGGAGATCGCTAAACGAGGGTTTTTTTTTGCTTTCTAACCGCGCTGGCCCATGGTCAACTCGCTGCTGTTCGGGCGCGGTTATCAAATAAATATGCAAAGTTAACAATCCACGCCGTCATCATCATTATCACTCAAACGAGTACCCCCTCCGCTCAATCGATTAACTCTGTCGTCGAAACCGGTGACCAGTCCCGAAATGATGCACCTCCAAATTCTCCGAACGTTCGGCGTCCGAAATCGTCTTCGGCGTCCCGAAAATCTTGCCCCGGTACGCTATTATCATTTAATTTCCTTCTATCAATCCCCGGCAGCCCCGACATCACTGCTCGCTCCCTAATCGATTTAATGTTGATCGTTACGATCCCCACGAGCCCCTGCGGGCTGCTTCTAGCCGACGGCCACGGGGCGAATTTCTAGCCGGCCGCGCTTAAGCTTTTTTCAATTAAAATGTACATGTTACGGACACAATAATGAGCCGGGCCGGGCCGTTCTGTGTGCATATAAACGATCTTATTTAAATTTTACAACATCCACTACATCGATCCGGCCAATCAACCGGCGGATTCGGCGGAAAAACAAACGCTCGTGCAGTGATGCCGATGCAGGGTGTGTGTGTGTGTGTGTGTGTGTGTGTGTGTGTGTGCGAAAACACACGCCTAACCTGATCGCTCCTTCGGGGGATACGTTCGCACCATGCTTTTAGTGAACGCAGTTTGGAGTGAAAAAAAAATCAATTTCGTTTTATGTTCGATCATGGTGAGATCGTGTGAACGGAGCCGGAGGTGGTGCGATGGTGGGTGGGCAAACGCGCAGGACACCAAGTTCTGGGACTTCTATCAAGCTCCCAACTCAAACAACACCAAAAGAAATATGAAGTTAAGTTCTTTCTTTAATACCACAAACATTCGTCTTACAAATTCCGCGTCCTTTTTACGATCAAGGCGTCAATAATAATAAAAAAAGTCTTCTTTCAATTCTTATCCTGCTTTTACTGACTTTTCTTGAAAGCCCGCAGCTCTTTCTCACTTTCTCAAGTAATTCGAGCAGATGCTTCTCATTTGTTGCACCATTCGAACAGGTTGTTTTTGCATTTTCTCACAAATCGAACGAATTTTGCTCATTCCTTGACGATTCGAGCAAATTTTGCTCACTTTTCGGAATATCGAGCAGTTTTTGTCCTATGGGGAAGCACCTTAGCCAAGACACACTTTTGCTCGCATCGTGGCAGGGATGAGCAACCTGTAAATAGCGAAATAAGCAGAAAAGAAATAGATTTTCCCATTTTGACAAAAATACAACTTTAAATATTAGATAAATACTGTTAATATGTAATGCATGCTGGTAAATGTATATCAGCTAAGGATTTACAACAAACTTAGCTGCTCAAAACTTCGTTGAACTTCTCGAAATGCCTTTTTGTGGTAGCAATTTCGTTGACAATCATGAAGCAGCCTTATCAATAAATCAAAACTATGAAAAATATAATAATAACTTAAATGTATAAAGAACATTGTAAAGAATTATTGTTATTAAATAATTTCACACACGTCTTTTATATCTGAAACGGTCTTCATCGGTTCGAAAAATAATCTGTATGGAGCTTCACTTCCACCTCAACAAAACCATTTCTGCATGACAATGTCCAAAACACCCAATAAAAATCCAAATACGCACAATATTTTGCTTAAGCATCAAGTCTTGTAAATATACAAAAAAAAATAAATAAAAACTACTTTACATATTACATTCTAGTCCCCTTCGTACAAGACGTAAAGTAGCCTCGCTCATTCACTTTCAAACATGCAAAAAATAAAAACTCCCGTTCTGCGTGCGTGATATGCGCTCGTAAATGCAACAAACCGTTCGAATCGATCGATGGGGAGGCACTGCAGCAACAAAAAATAAACGCATCCTTTCCCGGCACGGTCGTGTGTGCCGGGCCCGGCTGTGGTGGAGTTTCAATTCCAATCAAATTAAACTGCAAGGCAAAAAAAGCACACGCCGGCTGTCCGTGTTAGATGTATCGGGGTGATTTTTTCCATTCCATTTTTGTTGTTGCTGCTGCTGCTTTGCAACTACGCGCTACGTTTTCCACGTTTGCACGAACCGGTTCTGCGCCATCCTGCGAAAACCGATACATGATGGATGGATGGATGGATGGCAAACGTACAGGAATCACCTTCTCATACCACACCAAGCAACCGGCAACCTTCTGCCAAGCATCCATTACGCAGTTCGAGCCCAACGTTCGCGGCACTAAACACCGCCCCGTGTACGCCATGCCGATCGATCCTGTTCACGTTCACGGCACGGTTTCCGTCGAAGCCACTTGCATACCCACACACACACACACGGGGCACAGTCACCGGGAACAGGGCGCGGAACATAATTATTATTTTCGCACCACCCGCCTCGATCGTACCACCATCGGCCTTCCGGTCTCTTGCGCTCGCGCTGGACGAATCGACGACCTACGCCAACCGGACAGGACGGACTCGAGCAAAAAAAAGGCATAAAATAAACCTCCCGGACGCACGACTGTGTTCCTTATCGTCCGGAATCGGCTCGCAACGCGTATGCCCTTTTTATTCAGCCTTCCCACCTTGGTGGTGAGCGTGTTTTTACATGATCGATTCGATCGGCACCGTATCCTTCACGTGCAGGTCAATTTGCGCCGCAATATGGCTGTCGTACATCATTTTCATTAAATTAAAACATGGCCATGTGTTTGAAAATCAAAAACTTTCCGTAATTAATTGCCTAAGAGAATTAATTTATTTGCTGTAATCACCAGGTTTGTGTTGTTCGTGATGTTGTAGCGCTTAAGATTTTCTAAGTTCTTAGCAAATTGAGCTGTCCAGGAGTTTTTTATGAATTTATCATTTTAAAAGATGTTGACGGATTGAGATTTTTCGCATTCCATTCGAGCAGAAGAATACTTTCTTCGAAACGACCATAATAGGATCTTTGGCTCAGCATTCACGAATTCGTAATTGGGATTGGTTTGGGACAATTGGCCCGAATGAGATTCGAACCCAAAACCCGTGGTGTGTAAGCCTGTGCGCTTACGCTTCTAACCATACGATCAGACGCTGGCTAAGCTACCTTATTGTTTATCATAAGCTTGAGGCAACATTATAAACATAAGGCTGGAAGCTAATTCGTCCCATCCTCATTGGATCACTCATTGGGGCATTTCAAATTTCAAAACATTCTTGAACACACAACTTGTTTAACCTGTAAATTTCGTAGAATCACAGCAAGCTCTTAGTTGTCAAATTCTTGGTATCAAGTAGTAAAGAAAGCACAATCAATCTTTAGATCACTTCACCTATTTTTTATTGGCTTAACATCTCTGATTGAATACTTACAATGACGGTATTGTACCATGAATTCGATGTTTGAACTACACAAATAAGTATTTGAAGACTAGGAAAATAAAGAATCCACGATTGACGATTGCACTCTTAAAGTATGAACATTACAAACTAAACTAGCTGTGTTCTCTGTTGAAAATTTGATTTATTTATGAAGTCATTATTATTAGTATGACATTATTTATAAAGTCCATAAGGTACTGTCATTAGTCTTCTTTTAAAATGGCCTAGCGACCAACTGAAGCTTTAAGCTTGATATGTTGATTGCAATTAGCCCTACAAACATTGAAAATAGTCCTAACTTTAAGCTTCCTTCTGAGCCTATTAGTAATCCCACATTGTTACCCAAAGTATAATCCTAAACCTGACAAATAATAAGAGTTTATAGAGCATGCTGTTATGAAAGACTAGAAGTCTGACCTTCCTGTACATTTTTGACAAGTTACATTGTTTGTTTGTCTCCCAATCGCAACACAAAAAAGGTGACGCAGATCGCAGTAGCCATCGACGTTCCCCTTAGCAAATTAAAATCGAGAGCTGCCATTTTCAAATTCAACCAAAATAAGAACCCAAAAGCCTCAAAAGGTTTCAAAAGGAAGTAAAAGGTAGGCTTCTGCGAGGATTGCAAACCGATGGCATCCAAGTGTTACTCTTTGCTCCACTGGTTTATTATACTAAGTTAAACTTTTAACGTCATCTGTGATATGAAATCCTGTATTGAAACCATTTTCTTCAGGCTATATTGTTATCATCCACCTCGCCAGAACGTGATCCAGTGTACCATTATCCTGCACGAATATAAATGTTAATAGTTTTACGTAAAGCTCCCTCTTCCATAGTGAAATTGGTAAGGTAGAATGCAGTGAAAAGTGATTAAAATTGCCCGTAACGTTTTACGTTCCACTCGCAGCACGCATCTCGTACCGGCACTTGCGCAGCGTATACAATAAGTTCGAAAATCTAATCAGCTCCATCTTATCTTTGGAAAAAGGCCCAGCAAAAATACTTGGGGTAGCGTTGTTTTTTCCCTCTCTCTCTCTCTCTCGCTCTGTAGTTTTTCGATTTCATTCGCCCAACGGAGGCCCCATCTCGGGGGGGCAGAGAGAGAATTTAAAAGCCCCGTAGAACAACCCTTCCATAAACGCATGTGCGCCGCCGTGCACGGCTGTGTCTGTGCAATTGCACTGCATTGCCGGCCGTAAAAAGCCGGCCCTTATCAAATATGTAAATGATACGCTATCGAGCACCGAACCGGGCCGCGCTGCTGAAGGTGCTGAAGCGGGAAAACTGGCCGACTCGTCGCTGGCTCCGAAACCGTGCGCGCAAAGTACCGCCCCGACCGGACCCACTGAAGGGCCAGACCCTGGCGCAGGTAAGACAAATTAGCATATCGCCTCTTTTGTGAAACGCGTCGAAACGCCTTGAGGAACGAACGAACGTGCATACGCAGTGCGCACGGTCTGCTTTGCGATACGCTTCCCGCCGTACCGGACGGGCCGGCGTCCTTCTCCAGTGGGGAGCCCCGAAAGGGGGGAAGATTTGCGGCCATTTTCAACACTGGGCGCAGTTGGGTGCGGCCCAAGTGCATGTGGCACTATTCTTGCCGGAGTTTTGGGCTGTACCCTTTACCACACACGAGCGTGAATGATTATTTTCTATAGGTTCAGACGTCTTAGTATACTTCAATAACATGACAATGGATACAATAACAATTGAGCAAATATTTTAAATAATTTATCTTGTGAAATTTCACGCTTCGTTTCGAGCAGTCAAAACTACTCGAAACACTTTTGATAGGATTCAACAGATTGATTTAATGTGAGTTGTGCTAAAACATTTGTGTATTTGATAGTAGATTTGTATTTAAACTTGATTGAGTCCATTTTTAATCAAATATATGTACCAGAAATGACCAGGAATTTGAATAATATCTAATTTTATCATGGAAATTTACAGGTGAGATATTTGATTAATAAGTAAAACAAAATCAAAATCAAAATCCAAGCTAAATCCACAAAATGTGACGAACGATCCAAGCTAAGCCTTTTGTGACGTTATTGTACAAATGAAGAATAAGACGATAACATCACACTCAGCGAAAGTCCAAACTAAAATACCAGAAGGGCCAGAAGAAGACCTCTAATGTCTACCAGATGCTACTTGGATTTTATACACATGCAGCCTAATTCGAAACACAAACAAAATTTATTCCATATGTTTCATCCAGAAACATCCAGCTTTCACTTTCACCATTCGCTATTCGCAGCGGATAATCATCGTTTAGAAAAGCTCCCATCCTAATGGGATGCAGCCTCATCGCTCCGTGTTCATCCCTCCGAAAAGAACACATCCATATTCAACACATGCTGCTATTGCTTCGATTCTCGGCGTTTGCTCGCCAAATGAATGCAAATATTAATCAATAAAAAATCGCTTTCAACACCGAACCCACGGCATCGAAGATGAAGTCTACAGACTTTTTCGGACAAACCTTTTTTTTTTCCTTGCAGCACTCACCTTGAGTCATCGTCCACGTCGTCGTCGGTCGTGATCGTGGAAGAAAGCAGCATTTCGCCCGTCCCGACACGGCACGGCAGCCAAACGCTGCCGCGGAACACGCCAATTTGGGCCATGCACAACCACCGGTTCCCGGAATTTCGAATCCCGAAACGAAACGATAATCATATGCCTGCAACACTGCAAACTTTTCGGGTGCTACTTATTTCCCGGGATCCCGGCAAAGCAGAAGCAAGCGACAGCCGTCTGTTTTTCTGTTTTGGGAGTTCTTGTGTTCCGGAGAGCACATAATTCTGGCGAAACCCCTTTCGGTCTAGACCCGGCCTGAATACGATTTGCATGTTTGCATACATGCGAGGAACACAACCAAAAAACACGGGCTTTCTTTGAATAGTAGAATGAATCGAGCGAAGGAGTTGGTTCCGAAGGCAGATTCTACCAATCGGGAAACGTAAATAACAGTTATGAGCCGTCCCTGTTTGGGGGCTCATTTATGTGTTATGCATGCGGTTTTCATAATCATAAAACATGAGTGAGTTTTTTTTAGCAGCGAAACACGTTTTTAAAGTATTGGATTATAGTTATCGGGAGATTATGTCAATTTGATGAACGTGAAACGTGCAATAAATCTTCCTTTTCAAACATCAGGCAATTCGATACGACAGGAAGAGCCTCTGTTGAAGAAACGATGCGTAGTGTTGTTTTCTTAACAAGGACCCCTTACCTTGAATGGCTGGTTGCTTATTTTTAACACTTAAATACCTCAACTACATTGTTATACAAATAGTCGTTCGTATGCACTAACTTCAAAGCTCAAATCAAAAATAGTTTTTTTTTTATAATATTAAAAGCAATAATGAAAAAAAAACATATGCTTCTAAAATCGTAGCAACCATTGGAAAAATGTCTCGTTCCTACCTCCATCGAGTGGCGCCATCTCTTGACGCTTAAAGAAACTAAAACTAAAGGATTTTTCACTCCATTCCAAAGCACTTACATAAAATTTGAATACTTTCGTACCTTTTCGGGACTTATGCATTATGAAAAAGGACAATTCATATTGTTGCTATAATTTCTTAGTATTAGTTGTTAATTCCATCTTCTATTTTACCGAAAGTAGGCTATCCAGTTCACGTTGTACCGGTTAAAATAAGCGCTGTGAATCAATCATACATCATATTTTATCCAAACTTATCCTGAATCCGATTATCCTGAACAGATCTTATGTGCCTTTTTTCCTTGTACGACCTTCTTGTATTTCTTGTAATCTAGCTCAAAACGATCAATAATTTATTTTCAAGTCTTTTTTTATTTGAAATCGGAGATTTTCTGTCCTGGTCACGAAGAATTTTTATATTAATAGTTTAAATTTAATACAACTATCCGATTGGTAATGGCATTAAAGGAACACTTGAAAGTTCCGTGCATGTATTTTTTGTTTTTCAAATAACTATAGCTTGATCGAAAACAGTGTTCGATAGCTCTGAGTTAAATATACACCACAAAAAACATAGCAGCCATAGGAAAAAATACATACCTAAATCTAAACAAGGTGACGCCCTCTGGTGACGGGCAGAGGAACTTAAAAACTCTTTTCTCCAAATGTACTGAATTTATCAGAACAGGCTTCCCTCATTCGACTTTTCAAACTTTCGAACTCATTGCGCCGGTATTGATTCGAATCGTAAGATGATCTCCATTAAAACACACACCTCATCCAGTTCGTCACATTAATTTTCTTCTTCCGCTTCTCCTTTTCAACCATATGTTGCTTCGCACCTCACCGGTGGTTCGTGTAATTGAACCATTTAATCGGTCGTATTTAATTGACACGTGTTTTCGAAAAATGCGTCCACGTGCCGGCCTCCTTCACCGGTAATGATCGAGCACCCCATGAGCACCCAGCAACACCATCATCATCACCATCATCATCAACGCCACCACTCGCACGTAAAACGATCGAATGAACGCAACGATCGGCACACGGCAACAACTATCATTGTGCTTCCTGATGAAGCATAAACTATCGTCATTTTTGTTTCTTTTTTTTTGGTTTCGGTGTTTTTGCCATAAGCACCAGCGCACCGGCAATTCCGCGCCCGGTAATCACATTCAATTTTGTACTAATAATTTCGATCGTTTGCATTAAACAGCTTACGAGCCCGACGGTGAGGCAGCCGCAGCAGCACTCAATGTTAAAAGCCTCCAAAACCGCGCATTAAGCGCGTGTCGTTACGGGCAATATTGCATTGCAAAATGCCGCTTTTAAAAACGCACCCGCAGCGCGTTCAGTAACACTTGTTTCGATGGGCGTCCTGTCAGCGATTTGTGTTTTTTTTTTTTTGTTGTGTGGAGAAGAGTTGTAAAGCGACCAGCTGCCGGGGCGTGAGAAAGGAATAATTTTAACCACATTCAAATGCGTTGTAATTGGTGGCTCTCATCGGATCAATCAGATCATGTCAATCATCACTATCGTCTCGTTCGAGACTGGAAGGTCCTGATCGTTGGGATCGAGGGACGTCATCTACCTCGTTCCATGTGGTTAAGCGTGTTAGCTCGGCAGTTGAGCAATTTGCGGTGAACCACGAAACCGAAAGGGATTAATCGCCGGCCGATTGAGTTGTAACGAGATTTGCATTGCAATGAGATTTGATTAAGTTTAACAACCGGTTTCGTAATTGTCGGTTGTTTTTTCCCCATTTGGTTGTTTGGTTTTAGTGTTTACTTTCTGTTTGACCTGCTACAGCAAGCCAGGCGTCTCCATCAGGTGTTTTTGATATTAAATTTTAACTATTTACTACTAGTTAAATCTGTAATTGTCGGTTATTATTAGAATACTGAATATGCTTGAAACTTTGTTGCCATTTTTATTCATATTACGTTTTTCTACAATTCCGAATAAGACTCCTCGATGTTATATTTCGCGAATATGCATTGCTTGACCGTCTCCTTATTAGGACATAAACGCATCCATACATATGTCATGGGTGTTGGATAAGCAATGTTTATACATGCGTTAAAATTATGACTAAAGAAATGTAACCGAAGCATGGAATAAAAATATACTAAACATCAAAATACACTACTTTTCGTATTCAGATCCAAAAAACGGCATGAAAAGTATAAAACGCAAGAAAAAAAACCGTTCAAAAGTAAACCAATGCTTTTCAAGGATGTCTAAAGCTTCCCGTATTTTTTGACGAATTTTATAACGATTATTTGTCACGAAAAAAACAAGTTTTCGTAAGAAGTCGTATCACTGGCCAAAGCGAAAACACTTAAAATAGTGTTTGAAAAATAAGTATAAATAATAGAACGCATTTTTTTACTTTCACTTTCACTTAGTAGAACCGCACCTTCATCTATCTCTTCATGTTTTGGTTTTATTCTCAAATCTGGAGATCGTATAGCTATTTTACGAACTTTAGTAGCTGTTTCCGGCTAAAGCTGCTCTACCGACGGGTGAAACATACAACTTTTGGAAAAGTTGAAATGGCAGAAAAAGTTTAAAAAATATGTGCAGAAATATTTTGCAAGTTTATATGTGATGAACTTGTTTTTATAGTAAAACTGCTCTATAAACTAAAACTAGCACAACTAACCTAACATTTCATCTCGTGATATTATCCCACATATCTTTATTTGAAGTTATTATAAACGGACCTATTTTTATTTTCATTCGCATGCGGAATCCAACAACATTCATCTGCCAAACCCGTCGGATTATGATCGCTTTCCGACTCCGGAAGAGTTCACCAGTTATACGGCCACTCTATCCGATTATCTTGTTAATAAACATTATTCACATAAAAGCTATCGGTTGCACTAAGCCCCGATTCAAATTTAATCAAACAAATGATACTGAAGAGTAAAATAACGAGCTTAAAATGCATGAAAACAGCAACAAATATGCGCCCGCACGGCACACTTTGTTCGCCGATAGCCAAGAAGCAGCAACACGCGTATGCGATGTACGTATGCTAAGCCACGCCCTTTTCTCGTTAAGTCGGCCATTTTTTCTCTCTCCAGGGGCGTCCCTTCGTTAAGTTCGATTGCGATTGTCAGAGATTTGTTCATAGTTTTTTTTACTAACTTGAATTTTGGATAAGATTCGAACAAGTCAGAGTTTAGCCAAGCTCAATGAGGATAAATTGTTATAAAAATATACAATAGTAAAGTGTATGAAGAAAACACAATAATTATCAAGAAAACGAGGTAATGTTTTTTTGTGTAAAGGAAAGGTTTAAAAATAGGATTTTTATTATTTACAATTCCAAAGAAACGAAACCATGCATAGTAAAGCGCAAACGGGGTTGACGGGTTGCCTGCGCGACTTCAAGGCAATTGGTCAGCGTTTCATCCTGCTCACCCCCCAACGGCAGCTGTCACATTTCACGGTTCGCTGGAGCACACACACACACACACACACTGGCAACCAGGTTAATTGCGAAATCAGTGCGCCCCGGGCGGAATACGCGCGAGAACCTTCTCTGCGACGGACCAAGAGCCAACCAATTATAGGCAAAGCCCGGCTGTCGATGGTGGTCACCGCGACCCGGTAGCCGGTAGCGCGTCTGTTTTGCCCTGCGGAAAGCAAACCGGAATGGCAGCCGACGTGCACGCCATCGCTGGGTGCAGGAAGGAGCTTGAAACAAAGCGCAACAGCAGGGAAACGCAGACAGACGGACCGCCCGAGGCTCCGTGTGGCTGTGGTGCGTTCCAACGGGGTACGCGAATGACAGTGACACTCGGGTTGATCGGTCGCTCTGAAGGGTCACCGGAATGCGTACCGTCCACGAGCGCCCCGGAGCGTCTGGCAGAAGGTCCCGGCGCAATGAGGAACAGAAACGCGCGGGCCAATTTTCTGCTGACAACGCTGGATGTCCCTGCTGGTTCTCCGTTTCCCTTTCATGCCGCGTTCTCACAAGGTCTCCCAGTACGCCATGATGCGTTGTCAGTTCTTATGCAAAACTGTTTCATTTCATCCGACAACTTACGACGACGGTGGGTATTGATTAGACCAATGGGTGAGGGGAGCTGTTTGGTGAAGAAAATGGGAACCTGCGGACATTCGATGCGTATCTATTATTTCGTGACAGCGTATCTGACAGCCATCCGTTCTGTGAGGGCGCGGTAGGAACAATTCAAATGGACACAAACACAAACAGTGATGTAAGGCACGATTGCGTCAGTGTCGCCTAATTACACTGCACAGTACGAAAATGGTAAGATTCTTAATTTTTCATAAGCTTCTTCTCCTTTAACTCATTGTCCTTGGGTGATTCAATCCATTCTAAAGTACGAGGCGGGGTTGCTTGAAATGCAAAACAAATGGTGCTCGTTTTCTTTTGGTTCATCCAGAAACATTTCAGCTAAAGCAATGAAAACTTGACAGTGCAGTCAAGCACTAAATAGTTGGTTTTTCATTTCGAACATTTTATCATATTTGTTCTAGTTTTTGTGATCCTCTTCTAGATAATTGACGGTAATGAATTGAACCCATAGAGTTTTAATCTAAATAAACGATAATAATATGAGAAAAACAAATGATCAAACAAGCTTTATGTTGCTCCTAGAAGCAAACCATGTTTCGATTGAATTCTTTTATCTAGCACTGAAAATATTGAAAGTGATTACAACCAAGCGTGAATAGAATATCTTTTCAATATATTAACAGTTCCATAAGTTCCATAACTATCAGGATTCTTCGACACATTATCAAATCTACCTACTCATCGTCTACATCTACTAGCCGTTCTGATCTGTTTCGATGAAGATCCGCAGAATGTGTTTAACATTACAGTTCTTTTGCAACATATTTCCTATGTTATAAAAAATCTTTTTCTTAAGATCCTAATTTTACACCTGAAACCAAAGCAGACCTCCAATTGCTCACCAAAATCTGTTCCAAACTTACTTGAATAAATGAACTATCTATTTTATGAATTAACAGCTTAACTAACTGGAAGTCAATTCTTCTTTCCGTAAAAAAAAACAAAACATTGTCTTAATCCGCATCTAGGTTTATTTGCAACACCAAGGCGATGTTTGAGCCTGTGGTGCGATCAGACTTAGCATACGAAGCACTTCGTGCCAATAAACACATTTATCCGGTACTCTTAGCAGCGTCACACACTAATACGGAAGGTTTGTCGTATGCGACAGTGTCGTGACAACGGGTGGCTCATCTCGTGCCACTATTAGTTCAAAAATCACGTGACGTGTGAAAAAATTATGATGTTCGTTTAAAAGCCTCGCAATCGTTGAGGGATACAGAGCTGCCATATTAACTCTGGTGTCACATCTATGATAAAACGTAAATATTTCATACGCACAGCTATTGCCGTATATGAAACAATGGTTACTCAACACCACACATAATACTTGTTCTAGTTAATCTCATTAAATCTCGTTATTAGAGCCTGTTTTTGGTACCTTGTTTGAATTTCTTTACCGATACCTAACACCTTTCGTTCCGTTTCATAATGCGCCGTAAAAGTACGATGTTAGTTTATTCCATTACCACACAAACACACATTACAATAGTATATGCTCCATACACACCCATCCCCGGTGGGGGTTCCCGTATCCATTCCGTTCGTATTTTACGCCCTTCAATGGTTATGCACCCCCATCTACTGCTGGTACTCGATGCGCTCCTTGTTCGGGTCGGCCCGATCCAACCGGTACATGTAGGCGCGGCTGCTGGCCGTACCGATCTCGTTGCGATCCATCGGCACGTACTGGATCAGCTCGTCGCCGTGCTCACCGAGCATCCGCTTCAGCTGCTGCACCTCCTTATCGCGCGCCAGCGAACCGAGCTTCTGGAGCAGCTCCGGATCTTCCTCGAGCGCCTCGTCCAGCACCTCCCAGGAGATGAACTTCAGGTCGGAGCCGAAGAACAGATCGTCGGACAGGATGTCGATGATGTGGTTGAGATCGAGCGGGCGGATCTTCTTGTACGATTTGCCCATATCGTCCAGCACGGGCGAACCGGCGGCAGGTCTCTTCGCCAGCTTCATGTACCGCTCGAACCAGCTCGATCCGTTCTCTTCCGGTACGGACGCTTCCATCTGAAAGAAACCGAACCGAGTCCACACACGTTACGAAACACTCACATTGTGTTCTTGCAAAGGCATCTTCCTTACGTGAAACCCGCCAGCACGGCGTCCTATTCTGGGCACACTTTTCGACTGCTTGAGGAAAAAGTTCTCCAAATCACCTCGCCGACCGATGCGCGGCACACTTTTCGACAGCTTGATGAAAAACCCGGGCGATTCGTTGCCGAACGCGCAGCAGATGAGTCCGAGGAGCACTAGTAGCTTCATTGCGTGTGTGAGGCACTGAACGGGACGGCTGTATGGCACGGTAGACACCCGGAATTGTATTTATATCGAGTCCTCTTCCCGCTGCTAGCAGGCAAATCCACGCCCGCATCGGATTATGCATATGCAAATGAGCTCTAGCTCCAGACGCACCTTTTCCTAGGGTTTAGGTTTCAGTTCAAGCCCTATATCTGGTGTCTGTGGCGTTGATAGGCAGACTTTTCTAGTTTTATCGATTTTGTACGCGTCCAGACACCGTTTTCATCTCGGTACAACACGTTGCATTGCCTTTGAAGTGGATAAAATCAATTATATGTACCTTGTGCACTTGTGTCATCTATGTAGAAGAACTGAATTAAGTCTGAACCATCTTAGCATTCTTCATCTTACCTTTAATCTTATCATCGTATCTTTTTATCTTTAGCAAAAATGAACTTAAACTCTACAACATGTAATAAATAAAGCGTTCATCCGTTGTTCCTCTCACACGAGTGAGCTCTGCTCCCACTGGCTCACTTCGGTCGGCAGGAACTGCATGCGCTGAACCGCTTGATGTATCTGGCCGTAAGTTAGCAGCATCCGGTGCAGCTGATACTCTTTCTGCACCTTTGAAAGGCCCGTCGCCGTAACCGGGGCGATCAGTTCCAGCTGCTTCAGATGCTCGAACGCCTTCAGCACCACCGGACGCTCGATTCCCTGCATGCTCGAGCTGCTGTTCGCCCACTTGCCGAAGCGTGTCAGAATCATTTCGAAGTTGAACGGATCACGATCGTAAATCTCCGAATGATGCTTCATCGCAATCATCAGACACATCTCCAGCACGGACAGTCCCACCAGCAGCCGCACCTTATCGTCCGATTCGTAGCTTTCGCCCAGCTGCTGGATCGATTCGACCGTCACGGTGGACCGTTCTTCGTCCAGGTCGTTGACCAGCTCAAAAAGCTGCAATCGAAACGGTCCCTCCAGGACGTCGTACTCGTACATGTTGCGAAGTACCGTCTGCACCTGGGCATTCTTTACGAGCGTATCGATGTGCCGGTTCCATTGCGTCACCCATTTCGCGCTGAACTGGAACCGGGCCGGATCGAAGAGATTGCGCAGCAGTGTCAGCTCAGCGTTACTGAGCGCCTCACTCGGGATGGGCGGATGGTTGGTGGTGTACTCGCGCTTCTCGCCCTCCGTGGGAAGTTTCAGCAAGTCGGCAAACAGTTCCACCCGTCCTTCGAAATCGTCCTCCGGCGGGAGGAGAAACACTTGCCGGTGGGAGAAGCGTGATTTGACGCGCTTCTCGAGCAGCTCGATCACATCGAGCCGGGCGGTGACGCCCACCACGCAGATCGGTGCCTGTGCGGACTGCGCCACGTCAAACAGGTTGTACAGCAGCGTCTGGTTGTGGTGCGAGCAGAACAGGTCGAACTCTTCCAGCAAAAAGATGACGCTTTTCGACTGCTTTCGATCGCCCGCCTTGAGGCACTCGAGCAGGAAGGCTAGGTTTTCGGCGAACGAACCGAACACCTTCCCGTCGACGGCATTCTCGAGGTTCATCTGGGCAGTGGCTGCTTTCAGTGCTAGCCGATCGTCGATGTGAATCAGCCCATTTAGGTACACGATCAGCGTGTTGCGGTAGAACGATTCTTTCGGCATTAGCTCCGCCAGTACGGATGTTATGAGCTACGATAATAGTTCAAAAGGATAAGTGCTCCATGTAGCGTGCGTATGAGAAAGGATACTCACGGTAGTCTTTCCGATTCCTCGCGGTCCCAACAGCAGCGCACTGTTTGATTCGCCGTGTTCCGCGGTGCGTTCCAGAATGTCCCGGATGCGCTGCCGTTCCGATTCGAACCCGTTGAAGGAGGCACGATCGGTGAGCAAGCGTGCTTTGATAAACTTACGCGTATTTTCCACATCGTCGGGCATTATTTTTGCGTGATTCTGCGGGCCGGTTTTCTGCGTTCGATTTGATTTGATTTGGATAAACGTAAACAAATACGCGTCATTTGCCCGCCAAAACTATAAAACGACTTGACAGCTGTTTGAAATAAATATGAGCTGTTTTTCTGTTTGATTTTGATCATCAAAAACAAGTAGAAAATGAGGTTTTACAAACAAAATTGAAGTAATTCCGCATTATAAACCTCTCTGTTTTAAGCTCCAGTGAAATGGCTTTACACAAATGAATTATGGAAAGTGTAATTGTGAGATAAACAGCTGTGAAGCAGAACTTGGTGGCAAAAATATCGGCAACACTGTAAACACCTGCCAGCGCGCTAGTTCGAGAAGCATCCGCAGTTGGCGCTACCGCTCACCTCACTTGACAGCCGACGTGTACACAAACAAAGAAAACAAGAAGAAAACATTGTCTACGTGTTTTGTTTTTTGAGCCCCTGCCGCTTGGTCTCTTGTTGCTGCTAATACTTGAACCACGTAATCTTATCGATACCGAGCCAATACCGATCGAAAGAATATCAGCCGGTCGTAAACAATTCCTTCACTCAGGTAAACGCTCTCGTACTGATCCGGGCCGTGCGGATCCTACCGGCTTCGCTGGTGGTGTTGTGCGTGGAGGAATGTTTTGTTGATGGTCGTTTTATCTACTTCTGTCCAGGGCCCATCCGTACGCATCGTAACCTTCCCACGGCACTAAGCGAAACATGGTTGAACTCAGCTCGAGCACCGATCCATTCCAGCATGGATTCCCGAACGTAGTCTTCATCATCCCGGCGATTGTCGTGGTGGGACTCGGTGGTATGTAAAATACGAACATATCTTTGATACGAGTTAAGGTGTGAAAGTGGGGGGAACCTGAGGGTGAATTCGATTGAAGTTCCAAGCCGGTGAATTGAAAATGCTTGAAAGTACGAGATGTTAGGTTTTCATGGTTGAGTGCCAGCGCCAGAAACAGTTTTATATTAGTCAATCCTGATGTATTACAACGATCTAGATGGAAGTAATTTGGCACGTGATTGCAAACTTAAAAGAACGAAAAAGAACGTTTAGAATAGAATCAAATTTAGAAAAACATTTGCCAAATTCCTTCACGAAACGTTATCAAAAGTCACAGCTACACAAAAACCACACATTACAACGATGCTGGAAATGCACACGTAACATATGGAGTAAATGACCCTGACCTGACCCGAGACACGCTGCAGCACCATCTTCAAAACAATACGTATGTCCTTGCACTGCATACGGCAGCCATGTGTGGCTGCAATCTGCAGTTTGATTAGCCGGCTCATATCGATGATGCAACACACGGGAGAGGAAGAAGGTAGTCGTTATCAGCATCGCACGGCATACTCACCGGCCGGCACAGGTTTCAGCGCACCGGTCAATCGCTTATCGCCGCCAGTAACCGTTCAACGTTCGATCAATTTAAACCACTTTTGCGCAAATGGGAGACGTGGCAGAGGAACTGTTTAACGCGATGGGAGGTTCGGAGGGTGCGGTACCGGCGGACGGTGCGGCCCCCGCTGCGGGTAATCCGTTCAATCCGGACGACTTCAAAATGCCCACCATGGAAGAGTTCCTGAGCATGCTGGAGAACATGGACAACCTGTCGGACGAAGAGAAGGAGGAACTGAGGGCGGGCGTGTTGCAGAATTCGATGCGGCGCAAGCTGCAGGCCGGTCTATCCGACTACCTCACGTTCTTCGTAATGCTCTCGATCATGCTGGCCGTGTTCGGTAAGATACTGCCGCTCGTAAGCAAGAAATGTGTGCCTGAAACTCTCCAGACCTTTCGCTCCAAAAAAAAAATCATCTGTTCAAACAACGGTTGAAATTTTCCTTTGCTTGCCAAATCAGGCACCCAGAAGATCGACTTTCAGTCTTACTTCGATACCCAAAGTTGTGATCGTTCGATCGTGGGGAAAGTGTGAACGAAATGGAGCCATCGACCGAACCGAGTGCGCCCGCATCCAATAATTTGGCCAAGCTGCTTGCCGAGGCGACCCCGGAGCAGCGAGATAAGTTTTTGGAATCGCTCGAGACGCTGAAAAACCTTCCGAATCTGTTGCAAACGTTGCGTGAGGAAGCAGAGCGGAAGGCGCTGATCTACCAGAAAGTTGCGTTCTTCGTCGCCATCTTCGTCGTGCTCTGTGTGTTCGGTAAGGCAAATGGCAGTGCTCGGCATTGGTAACCAAGGCAACCGACCGCAGTGGGCAGCATGGCAGGGAAACCTAAGAAATGTGTGGTGTGCGAAAGCAGTTCGCTAATTATGCTTTGATCGCACGACTCAGACATGGTGCCTGGTGCACGTGTTCTGCCCATCCCCAACCGTGTTGTCCATCGTGTCCGGAATGGGTTCAGTTGCAGCGTGACGTTCTCAACGAGCTGACACGTTAGCACCTTTTCGGATCGGTTCACATTTTATTACCGTGGAGGGAAATTCCCATTAGCACAAGGTGTTTCTCGCCCGCTACATATACGCTCTTCGGCCACGTCACTCACCGGCGACGACTTATCTGGGTGATAAGCGATTTTTTTTTCATTCCTTGTTCGCTATCTCCATTTTATCTCCATCATCAGTCCGCCACTTCATGAAGGAAGAAGGGGACGCGAACTGATGTTGTCCCCAATGGGGCCAACGCGGGCGATACCGGCCAGTTTATTAGTGTACAAGTGAACAGTAGCTACCGGAGAGGGTGTTTCTTTGCAAGGGAAGCCCTGTGATAGGTGGCAAACGATGGCGAACGACTTCCAGGAGAATCCATTCGTGGAGGCACTGAAATCCGAAGCCCTGAACGATCTCCTGCAGGACGATGAGAAGCGCTCGCTGGCGCAGCAGTTCCAGGAGAACCTGCGCACGCTCTCCGACATGTTCGTCAACCTGTCGGACGACGACAAACGTCAGTTCGCGCAAGAGTTCAAGGGCAAGTTCGTGAAGTCACTGTCGCAGTTGAACGAATTTTCCAAACAAAAGAAACTCGTCGAAAGTACGCTCGTCAGACCGGAGTCGGAGTCTGTCGGATCGTTTGTCGACACGTTGGCGGCCGGCCTGTCCGGTGTCGGCATACTCCGAACCGATCAGCTATCACCGACACCGCTCGGGTATGGGCTACTCGTGGGTTTTGTGACACTTGTGATTGGTGAGTTTTGCGCACCGGATTTTCGAAGCGCATTAAGCGTGCGATGATAAGGATTTCATGGATTAATGCCGTGTGTGTGTGCGCGTGTGTATGTGTGTGGTGTGTGAACGCGTGCAGATAAGCGGTGCATTATTGCCATAATCTACAATACGTTTGTGCTTTTATTTGTGGTTCTTTGCAGCATTCTTCGGCTACAAGCTGTACCTGTCGCTCACGGAGAAGGAACGCAAGCGCGAGGAGAAGCTAAAGGCCAAGCAGGAGAAGGGCAAGAAGAAGAAATGATTCCACGGTGGTAATGGTGGGGCGGATGGTGGCGCTGTCCTTTCATCACGTCACAGCCGCCACCACCACCACCACCACCACCAGCAGCAGCAGCAGCAGCAACAGCAGCCAGCAAACCAGCACAAACATTCCAGAGGAAAAAGACTTGGCAAGGCCTAGCAAATTCACGACACGCGCCCGCACCACAGACACGAGATATAGATATATATTTATCGACGAGAATCGTTATGCATATTTACCCGCCCGTCATCTTCCTGCTCTCCTCCGATAGCGGTTACTATTCCCAAACAAACGAAAAACGCATTGGGACACCGGTAGGACATGTTTTTCAGTTCCATTTAACTGCTCGGTGTTGTTTCTGACGCGCCATGCGTCGTAGAAGATAAACGTTAGCGTACACCCCCGGCACATCGTAGTAGGCGCGTAGGGTTTGTGTCTTGGTTAACGTGAATAGCAGCTTACTTTACTTTCACCCGTTCTCGGGCGCCCATACGAGGCTAGCACGGAAAGGATCTAGATTTTCACATAGGCAGAATGCATTAATAGCTTACTAAATAACAATACTATCAACGACGAAACGGAATTCAACGTCTAGGACATAACCCTGCTAGCGGCTCAGAACGGCTGCTAATCATCTGGTAGCTACATTTTTCACTAGTACCATCGCTGGCAGTCGAGTGACGATCCATCTTGGATCTTGGTCCTGTTCCGATTCTTTAAACAACAACACTTTACGTTAATAGGTGGTGATTTTCAAATGATACACCCCTACTTTTCCAAACTCAGTCAATCCTCCACTCCAGCACTTCTGGTGGAGTACAAGTACGATATTTCAATTATGCAAACGCGGGTGTCGCTTTGTGGACGGTTAATGTAAAACAATCACAGGAAGACTATTTTCTCGTTTATGTGCAAGATTAGGTATTTTTTGAAAGATGGCTATCGACTCGGAGGTAGGCAGAGTGATCGACTACTTTTATGTTGGAGAAATATAAATAATGTTTAAAAATATAAGCAATTGTTTTTCATCTAGTTAAAAAAAATTGGGACAATCACGAAAGAATCAAATATTCCACAATAAAAAAAAACAAGCAACTGCTGGCAAAATGAATCGCATCGCACATTGGTTGTGTGGCGCCATCTCTGGGGGGCGCACGAAAGTAAAGCCACGGTTTAGCCTTTCAAGAGTTTTTCACTCGTCCCTAAGCACTGGCTAGACATTTTGATGCTTTTAAACCATGTTAAGATGAACACAAACAAAATTCATAAAATAATCCCTTTCATTTTCAAGTTTTTCTTCATTATGTTCAAAGCATCGCACAGTTTATTATAAAACATTTACGGTTTGGTTTTCTTTCCTAGTTTACAAAATTCATGCAAAATAAGAACACATTCCCCCATCTTTTTACAATAGACAACAGTATTATTTATTTACAAGACCATTCTAAACGTTCCTACACGCCAACAAATAACTTTTTGTTTAACAACTTTCCAGAGCTTATAAAGGCACCGTTTGGTTCGTGGTTCTACCGCTTGCAAAAGCAAGAACAGTCTTGCTCGTTCCTACAAAAAAAGGTTCCTTTCGCCAAACTAATGCCGAAATTTCTACGCGTTATGTTTGTTAAAATTAATAAACTTTTTTTACTTTTTTAATGAATAAACTGTGTCACAATTAAATAGGGAACCCCCATTGCAACGAAAATCAGCCATCGGAAGAGGGCTGCTTTTTGGAATACGAAAAAATATAAACATTTTCAGTATTTCTTCACTTTTTGTTATGCATTTCGATTTGTGGGCCCGTTTGTTGTTCTGTTTTAAAACACAATTAGCAAAAAAGTGTACGTTTTACCATAAACCTTAATCCAAGGCGTGTAAAACCTAGAAAAGCATATCAGAGCTATTTGTTTAGCTAAACCGCTTTGTACTAATGTAGTGTTTATGTTTTGTGTTTGTTTGTGTTTTTTTTTTGTATGTAAGGCTAAAAAAGGCTAAACTTCGGACATTCTTTCACCACCGATATGTTTGCACAATGTTGAATATTGTTTCGTTTACTCTCTCCCATACACTCGTACATCTTTCACACACTCTCTAAATGCCGGTTGTCTTGTTGTACGAACTAGTCTCGTAGATCCACGTAGAAAGTGCAATGTGTGCTTCTTTATTTCTTCCATTCCGGAACACAGGATGGCACATTCAATGGGACAAAGGCACAAAGACGGATAAACATTATTACAGTACAAACCCTGAGGTGTGGTGTCTGTCTCCGGCGGCACAAGAAAGGGGGAAAATGGCGTTTACCCTGTTACTTTCTCCCCCGGCCGAAGCTGTCCGATCACGTACATAATCACATTGTACAGCGCGCGCGCGCGTTCCCGTGCGTGTATGTTTCCTGTTCCATCGCTTATCGTCCGTTCGCCAGACCTACCATCTTTTGTTACTTCCTAACACCACACATGCACACTACCTCCTCACAAGGCGCTGCCGCTTAACGATTTAACAGAAAGTAAATTCCGATTGAAGTTTAAAAACAACAAAACGGTTTGTAAAATAATTATCCTAAACAGAAAAAAAACATAATTAGGGTGGTAAGTGCTGTGTTTGGTCAGCCTCCTGATTCGCCTGTGGGTAAAACTCGAATCGCATCCAGCAAGCTCGCGCGCGTTCAGTTCGCATCGTCATCGATCGAGCAGTCGCCTCCACTGGCCGACGGCACGTTGTGGACGGCTTTCATCAGTATGTTTCCGTTCGACTTCAGCTCCAGCTGGAACAGTGTCTCGTCCTTCACGTTATGCAGGACGTCCTCCGTCAGCAGCACCTGGATGCCGCCGGGTCCATTGATCAGCAGCTGCAGCTTAGCGATGCCCGACGACGACGAGATTGGGGACGAGGGCGATGGGACGCCGTTGTTGGCGTTGCCGCCGGACAGCTTGCCGAGACCTCCAACTCCACCGGTACCACCACCACCGCCACCCGAGGAAGAAGACCCAGAATCGGCACCCCCGTTGAGTGTTCCACGGGGCCCGAACGCGCCATTCCAGAGCGCCGCTTCGGAGGTGGAAGAGTTGGGTGTGTTGAGCGCATTGATAGCCTCCAGGAAGCCGGGAATCTTGGACAGATTCTGTACCAGCTCCGGGATGGTGTTCGAGTGCAGATAGATGGCGTGGTAGATGTTCGCCTCGAAGCTCACGTAGATCGTCAGCCGGGGCGTAATCGCTCTATGGAGAAGAGATAGTTTAACATTAAAACCAGATTACATTAAACCAGATATGGATGTCTTAAACAACCGGGAAAGGATTTTCGGTCGGGTTACAAATATCGTTAATTACAAATTCATAGCCGCCTTATACTCAACCAATATACATGAAAAAAACAAGCAGCTAAAATTGTTCATGGCACCTGCCAACAGATGGCGCTAATGAATCATGGTTCTAATTTCCTAACGATTCAAATTTATCTTCACTTACTTTAGACTTAACATTCTTAAAAAGTCTAAAGTCATTCTTAAAAGCATGAAAATATTATTTTTGCCTCTTGATTATTTCTAGATCGATATTTACATTGCTCTGCAAAAAATATTAGACAATCGTTATTTTTAGAACTTACTTCGAATGGAGAATATTAAACATCCGAATACCATCTGCAAGTCCACATATCTTGCATAGATCCTCCTTGGACATTCTGCAAAGAGAACAAAATATTAACTTCAAGTTTTGCCTTCTCTCTTATCCACCCTGCCGGTTCTCACCTCAGTAGATCCGAACCGGAAAATTGCGCGAACGTTTTCCCGTAGGCGGCCAGTCGGTGCACCGCCAACCACTGTCCCAGCGCCCCCGGGCTCGTTTCCTTCGTAATGGTCGGTACGTAATCGTCCAGCTCGCTCGGTTGCTGCGGTGAAAGCACACCACCCATCGGCTGGTCGCCCAGCGGGGACGCCTTGCACAGCCCGTTGGTCGAGCTGACGTTGCTGATGCCGATCGGGTTGCTCTGCTGCTGTTGTTGCTGCTGCTGCTGCTGCACGCCGACCGCAGCGGCCGCAGCCGCCGCAACGACCATGGCGGCGGCTGCCGTCGTTGACGCTTTCGCCCCGGGGCTGACCACGGTCGCACCGTTGCCCAGCACGCTCGACATAATGTTTTCGAACTTGTTCAGCTGCCCGGGTGAGGCCGGACCACCGGCCAGCAACGGAGACAAGTTACGTTTGATGCTGCCGGGCGAGAAGGAGGGAAGGGAGAGAAAGAAAGCCATTAGGGACAGGTCGTTTCAGCAGGCATGTGAGTTAGAAAGTTTGCACTTACTGCTCGGGACTGAAGCTGCCAGCACCGAGCGGCGTAATCACCGAATCGGTCGTAATGTCCGTCAGAATCGTGCAGTCGCAGCTGCGCTGATACTTCTCCTGCTCCGCGACCGGACGCTTGAGTATTTTCTCCCTATCCTGTTTGTGTTTACGATCGGCTCCCTTCAATTTGAACACCTGTGCCGACAAGCATGCGTTGATGAAATGCATTTACCAGTGCGCCCGCGGTTCCCGGAAACTCACCTTTATTTGGCAAGCCGCGGCATGGAGTGGCCGTACACCCTCCTTATCGTCCACCCCGCTGCTGGTCCCGCCGTGAAGCAGCCCGCTGGTGTCGAGGTACGTCTCTACCTGAATCCGGAACGGGACGCCCTTCTCACCGCCGTGCTTTTTGGGTGTGAATTCCGTCGAAATGCAATTAACCTTCACGTACACGCCGACCTCCTTCATCGGGTCCCAGAACACCTCGATCGTGTTCAGCAGGTTGCTGCTGGTGGGCAGCACCTGCATCAACCCGTACGACAGCGGGATGTCAACCTGCGCGCGCGGAGAAAACGAAAAGGGCTTGGTCAGCTTCGGCATGGTGCATAGTGTGCCGCCCACACCGAGAACTTACATCCAAAATACGTTCCCCGGGCCGAGACGCTTGCCACAGTTGCATCTGCTCCCGCTCCATGTACTGCAGGCGGCGCTCGTGGAAGCATATCTTGATAATACTCTTCAGAATCTTACCCCGGAACGGGGACAGATCGCCAAGCTTCTTCAGCTTGATCTCGTAGCTCTGGCCCTGGTTGAGGTAGGTGAGAGATTCTTCATTGTTTTTCGTCGCTATCGAGGTCGCGGCTGCTAGCACGTACTGGAACCTGTTCGGACACGGGCGACAGAGAGGCGATTAGGGCTTTAATTTCCGAGGGTATCCATCGAACCTACCGATTGTGATCGTCGTGTGCTTTTTCACCACGTGCTGCCACCACTGCTGCTGCCGCTGCCGCCGCCAGCGTGGCATCCTGTTGCATCTGCAAAACGCCTGCGAACAGAGGGTAAACATTTGGTAAGATCAGCGCTATTCGAACCGGCCCCCGTATCACAGGTGGTGCTGCACGATCGTTGTTTGAACGGTGGAAGAGGTTGTACGAGGAGGACGACGAAAAGCGCGCCTAATGTGAAGTGCACACACCGCCGTACCTTGTGTAAGTGGATTTGAATTATCACAGGCGAAATAGACGATCTAGCGCCTGACAACAACAACAAAATCACAACGCCAGTGTCCAAAACCGGCTCTCCTGGGTCGCAAGCGCTTGAACGATAATTTACATCCGCATGATAACTCGTCGTCAGTTAACCGTGGCCGTCCGTGTGGCGCTGTACGCATTCACACAAACGAACGAACGAACGAGCAAACGAACGAACGATCGATAGATCGATCGATCAAATGTATGCCATTTGGGAAGTATTTTCTAATTTTAACATAGCACCTCCGCGGAATGAAGTATTTCACCTTACCTCCACTGGGATCATTGTCCAGGCGATTGCTTTGCAGAAAACTCTGCAAATTGCTTAAACCCGCACCGATCGTGGCTCCATGATGGTCAGCACTGTTCATCAAACCGGGCCCGGTGCCATTCATCGAGCTTTGGCCCTGTTGGTGCTGCTGGTATTGGGCCACCTGTTGCTGTTGATGACTCGTTGCGGCATTCCCACTGTTTGCACCAGCGTTTGCACCACTACCAGCAGCAGCTGCTAGCGACTGTTGCAGACCGGCTGCGGCATGCTGGTTCTGTGAATGATCCTGAGAACCCGCCGCTTGCTGATGCAGGGCCTGCTGCTGCTGCTGCTGTTGATGGAGCTGATGCTGCTGTTGCTGTTGATGGGATGGCTGCGAGTGCTGCTGCTGGAGCTGAGGAAAGAGAAGTTACAGATGTTGCATTACAAAAGATTCCAGGTTCCGAGGGTTTTTCCCTAGCTTACTTTCTGCGGTGGAGATGGTAGTTCTTGTTTGAACACGGGAAAGTTTAACAACGAGTCGCTGGGAACGGGAGAATAAAGTTGCAACTGAAGATTAGCAGCTCCTAGCTTCGTCCGAACGCCCGGTTGGCAACACTTACCTAATATATCCATTGCTGGAAAGCTCATTGCTGAGGTCCAGATCCAGGTCATCAGCCCATCGCATGCTTCCTGCAATGGTACAGTTGAACAGAAGATACATTAGATCAACGGCAGCTGCCAGGCCAACCGACCCCGGTGCATGGCACCGAAACCCAACTCAAGCGAATCCCCTGTCAAGTTCATCCGGAAGATTAGGGGTTTGAATCACCTAGTTCATTGTTGTTGCCTGTACCGTTACAGGTGGTGTTTGTGTTGAGATTATTACCATTGCCGACGGCGGCTTCGTTGCCGCTGCTGGCTGTGCCACCCGGGTTGAAGTACTTTAGCCGCTTCCGGACGAAATCTTTGTCCATCGTGTCGCCTCCGAAACCGTACGTTTCACACATACCGGCAGCGCTCACTTCGGACCACGGACGAGCCACTGTTTTACGAAACGCACTCGTACTCGTCTCCACGAAACGATCGCCACCAGCCGTATCAGAGCCGTTCACAGATCAGCGCAGCTCGCTTCCCGGCGCTAACGATTACACGACGATGCCCGCGGACATCGCCACAGCAACAGCAGAGTGCTCCGCCCGACTCTGAGGACGTCGGGCTCGGTCGCTTTCGTCAGCCTCAATCCCAGCGCAAGATAGGACCGGGAGGCATCACCACATGTGTACTACCAGCGCGCGGGAACGACTCGCGTAACCCCCCTCGTGATTAATCCACCGTTCGCCCAGTGCCACTCTCACTACACCGTGTCACTACAATTGTGCGCGCACTCGCACATCTCCGGTGGATGACGCGATTCCACAACCCCGACACGACTATGATTAGGGTTGCTGCGACCGGGACATAAACAACAACGTGTTGGTTAATCCCTCGAGTAAACACTGAAAGCCCCGACGAGCGATACGGCTAATGACAGCGTCCTCCGGGCGATGTGACAGTGGCGAGCTGATTGAGGATGCAACCGCAGTAACATCCTGACTCCGAGCACTGTTGGAATCGGAAACTTCCAATGGGGCAGTATTGTGCTATCTTCCGAAGAAATGATCTCAGCTGATCCAAATTAGCGAATGGTCACTTTCACGAAGATCAAACCCATACACGGGCAAACCTGAGCTGAGTGGAAACAGACACCGCGGAGGACAGCAGCTACTACAGCTTCTTATCGATCGTACACGATCACACAAAGTCTGCGCGGGTTTGTGCTCCCAGTGAGATGTGATGATGTTGCGCTAGCGACAACACACAAACACCACCCCAGTCATGTCTCACAAGCACTATCAATCGCTAGGAAGGGAAGCAGATGCGCGTCATCTTGTTGTGTGGATCGTGGGTGTGAGATACCAAAGAACCGGACGTGGCCGGGCCGTCGGTTGTCGGTTGTTTGTCGAAATACTTATCTTGATAAATTTACACTTTATCAACAGCAATAAATATATCAGAAACACACACACACACGCACATCACTGGTAGTGGACCACCCTCTGGACCAACCTGATGAAGGTGAAGTCCTCCTACTGCTCCTCCGCCTCCGCCACCTCCTCTTCCACAATCTGCTCAAAACACACCTCAAGAGGGAAGTGACGCAAAAACTTGTTCGGGTACTTTTCACATCGGTGTAGCACGTTGCTTAAACTGGAGACAAACTTTCTGGCAATAACAACAAAAACAACGATAAGAAGCGAACGCTAGAAACACTTGAGCAATGAAAATATGTTGCCGGTATTCTGCTTCTCCTCCTGCACGCTGTAGGGTGTCCGCGAGATGTTCCCCCACCGTGTCTAGACGCAAAAACTTCGAAAGCAGTAGCGCTCGAGTGGCAGCGGCCCTCTTGACTGTGGGTTAGAGTGGCCTGAGTAAGAGCGAACCGTCAGTCGCTGCCGTTATCAGCTGCTGCCCCCGGAGGGACCTTACACCCCGGAGGGACCGGTGCCTCACGCTCGGTGTGGAGGTGTCTTCGCTTCGTGACGTAAAATTGACCTTTTCCATCGTCATCGAACTCGGTGGTTGCAGTCATCTACAGTGTTTCGGATCGCGTTCTATTGCTCCCGTACCGTGTTCCAAAACTCACACAGACACACCGGTTCCAGGCGGCAGGGCAGGACTGTTGTAACCTCCAAACAAGACGCAGAGAATAAAGCTCCGCTACGCCTTCAAGGCTTATCAGGTTAGATTAAGATGGCCGCTGGCCCCGGAGGTCGTGAAGCAAAATAATGTCTACTCATTGTCCACAGCCCGGCCGCGTCCGTGCGATGTGCGTTCATCCTGCGCAGCGGACACACGTCAGATTTTGGAGGCGCTGATCATATGTGAGCATGATCGATATACTTCAGGAATCGATCGTCCAATCACTTATGTTCCCGTTGTAGTAGCGTACGGTAGCGTTTTTGCGCATCAAGCAGTAGTTGTTTACGGATCTTTCTGCATTTTCGATAAGCTTGGAAGTTCCCCGCAGGACCGGTTTGTATATGAATATGAAATGGATTGGAGATGCCGATGAAAACAAGATCGGAGCCAACGCGCAAAAGTGACGTCAAAATGATCATGGCCTACTAATTATTCAACGGAAAAACTTTATTCAATCGATAAACAACCCCACTTGCTTTTCAATTGGGTCGTGCTCGACTCAATAGAGGGTGATCACTTTGGGATCGAATTCCAACAATAGTTTATAGCTTAAGGACCCAACACTTGTAATATTCCTGCTGTGTTACTCCCCATTTTAGGTTATGTCTGTACCATGTTCCCGGATAAATCGTTTGTAGAACCTCTGTGTTTCTTTCGTCTGTTTATCAGAGTTTAAGACTTTATCTTTGTGCTGGCTTGCTTCAAATCACTTAATTAGAGCACGAAGTACAGCGGACCCACACAGGCAAACGGCCAACTTACCCTTGCGACGTGCGTCACGCTCCTTATCGATGTTGGCGATCTTCGTCTCGGACCCATCAGTGTCCTCCTCCTGCGGTGACATCCATTCCATGCGACGCTTTCGACTCGGCAGAATGGCGTTGCTAATGTACATGACACCATTATCCTGCTGCTGTTGCTGCTGTTGTTGTTGCTGCTGCTGTTGGTGAGAAGCCGCTGTAGCAACCGCTGCGGCTGCTGTAGCGACCGCGACAGCCGTTACGGTGGCCGCCGCATTAGCCGTATCGTTCGCCCCGCTGCTCGAAGCGATCGCGGTGTGCATCTTGTTGTAGTCGACCGGCCACGGTTCCTTCGAGTCCGGCGGCGAATCGACAAAGTTGTTCTGGTAGTCCTGGAAGTTGTTCGGTGAGCCGCTGTACGTGTCCTCGCTGTCCAAGTTGTATCCGGGAGAGATCTGTGAAGAGGACGAGAAGAAGCAAGCGATTAGTAGTCGTTCTTGTTGAAAAGCGATGTTTTTGGAGGATCCAAAAGGTATACTAGAAATCTATCACTGTTATTCGTTCTCTGCATTAAAAGTAATCGTATTATTCCCTCTAATGACATCTTATGCTCCAGTAACGGGTCAAACATTACAAGCGAAACGACGGAAGACAAAAAAAAGCGGCCCAAATGTTATCATCGAAGGTAGATTAACTGGATAAAAAGATTTCATACAAGCAAGGTAATCCCCTCCCGAGTTCAACATGATAGCATATTTTTGGATATCTCTCGATTGGAGCGCACCCAACTTTAGCACCCCGACAGCACAATGTTCTTATTGTTCACGAGGCCGCCACGATTGGAGGAGGGGGCTGATAATGCGTCTAATTTATTACTTATCCCCCCACCCAGACAGGTGCCTTCCACCATGAGTGTGTTGACCTGTTGAGATGAAGATCTCGGTCTCGGCTTTCGACGTTTTTATGGACATTATCAATAAAACGCACACGCGGCATTAGCGAACCAGCTGTCAAGATAGGCCACGATACGGGTGTTACGGGTTGGGCTATTCCGGGAATCACAATTGCAAATTCTGCGACCCAAGGACGACGAGAAATCTGCGAGAAAAATGGTTCTGTCTGAGGTGTACAACAGGCTAAAAAAGGAGCCCTACCCATGTTTGATGAGCACAGCAATTTCCATTGTTAACCGGATAACGGGTAATGAATCACTACCGTTGAAGTCGTGTGTCGTCCTAGTCGTGCTGTCTCTTCGCTCCGTGTATTCAATTGGATAGGTGATAGCAGTATCAAGCCATCGATAACCGATCAGATGCATTTCTGACCGCGTCCTCTGTTGCGGCGAGGCAGGGAAACTTTCCTCCGTTAAATGTCGTCGCATCGGAACAAGTCGGAATCAGGTGCACGGTGTGTCTGTGTGCAGACCTGTCATTTCTGTTTGCACCCACTAAGTGCGCTCTGTTTTGCAAGCTTCCATCAGTCATCCGAGACGAGAGGCGTCTGCAGGCGTTCCAGAAAAAAATCACACCCTGCATGGTGCATCATTCCATCTCAACATTGTCCCTGCGTGCCAGGAGGTGACAGTCGTAATCTTCGCTCAAACAAACAAGGAACCGAGATAAGATATGGCCGAGCGCCATTATGGATTCCGCTGGATGCGCAACCTCGAGTGGAACACTCCGCGAGAGGAAGACTAAAATCGAAAAAAAAACACCAGCTACACGTTTGCGTTAGGCCTTGGCCAAATAAAATGATCGATCGAGCCACGCGTCCAGGGTCGATTCCGGAGCGTCATGGCGTCAAGAAGCGCAAAGAAGCAGCGCCCGCCAAGAAGAGCGTACCGAAAACAGGGTCACGCGAATATTAATCAGATTTACTCTCTCTTCTCTCTCTCGGATCTCTCTCGCTTGAGACGAAACGCAAACTTTAATATTCATCTTTCGATGATACTGTCCCTGATCCGGTGTCCTGATGGCATCTCCTTCTCCGGCAAGCCACCCCGTGGCATCGATCGCATTATGGTAGCCGACCACGTCGCTGAAGGTCAGCAGGCTCTCTCGGTCTTTCGCGCGCGCATGTGGTTGGCAACTCTTTTCGTGGCGTATTACCTGCTCAAAGTCTTGCTGTCCCTGGCGTCTCGCTGCTGACTGTTGCTGCTGCTGTTGCTGATCGTGCTGATGGAACTGGTAGGGACCGGGACTTCCGGAGTATTCCATTTGCTCAATCTCGTCGTCGAGCGAACGGCTCAACAGATGAAAATCCAGCGCTTCGAGCTGGTAGCACGGGTACGCTGTTGCGTCGCTACGGCTTCGTCCACCACCGCCGGCACCAATACCACCACCACCACCGGCGATCGTGCCGGTGTACCGATGCTGTAGCGTTTCCGGTCCCTGCCCGTACGGTGGAAAGAGATGGTGCTGCGGCTGAGCCTGATGATGGTGATGCAGTTGCTGCTCGAAGGTGCTGTTGCAAGGGTTGGCCAACAGTGACACGGCCGTCGCCATTCGCGCTAGCCTGCCTGTCCGAGCCACGCTTCGCCTCCCGGGTGGGGTCAATATCTTCCAGTGGGGTACGATCGGGTGCGATCGAATATCTTTAAGTACCGGTTCCGCCGCCCCCCCTGCGCGAAATGGCAGCCTCGGCGCAGCCTTGACAGCAAGCCGCAAGTCTCCACCACCAAAGCGCAGCCGTGTGTCGTGGTTTGGCCTTACTAGCTAAACGAGTTTTGTAACGCTCGGAAACTCGGTGACGGTGGGTCGGTGGTACACGCGCAATCCTCCCCACTCGCTACGGTAGGGAAGTTTGCAGTAAGCGCAGAATGGTTGGCCCACAGAGGGCCAGTGAAAGAGAGAGAGACTGTGGTCTTTCTGCTAGCTGTGGCTAGCTTTCATCTACATCCTGAGACCACTACACACTACACACTCTAGAGACCGGTAACGTAACGCCGTAACGCACCACGCGTAACGCACCCGGTACACGGTACAGTGACACGCGCCCGGTTACTAAGGTTACTACCCGCGAGAGCGCAATTTGGAGGGAGAGAGAGCACACGATGCGATTTTTTGGAACTTTTCTCAATCACAATCACACACAGCCACTTCCGGGGACTCCGTGGGTGAAACGTCTGAAATGGAGGTTACTCAGCACTCCTGATAGGGATCTCGGAGCTGATTGGATGCGCTGCTTCTTCCGGGAGCCGTGAAAAGTTGATGCAGACTTCTCAGTGACAGGCTGACTACAGGGAGATGGTTCTGGTAGACTATTGCGCACACTCCCGTGCGTGGGGGAGTTGGGGATGAGCTTAACCAAAAAAACAGTTTTACACATAAACTCACTAACGAAAATATAACAAAAAAAACACACACACGCACTTCTATTGCACAACGATTGTTTTTTTGTTGAAATAAAGGTTTTTACTTCCGTTGTCTAGCGGCATGCACAGTAGTAGGCGGGCAGCAGCGCGCGTTGGATGATAGTGAACGACCGGCGGCGATTAGGGCAACAACAAAAAAAGGGATACCGGTACGGAACTTTCACGCACGGGAGTTTTTCTTGCGTCTTCTTCGTGACACGGCACATACACACACACACGCTCTCGCTCACGCTCACTTGTTCGCGCCCACGCCCACGCACACCTGGCGTGCGGTATTCCTAGTGCCGGCGCGAGTCAGTTAGAACATAACGAAGAACGAGTTGTACAGCTTCTTGATGCCGGTGGTTTCGCGCTGACGATGACTCTGGAGCAGTGGATTCTCAATGTCTATCCGCATCTTGTTGACCATGTACGATGGTACGATACTGCACGGGCGCTTAATGATATCCTGCTCCATAAGGCACGAGGCACGCACGAATATGGTGGCCGCTGGTGGTGTCGTTGGCACTACTACGGTGGAGAAGGACAGTGCTGCCGTGTCGGTGGCGTTACCGCTGCTAGGGCTCCACTTTCGAAGCGTTCGGCGACGAGCTTTTCCTCGGAAGCAATTTTCGACCAGCTACTGTAAACCCGGGGCAGGGTGCACGAACGCCGCACACACCAAAATATGCCACGTCTCGCGGGACCGCACACACACACACACACACCACGCACGCACGCACGCACGGCAAAGGGTGACTCTCCAACCGCACACACTTGAATCGCTGGCGCGGACGCTTTCACTCCACACGCCAATGGCACTTTTTCTCTTCTTTCGAAACTGACAACCAACAGCTGGGACACACAACTCTGGAACTGGAACTGGACACCACGGAGGGGCTACACTTTGCCTTCTGGACGGCTTCTGGCACACAACGGTCGCGCGGAGTCACTATCGGACGGGGCGGAAAAACGCGCCTGCACGGGACGACGTTTGTTTCGTAACTAAGCGGGCGGCCCCACTCGACGAGAGACCGAACCGGAGCAGGCCTAGGAGTTCGAGAAATCGTGTGTTGCAGAACTTGCTGCGCCGATGTGATGACGACGACGGCGGCGGCTGCGGCGGCGAAGGTGAGTGCGTGCCGTCGTCTCGAACTTGTTGTCCCGCGCGATCAATTAACGCGCACGCGGGGCGGCCGCCCGCCGTTCGCGGGATCTCTCTTTCGCGCGTTCAGGTACGCTCCTGCAATGGGACGAAACGAAACGGAGTGAAAAAGAAGCATTAGTCGCGAGAAACGCGCAAACACACACACAAGCGCGCGCGCGCGTAGTCAGCAGTCGGCGGTCACTTTTCTGTTTCGGGAAAGGTGTGCGTGGAAGAGGTGGCGAGGTGTTCGTAGCGAATCCTCGCAATCGCTACTTACGTCGTTTCCAACACACTGCCTGCTGCGACTACCCGCGTTGAGTCGAAATACCAACACACGTCGAAAATCAAACGCGCGACGCGCGCGCCAGAGAAATCCGCGCTTATGGACGCGTGCGCGAGATTGATGCTGCGGAACGCTATCTACAGGCGCGCGGTTCGATTTAAAATGTTTTTTTTTTGCGGTTTTATACGTTTTGTTATTGCTGGCGGGGTTAGTACACCCTGTCGACAGCAACCCCCAGAAAATGTTGAAACAAACACACACCCGGAATCCGTCGATACAATCACTCCACTGACGGATATACACTTTTTCGGACGCGGACTGCTCTGAGTGGCAACCAGGTTCGGACGTTACTGCTGGCCGCGTAACTCCCAGCCCAGCAGAGGCGGGCGCCCTGCCTCAAGAAGGCTCTCTCGCTCTCGATCGTCCGTAAAGGTGCTCCACCTGAACCGGAAGTGTTATATGGTCAGCCGAGGGGGTGAAAACTAATAGTAGCACCGTTACCACTAGCACTATAAGCTCCGCACATTCACTAGAGGCTGCGAGGTAGGTCCGAACTTCGGATGAGGTAACAAGTCCTTTGCCTGTGTTCCTGCGCCTGCCACGCAACGACGCGGGCTAGCCTAGTCGTTGATGTAGTACTCCTGCACGGGGCTGTCACTATCCATAATCACAGCGTTGGTTGCCTTGACGGCCTCGGGATCAGCAAGAAACGAACGTCGGACGAGACTCCCGGAGAGTCCTTGTTCACTGGACACCTTTCGCTCGAGCGTCACTGGCTAGTGTCAATTGGAGCACCTCCCTGCTCTGTCGTCCAGGTCACTTAAGCGCGCACACCTCGTTACCAACGGAGTACGAGAACACCGCGGAACACACGGCCACCTCTCGCGACAGCACGGCACGGTTTGTCTCACACACGGCGGGGCAATGATAGCGAGCGTCGTCCACGGTAGCTGGCGACGATATTTTCGGGCATGTTATCTCGTCCAGAACGCAGCGCACAATGCGACGCGACCCAAACCGACGGACGGTCCCATCGGTCAAACTAGTCAACTCGGCATCGCGGCCGCCATACCGTCGACGGGGGCAGGTCGGTTGGCGATGGTGGTGGTGGTAATGGTGGAATTGGCCCTAACATGCCACCCTCACACCGCCGACACCGCGCGCCACGCGTGAGTTGCTAATTTCACTGACGTTTCGGGGTGCTTCTTCCACTGGCGACTACTGCCGCGTGCATGATCGCCCAAGACACCACCGAGACTGGACACACACTGGACGGGGAATTGGCCTGCCCGGCTCTTCCCGGGCCGCACGGCACGGTACGTACGGTGTATATGCGTCGGTCAACAATCAAGCGTTGTTTTGCTTTAAATTGAAATTTATTGAACCCAATAAACATGCCCGTCAACGGGGATGCTGTGTGTTGCTAGTGCTGTCTTGTTTCCCGCGCCCGAGTATCACCAAGCGTACGTCACGGGCGCTTTATGCAGCGCTTGCAAGTGCTGGCAAATCCTTGCCGTAATCCTTTACCTTCGTTTGGTGGCGCATCCAGTGGCCGGGAGCGATTCAGTGCCGCGTGACAGTGGGTGATTGCACGTGGCGCCATCTCTTTGTGGTGCCGCTGAACTAGCGGCCTATACCAGACGGATGCGCTAGACGCCTTCTAGATCATTCTACTTCCCAGTTGCTGCTGCTGCTGCTGCTGCTTTGAAGAGAGTCGACAATTTTCGCGATATAAAAAAAACTTCCTATAAAGGAGGCTGTGGTGGGCTGCTGGGCTGACACTTTTGCTGCGAAAAAGAGAACAAACAAAATAACACAATAATGGTCTAATTAATTTGCGGGCACGTTGCTCTCTCCCTCTCACTCTCTGCACTGCACACGCACACATATATCGGGCGGGAACGAGTCGGCAATCGCTCGCGCACACGATCAATTGGGTAAATTGAAATGAAAATTAGTGTTAATTTGCTCGGGTGTAAGGAATAACAACGGACACCCACACCACACGTTGAGTTCGTGACGTCACACAGCTGGCTTTTCGATCGCATCCATTTCGAATGATGCGATCAGCCGCTCCAACAAAAGGATCGACGGGACCGCACGAGATAAGCCGTCCGGCGGGAGTCACTACCAGTGTCAGACGGGCGGGTAATTCCAACGTTTCCAATAAGGCGATAAGTTTGTTTACCTCGAACGAAAATGCTAACGTACATACACACGCGGTCTAATCCGTATACATATTATTCGGTCAGCCGGAAAACAACCCGATTCTTTCATCCCGGCTCGGATGAGGGCCCATGTGTGCATGCGCAACTCTGGACGAAGTTTTCCCATGGGCGGTCGTACTCCGGCAGCAGCAGGAATGATAGCCGCCGCCGCGGCAGGGCAGATAACACACGCGCTGGATCGTTCGTGTACACAGCTCCGCACATGCATATCGCATCAAGTTAACACTTCGCCACCTGTGTTCCGTCAGCTGTTTCGTCTGTGTCCCATCCTCTTCAATTTTTGAAAGCCTCAACGTTGGCTGCCCTGACGAAAAATCGACGCGCCATCTTTGATTGGGTGTTGTCCCACACGCCGGCGGCCACAAGTTCGGCGGGTGCGGGAGATAAAGTTAAAGGGCGAATCGGTTAATACCTGAAGGCACCATTGTTGCCACAACATTCTTCCACAACACCATTTCACGCCCCGTCATCTGTCTGTCAGTCACGTGCTCGGAACTTGCTCGGTCGAAACGAAAAAAAAACATCACCTCCAAAAACTCAATTTGTGGTGTTGTGGCATTTTGGGGGATCTAATTCGATTTCAACGATGACGAGTGGCACGATAGCGCGGTATGGTCATTTGCTCACGGTCCGAAAAAACCGGATTACAAATTACGCCCGTAATGAGCGACCCGAGCGGCCGGCACTCGGTGAACTCAACACAAAAACACTTTCCAAAAGCGATTTGTAATGCGTGCGTCGTGCCGTCCGCCTCCGCCCTGGGTCATGCCCTTTTCCGGTTTCGAATAATAATCGTCCCAAACATTTATGGTCGATTCTCTCGATACGTGCGGGCGCTAGTCGCCAAACCGATCAGTTGGTCGCTCCTATGCCCGCCCGTTGTCTGCCGACGCCAGGTACAAGCGTTCCGCGTCACTTGGCACATTCTCTGTAGGCCTGGTGACACGAACTCACCTCTTGTCTGCCCGCACACACACATACACACACAGACATACACGCGCGCGCTGCACGGGTACTAATTTTGTATCAGAAACAAGAAAAACAACTCACTTTACATCGCAAATCGCCCGGGTCGGCTAAAAACCTGCTGCCGCTGAGACAAAGTCTCCAGAGAAGACCCGAGAATGGAGCGGACGGACCTGCAGGAGGAGCATGCGATGACTCCGGAATAGACGAAGAAGATGGTGGTGGCCCCCATCCTACGGAAAACCTGTTACACACGGTGGTGTGCTACCAGCTGGGCTCACACAAACAGCCGCAACACGAACCGGGGGGGAAATACCAACTTTCCAGTTTCCTCTCCACTGTACACCGATACACACACGCACCCCGTACGGTGGGTGAGATGGCGCGTGGTGAATACATCCTATCTGAATATTGGGTCGCCCGGTGGTGGCCATCCTTCCACTTCCAGCACCAGCACCACCGTTGCACCCTCCGGTAAGGGGGTTGGAGCAATTTGGACCCCGCATGTATCACACCGGATCCAGCGCCCGTCATTAATGGGAACGAAAAATGGCCGCCGCCGCCGCCGACACGATGCCGTCCCGAATGCCGGCCCGTAATCGTTATCTGTGCACCTTCCCGCTTCCGTTCGGCTGGGTGAGGCACGCGGTGAAGGTTAGCGTTTCGTGAAACACACGCTTTCACCGGTGGGTCTAATTGCGGTACAAACGGACGGCAACACGTGGGGACACATCACGACGCGCGGCGGTACATTAATCAATCCATTGTTTCTCGACAACCCCGCGTGTGACGAACTGATGGGGGCTTAAGCAGGGAAAAGCAACCGGCAGGAACATGGCCAGGGAAGGCCATTTTAACTGACTTCATCGGACCCCGCCAGCGATATCTTCATTACCATCAAATGCACAGAAGTGGAGGGAATCGAAAATGATTGCCCAACCCCCGAAGCTATAAATTGATTGACACCGTAATGATGTTATGCTACCGCGGACAGATTTGATCGTGGGGCGTTAAAAACCTTGAAGAATCCCGCCACGTTCAGCGGCCACGCTCAAGTTCAGCGTGCGTTACAGTCCCTTATCAGTCGCTTCGGATCGTAGAACTTTCGTCCCATCACAAGTTCTTGCCAAGCGGGGAGCAATGTAGCTGATAGACTCATCGCCTATTGTCGTTGTCAAATAAATTTCAATACAGTTGCGCCGTTCCGTTTCCTCGTCGGTTCCGTTCGGTGTTCATCACGGTGAAGTAGGCTTTGGAGTGCCCCACAGTGTGATGATGGCACAGTGATACAGTGTGTGCGGACCACAAAGATGCGTGATAAGCAATTAACATGAAATCTGTCTGGCTTTCGTAATATCCCATTTCCGTCCTGCGGGCACGAAGACGGAGAACAAAAAAAAAGCAACCTCACATAATTAAGGTCCGAAAACAAAGCACTGATAATCATCCTCTGCCTTGTCTTACACTCGTTACTGTTTTGCGCACTGTACTTCCCTGGTGGAGGCGCCAGCGGTTGCTGCGATCGCAGCTTCTGAGAATGGATATCATTCGCCTCTCCCGCCTCACTTCAACAAACACCCGAAAGCAGTCAGGAGGAGTCACAATAAAATAAACGATGATGAACGGGCCCCGCGCGTACCCCACCCCGCCCCGGCCTGCCCCAGTGCCAACCGAGCCTGCCCCGTCCAATTGACCTCAATCGAAAAGGACGCGTGATGATGATGGCGGTGGTGCGCCCGATCGACCGGTTCAAGTCCCCAGTCAACTCTCCATCTCAACTCGCGATATCGACGAAGCGGACGCCTTTCGATAGCTCCGGCATCCATTCTCGCGTCAACAAATGTAAATTGTAAAGATCGCGGCGTGTGTGGGATTCGCGCGAGGATCGTATTTTACGCCGTGTAATTGCGGCTCCGGCACGCAAAATTCCCCCCGAAAACAGGTTGCGAAACCGCAAACATCATCGTCGGACGGTCGGATGCAACGAACAAACAAGCATGAAGGGGGAATGGAGTTTAAAGGCATAAAGTGTCGTATTTTATTGTGCTTTTTTGCTCTTCTGAGTGTTCGTCGTTTTGAATCGTCGAATCGATACAGTTCGCTGGCATGGTAGGTACTAACCAATCCGGAACACTTCGTAGTGATGGTTTAAATCCTTCACCGTGTGTAGCTTGGTCAGCGTTCCGAGCGCTCCGCGCACCGTGGGCTGGTGAAAGAACACTCGGCGTACGCGGCTGTGCACCAGGGCCATCGCGCACATTATGCAGGGTTCGTGCGTGAGATACACGTCATAGCCGGTGCATAGATATGGTCCGTATTTGGCCAGATTGTCGTCGTGCGGCTCCCGGTCCGACGCGTTGCCCCGATCGATCCCATCCGATGCTCCGGTTCTCGTCGGTTCCGCCCCAAGGCAAACCGATGCGTCGTTTCCGTACCGATCGCGGATGAACCGCTCGTACCGCTCGTCGATTCCACCGTACACGAATCCATCCGCTCGCCGGTCGTTCGCACCGTCGGGCTTCCGGTACCATATGCCACCGTTCTGCGAGACGGCCACCATATCGATCAGCACCATGGGGCAGTGCCAGATCGGATGCTGCTCACTACGTCCCGAGCCAATGGCGGCGATACGTGCCCCCCGGTGCGGGTTAACGCACATGCCAAACGGTCGGCTCTCGAAGTGCGCCGACAGCTGTAGACAAATGTCCATCAGCCGGCGGTGTTGCGATCCTTCCACCGGCCCGAACAGTGTGTTCGTGTGCAGTGCTTCATTGTGCCGGTTGGGGTGAAATTTGCAGGGCCACAGTCGATTCGCCGCCTCGTACTGCCAGCGCAGCAGCGGCTGTGTAGCCGGAACGGAAACGACCTTCAACTTCGCGCAAAGTCCGTCCACAATCGCCGCCTCTAAGCCTTCCGAACGGAGGAACCTTGAAAGGCGTGATTCGACTGTATCCTGTTCGTCGTGCGAATCCGCTCCGTTCGACTGTGACTTCAGCTGCTCCGTTAGCTGCTCTACCGGTGCCACGATGATCGTTCCATCACGATTGACACGCTTCAGGTGCTGCAGGTTGCCGATAGGAAGAGTTCGTGAAAGAGCCGGTACCAGCTGGGAAAGATGGCGATTTTCCTTCACGCTCCCAATGTACACCTCCACCAGGGGAGTAGGTTGCGTAAACTCATCGCCAAGAATCGAGCGTATCTCGCTGAGCTCTGCTTTGATCGCTGCTTGCTGCAGTTCCTCGGTAAGCTTCGCTCGCTTTGCATCCGGTTCGCTGGACATGGTTGCTTCTTGTACGATCTTCTGCAAATCTCAAGCAAACTTCATTGAGAACTTCATTGAACACTGATCCACTTTCACACACCCACTGGTAGGAACGATCTGCAATAACATAAATCAGAAGGAACACAACTTCAACTCGCTGTCCAGGTCCATAATGTTTACGATCTTTAGATGGCCAAGATCACAAACTATGTTCTACTAGAAAGAAGGTACTTTCGATCTACCGTGCACAAACTACTGACTTAAGTCCCAACCATCTAACGAACTACGGAGATATAGTTAATCGATACAGAACACTACCCCTACTTTTGATAAATAAAATATAAGATGTTCCCGATCATCAGCTGTTATAACTATGCTCTTAGTTCATACATCTGAGTGCGTTCACTGACGTACCTGCAAAAAAAATTGAAATTTGGTTCTGAGACTACTATCCATTACCAGCACAAATCGAACAAGATATCGTAGAGCTGAGTCCAAACTTTTCCTATCATTGTTCCGACAACAACGTTGATGTTGCACTATGCCTTACGATACTGAAGAAATCTCAGAGAGGAAGATGCTCGGGAGGGTAGTTGGTTCCGTATGTGTGGAAAAACAATTGAAGAGCCGCTACAATGATAAACTTGCCAGGCTCCGATGGCTGGCAAGATAGCAAAAACACCAAGACCGCGAAGCAGTTGTAGTACCTGATATATTTAGTGGATTTGAAAAAAAAAACATAATGTCTCGTATATAGAGTATCTCTGGAACATCTCTTGTAGTTGAATCAGCTATTAGCTATCCTAAGCAAGTCGCAACCCTCTCCATCTTCTCAACAGAACACGTTTCTACATTGCACGTTTCGTTAGACTCAAGGTTAAACCGTGCGGTTCAATGTCCTCCCTGTTAACACGAATGATTCGGCCCTTCATTTGCCACCGCATAAAATGGGCTTTATCGTCCCACCTGTCACGGGGACAACATCCTACCCGGTACACTGATTGATACGTTTCATTAAGTATGTATGTAAAAAACGAACCAAAAATGGCTCATGTTTACTCCCAAGTCACTCTCCGGTCAGTCGCATAGTCTGCACTAGCGGGGTGTGTTAATCAAACTCACCGTGTCTGATTGCCGCTGTCCCAAAAACTGTGTTTTTAGACGCTCCAAAAATATATCCCGAAACCGACCCCGGGGCGGGAGAAAACACACCCAGGTGCTAAAACTAATCGTGCTATGTTTGATACGGAACGGCCCACGGCATGGATTTGCATGATTTGCTAACCGTATTATCGACTCGGGGGGGCCCAACCGGAGATGTCAAATTCGACACAACATTCGATTCTCATCCTTCCGCCAACGGCCGGCGGAATCGTTATCGGCACGGCCCGTGCCCACACACAATCACTTATTGAAAATGTGCGAATATTTATCGCACAGATAAGAGCTCTGTATATCAAAGCGTGTAAGTGACAGGGTTGAGAGATTTTGATACGTGCCATGTTTCCAACCGCCGTGCGCACGCATCAAACCGACCACATTTCCATGTGGCTCGAATTAGTATTTTGTTTCTTTATTTTTAACGCCCAACAAGCAATCGTAGTAGGCTGCGATCAAGGTTACTCTCCACACCGTGCGATAGCGGCAGTACGACAGATGGTGGAAATTAGGTCAAGGTATTTTTAATTCGGCTTAGTTCGGTGTGTCTCTTGAAATGCCGTTACAGAAGTAATGCCGCACTTGCTGTTCTGGTGGGTACGACATTCTTACGTATTCTTATCTTGTTTGAAAGTTATTTTTTGTAATTAGTGACATTGTTAGTATTCAAGTAAAGACACAAATTCTGTCGAGAAGTCTAGAATAGTTTCGTTGCCCGTACATTCGACGGCGAATCCAATTCCAAACAGCCATTTCTCCCCTCAGAACTGGCATTCAAGTAGCCTCATCCATAGAACGGTCCCACCAGGGAGGTTCGTTGACTGAAAATGCTGCTGGAAGAAGCGCGAGCCCACGCTCGGATGGCATCAATTAACAGCGAGGCCAATTTGAATCAATTCTCGATTCATTAGCAATCAACAGTCGCTTGCTGTTGATGTCCTTCTTCACGTCAGCTTCCATCCCTTCTCTCTGCCATCGTGGCACGCACACGCGCGCACACACGTGCGGTGTGTACGTATTCCTTTCCCGGCTATCAACCCAACCGATGGCACTATTACCATAAAACCGCGAATCGCTCGCGGAGACGGCACACACGCCGGGTGGGAAATAATGCTCATGCTCGGCGCGAAGGTCGGTGGTCGTCGGCAGTGGTAACATTTTCGGATAGCAACCGCAAACGCAACAGGGTACCGGGGTTTTGCGTCTGTGTTTGCGCGAAGGAATGTTTGTGACGCGCGTTCGCTCCGTCTCCCTCACTCTCCCACGCTCGAGGGCGAAGAAACCACCACACCGGTAAAAAAGAGCAGTGCGTTTGTGGGTGGCATTGGGTGGGAGGGGGTGGCGGTTTGGCTGAAGGTCATCGGAATGTGCTGCACCAGTGTGCAACCCACACACAACACCAGTACGCACCACCACTACTACTGTCGTCCGGCTAGGGGAAGTGTTGACCCGTTCCGTTGTTTACGATCGGTGGACGCAGTGCACAATCGTTGGGATTGTTGATCGAATCCTTCCGCGTTACGCACATTTTCGTCGCGAACCTTGCGCACCCGTTGGCCGACCCGCTCCACGAGGAAATTCAAAAACAAAGGGAATATTTACGCTCTCCCGGGGCACTTACCGGAACGGAAGTTTCGGATCACTTTCTGTCGCTGTAGGCTTTTCGGGAGACTCACACGCAACGAATAGTGTAACTTTATGCTATTTAAAACCGGATAAATGTAATAACAAGAGTTAAATTAAGACGATCAGTGCGTGTTACGATCGTATTACGCGGCTATTTTTTCGTTGCGCTGTACACATATGGTTGGCTGACGTTTCTTTCTCTCGCTCTCTCGCTCCTTCGTTCGCGATTTGTTATCATCCGTTTGACAGCTGGTTTGTTTTGGTTCCTGCAACGGGTGTTCGAGCAGTTACCGCACTATGGGTAACGAACGGACTCAATTGAATTTGATCAGAAGAAAAAATATTCATAATTTTATGTATTATGTGGTATGCGCTCTACATGAGTCGTATTCATCAATTTAATCACTATCCGAGTTGTGTTCCTCCATCTCTCTCGTTTTCAATCGAGCAATCAGCTCCTTGGCTGGATTGAACATTCCGTTCGTCTGCACGCCACAGACCGCGCACCGAGTCGACTTTTTGTACTGCGCTAACGCACATCGTTCGCAGAAGTAATGCTTGCATCTGAAAGTAAAATGATTTTTTTAAATACACATATTCAATCTCCCAATTCCCCGCCCCACCGCTACCTACTTCGTTACAATAGGATCGACGAAGCTTTCACGGCAGATGTAGCACTTGAACGGTAGCTCATCGTCGTCCGAATGGATCTCATACTTTGTGTCGTCCCCGTCCGAATCATCATTACCGTGATTGTGCCCCGAGCCCGATCCCTCCTGCTCCATCTGCCAGCCGTGCTTGTAATCGCTGCGGTCGTGCAGAAACTTACAGCTATCACCAAACCCGCAGTATCCCGTCTCTTTGTAGTCCTTACAGATGTCCGGCTGATAGTCCCAGCGCACGGTGGAGCGAATGTTTGCCGGTGCCCGGATCGGGCCTTTCCGCACCATACCGGACGCTGCATTTCCCTGGGCACTGTCCTTCTTTTTGTAGAACTGCGTGTAGTTGTTCAGCCCACGGTACACCTTATCATCCTCCTTGCCCTCCAACTCCTTGTTGATGTCGATGCTCTTCTGATAGATGGCTTGCGCATCCCGGTCCTTCTCGGTTTCGATTTCCAGCTCTGCCGTCGCACCCTGATCCCGTGGTCCTTCGGCTTGGGCCGAGCGCTTCGACTTGAAACTGACCAAAACGCTCGTCTCATCTTCGCTGGAATGGGACGAATCGTCGCCGGCTAAATTGGTTGGCTTTTTCTTTAACGCTGAAGTGCTCTGCACGTTCGGGTTTGTTTTCTTTCGCTTATCTTGCGTGACGACAACGGACGGGGTTTCCTCCTCGGCTTCATCTGCGGGAAGGTGGACAAAACGTAACTTATAACAATAGTTTGGCGATTACACTATCACCGAATGCAGCGTACCCGAGTCGGTCGACTGTTTGCGCTTTCTGGCGCCTTTGTTTTTAATATTTCTTTTGATGAAAGCAGACATTTTACGAGACAAACACTGAAAACGCCGCAGTTCCCGATTGTTTTGCTGCTTTCGTTTGTAAACAAACCTCATTCGAGCACCTTGACAGCTGATCCAACTGTCAGCAACAGCAACTGTCAAATTCTGTTGTTGTTTTCAAAAGCTATTTTAACCGTTTTAGTTTAAATGAGTTTTGTGTTGCGAATGATAATAAAACAAAACTACAGTTCTAGTAGTGAATAGCGAAATCTCTTTACACGTATGAAGGCATTTTTAAACACTTTTTCGTTATATAAATGCTTCCGGCTTTCCGGAACTAAAAGCATAGTAGTAGGTGCACTTCAATTGCAGTCAGAACGTAAACAATGCACCGTATCAAAGTGCAAGCATTGCTCTCCATATTCTTCGCGATAATCTTCATAAATGGTGCCCAACCACAAACCGTGGAACGTCCGAACGTGCTGTTAATAATTCTAGATGATTTCCGTCCGGTAATCAATTACGGCTATGGCGACGTGAACGCTATTACACCCAACATCGATCGGATAGTGCAGAAGGGATACTTTTTCGAAAATGCCTTCGCACAGGTTAGTACAAATTATTCAAAACCTGCGGGAGTTATGGAATTCATTCAATCCCAATGGTTTTTCTTTTGTAACCCGCACAGCAAGCGCTCTGCGCACCGAGTCGCAATTCGATGCTAACCGGAAGACGCCCGGACACGGTGCGCCTGTACGACTTCTACAGCTACTGGCGCCACACGTCCGGCAACTTTACGACCCTGCCGCAATACTTCAAAGCGCACGGCTATCGTACGTACTCGGTGGGTAAAGTGTTCCATCCCGGCGCGTCGTCCAACTTTACGGACGACTTCCCTCTGAGCTGGTCCGAACCGGCGTACCATCCGCCGACGGACGCGTACTCCAATGCACCCGTATGCGTCGACTCGACTGATGGCCAGCTGAGGAGGAACCTACTCTGTCCGGTTTTGCCTGAGATGCAACCGCTCCATTCGCTGCCCGATATTCAGAGCACCGAGGAAGCGAAACGTTTCCTGCGAACGACGGACAAATCCGATCCATTCTTTCTGGCCGTTGGATACAGGAAGCCACACATTCCTTTCCGCATTCCGTTCGAGTATCTCCGCCAGCATCCGGTGGAGAAGTTTTCCACGCTCGATCTGGACTACCCACCGTACGGACTGCCAACGGTGGCCTGGAGTTCCTTTCTGGACGTGCGTAATCGGGACGACTTTCAGCAGCTGAACGTTAGCTTCCCCTTCGGACGTGTACCGGAGGTTTTCAAGCTACTAATTCGACAGCATTATTATGCAGCCGTGACATATGTGGACGAACTGATTGGAAAGTTGCTCGAGGAAGTGGATCAAAGCCGGACCATTGTCGTACTGACGTCCGATCACGGCTGGTCGTTGGGAGAACACGGTGAGTGGGCAAAGTACAGTAACTACGAGGTAGCCGTACGAGTGCCGCTGGCTATCAGTGCTCCTGAGCTCCCTCTGCTAAACGATCAACGACGAATCGAAAATGTCGTAGAACTGTTGGATCTTTTCCCGACGTTGGTCGATCTGGCCGGACTACCACCGGTGGAAACATGCGACACGGAACGTCCTTACAAAGCGTCCACGTGTACGGAAGGCAAATCCCTGCTACCGCTGTTGATCTCGAACTCATCATGGCACGAAAATCCTGAGAAGTGGATCGCTTACAGCCAGTATCCGCGTCCCGGCACGTACCCAACCCTCATCCCCAACAGTGACGAGCCCAAGTTGAAGCACATTAAGATCATGGGTTACAGCATGCGCACGGAGCGGTTTCGCTACACCGCATGGCTTAAGTTTGATCCGGCGTACTTCAAGCGAGGTACTTTGGGCACCGAGGTAACCAATGGAAACACATTGTAAATTATGTCTTGTTTTTCACACTCTATACAGATTGGAGCACAGTGTACGGTGAGGAGCTGTACGATCACTTGATCGATCCGAAAGAGAACATGAATCTTATCGGCAGGCCCCAGCTGACGACCATCCGCGATGCACTACGCATGAAGCTTCGACAGCAGTTTCCCTAAGTAGTAAGTACCTTCCTAGCTTAAATAGCGTTACAGCCTAAAGCAAACACAGCAACCCGGTCGGCTACAAGAGAATTGTTTTTATTACATAAATATACAATTTTATTATAATTTCGCTCCCGATTTCCTTTAATCTCTTTGCGTTTTCCTTGTTTTGCCGCGCTTGCCTGCTATCGCCTTCTGATGCGGGAAGCTTTTACCTCTTCCATCGAGTAATATAATTGTTCTATGTTTCGTTTTGCTTTCACTATGTATGCGCTGTGCAAACAGGACGCTGTCCGCTGTCTCCTCCCGACGCCTATGCGTTTTCATTCACGTTTCTCCTTCCCACACCGGTTCCGGTCGGTCAGATTGCACTTGTGTAAAAATTAACATTAACTATACCGATATACAGTAAGTCCTGGACGAGAGAATACGGGCCAAAGTTACGGTTAATGAAGAACTAAACAATGCTTTATTGCACCGGAGAGGGGAGGAGGGGGGAGCTTGAGACGTTATGCAGTTTGATAGTTTCATGTGAAACACAAGCACGCTGAGATACGGTTGAACGTTTTGCACAAGTTAATTAACCAAAATCGTATACTACCGCCTACCGGTTGGACCAGGAGAAGGGTAACGGGGAATGGAGAATGGGATGGTATTGCACAGCGTTCCTCCTAACACGCTCGAAAGGAGCCCTACCTACGGAAACCCCTCTAAGATGTGATAAGTTTTTGAGAGTATTGGTTTGCTTGCTTAATACTTGAACGGAAATTGCACAGTTTTGGGGGACGGGAAGGGGTGTGACGCGGCGAAAAGGCGGCGCAGAGTGGAAACCAGCAGCACTTAGTTGAACAACACAGTATTCGGGTCCTCGTTGTCCATCTGCTTCACGTGCCTCAGGACGTCCTTTTTGGTGATGACGCCGAGTAGCCGGCTGCAAACAAATGAGCGAGAAGGACGACATGATCAATTGTGTTCGAAACGCCAAATGGAACCCTTACCCGTTGTGGGTGACCAGCGTTTGTCGCAGTCCCAGCTTCCGGAACATATCGACGACCGTTTCCATCGGCGTCTGGTCGGTGACGGTGATCGGGGCCATGTCGAGGATCTTCTTCAGCTTCAGCGGGGACGGGCCCAGGTTCTGGACCGGCTGTACCGAGGTGAAGATCACCAGCGACTGGCCGGTGATGCCGTCGATGATGCGTCGTGCGTTCGCTGCGAAAATAAGTCAAGTCTGTCAGTAAAGCGCAATCCGCAATTCGCTAAAAAATGCGTCTCGCCTACCTAGGGCTAGGTTTAGATCCCTTCGCAACACGAAGCCCACCAAATATTGGTTCTCCTTAGACACAACCACCGGGTAGCCGTTGTGTTCAGTCTCTTTGAGTAGGGTCTCGATGTCGTCCACCGTCATCGAGTCCTGAGTGATCACCGCCAGTGTCTCATTTCGCCTGTGGAAAGGGAACCAGTTACGGATTTCATGGATGGTATATTTTCGTCTTTGGGAGATGATCTTACTTTGGCTGCATCACGTCCGCCGCCAGAGTTGTGTGTTGGAACTCGTCCTTGCTATCCAAGAACGGATACCCGTTGAGTGCTATATGCGCATCGTAGATACCCTGTTAGGAATTAAGAAAGCATGGTGAGAAAGATTCTTCCAGATTTAGTCTGCAATATAATTATCCTTTATAAGAAGGCAAGAATGCAAAAAAATGTATCAGAGAATGCAATCTTTAGGTCAGCAAAATATAGAAAATGGAGAAGTTTCAAAACAAAACTTGTTTAAAAAGCTTCCCTAGTGAATGGGGATAACCATTTAATAGCAATCAAGCCGAATGAAGCCTCACCTGCCGTCCAAGCGCATCTCCAACCCACTTCGATGCCATGGCCGCCGCCATCAGCGGTACGATGTATCGAACGCCGCCGGTTAGCTCGAACATAATAACCACAAGGGACACTGCAACGAGAGTGAGAGTGAGGCTTATTGTCTTCCGATGCTTTTCTTGAGGAGCCTGAACCATCGTCACCTACCAGTCATTCGTGTGACCCCACCGAGCACGGCGGCCGCACCGACCATCGCGTACAGACCGGGTGTAATGCAATCATCCCCGGTCGAACATTCCCCAGAGAAGATCCATATCTTCGGATAGTTGTACGCCAGCTGCTCCATTGCTGCGAAACAGAAAGAGGGGTGTCAAGAAAGTTTCGTCCAAACCATTCGATCCGCTGCGCGTTCTTACCAATGCCTACGACACGCCCGGTAATGGCACCGAGCGCCAGCGAAGGGATGAACAACCCGCACGGTACCTTCATGCCGAACGTGAAGATCGTCATGATCAGCTTCATGGCCAACGCCAGTATCAGCAACCAGACCGCCTTGTAGACACCCGGGCCAGCCGCCGCAATCTCTATGGCCGAATTGACATCGGTGAAGTTGCGATTGTAGTCACTGTTTGAAAGTATGGCGATTAGTATTTCCTGCGGACGGCAACGCGAGCAAAATCGTGGAGAAACTTACCACAACGGATCCTGATTGGAGATTCCACACTGACTGAAGAGCAGATAGATCAGCTCGCTCGTGTTCATGCGCGTGTACGGATTCGGGTACGCAATGACCGCCGTGATGAACGTCACGATCAGCACCTCCGTCACCGGGTACTGGCCCAGCTTGCTGTACTTGCGGAAACGGCACCACCAGAGGTTCGCTTTGATGAACAGCGTTGCAATGATACCCTGTGTGGAAAGGAGGATAATTTCGAAGATTACATCTCTTCATGGACGCTAATAGAATTGGAATGAAATCGTCAGTTATTGAACCACCCCGAAACTTACCCCGATAATGCCCAGCCCGATGAACGGCACCAGCTCGAAGAAGATCCACGGTTTGTTGTACTCGACGTAAAACAGCACCGAGTGCTCGTTCCCAAACGGATTGATCGAGCGCAGTATGAACGCTGCGATCAGCGCGCAGAAGAACGAACGCCACAGCGTCTTGAGCGGGAAGTAGTACGACACCTCCTCCAAGCTGAACAGCACGCCCCCGATCGGGGCACCGAACGCAACCGACACGCCGGCTGCAGCGGCCGCCGACAGGATTTCCCTCTTTTTCGCCTCGTTCCGGCCGTACTTCGGGAACAGGTACGACAGGATGTTGCCGATGCAGCTCGCGATGTGCACCATCGGGCCCTCCTTGCCGAGGCTGAGCCCGGCCGACACCGACAGCATGATGCCGACCGACTTGATGATCAGCGTCCACTTGCCGAGATAGCTGCGGATGATGAACCCGGACAGGATCGTCTTGATCTCCGGTATACCGGAGCCGCACGCGTACGGTGCGAACATGCGCACGAGCGAGGCGGCCAGCAGCGCGAACAGCATCGCCCACATGATGTAGAAGAAGTACGAGATCACGTACGCACCGAACCCTTCCCGTGAGGAGGTGAAAATCTCCGACCACGCGTACCACTGCGAGCAGTTGCCACTGTCGAATGAGGTTTCGTTCGACGACCAGCAGCACTGCTCGCGGTTCAGCCAGAACGCCTGCGGGCAGATGCCAAACTTCAGGTCCGTCATCCAGCTCGCACCGATATCGATCACGCCCGCCACGCAGCCGGTAAACAGGCCAACCAGCAGCACGCAAACCCACCCGGACCAGGCATCATGTGCACCCTGAAAGAAGGTAACAAATTAGTCGGCACGTTTGCGCTGCGTGGACCAATCCTACCTTTAAAAGGTCCCAGAATGAATCCTGCCGCTTTTTCACAATGTACCGGTGTCGCATCCGATCCCGCGCGATGTCCCGCTGCCAGTCGATCGTGTGGAAATCCTCGTACTGCCCGATTCCGGGAATATCGTCGCTGGTGTCCGTCATGCCGGCGAATGAGATACCTTGTTTTGGGGGGTTTCAAACAATCGGAATTAATACAGAGAGGCACAAAGAGCTTCATAAAAGCACAACAAACATACACACGCACACACATACACAGGGTAACAGCACAATGTTCAATTCTACATGCAAAATACATTAACCGCCGCGTATGTTTTTTCCACTTTTTTGTGTGATACATGCATAGTAGCATTATTTTAAAGTTTTCAAAATCATATACACCCGGTTAGGAGCTAAACGAAACCAAATGTAGCGCAATCGTAAGCTAAACGAAGGGATTAACTTGGGGAATCTCCAAATGCACACATATTACAACGGATTGGCGGGATTGGCGGGGATAGATACCAGACGTTGGAAAAGAAATAGAAGAAAGTTACCTTCCAGTTTACCGGAAAACGAAACGGTTAATGTATCTGTATGTGATTGATAAAACAAGGCGAGTTAATTGGAGATGTTTCTACGGATTGATCTGCTAACGATAACTACATAAATGTTATTCAAAATCTTGTTGATACTGTACTTCGTCGGGCTTTTGTAGAGGTTAGGTACGCTATAGAATAGGAGCTAGCACAGAAATTTCCTCAATGTTATTTTAAGTGTTAATAGAATAGAACTAAATCGTAGCTATGTTTCAACAACTTTAGTCATACATATTTATAAATTCTTATCATCTTCTCAAATTGTATAACTTTTAAGTTATTAATGTTAGGGTCTATGCTTCTCGGTCGTTCTAAACCAAGTTTCTTCTAGTCAAAACTTAATGATATAAAAATACACGAAGAGGACTTTGATGTCGTTGGTTTTTAGAAATAGCACCGCCAGTTGAAAAACGTGTTTATTGTATAAAGGAATATATTGTTGGAGATCTAAGCCTTTGTTACTATATACAAGGGTCCAACATCCGGTCTGCAATTCTGTACTCATAAATCTAATATAGACGACAAATTTTCAGCCAAAACGACCAGATCACCTGATCCTATTAGCAGCTGGCAGAGACTTTACAGGCCATCATGTAACTAATTCCCTATCATTGTTCATAAAAATCAACCAAATTCTCTTGCAACTATCTCTTCCACATGGAAACCCTTAACAGACGGTTCAGTATTCATTCTCTTAACAGAGCAAATCGTTACCCAACCATCTGGGCGAGGAAAAGCTAACCTTTGAGAAGTCTCCAGCAGCTGAATCTTTCCTAATTTAGTCTAGTCACACGAAAATCTGGCTCCCTTTCAACTGACACACGGGATCCAACAAACTGGGCATACACTTCAACGTACATACGGACACGCATACACACACACAAAACATTCACAAAACGGGCATGGCATTTCCTTGTTACCTTCATGATCGGAGTGATGAAAATCGCGCCCGAACCGTGTATGCGTGGGCGAAGACATTCCGACACCCTCGCCGCCACCACCACCGCCATTGCCGGGGCCGGGGCCACCACCGCCACTACTGCTGCTGCTGCTGGGCGCACCGACACCATCCTGCCGGTCGCCACCGCCGTTCGCTGGATATGAGTAGGGATAGTTCGGGTTGGTCAGGCCGCCGTTGCCGGGCGTAATGTCGATCATGCCGTCCTCGTCCGCCTCGTACACCGGCACCGTACCCGGGGTCGTCAGTGACGTGGTGCTGGTAGCGTTTCGGTCCGAACCACCGACCGACGGAGAGCCTTTACCGGTCTTCGTGGAGCGAGCGGTGCAGAGAAGACACAGAAACGGGAAAACGGGGTTCGTCAATCATTTGGAAGCCGGGAGTTCGGTGTGTGTGTGTGTGTGTGTGTGTATGTATGTATGTGTGTGTGTGTGTGTGTGTGTGTGTGTGTGTGTGTGTGTG
>KB672490.1:14965101-15066979 GCA_000349145.1 Anopheles dirus
GTGTGTGTGTGTGTGTGTGTGTGTGTGTGTGTGTGTGTGTGTGTGTGTGTGTATGTGTGTGTGTGTGTCGGAAATCGATCCGACGGTCAGCGCCGTCAAATGTCAAACCCCCCGACTCGCCCGACATTGGTAGATATTAATTTTTAATTAGTTCTCACTCGCGCACGAGATGCTGATGCTGCGGAGATGATGGAGATGATTGATGGGGCGTTTTCTTCGCGATTTCAATATGATCCGCAACCTTTGCATCCAGAGTAGGGCAAAGAAAGGGAAGTAGATGATATCCTTCGCAATCCCTTACTTTAGCACACACGCACACGCACGCAAAAACCCATACACACGGCACACAGCCTGCTGTTCCACTAGTATCGGGATTGATACTTTGCCCACTTGGATCCAATCTCAGACATTCATCGCACTCAGCTGTTGGTTGCTAGGATGGCCCGTTCTTGTCGGGAGTTTTTGGTAGGGAGTTTAGCGTTTCCAAGTTTTAGCGGACAATATGGATACACAACTGCCTTCTAGCGCAAGAAAACGCCTCGTATACGCCTCGTTTCGGGTGTTGTTTTACACTGCTGCACACCTCCGTCCCCTTCAGTAGGCCAATCATCAAACAACCCAGCGTATCGAAGAGGAGGAGAGTGTGACGTCAAACCACTGTGTCACCCACTGTGTTACGAGGCGAGAAACGCACGCAAACAGAGCACTATGCTAATCAGCGGCGTTTGAGAGCCCTGAGACAAATCCACCCCGAAAACTGGCCCGTCCGATTCTGATTCTTCACTAACCTCACGCTAAATGGATAGTGGCTATCGACAGCACCCGTTCAATGCACCACTGTCCAAGCCGAGAGGCTGCTGGGTGATGGGCGCTGGACTAAGAATTGCACCACACACGCACACGGGGTAGCAGGACAAAAATCAATCCCCAACGGTCGATTGCGCATGATCGCGCAACGTGAGATGGGAGCATGCCGGACGGACTGAGAGACTGCCGCGAGAGACTGCCCTTATGCTCTTGGCCGTAGCAACATCAAAACGTCTTCGCCGCTCCGCTCGGATGGCCCATATGGAAATGCGCATCGTAAGATTTGGAGTAGGCGTGAAGTAGGGGCGGTGTGACAGAGAACGCTCGCGATTTGGGGCGAGCTTCCGTCCAACGGGGCGGGAAAGAGATGCAGACAAAACAGAGCATTCTCGTCCACCCATCGGAAGCACATGTTTGTCGTATACAAACTTCACGATCCTGTTGTTGTTTATTTGTTGTTTTTGTTGCTCTTCACAAAAGTAAACCAACACCATACAGTGACAACATAAAATGTGTGAAATGGTTGATGAAGTTCTTTTGTTTAGTTCTTTGTAAAAACTTGATTTTTATGATTTTTTTCTGGAACATAATTAAGACATTTCTATTCAGCTAATTCTCTTCCGTTTTAGTTCATTGGGTTATGATGGTTTAAAATACTATAGGCTAAACGTAGTAATGCTTACGTTTCAAATTTTTATTTCATTTTCTTTCCAATAACCAAGTGTGCGAGTATGTTCTTCATTTTGTAGAAACGATGTAGCCTACTTACTCTTTTGTACTAGGTATTTATTATAATAAGTTTTAAATAACGAAAATAAATAAAGACATTCTTCAACTTTTAAAATGTTTTTGAAGTTTAAAACATTTCGGAACCAAGAAGGGCTATAATATGAAGATGAAAATGGCAAGCGTTCTAATGGATTGAAGCTTTTTGATGTTTTTAGCAAGACTTTTGAACAAGATCTCTACTTTTCGCATGCATTGGTCATTACGGTCATTAGTTGGGCATTAGTTTAGTGCTTGGTTAGTGTACAAATCCGTTCATTGTGATCCGGAAATTACACAATAATTGGAATTATTACAAGGAACTGGATGAGTATGATACACCGTCAGTAATTTGGACGAACACACTGAATAATGCATAAGTAGCTGCATTGTAATAATTCGTTTTGTCACTTATAAGTCTTCTGGTCATGAAGCAGAATTAAAAACGACTGAAGAACTTACTCCCACACCTAATGTCTAAACTGAAGATTGTACGATTTGTATACTTAACTTAACTCTATTAATATACCATTCCAAAAGCGGGAAGCTCCAGAAGCAAGCTCCAGTTCCACGCGAAGGCACACCGAGTATTAACGAGCGATTGTTTGTTAGTTTTGCCGGAGTTATAAATTTCCACTTGAGCTACAAGCTTGACAATTTTACAGCGTTACTGATAATAGGAACAAAACACAAACACACATCCGTTTCTCTACAACTGTATCTTCCTCTGATAAGAGTGGAACAATTGAGTCGTTTTTGTACGGAGAGACGGGGCGAGACCCACTCTATCATCTTCACTGTGTGATGATCATCTCACGTTCCATGCCAGTGGATCTAGCAGGCCTTGCTCGCGCAGAAACGAATTCATTGTGACAATTTTGGGGCAGTTTTATTCCGGTTCAAACATTCAGAACATTTTTCCAACGTGAGGCAGTTTTCTTTTGTAGACTAGCCAATGGGGTGGAGTAAAGGAAGGGCATTTGTTTGCTCACGAATGCTCATCACGCCCGAGGCACAGACTCCGCTAATGATAGCGGCAAACACGGTGCGCGCCCGGTACATGAAGTTATCATCATCACCATCCGGGCAAACAGAAAGCGTCCACCTCGCCTCACGTTGGTGTTGGTTGGGGTGGGGTGGGATGGGAGAGTGGGGAGGTTCCCGAGCGCGAAGGAAGGGCGCACAGTACTCCCGGCCAACGAATGGAAATGACCTTACCTTGCTGGTAACCGACTGATAAGACGTGTGATCAGCACTGAGCGGATGATTCGCAGCTGCGGATGATATCGAAAGGTTGCCGGTGGTGCCTTTCAGGGGGAACTTTTCCATAATGTCCGCGCCGCTCTAGCCCAGCGCAAATTCCGCTGCCACGTCACGACGCTGGTCACATACGATCGCGAGCGCACACACACACACACACACACACACACACACACAGACAGAAACACACGCACACAAGACGCACCTAGGGGAACTATTCTTCTTTTCAACAACAATGCCCTCCGTCCGCTGCAGGGTGAAATGTACAGAGTGTGGACTTTATTCGAGGCGCTTAGCTGTGCGCTGTGCTGTATCACCACGGGTATTCGCTGTTGATGATCCCGCCACCTATCGTAAACATCGTAATTTGCCGATAACGCCCCTGACCGATATATTCTAGCAAGCAAACAACAAACAAAAAAGCACAAGTCTCGCTACCGCTGCTGGACGGAATGGGCGACAAAAACTAGGTTAAACTATACACCGTGGACAGGAGAAAAAGAAACACTAACGCAAAACTAATCCACAACGACACTTAACGTTCTCGTTCAATGGGGGACCATTTCACTTTGGGATGTTTTCTATGCACGTTCAATATCGTTGCCACGGTGATGCTGATGGCTACATGCAGGGCGATTTCTCGTCAATTTCGGTGCATTCTAGTAAGGGGTGTTGCTCCCGTCGTGGACACGTACGCGCTCGCAGAAAACCAGTCGAAACCGAGCGCTAGGGTCAGGTCGCGATTTGCATTCTGTGCTGCTGCTGTTGCATGAAACGCATCGGTACCTGTACTCGCTGGATGCTGGGGGTGCACCACCCCGCAGGATCGTACACAGAAGAATTCCACCACACACACACACACACACACACACACACACACACACACACACACACACGTACACACACTAGATGCACCGATGCAAGTGAAGCTGCTGCTGGAAGGTGGCAATAGGCTGTTGCTGCATTCTTGTCTTATGTAATTGAAGCGGCGACTAATATGCTGCTGCTATACTGGGAAACCCACCCCGGAACGAGGTTCCTGCGTCGCGATTTTCCACGAATACGAAAAACGGGAAAAATATTGTTTCGTGATGATTAATTGGCACAATTTACGCTGCTGGTTCTTCTTCTTGTTTGCTTCTTGCTCGACCGACGTGCGTCGCTGACAGTTCGCTCGCCATTCATAAACATTGCGCTGTCGAGCAGTGAAGTAAGTCGAGCAGTCGTGTGCGCGCGGGATCGAAATTCATCGAATGGACATTTAAAAGGCCCTTTCAGGAAGGTGTGTGGCGCCGGCTTTTAAATGTCCCTGTAGTAATTGCAATGGAAGATCTTTACATCGGTTCCAATTGATTCCATGCTCTTTTCTCGCCACGTCATGATGTCGGACGTCTAGTGACGCAATAGAAATTAAGCACGGCAACAATCGTAAAACAACGAGAAACTTCTTCGGTTACACCTACGTGTCGCGCGTTGCGTCAATTCCTACCGATAACTTGCATAATGTGACGAACGGGTTTGCCGATATCGCGACAGTAGTTATTTTTATAATGTCTTCATCTCCAGCACGCGTCCTTCATCTTTACCTCCACGGACGCCCAGCGGGAGGGCGATATTTTATTGTGTCCTTTATTCGAACGCAAAATTGGGTGAATTAGTGGACGTACGCAATTTGAACTAATTTTGGACGCCACTTCCGGTTCAATCCCGCTCTCCTTCCGACAATTTTAATGAGATGTACAAGGAATTTAATTAAATTTGCTGCAAAGTGCACAATGCGTACATCTGAGTGTGTGCAAAAGCAAACGAAAGCCCAAATTAAATTGCAAACGCGCTAGCGCTAGCATTTACTCTCCAGCGCTCCACAACGTCCGCGATGCCTGCGATTGACAACGCCCGATGAGCGGGGGGAAATTACCTACGGGCAAACACAATATCCTGGGCCCGAGTACGACAATAAAATTTTGCGCGCTCACAGCAGGACTTCCTCCGGGAACGCCAGCCGTCGTACCGCGAGCGACGGAGCGGTCGAATACAACTTATGATCGATTAACCGCATGGCCAAAGGGGAAGGAGAGGGGGGGGGGGTTCGTTGGAGATAACAGACGATGGGGAGATGTGTTGTAAGGACAGCTGTAGCCCAGATGCGTAGGATATAACACCAGATGTGGTGTGGATGCTATATAAACCCGGTATTGTACCGATTGACCCCATCAGTTCTGGTGATACCATCGTGCAAGACAAACCTGTCGCATCACACCTGTTCTTTGGAAATTTGTTAAGGATATACATTCACGAAAGGATAACTCACATTGTTAGGTGTCCTCAACGATCGCTTGTTACGATGGCTAAAGTTAGTGCTGCATGTGTTATGCTGGTTTGCTTGTGGCTCAGAGTGAGCGCTGCCCTGCCAGCATTCGAAGATGATCGAGATTTGGATAAAGAAGTGAGTTAGCTTTGGAGGAGTGGTTTGATAAGAATCAACCTTAGTGAGTGACATATTCGACTTGGCTCTCGTTGCGCAAAGGATAACAATCTGTGTGTGTGATGTTCATTAGACACTTGGAGTGATAGCAAGCGTGCTTATCTTATCCCTTATGTCAACCCCTTTGTGAACTTTGAGTTCCGTACTTGGAAGAGCCCTGTTGTTCCAAGGTTGCAAGATTCTAAGTGGGTCTTTCCTATTCTCCATCGTAGCTCTACATTCGCCAGCTCGCCGAGTGGCTTGCCGATCAGTCAGCAGACTTCCTGAACGATCTGACCAGCTTCCCGCCCTGTCGGCCGTGCAGCTACGAGCGCCACCGGCAGCAACCGATCAGTGTCATGCCGAGAGCACCGTACGCGAAGCGTAACTCCGAACTCATAAACTCACTGCTAAGCCTTCCGAAAACGATGAACGACGCGGGCAAGTAAGGGGATCTGGCGCGGCGTAATGCGGCTGAAGAGCATCATATCGCCTTCCGGTCTGGATACCGCACGGCACACACGGAGCGAGACATGATGTGCACAGTGTTAAAACAGTTTTCTTCCAGTATTTCGATCCTGTCCTCCACCCGTCTCCCGAACCACTAAATGCCGAATGTACTAGGTGCGATAGAAACTAAAAAGAGAGGGAGAAAGAGAGAAAATGAGACAAACAACATCTAACGAAATTCCATATTGATGTTACCCGGCGAACTGATGGTTAAAATATAAGTGATCTGCTTCTATTACTATTATTATCACTATTACACCTACAACTACTGCTACTCATGACTATCACTAATCGGGGTGACGCGTTCGTTTCAACACTTTTCTTCACCGGTGGTTGCGCGTTGGAAGGACGACGTTGTTTGTAAAAATTATAATAAAAAAAAACCGATGGTTAAAGTTGAACCTATGCGTTACGATTGACCTTTTAAATCCAAAATACTCAAATAGATTCCACTCATTGTAGGCGTTCTTTCTTTGCATCAGCTACATTCGAATTTGCTAAAAGTGTCAGTCACATGCGCCACCGTTGCTCGCCGTAAATAGAAACACAACGGGCGTTTCTTTCTGGTTTCGAAACGCAACACTGAAACCGGGTTGAAATTAGTAAAATATTTTATTATACTCCACATTGGCGGATTCCATCGAACAACATGAACTTACACCTATGACCCAAACGCTGATTGGTTTGGAGTAAATCATTCACCACCTTCCACCTCACTCCCTCCTCCCGCCGTTCGCTCCACGGGTTGAACACTTCCGCTAACTGTGTATGGTCGGCAGCTGTGGGCCAACTCATAACGAGATATGACGGGGCGGGGAGAAAAGAATCATAAATAATGCGACAAGTGCAACAACAATTTTAGCCAATTCTCCAAATATATAGGTACCGTCTACAACACGATGAGCTGCATGCACACGATGCATTAGAATATGTAGTATGTGATTGAGATGTTGTTTTATGAGTGTATTGTTTGGTTTAAAACGTGTACACGTAGCTAGATGTATGCTTTTGCTCATAAGATCGTAATATTCATCTTCCAAGTGCCTGGAATAATTCAAAAGTGTAAATACATTCAATAAACCATAATGATGTTCAACATAAATTGTAACGGGCTGTTAAACACAAGTGAACTCGAGTTGAACTGAAAGCTGAGCTAACGATTGAATTTAAAGCCGAGAACGATAACGGCAGCGCCTCTCTCCTTCACCTGCACATGCTCGGGTGCGACAGAAAACTAACTGGCCCTAAAACTTAGGAACGAAAGCAGGCTGTGAACCGCGCATCCAACTGTGACTACACCGTGCGTTAGTGCGTTTAGTTATTCTTTCGCTTCCTGCGATCGTTGTTGTCCTCGCGCTGGGCCAGAATGACCAGAAGGCGGCGGAAAATGCTAATCACGTCGTAGAACAGATCGAGCGAGTGGCCGATGAAGTCGTTGCTGCCCAGGCGATGCTTCTCCATGATCATGTGCGTATCGAACAGCACGAAACCGGCCATCACGATCAGTCCGAGGTAAAGGGAAATCTAGAAGACAACGAAAACAAAGTACCAATTAGCAAACTCGTATACCACGGGGTCTATCGGTAGTCGATGTTGTGTGCTGCGTGATCCAAAAAAAAAAACTCAGAGAAAGAATGTTATTGTTACCGATTGGAAAGTAAGAACTTATGATGACTCTGTTTACTAGAGTGTTTTGGTTCTTATCCAGAGATCACTAATACAGCCAAACTATTGCATCAGCTGTGCGATGAGCATGACGTGGTGTTTTCTTATTGAGGTGCTTCAACACCACGTCAGCCTCATAAGAAAACGCATGACGCATTTTCTTATGTGTATTAATTATTTAGCACGCGGGAACTCAAACAGATGCTAGCCCTCGTCCCATTCCCCGTGTTCCGGTTGACTTACGTCCTGCACGATGTACGAACGGAAGAACAGGTTTCCCAGGTTGATCAGGGCCATCGTGCTCAGCGCGCTCATCAGGATGCCACCGAGGTACAGGTACTTGCCGCGCTTGGCGAAGAAAGCGGACGCAGTCAGGCAGGTGAAGATGGTCGTCGTACCGACGAGCGCCGTAACGACGATGGCCGGATTCATGTAGATCACTTGCTCAAGCAGCAAGCCCAGTGAATGCCCAGTGAACAGACCGATGCCCATGAGCATGCTAAAGCGCAGCGCAAAATTCTTGCCATTGTCCGGGGTGAAGACCATACCGAGGATGAGACCGAGCGAGACGATGGCACTCAACAGGCCCGCCTCCCAGATGCCCGACAGGTGGATCAACGAACCGACCGTGGCCGTACTGCACGTCGCAGCCAGACATCCGTACACCTTCGACAGATGCTGGCGCAACCTCGGATCTCTAGTGAAAAAAGAAACACAGTATTAGCACTTTCATCATTCGATTTGTTTACATCCGCGTCAGCTCCGCCCTTGAACAAGCAAAAAAAAACAGGTTCCAAAAGACCTTGACAAAAGTTATCATGAGACGATACCTGGTGCGCTAGAGGACAATTAGATTAGATGTGCATACGACACACTCACACACACACACACACACCCACGCACACACAGGTTCGTTCGAGAAGGATCGAGATTGTTACGCCCAACTTTACGCGTGAAGAAAACTAGTTTACTTACAATTTTGCACCCATTTGTTGCGATAATCGCTCGAACGAGAAGTTTGCGAATGACGTGGCCATATTAGTGGTGAGAAACTCTTCAGTGGGCACCTAAATTTGTAAACTTCTGAACAATTGTTTTCGCACAGCACTCTTGGATGCGTTTTCAGCTGACTCAGATGCGGGGTGGCTGAGTTGTTCCGCAGTCGAACCGTTCGCAGGATGGAGTGTTTTTAACAATTTTCACGAAGAAACCACTCTATTTCACTCTTGATCAACGAAATTTCGAAAATATTGCGCAGCGTAGCGACACTTCCTCCTTCCTTCGTTGTTTTCTTGTTCTTTATCTTGTTATTGTTGTTATTATTATATCCATTTGACAGTTGATCTTGTTATTGTTCTTAGCAGCCGTCAAATGTGTCAAAAAATCATGCGAGCAGTTTCGAGCACGGCCAGCCGGCCTCCACTGTGCCCAAGTGGGTGAGGAGGGTGGTGCTATTGCTCGTTATTGCAGTGTCTTCAATGCTAGTTCGATCATTAAGCGATTTTTTTAATGATTTTGATACATATAAATAAGCAGAACCTATTTTGGGTTTATATAAGTGAGTTCAATTTGACAGATAAAATCGCATACGACGATCCGACGAAATCAAAAGTTTTTGATTCCGTCGTACGACGAAATCGCACGTCCGGCGTTATCTGTCAAATTCCATACAAAATTTTGACAGCACATGCGATAAAATCGCATGCGACGGAGCAATGACACCACCCTAAAGCCTGCTCAATAACCGCTGTCAACTCTGCGTTCCCCGCGGACACGGATGCAGTCACGCGCGCGCTGATTTAGCGGCACTGTTCAGCAGTTGAAGAGTAGTTGAACTGTTTATCTTTCCGACGGAGACTTATTCAGTTATCAGTAGACTTCTTTTCAATGCCGAGAGAAGACGTGCCACTAGCTAGTAACGCAAAGGTGAATCATCCGCGAAAAGAGCGTTAAGTGCGTGATTGAGTGGAAATATAGTTTATTTTGTACCATATTGTGACGAGTGCCGGCGAAACCCCACGAAAAGGTAAATGGTACCGACGAGCGGTTCAGTGAGCCACCTTTGCATTTCCATAGCAACCGCGAGTGTACATCCGGCGTCGCTATAGTATCTGGAGCGAGCGTTCCCACGCACGTTGTCAAGCTGCGCTTGTGCACGCTAGAGTTGGTGTGGGTGTGTGAGTGAAATTTGTTTTAAGTATAGTTTTTTTTAAAGCAGTTTAAAACTTCATCCAATGTTGTTCAACGTGGTCCACGTTTGTTTGGACACTCATGCTCACGCTTGCTCTGTCTGGGTTGTACGCGAAACGGCGGCACTGTAGCGAACGCGTTCTGCCGTACGCAAACCCGTGAAGGTTAAAGCGATAGATTAACCCATGATCGAGACCGGGCGTTGCAGGGATAGGGCTCCGAACTCTCGGCCGCACATCCACGTTGCTGACGATGATGCACCACCCAACGGGCCGTGTCGCCCACCCTCGACGCTCGCACCACCCCACCCGTGTGCGCTAATCGTGAGAATGATTCAATCGCGAATCAAGGCTAATTGTCGTGAGAACAAATCAGTTCCCTACCCCGGCAGTGCGAATGCGTGCACCGTTGAAGTGATTAGCATTTTGCCTATGCCCATTTCTTGACCAGCTTTTCCGACCCGCTGGTGGCTGGTGCAGCGGACGGGCACGACTTCGATGCGCTGAAATGCACCAGATGCGTTTGATTGACTCCATCAGTCGTTGGAACTCATTACTTAACGACAAACATCGTGATAATGAATGTTCGCTTGCGGAACGCTGTTGGTTTGTGGTGAATTCGAACGAATGGAAATGCATTTGTTCTACCAACACATATTTGTGTCTTTAGAGTTTCGGTCCATACCAGTTCAAATGTGTTTTTTTGCCCCAAAGTTTCTCACCAAATGATGCTTGAGTGTCTCCATCGGAGAAAGAACTAGCCCGGCATCTAGATGGGTGCGCAATAAAACGCAATTAGTGGTCAGAATACGAAATGACACCGGCTAATGACGGTGCACAAGATGAGAGAAAAAGACGATCAAAAATCACACCGCCCACACGGAGAACTTCGGTACCGTCGATGGCTCCTTCCAGAATTGTCCTTTACGAGGCGGATCGACACCGTCGCACCCCAAGAATTGCTGTAATATGTAACAGACTTAACGCTCCTGCCTCCTCCAACGGCCGTTCTTAGTAGGCAAGCTGTTCTCCTCACTAATGCTACTCTCTCTTTCTCTCTCTTTCTCTCTACTTTTAGTTGGCTCTGACAGTTTGGATTGCTTGGATGGCTCACGTGCACCAACGTGGCGGTGCGGGCCATCTTGAATATTGGCGTTTCGAGCTCTAACTTCGCCCGTATTCGAAGTGCAACACTCCCAGAAGTGCGCCGTGCGGCACGTCGATTTTATTGCCGTGGACGAAAATTGGACCATCCTGGGGTGCAAGTTTTGGTGAACCGCTTCCAAAACCGCGCCGTGTGTGGCGGGATGATAAAATAAATAAGATTACCGGTGTTGCCGCACACAAGCTGAAACAACCACACGTGCTTCGGCGCGAACCGTGCGGTGTAACGGAGTTTTTTGTGTGTTTGTGTGCGCAAATTTGAATTCGTTTTGAGAAGATTCTTCAGTGTATTAATCGGGTTAGCTACGCCAACGAGCTATTCAAGTGATACAAGTGTTGCGAGTGCTACGGTGCAAACATCAGCTTCAACCTTTGACATTTTTGCGCTCCACATTGTGGACTCCAACCCTCCTATCTGTGCGAAACAAAAGCGTCCCCCCAGCGCGGAGATGGGCTGCACGTCATCGGCAGAGGAACGGGCGGCCATCGCCCGGTCGAAGCAGATCGAGCGCAACCTCAAGGAGGATGGCATCCAGGCGGCCAAGGACATTAAGCTGCTGCTGCTCGGTAAGTCTTTGCGTCTGCGGTCGCAGTTGCCATTTGCTCGGCCGTATCGGTTGACACCGTGAGCAGTGTGTGCGGCTTGCTGTCACCGATATCGCCATAACCTGCTTGAAAGGCTCGAGCCGAGCGGGAAGGTCCTTGGTGTCCTGTTGCCAAGGCTCCCGGTAGAGTATCTTCCGCAAGCGAACGTCCGCACCAGACCACCGTTTGGAAGGGTAGTGGCTGGAAATGAAATGTTCAACCCACTTTCCCAATCCGGCTGCCCGAAGGAAGCGTAATCAATCGCTGGCTGTCGCTGGTGGTCGCCGGGAACGAGATAACCGTCGTACACCATAATCATCCAATATTCTCTCCAATTTCTTGGTTGGCACATTTATGAAATCGGTTGTTTGCATTGGTTGCGCTCGTTTGGATCTTTTTTAAACCGACTCATTCCCGCGCGAAACGCATTTAACGACAAAATTTATTTCATCATAAACTGCACGTACGTTTTGCGTACGGTTCGATTTGGGGACGATTTCTGCGATTTATCGTTCCGAATGCTATTTACCGTTACCGTGTGGTCCGTGTGGGGTGGGAAGCGGGAGCCGGCAGTAATTGCACGCTTATCTTCGCTCTGTCCATACGTCCATGTTTTCGGTGGCTTTCTTTCCTCCGTTTTGTGTGGTCGGAAATTATGATATCAGGTTATTGATCCGTATCAATGATTGTTTACGATTGCGGTGGATATCTGCGTATTACCGCTGTGTTCGACAGATGTAACTATTGATAACCTGGAAATGGACCAGGAGCATTCGTGTGTAAATGTAATGCTACAAGTTATCTGCGATGTTATTTCCCTGGTATTTATCAATTCGATTTTCATACTCAGATCGTGATGGGTGTGAAAACTCCAGTTGACTAAGAAACATGACCAAGATGTACTTAAAGTATGAATTTAGTCTATCTGAAGGAATGCCTGTGTTAATAATGTATTTTATTGTTATTGTTGCATACATTCAGGAGTCAATCAGTTTAATCAGCCGTAATTTATGCAAGCTCTTGTTTGTCCGTCATTTTGTGGCATACTTTCGAGTAGGTTTTCATTGCATACATTTAGGCTTAAATTAGCTAACGCAACCCACAACTATCCGACCTGTTTTTCATGCAAATTGCTTGCTTTTTGACTGATTTAGCAACTATACGCCAAGAAGTATGCAATACTCACCACACCAACGCTTGGTTGCCGTCTTCTTTATTAGCCTTAATAAATATATCGTGAAGGGGATGCAATTTTCAAGCCAATCGCCTCGTAAACCCATCAGTTTACCGACTTTATTCCAAACTTTTACAGTTTTATTTTAAAAACCCTTCAAATATTTTTAAAACCCCCAATCAAAAGGGTTTCTCTGGCATAAATATACCCCTTTGATGCGATCATGCCGTTTAGCGCAACTCATTTCTTGCCCGTGAACCTCCCTTAAAGGCTGCCGCGAAGCGCATCACGCGAAATTCGATTGAAGTTCGCGTTTGTTGACATCCTTTCGTAGACAGCGGCAAACAGTTTTATTTTTAAACGCTCCGCAAACCGCTCAGATGTTATGCTCCAGATGACGGTTACCACTATTTGCTGGACCGTACCGCATCAACGATTTTTTTTTAGTTGTGTTTGCTACTTCCTCGTTCTGTTTGTATAACTTGTTCGAACCGATCGGGAGCTCGAAGCGGCAGCGACCCGTGCGACAGGAGTTTGCCAAACAAATCGACCGACAACGATCGCATCCCGTGGCAAGATGCACCGGCGAAGCTGCTCGCCACATGGTGCGGACACGGTCGGCGAAATCCCGTCACAGCCGTTCCAGCTGTGCTATCAGTTTCACTTCGGTGCTGCACTGGATATGATGCAACGGGACGGGGCGACTCGTCTTCTCGGGCCTGTTCTCGTTCGCTCTGTGTGTGTGTGTGTGTGTGTGTGTGTGTGTGTGTGTGTGTGTGTGTGTGTGTATTCTGGGTGGAATTCACACAAACCCGCCAGTGGGTGAACAACCAAACCAGACGGGGAAAATGAGTGACACTAAAGAATTGTTACGCTCCTATGCTCTTATCGCCAGGCAGGAACCAGGAACATCCTACACACTTGTTTCTTTGGAGGATAAACTTTAACGCATGTCCCCCCCCCCCCCTTTTGCCTAGACACTAATGGTCGTATGAAGGACACAACCGGACGCGTTGGTGTTTGGCAACGTTCCACTCATTTCTTTCGCCAGCCTGGAGGCATCATCCTGTCAGGTCTCTCTCTCTCTGCCTCTGAGGCGTGTTGGGTCGAGAAAAAAGCCCCCCGAGATATCATTTCATGTTGCAGCTTGTTGCACATGGGGTTGTTTTCCGCAAAATCAAATTATCATCAGAAAGCGGCAGCAGAAAGGCTGGATGGGACGTGCACAAAAACAATAGTTGACCAACTGTTGTTGAGTTCTCGAGTCATCCAAGAGCCGCCACCACCACCACCATCAGATCACTATCGGGGGATGTTTGTGCTATTTCACAGGCACACGGTAGAATTTGGGTAACGTCCAACGTTATGTTCCTGTAGAAACGATTATTCAATTGTGCGCCATTTCAAAGGCTGCCGAAAAGAAGAATTATGAGGAACAGCTTATCTACACGGCTTTTTGTTGTTTATAAACGTGATTCCAATGAGAAAGAGATGATTTTTCACGAACAATCTCGCTTTAACGATGTGCTTTTCATGTCCAATGTGGTGTTTTCAAGCTTTTGATTAGTCTTTTGCGACTCCCTTATATTGTCTGTTAACGTCCGTTTCGTTCCCAACTGTGGGCGAAATCGTAAAAAAAGAAAGAATACTTTCATCGTGCATAAAACCATTTTGAATATTAAATTATCCCATCCGCTCGAACGGGAGCGGGATACTATTTTCGCAAAGCTTCCCGTCTGATGCTGCTGCTGGTTAAGTTGACTCATCCGCCTCTTGAACCGTCCCGATGCCGGCACCGCCGCCGCCGCCACGGTCACGCGTGTGGGACGTGCAGTGTAGTTTATCTTTAAATCGATATCACGCTGTTAACGATGGAACGAGCGAAAGAGATAACCATCACCGAGTGCTACAGTGTTGCGATTAAAGCGCCTCGTTTTTTTTGTGTGTGTCGAGTGCTACCTTCCTGCGGTCGGTCGAGACCGTAAAGTGGGTTAAGCCGAGACATTTTAGTAACACCGCCGCAGACTGTTTACTTTGGCTGTTTTGCAACACTCAAACGGCCGGTATGAAATTATGCATTCCTTTTTTTGTTGATTGCAGTTATTGCAGGTGTAAAGCGGTAGTTAAAAGTTTGCCACCATTCTGCAGGCCAATCAAGAGCCGGGCAAATGATCCCCGAAATCCTAACTAGAACGTTCCATCGCGTGTGCTTTCTAACAAAGGGCCAGACCTCTTTTGCTTCATTGTGCCGAATGGTTCCCACCGTTTATGGGACATTTGATTCACAAATTCGTTGCCGCAGTGCCGCAGCGTGTAGTCGCGTTCCGGCACACGAATCCGCTCAACGTCCAAGTCAAGCCAACGTCAAGGTTTTTATGTCACCGCCCGTGATAAGCCGGTTCGTGCAGCAGGTCGTGACCAATGTGTGAGCTTTCTCTTCATATCTGAAGCGGTTTATATTTTTATTTTACAATAGAACTTGTTTGTCCACCCTCGGCGCGTACTCTCTCGAGTGTCCGACCGACAAATCTACCGTCAGCCGGTGGCCAGATGGCCGCGTCGCGCTTGAACATGTCGCCATTACCGCGTACTTATGCTGTACGGGCGGCAGGCCAGCATCAGCACCCGCCCTTAGTTGGCGCTTATCTCATCTCCAGCCCCTCCAGCAAACGACGTGCTGGTGGCTCACCCGAGAACCCCCTGCGCAACCGAACACGCACGCGGAACATCCTCATCCACAGCCACTTTCGTTTAACCTTCGCGCAACAAACACTCTGATTGTTCTAATATTGATCTAATTACCTACCGAGGGTTGTTGGTTTTCGTTTCTCGTTTTTTTTCTGCTGTTGCTGTACACACTGTCTCCCGTTTCGTGCGCGGTCTGAACCCCAAAGGGCGTTTCATCGGCGTGGGGATGACGTTTCTATCTGATCGGTTGTATCTCGCTTGGCCACAATTGGCCTGCACTGAATGTGGCCGGTGCCAGTTGGCAGCATCGTTATGGTTGTGATGCAAAATTGAACGATAGCTGTAAAAAAACGGGAGCTCCGGGAGCTTTAATTGGAAAGAATGTGTTCTGTTCGTGTCGGATTCAACGTGGAAAGGAAAACAATCCCCCCCTTTTGCACGATCATGACGTGATCGAAAGAAAGCTACTCGATGGTATCGATTTAAGGGAGAATTTCGTGAACAGAGTATTGGTGCAATGAGTACAGAACGAGAATTTGACCCGGATAGAGCGAGGCACTGGATAGAGTAAGTGGTAAGCGCGCTGCTGCGCACACCGCGCGGTTTGGGTTCGAATCTTGTGCTGAGGGCGTATATTAACCAAACGAAAACAAATTTACAGCGACCTGCAGACTAGAGATCTGGCGTCTTATCGAATCGGTAGAATGTTCAAATATAAGTAAACTATCACAATTTAGTATTTAAAACATTGGAAACTGTTGTCATACAGTGACCGACAAGTTGATCGAAAACTAGACATCAGTTCACTTTCACTTAAATAGAAGCCAGTTATTACGAAAATATGAAAGAAAATTAATAACCTCACCATTAATTATTCAAATTCCATCCCATCTGTATGTCCTAACATCCATTTGCATGCCCTCAATACTCAGTTGAATATACAGCATGGTTAACAAATCTAAATATTCTTGCTGTCATTTTCTCACTAACAAGAAGTTTGAAAATTGGGAGAAAACTTATAGCGCGACTATAGATACAAACCACACTGTATCGCCCCACTATCTGTGCAACATGAAGGGTTGAAGCAATAATTTACACGAAACAAAAGCTGCGCCTATCCCCCGTAGTAAACAAGCAGCCTAAAGGTGTTGGAATGCTCACAACAAAACGTGCTTCCCAATCGCAATTGATGGACGCATACGTCCATTGTCGCGGAGTTCGGTGAAAGGGCAGACTGACGGACGGGACCGCCCGTATGGGACAGATTTCACCGTAACAAGATCGCTGTGAATGACCCAACCCAAATGGATAGTTTCCTCCCTCCCTAGCGGTGCGATGCTTGTGCGTCTGTGTGCGATCATATGCGCCAGGTGCGTCGTGGTGTGATAATAGTAGCGGCAAACGGCGGCACATCGGAATTCCGCTCACCCCAGAGGGAGATAACGAACAGACACACACAAACGAAGGGCAGTGAAGCAGCATCACCGCTGGAAGCGCTCTCCGGAAGGTGTTGGGAATTGTTACGCGCTTCGGTGCTATTGTTCTGGGGTAACTTGAGTCACAATATGAAATTGGAGTCACACGACGACCGAGGCTGTGGAAATGCGTAGAATGTCAGAACAAATGAGAGACAGCTGCTGCTCTCCAAATTGTGTCGTATAATAATTGAAACAAATTTTGTAACGAATGGTGCTGCGGAAAGCCGTTCCGCACTGTATCTATTAAGCGCTACCGCTGGAGGTGAAATGAGGGCCACCCTTTCGCCGGCGGCCTACTAGATAGCGCGGGCTGCTTGCTGCTCGTTTGGACCTGCCTTCTCGCTCTCCAACGGATATGACTCCCACCGTCAATTGTCCCCGTCCGTCCACTTCCGTTCTCGGTGCGATGGCGACGACGGTGAGCTGTGCGTGAGACGGCCACTTTTGCCAGCAGCGCTCACTCCCGGCCCCGCAACCAGATATCCGGCTGAAGGCTTTTCCTTTCCACGTACTTTACGTGCACTTACTCACTAACTTGGCTCGTTTCGCAAAAGCGCTACCGCTAAGCGAACCCCGAGCATTCCGAATCGAAACTCCCTTCATTCTCCAGCTTCTGTGTGTATACGTGCGCGTGTGTGTGTGTGCTTTTCAATGTGTGCCGCTCCTCCCTTGGCCTTCTTTGGAGGTTTTTTTTCAACATATACTTCTGGGGGGTTGTGGCACGGCGGTGTGTGACACGGCGGTGTGTGACACTGCAATTTCGGCACGCTGTGAGCATGCGCCCGCCGCCGGGCGTTCGGGAAAATGAGCGGAAAACTCATTTTTCCGCTGACGGGTGAGGATGGAAGTTTTGCCTTCGGTGAGCGCGATGGGAACGCTCGATTGCGGGAGCGTGATGGCGGTGAGAAGGCGTGAGAAGTTAGACAGGTGAGAGCCAAAGTGAGCAGTTTTTTTTTGTTTTGGAGCATTGTGGTGTGTTTGCATGATGTTTGCATGGACAAAATTTTGATAATTGTTGCTTGTAGCTGACAATGTTAAAAAAAATCTGTATTTATTATTTTTTATCAAGTTGAGGTTTTAATGCAAACTCTATTGTAGATTTTTTGAGAAAGTTTTATTTAAAAAAAAAAACAAAAACTCAACAGTATAGGCTTACTTGTGTAAGAACCTTGCAATAAAATGCATAAAAGTACTTAAGCTATAAACAAAACCCTGAATAATTAATACAACAAATTGAAAAACACACATATGACTGTAAAATTCAGGGTAATTAGGCGAACTAATAGCTATGGATAGCTGTTCAGGCATTGAAAGACGAAAACGAAAGGATGTAAGGGCGAACTTGAAGTTTTATTATTATAAAAATATATGTGGTTATAAATACAAATATGAGTTTAGTCGATATTTTCATGTGCATTTTGTTATTTACTTTCGTTCTAAGAAAAATGTACCAGAAGAGAACAGTTTTTTCCTGTTATAAGTCAACTATATTCATGACTATATTCATTCAATCTGCCAATAACAAATAAGAACCTGTGAAGTAGCAATAATTCTCGCATGATCGTGAGATGTACAGTTCTCGCATAATTCTCGCATGATCGTGAGATTTAAAATGCTGTAAACAATATTAAAAAAAAAACAATATGTTAATTTTAAACTTAGCTTGCCTAACATGCACCTAATGTGCACAAATCTGCACTAGCTTTCAACTGCTGCCACTCACACGGTTTTTCTCAGACACAGTGAGCGGTGAGAAAACGTTCGCCGAGAATCTACCGCGAGAGAGCGATTCTTCTCGGAGGCAAGCAAAGAGAGCAAGAGTGTGTGAGCGGGAGAGAGCGATCTCTCGTCCAGCACGCACAGTTGTTGAATCAAACGGCAACGGGTTTTCCACCGTACGGGCGTGTGGTTAAAAATTCGCCAACTTCCCTGGAGTGATTAGTAGCAGTTTGTGCGTGTGTGTTAGGAAAAGATTTTCCCGTAAGTTTGCAATGTGCTGTCCCAACTCGTACCGAGAGCTCTCCAAACGGGGCGCCTGGGGTTGGCGATAAGAACCTGTACCGAAATTTTCCAAAACCTGGACAAGTGATGTGCGTGCAAGAGTGTGAGTGTGGGTGGGAGCGAGAGAGAGCGATGTGAAAAGCGAACCCCCTCATAAACGGCACTCGACCGGGAATGAGAAGTGAAAATCCCTTTTTCCCAGTGAGCGAGAGAGAGAGAGAGTGAGAGCGTGGGTGCATGAGAACGGAGCGTGAGCGCATCTCGTGCGTGAGATCGTTCTCATCTCATCACCGCTGCTGCTGCTGCTCGTGCTGCTGCTGCTGTACTACTCCGGTGCTGTGTGGTTGCCGTGCCCCAAAAGTCCCCAGTGGTGGTTGATGAGCAGCGCAGGAACGAATGGTATCAATTTTCTCCAACCAGCAGCTCCTCTTTGGGTGGTGGTTCGCGACGGTGAGCTTTTTTCTTCCAGCAAAAGGGCGGCTCCTGGCGGGGGCGCTTTTGTTTTGTGCGTCCGTGCGTGCGTGTGTGCCGAAACTAAACTAGTGAATTTCCCCATTGTGAAGTGTGAATCCTGCACGGGAGGAAAAAAAGCAACCGGAAAAAAGAGTGAAAAGAAAACCCTCCGAAAACCGCGCCGTGAGAAGAAAGAAAAGAAAAAGCAACAAAAAGGCGACCAACGCCTGCTTTTTGTAGTAGCTCCGCCGACTATGTGTGCGTGTGTGTGAGTGTGTGTTTTTTTGTCGGTGGATATTTTTGCACAGAAAAACCAGTTTTCCCGCTCCATCTCTCCCAAGCCCGCCCGTTGTGTCCGTGAGCAGGTGTCGTTTTCCTCTTTTCCCGATAGTGTATGTGTGCATATGTGTGAGTGCGTGATTCATGATTTTCCAGTGGCGCTGTTGCGCCTGTGAAAACAAGTCCGGAAAAGCCAACACCTTTTGCGTGCGTTGCACACACACACTCGGACACACGCGCACACGGAGAAACTGGAAGCAATTTTCCACCGTGCGGGTGCGTTCGTGAAAACGTTACCGTGACGCGCGCCCGCGACAGTGTGTGTGTATGTGTGTGTGTGTGTGTGTGTTTCCTTTCACCAATCTGCTTCACTTCACGCGCTTTCCATCTCGTTTGAGCGCGGTGATGAAGACGACGACGGTGACCGATTTTTCAGTGACAAATTTTCCTCGGAAAATGAATTTTGAAAAATAGAACCCCGCGTGTCTTTGTGCGTATGTGTGTGCGCGTTCATGTGCCGTGCAGTAGTTATGTCCATCATCGTTCGCATGCACGCCTGGTGGACCGCCCAGAGCACAAGTGGCGTGAAGATGATGTGCTAATGATGCATTAGACATACGGATTATACACATCGAGCGTCGACGACGGCGTGGAAATAAATGGTGGAAACGGATATGATATATGGCCTGCCCGGTCAACCGAGAAGAGCTCCGGTTAACTGTTAATGTGCAGAATCTTCTTTACGAGTTTTGATGGTCCGCAAAATTCGAGATAGGCGTGCGTTCCTTCACATCAGTGCAGAGCGAGAGCGAGAGCGTGTGTGTGCGTGTTCGATTGTAGAAGATAACGAGCTGTTACCATTTTATTCAAAGGTTCTATTGTGCGAATGCGAGATCTTCCGAGATAACGAGGAAGTATTGAAAAATGATCGAAAATCGCCTGCAAAAATGCCTGAACACAGAAATCCTGCAGCAGTGCACGAAAAGTTCCATATCGATGTGTGCAAATTCACAGTTAACGTTCGCTTGCATGTGACCGTGCTTGACGTTCGACCTCTCTCTCCCTATCTCTCTCACTCTCACGCTTTGTGAAACCACCAGCGACACGCACAGTAGCCATCGCCAAAAAAAAGCAGGACGAAGAGAGAAGAATCTTCCCAACATCTCCCAACAACCCCAACACCTTGCTGTGCCTGACGGTGTGCTGGTGTGCGTGCGCTACATGTGTGCGCGCAAACGCGTCCTGCCTCCCGAAGGAGAGAGAGTGAGAGAGAAAGAGAAGAAAATCATCGTTGGTTACTCCGTATCATTATCACAAAAAACGGTCCCCCGCTTACGTGTGTGTTTGTGTGTTTGTGTGCAGTGCAATAGAGTACACTTTTTTACTTGGAATATATCCGTAGTAGGCTATGGTCTGGACATCGTTGCTATCGCGTCCTGTGTGTTACCACCAGAAATAGGAGATGTTCCAGTGTTTACTGACATTGCGTGAGCACCACAGGACATCAGCATCTATAGACACACACACACGCGCGCGCACAGAGCCACCTACTGCTCGGTTCCTCTCGAAGCACTTGGAGTATCGATTTTTCCGCTCCTCTGAAATGCGCACAAACACAAGCATCAGGTCGCAGTTGCTGCTGTTGTTTCTTTCGCTCTCCGGAGCACCGGAGTCGGATTGCTCCAGCGGTGGCATCCGGATCCGGTGCTTGTACACACATACACACCTTGCAGCACACCGCTGATGCTGGATCCAGCGCATCGTTATGCTCTCGGGGTTGTTTCGACCCGACACAAATACACGTATATCTTGCCTCTTGACTCCTGTATTCGCTGGTGTACTTACTGTGCTGGAGCAACAGCATCCAGCACGAACGAACGCCTACCTCTGGGGTTGGCAATGTTGGAGTTTGCTTACTGGGCAAAAAGCTGGACTATAGGCGACGTTCTGTTGTGACGCTTATTTGATGACCCGTGAGTGAGTCATGTGGTTTTCGAGGTGGAGTAGCAACAGGAATAAGTTATCCTGCTGCTAAAATCATATCCATGACTGTCAGTGAGCAAAGTTATGCTTGAAATGCAACCTGACACCTGACGTTGAAGGTTATTGTCTGCAGAATGGGACGTGGAATGCATAAAACGATGCTCCGAAGGAGTGAGAGAGTGACCAGACAGTTTATGGAGCGAAATTCACTGCATTCAACTGAAGTTTATCGGTGCACAGCTATTCGCAATGTCTAAGATGTCATAAATATATCCTTGACTGCAATTCGTACAAGTACAAGACTTGCGAGAACTTCGAGCTGACTGACGCTCCATACCTCAGAACGTTCTTTTATCTACCAGAATAGTGTTTTATTTATAAACACTCTGCTGCTGTTACGTCCACTAAGAGCGCACCGTCCGTAATCGGGTTTCCGGTTGTGTGCATGTGTGTCTTTTTTTACCTCCCTGCGATAAGGTGTGGCACTGCTCCAAATTTCACACCCCACCACGGGCGGAATGGGAAGGTACATCCGACACCGGGCGACACTGTCCAGAGCCACACCGCAACGGCACGGTACGTGGAAAAGACGTACTTCCGGACAGGTCTGCTGTCCAGTGTTGCGCCGTTATCTGTTGCTGTCGGTGTTGCATCCTGCGTTGTGGGCAACCGCCAAACCACAGACCTGGTGCAAAATGCAACAGGAATCCGGGGTCGGTGCCAAAATGGTGCCGTGTGTGTGCTTTAGCAGCGGTTCATTGGAACCATTTGGAACTGGACGCGTTGGGTTGTGTTCGTGTCTGTGGTGGGGCTATATGGATGGAGTGTGCTGGCGTTGCTTGTTTATTTTGGACCATTGGAGTCTAAAAACAATAATCTTTACAGATCGCGATCTGCTCGTGTATCTTAATTGCTTTAACAATATCTTTATGAGGAACACTCTCTCACGTGTTTTGAAAATAGCAACCCTAGGATTCTTAGAGTTTCGAAAAACATTCTATTTGGCAGATTTAATCTTAATTTGTTTCAATTTATGACTCTCATGACCGTATTGCTGAAACTCAGACGATAAAGTCTCTTGCAAGACATGCCTAATCGCACAGAATTGGTTTTATAGAGTTTGAAGAGTTAGAGATAATTGTAAAATGCGATATCCACAGTACGGCTAGTGTTGGGCAATGGGGTGCTGAACGCTAAATCTGACAGATCCAAGATATGGATCGGCGCTCACAATGGAACGGGACCCTTCACGATTCAAATATTCGTACAATAAGATTAATATGATGAAACACGGCGATTCCATCAACTACCATAGTCGATGTTTGAGCTGTATGATGGAGAGTTTGTTGCTCTATTGCAGAACTGCATTGAAAGGCTTACTGTGCGATATTTCAGCCCTAGCCAAGACGCCTTTCATTATATTACAACGAATTTAAGTGCGTGTATCAAGATCAATATCAAGATAGATACCCCAAAGCTGGGATCGATCCCAAGTCGGAACCTTCAACAGGAAGTCGGCTTCCTGTTGGACATTGCAGAGGCTTGATGAGATAGATGTTTTTTTTTCGTTCGAATGTCCTAATAGGACCTTTTCACAAGCGAGTGATTACGAGTAACAACTACCTTCGTTTTGGAATCTTCCGTCCTATCCCAAAACTCGCTTTTTATCTTTTGCCACCTAGAATGCAGAAACCTTATGTCCCCTGCGGTCATTCATCCTGACAACGTGGCAACGTAAATGCGACAATCTACTGACATTGCCATCGTGTCTGTCAGCTACGGAACTTTGGCGAGCATGCAAGTTGGCGAAACCAACTCTTGGCGCACCTGTTGTACGAGACCGGAACCATTGGCAATTCGTGTTCCGTTGTTTAATGCTGGCTGAAAAAAACACCTATTTGCATTGTTTTTTCTTATTTTGTTGTCGTTTCATTATGACGATAGAAAACTCTTTGTTTGTTGTGCCCGTTCTCTGTGCTTGCGGAGGAAACTTCAAACCCTTTATCTTCGGGGAACGGTTGAAGGTCAGTTTAAAACAGCGCTCTGTTTATCTTGGGCTCGAAAGTAAAACAAATCCAATCTAGCGATTCGTGTGACTTGTGAACCCAACCAACACCCGGGACATGGAACGAAAGTATCGCTCCGTACTTTTCGGTGGCGGTACAGTACGGTACAGGGTTTGTAGTAGTAGCTTCATCGTATCTGCTTATCTCGGTCGAAACGGTTAAACAAACACACCGAAGCACCGTCCATTCGTTCAGAAGAAGTCGTTAGGACTCCACTGCAAGAAGTGTGTGTTATCACATTCGAGCACTGGATGTGTGTGTGTGTGCGTGTTCCGCAGCAGCGAGAAACAGCACGCTGCTTCTGTAACCTCTGCTACTACGCGTGATGTTTGTATGAGCGCGGAGGGGCCTACTATGGTGGGTTAGTATTTGTGCATCGGAAGCTGGATCATGTCAGATCGCAGGAGGCACATTAAAATGGTTCGAGCGGCAGCGAATGGGAAATCGCTCGGGGAGAAGCGTCGTAACCGAAAATGGAAAGCGAGCGAGTGAGATAAAGAGTGAGAATGCGTTAGAGAGAGAGAGAGATGCTGCCGTTCGGAGGCGATTACGTGGGACGGTTTTTACTGCGAATCGGAGATTGTGTGTTGTAATGAGATAAAAAGACACACACACACACAAGCAGGTCCGCGTGCGCGGTATTGGAGCAGCGAGTGTTGGGGCAAGTGAAAAGTACACAAAACTTTCACTTCTGAACGCGCGCGCGCGCACGCATGTGTGTGTGTGCGTGTTGGGTTCCATTGGATGTTGGGAAGAAATCTTCGGGGAACGTCCTTTTGCGGGGTAGTTTTACTTTGTTGGTTCAACATGTCCCCTTGTTCAGCTCCCTCTTGCTCTTGATCTGACCTCTTCCAATCCACCGACAGGCCAGAAAGAGAAGGAACGCTTTATTTTCCTCATTTCTACGCGCTCCCAATAGGGTTGGAGCGGAAGCGAATGGCTTCTACCCGTATGGTTCAATTCCGGATGCTGCCGTGCCCAATAAGCTGGAAGAGCTTTTCGCGTACACGTAGCAGCGCTTTAGAGCGACTTCTTGTACTGGTAGCTCAAGGTCAAAGGGCGGAAAAAAGGAAAGTTGCCATTTGCTGTGTGTGTGTGTTTTTTCATTTTTTTTCCAAACCTCCCAACTTTATATTGAGGCACAGGGCTTGTGAAATTGCACTCTTACGCATGGAGCATGTTGTTTTTTTTCGCCATTTTTTCCAGCAACAACCCTCGTTTCACCTTGAGCAAAACGCCCATAAGAACGTCTGCAGGCAAGCGTCTGCGAACGCGTTGATTATAAGAACGTGTGTGAGAAGAAAACGTATCCAATTTACCTAACCCATTGCCCGTCCTGGCCTCCGTGGGCTCCTTCCTGTGCGTCCCAAAAGAAGCTCCACCTTCGGCCGAAGCGCAAAATCCAATCCATGCACAACACACCACACTCTTGGAAAAAAAGTTAAACAGTACGCAGTAAGCTCCCGTAATGCTGCAGTCGTAATAACGACGACGACGACGTCGGCAGGGTAGCTTACCGAGATGAAAGCACGGCGTGCTCCCCCTTCTGCTTCGGGGGCGATGCCCGCAGGATTCTGGGCGTCATCAGCGCCCGGCGGTACCAGCCACCAAGCGTCTCCATCGGGTCTCTCGGGACCGTTGGGTGGGGTTGGGTTGTTTTTTGCATAATTTATTATTAGCGCGCTGCCTGTCGCACCAGGGCGCTCGTCGCCTCTTATTGGCACTCGAGCGATTAATTTGCGAGATGAATTTGGCTGCGTGGGTATACTTGGAAGGCAAAAGCCAGGGGGTGTTGTAATATAATTCAGATCGCTCTAAAGTGGGCGCTATTGATGCTTGTAATGCGTTTTATTTTCTTATCAATCTATTAAGACAGTTTCAAAGGATGTACTTATGGAAACAAATATGATTGCAGACAGTAAAACCGTACTCACAGTACGCTATCGAAAGCAGGTCCGTCCATTTTTTTTTGCCTTAATGCCTTAATGGAGCGTATTATTAAGCCACACCCCTCTGTCCATCGTGAAGGGCTCTCACGATTGACCCACTAACAGTCAGGTACGCGACGCACTATTAATAACTCCATCGCCGACTCGCGCGATCAATACCAAACCGACCGAACCGAACGGGGTTCAGCCGACGCGGGACGGTTCTATAAATGGAATTGATTGAGTTGATCAATGAATTCATATGATTCGGTTGTTCGATTCCCTGATTAATCCCGGAGCCATTCAACACTTAACGCACATTCGAATGAACCACGGGGGAGAAAGTGTTTCTAAAAATATTTCCCACACTATAAGTGTCCAACGAAATAGGACTCCTTTTTTCCTCCACGGCTGCAATAATGAAGCCACTCACCCGGGCGCTGAACGAAGCAACAAAGACGAGTCCTTAAAATTAGAGCATTGTTAACTGAAACCCACGTTTTCTCAGTCGGGTACACAGTGGGCTGCTGCTGTTGCTGCTGCTGGAGCTGTTCAGAAAAAAAACTCGCCCGTTGGCGAAAATTGCAACGATCATGCGCAGTACACGGTGGGACCAAAAAACGGGGTCGTGTTTGGCCGTTTATCAGCGTCTGCAAACCGGGCTCTCTTTCGAGAGGGAAGGTTACCTTTGGCTCCACCCGGCATGGGGCGGTAGCTGGCGGGACTCGTCTTGTAGCGACAAAAATATGAATTATATTCGCATGTCGGCAGGTCCTTCAACGTGCGGAAATAACAACATTTTCGCCGAAAGACCCTCTATTTTCTCTTCTTTTGGGAAGCATAATGTAGCGGGGTTTGGTGTGTCTTTAGCACGCGAAAACAATACACTGTGGTAGAGGTGGTTTTGCTCCACCCTGCGTGGTGTGGCTTTGCCGAAGAGAGAAAATATTATTATTGATTGCGGGAAATTTGTAGGTTAAACGTTGCGACGGAAGCAGCGCACCGGTGACTTGTGTGGTTGTGTGATGAACATTTTGTTCGGCCAGCGTCTACCCAAGACGATTGGGGTGTTTAGGAAAAAGAAAGCGCTAAAACTGCGCACTACCGTTGACGATGGAGCGCACGGTGGATAACAACTCGTGTGTAAATTACTGATAGCACCTGTGTTTTGTGCTATCGTAAGAAGTGTTTTTGTATTTGTCAGAACCGTCGTTACAATTACGATCCTATAGTCATCATTCTAACCTGCAGCAATAGTGCTTAAAATTTAGTTGATTTATTACAATTTTAAACACTTCTGTCATACATTGCTTTGACGTACCAGGCGCCTCCACTCTTGTTTTTGCACGTTTTCTAAAACCTTTCGGAAAATTAACACTACTATCATAATAGATAAAAGTTAGTGAAGATTTCTGAAAAGTCAACTTTCGTATTGCTTGCATAACAAAGTCAAATTAGTACAAAAATGAACAATCTACGACACAGGGTTTTAAAACAGTAGAAAGACATACCTCACGAAAATCATAGCAACCATAGACAAACTCCTATCCTGCTCCTATCTTGATCGTGTGTGATGTCATCTCCTGAGGGATATTGCAACTTAAGGCAGATTTTAGTTTTTTACTATGTATTTTCCTTTATAACCTTTTAACAATGCCGAGAAATAGGGGAAAATAAACTTTGAAAAATATTCTATTATAGTATTTATTTCATCACTTTAATAGTTAACAGATCTATGTAAATTTGTAAGAATAATCTTTAAGATTGAGGATCCAATATTTTTAACGAATGGATAAAGAAATGCTCGCAAATCGATCCAGCAGGCTTAAAACAAATAGCAAATCTTTGAAAAAGATTCTACCCGATCTACAGAGATACGTTTTCCTAGCGGAAAAAAACTTACAGCTTTTACAAGCCTCGCTTCGCATTAGAACAAGTCTTTCACATAATTAAATGTGAAATAGTCGCCCAGCCAAAAACCAACTTCCCAAACCCAAATTTATCTCGTAATCGTTTGCAATCGCTCACACACACTGAACGAACATGGAATAAATTGTTTTACAAACAAAAATAAGCGACCTAGTGTCAAAAGGATGCCGCCACTCCATCATCATCATCATCAGCAGCAGTAGCAGTAGCAGCAGCAGAGTCATCCTTCGTTAATCGATACCACACTTGAGATAAAAGCATATCCTTCGTGCCCGGGTCGGCACTGTTCGTGGTGGGACCGGCAGGAGCGGGTGCGGGTCATGCGGACAATAAATCATTCATTAATGGTGACCACCCCGAAAGGAACCACCGAAAAAGCATCCATCAGTGGTTTGGTGGGTTTTCTGGAACGGGAAATTTACGATCGTGCAAGTGTGCGTCCGTGTGTGTGTGTGTTTGTGTCTATAGTTGCCGGCAGACGTTTCTCGGGCAGCGCTTAGCTTCTGCGTCTTTAGTTATGGACTATGGCCCGGGTGTCCCGAGTGAAACGGCACGGGGAGCACGTGCACGTTGATGGGTTTTCCTGGTCCTTCTGGTGCTGTATAAGGTGATTAACAACGGCGATGGCCCGTACCGTGAAGTGAACGCTTTCGTGCGCCGGACACTGTCCTGTGGTGTAGTGCTAAAATAATAAACCGACCCGAAGCCAGCTTTCAAGGGTGCAAACTTTGAAAAGCGCAAGAGAGCAATGGACCGTGACATCCAATAGCGTCCGTGCCGTTATGTCCTGTAAGATGAGACTGTTGTTTCAGAAAATGGTTTTATGATGGCTCAAGTGTTTGTGTGTATGTCTGTGTGCGTGTTGCTGTCTTCGTAGTCGTAGTGTATATGCCATCATAAGCCTCGAATGGTGTCTCCCCAGACATGGTTGTTCCAGGCCCTAGTTCGGGTGGTGTTATGTGACTTGTTTTAGGACATGATTCCAGCGATCGCTGGCAACGTTCACCTATATTAATCCTCCCCCCCTTTTTCGATATTTGTTGTGCAGAAAGTTGTAGCTCGGTAAAAAACCACGGCGCCAGCAAAGTGGAGTGAAGTGATCGACACGCGGTGTGCGATCGTAGGCAAGTGTTCACAGGCGGACTGTCGCGACTGGCGGGCGTGACGAGCGTCCTGCGAAGTGCAGCTGGCACCTGGTGCGTCGGGGAAGCGTAGTAGTGGCGGTGTCGTCTGCGGAACAGGCGGAACCTCCCCCAACACCTCCCCATCCAGGCTAGAGACCTCACACGCAACCTCCCACACACGTACCAACGGCCGTCTCGAGTGTTGTACCGTACGGCCCCGTACCAGCACACATATTTCCACACATTTCGAAGCTGTGATTCTCGTTTGGCCAAACCGTTTGGCCGAACCAGCAAAAAACCTCCAAAACGTTCTGCACGGAAGCGATACGCATTATGGGGTGCGCACAGTCGGCTGAGGAACGGGCTGCCGCCGCTAGGAGCCGCCTGATCGAGCGTAATCTCAAGGAGGACGGCATCCAGGCGGCCAAGGACATCAAACTGCTACTGCTCGGTAAGGTGGCGACGCGGGTTGTGGCGATTTGAACGGTGGGGGTAACCGGCGGAGGGATTGCTGTGTCATAATTAATGTACGCGGAGCTAGTTAACACATGTCGTCCGAGCCACTTGGAGCGTATCCAACAGGGGGGGGGGGGGGGAACACAAAACTGTCAATTTACATTTGGACTTCATCAGCCGCAGGCCTTGTCAGGAGTCTTGTCTCGATCCCTAGGCTACAATGTACTCACAATGTGCCGGTGGCGACCTCTTCCAATCGGATTCTTCGTGAATACATCGGCCGTACGTGATCTCACCCCGTACGGTCGTGATCGGAGTCGGAGGTTTGGATGGAAGTACCATACCATAAACATGCTCCGGTGCATATTGGTGGAACAGTGATTTTCTAAATATATCCTAACCTCAACAACGACGGAAACGAATCATCCCCCCTCGCTCCATCAACTCCAGACCCTCGCGGCGTTTTGTAAACACTTCAACGTGTCTCGCAAGATGCGCAAGATTCCCCCGGAGAGGGAAAACTTTGCCCGATTGGAAAACACTTCCCATCCTGGGCTGTTGCAATAGCGCACACTCACAGCGGCGTGGTTTTATGATCCACGCGCTACCCCCCGTTTGCCGCTAGAGGGCGCCCGCGGCGCGGTGACTAAGATCAATTTCAATTCAAAGGCGGCGGCGGGTGGGCAGCGATGACCTTTCTTTTGTTGTTGTTATTGTGCTGCTGCTGCTGCTGCTGGTGCTGTTTGCTCGCGGAGAAGTAAAATGTCTGTTTAAATATTTATCCCAAACTTCCACGCGGGTTTGGTGGGCCAGCTGGGACGGGGAATAGCTGGACCGGCATCGAATCGATCGTGCGCGATCGGCTGTGAGCTTCCAAACCCACCGCATGAATGGGTGCCGGCAGTCGTAAAGTCGTCGTCCACTGAAGCCAGGTAATGGAGAGAGGGAATGGAGGGGGTGGAGAGGCCGGGTATGGGTGTGGTGCGGAAAATCAAACCATTGATCAACGCCGAATGACGTCAATCCGCGTGTGCGTCCGTGCGTGCGTGTGTGGCGAAAACGGTTCTCGCTTACAGCGAGTTATTTATTGTTGAAGTAAAATTTGCAATACACTCTCACGCGCGGGCCACATTTGATCGCATTCGGTGAGTAGAGTTTCAAGTGGCAAATGGCGGCGGCCACCACCGGGGAGGCTGGGCCGGAGGTTTCGGGAGGTTTGGTCGGGAGTCGGGACTTTTTAACGAGACTTTCGCAAACCACCCTGGAGGATAGCCACTCCGAGAGGCTTTTATTTCGGGATGGCCAACACTTTCGCAAACAGTGCCATTTTATTGCCCACTTTTGCCGCAGGGCAGCGTTTTAATAATTCAGAGCGCTGCGATGGTGTGGTGTGGGATCGGTGATGAAAAATGTAAATTTGATTGTGAAGGTTCGCTTCGGGTTCGCTTGGGGTCGTTGCTGTAGATACGCAAATTTTCACTCGAATTGTTATATGGCTACGTTCTCAATTGTTAATGTGTGCTTCTGTTCTGTCATTTCAGGCGCTGGCGAATCGGGAAAAAGTACAATCGTTAAACAGATGAAGTAAGTAATGTCTACCAGAACTATCAGTTACGCGATTCATGCATTATAAATGTGTGTCCATGTATCTCGGAAATAGAATTCATATAGAACCTTTGAGACGTTAGATATACGTGGAATACAATGGTGATTTTGTTATGAGTGATCGAGCACATGCTTGCTTTATGATTATCCCTTAATATCAGCTGTAACGAGTTTTTATTTAGATTTTGTGAGATGTTTGTGAGATGAACTTTTAATCATAACAAGACTTCCAGCTCAAGAAGTCGTTTCAATTGTTGCTTTGTTTTTATTTCGAAAAAAAAAACTCATAGGATGGTTGTAATTCAGGAATAGGTAAACTAAAACTTTAAAATCACAGTGATTGGCAAAACAATAAGACCAACTCGTATTTTGCATAAAGAAACTAATACAAAAGCCATATTTCTAGTGGCTGGCTCGTATAATCCAAAGTGCTTAGAGCAACGCTTGAAAAATAGGAGAAAAATGTTTCAATTTCGTATTTTCTTAAGTACTCAGCTTAAACTCATCAATTATGTCCTGCATCGGTCTCCTGTGAAGGCATCATTAGGTTTCAGCAGTTCGTGGTATAAAACACCAAGTTGGTCCCACCAAACGCAAAGCATTGGTTGGTTGTCACCGTGAAAGTATAGTTCAGGGTGTCGATGAAGGGGTTTGCTCTAGATTTCTCCATAACTTTCTGCGCTAAACATATTACATACTGATATTTTTAGTACAGGAAAAGTTATTCTCTATCAGACACACTGTTGAGTTGTTCCAAAAAAGGCGCTTCAAAAGGAAAAGGTCTTCGTTGCTTCCTTTGTTTCCTTTGTCTCAGCCGGATATGGCCCGTCGGCCCCACACAGCTTTATTAGTTACGAAATAATGGTCCTACGTACCCTCGGTGCGTCTCAACAAGCCGGCACGAGGCAACAACAAAATTGGCAAAAAAACGACAACCCGCAAGTGAATGTAATTCACATGCGATCGTTTATTATTCCACCCGGCCACAAAGAGGACCCTTATCCCCCGTAAAGTCTAAATAAGGCTAAGCGGGCCCACAACCCCATGTAGCTGGAAAACTAGCACATCGCTCAAAGTGACACACGAGGGAAACAGAAAAAAAGGAAATGAGAGCAAAAGAAAACAAAACAAAACGACCAGGAAATAACAACCACCACCACGCTGTGGCTCCTGTCAGGCGAGTAATGACGCGACACACCACCCATCCCCACGCCCGTGGTCGTCGCCCGTCCTTTCGAAAGGGATTTGTTTTTATCGATTTTTGCATGCAATCAACCACCCCATCACCCCCAGCCACGGGCGCTGGCCGGAGGAGGGCCGTTTTTATTTTTACTTTGTCAAACTTTGCCACGCAGCCAAACCTTTGTGTTGCTGACTTGCTGTGTGCAGCGTTGTGAGTGCTTTTTTTTTGCACCGGCGTGTCCTGGATTCACATTCCCGGCGTAACTCGATTCACACCAATGCTGCCCGATTCGTGGGAAAGGCGTGTGGCGGACGGGTCTGTTTTTATCACACAATCTTCGAGAGGAGCCGTTTCTTTTCTGTTTCGCTCTTTTGTTGCGGGATAGCTGCGCTTCAGAACTCTTTCTTCGGTAAAACGTTCAGAGAACTATTTCGCAAACTATTACCATCTTCAACCTCGTGCTCGTGTTGAGGACGTGCTTGTGAGCAATGCGGATAGTTCAACGCTTTTGTTGTGTGAGTGTGTGTCTGGTTTTCCACAGAACTTGAATAGATTCTCGTCAGATATCCTGCGCAGCTATCCTATCCCACAGGGAGCCTCCTTTTTTCAATTTCTCTTTACGAAGAAAACTTCAAGAGTAGTTATGTCTGGCTGACTTAGGATAGTGCTACTGTGTTTTTCAATTAAGATGTTGATAGTTTTAAGTAAAGAAACTTGAAACTGAAACTACATAGACGAATTTTCCAGTAATAAGAGCCCTGACTATGGGTCATATTACTAAAAAGCTGTTAAACAAACAAGAAAGGTGTGATTTGGAAACTTAACACGTTTATAGATATGGAAAAGAGGTACACAACAGATAAAGGTACAAAGAGTTTCGCTTATTTAAATGATTTCATAGCTTCGTTTATAACAGAAGTAAGCAAGGTCCGAACCGAATCCTACTAAACGGCCTGTGTTTTTTTTAAAGATCTTTATAGAGATGAAAATGGTTTAGACATGTTCATTGAAGGCATGGTATTAAGGCGTTCGTAGACAAATATCGAAACCGATATTGTCTAATCAGTGCTGATATGTATACTGTGCTCAATTGTTAACTCACCAGGTGTTGAAATTATCGCTTTATTCGAAAGAAACGTCACCTTGAACATACTCTCCAATCAAAGATGCCATGATTTATTATTTTATTCAAACACAATTGCACTAGAAATACTTGTAACGCTTTACGCACCTGGCTCCTTCTTTCTTACCTTACTTCAATATCGTTTGAAAAAACTTCAGAGCATCAATTCAGATAACGAAATGCTTTGAAGAAACATTTCACGGAATGCCCGGCCCGGAAAAGGTTATTATGACCCTTTTGTTAGAGGCCACAGGTGATTGCTTGGCTGAAAAACCTATCCAGAAATGCAATTTGTGAAGTCTAAGCTCTCTAACATATGGTGTACAATCTTAAAATTGACGACATAGATCCAAATAGATACTTGAAACGACCGAATAATTTGGCAGACAAATCGTTTTGATGATGTTTTTCGTATTTTGTAAGAATAACTAAAGATTGCTTGAAAAACCTGTTGAGTATCTCTTAATGGAGGCACTAATTAGAAGTAATAAAGGTTCGGATCTTTTCTCTGCACATTGAAATAAATTGAAGGCCCAAATCAATCGTATAGTTTTTCAAATAACTTAGTATAGCCTGAAAGAAGCTGGCAATAACAAACCTGCAGACAGATCTATCAGCTTGATTTATGTTACCCTCTTTGATCCAAAGTAGCAGCGAATTCAACACCGCGTCCAGTACACGTCCGAATCACGTTCGCATTTATTAACACCTCCATTTTCGTCTCTATTCCCTTCCGTTTCTACTTGCAGAATTATTCACGAAAGTGGCTTTACGTCAGAGGATTTCAAACAGTATAGACCAGTAGTGTACAGCAACACGATACAATCACTAGTTGCAATACTGCGAGCGATGCCAAACCTTAGCATTGCGTTCGGCAATAACGAACGGGAGGTAAGCAGCCGTCGTGTCATATCTTTCAGCCGTCAGTTCCGTTTCAGCTCAGCTCGATCGAGATTGGGAAGCGATACGAGAGGTCGCGCCGGAGCACCCACCCAATCACCCGACGCCGCAGAAGCAGCTAATAGTACGTGATTCCAATCCCCGAACCGTGCCATCGACGACGTTTAGCGGGCGCTGCGTTTCCGCGTAACCGGAGGCCCCAAACCGAAGTGGCTGCGGTTAAAAGGGGAGGCTCGCGAATCTAACACCACCGTGGTCGCGCGCCTGTACAGAACGGATGGATGCGCTTCATTTGTACGTGTGCCGCACAGTGCTTCATCGGGTATCGCCTTTCGCGATTCGGGTTTTTATCTCTGCGGTTGCTGCTGCGGTGCCACACACGTGGGAGAAATGGTTCGCACCACTAGCGGCTACCGTTTGGCGGGAAGCCCTAGTGCGACCCAGATTCCCCAGCGCCGTTTGGCGCCGCGAGCACCGAGAGCGGGCTGTAGATCGAATTTCGAGAAAGAAAAAAAGCTACAAACTGGACGGATCTGTATGCCCTAACGCATTACGGTGTCGCTTTGTCTCACCGCTCAATCCACAGTGTGACGCGAAGATGGTGTTCGACGTAGTACAACGGATGCACGACACAGAACCATTCTCGGAGGATCTGCTATTAGCGATGAAAAGACTGTGGTCGGACTCAGGCGTGCAGGAGTGCTTCTGCCGCAGCAACGAGTATCAGCTGAACGATTCCGCAAAATAGTGAGTACAGGCGCTACGTTAACCCGCACGTTTCACGGGATGGTGCTCCGCACAGGGTTCGGCACCTTTGCGTTGATTTTATTGACACTTCTCTCCAGCACGCGTTTGCGGTTTATAGGATGAAAGCAGCGTTTTCGTTATCCACAATCGCATCTTCCTATCTTAGGTTTATTTAACATCTACCGGTGTATGTACATAGGCTTAAATTAGTTTCGAACGTACGCGCTGCACTGGCACTGGTGACGCGATTGCTCCGATTGCTTCCTGCTTCCTCCGCCTTCCGCTAGCCGCTCCGCTCGGTGAGCTTGAACTTAAGTGGTTTATCGGGGATGTAGGTGGGGTTCACCTTGTACGTTAGCTTCTCGTAGTTGTACTCCACCTGGTACCGCCGGATGAGCTGCAAAGGGATAGCAAAACAAAAACCGCCCGAATGTAGGCAATCCCGTAAGACGCTCAGACGTTTCGCTTCACCCGAAGCGTCTTAACCGCCGCAGCACGTACCTTCGACAGCAGAATCTGCAGCTCGCATTCGGCAAACCGGCGTCCGATGCAGGTCCGCCGGCCGTACCCGAACGGGAGGCTCACGTACGGATGGATCTTCTGGCCGGCGTGTGGACAGCCGGAGTGTTCCTTCAGCTCGCCGCGCTTCAGCCACCGCTCCGGGATGAATCGGTCCGGTTCGGGGAAATACTGTTCCAGGTTCGAGACGACCAGATGCGGGAATATGACGTGTGTCTGGGGGGGAAGTTGATGAGTTGAATATAAAAAAAACATCTCACTTATTCGTGCTATGACAATGCTGCTTACCCCCTTGGGAATGTGGTAACCACCGATGACGGCGTCGGTCTGTAAGCTGCGTCCATTTCCGATCACTACCGGATACATCCTGCACGAAATGCACACAAAAAGAGCTTCATTTTAGGCATCTCCAGAACGTCACTCACACGAGAATGAACTTACCGCAGCGTTTCCTTAATGCACGCCCTCAGATAGGGCATCGTTTCGAGCATGGATATCGTAAACTTGGTGTCCGGCGACGGCATACTGCGCTTGATCTCGTTGAATAGAATCTCCTGCTTGTCCGGGTTCTGGCTGAGCTGGTAGATCGTTGAAGTGGCCGCCACGGATGTCTACAATGAGGAAACGTTTGAGCGAGGAGAACTGGATGGTGCACAAGACGCGCGCGCTTACCGTATCCACGCCCACCATAATCAGATCGAGCGCAAGCACGGCCGCTATCTTTGGGTTGTTCGTCTTCTGCAGGATGCGCTCCACGAGCGAGATGCGCTCTTCGCTCTTCTGCTCGGTGCTGCTGTTCATCTTCTCCATGGCAATGTTAATGTGACGCATGCAAAGGCTAGTTGGAGAAAGATGCGCGTTATGTTAGGTAAGGCTTGTACTGCAGAGTATGACCCTATGGATGGAATGGCCACCTACTCTCGGAATGTGTCCAGCGCGCCGATGTAGTTTTTGTATGCGCTCGTCTCGTAAATGCGCCAGATCGGCATCCGCAGCTCGACCTCAGCCACAGTCCAGAAGAAGGTGTTGATGGAGTTGATCATGCGCTTCGACTCGTCGTTGCCATCCTTCGACACACAGCCGAGACGTGTGTCGAGTGCCACTCGACCGATTGCTGCAATTGGCAGGGGAAGACACGAGATGATCAGATTTTGAAGCGAATTAAAACTTATTAGGTAGAGATCTGGTGATCTAATCGGATGGCTTAATGTGATGCTTACACTCTAGCGCCCACTTGTACAGCTCGTGCAGAAAATCTCCCGGCAGCTCGTTATTTTCGTCACGCATCTCCTGAATCCTGTCGCGTGGAGATAAAAAGGGAGGAAAGAAGAGAAAGCGTTTTGAGAAGAGAGACAAAAATTAGAAATATTTATTCATAAGAAATCGCCAGACGTCTCCCTTTCGTTCTTGCGAAGGAGAATGCTGAGAAAGAATGCTGTTTTTTTGTATGGATAAAGCCTTTCGCAACAACAAAAAACATCACTGTCTGATCTGATCGCGAAACCGTTCGCTCGGTCAGTATGTGGTCTCTCGAAACCGGTTTAAGTATATTTGTTTGGGTAAAGGCTTCTTCGTTTAATATGTACGCCAACGACTAAACTCGAAAACTTGTGCCGGAGTGTCATTGACGTCGTCTTCGTCGAGTGACGATGAAGCTGAAACAAGTTCTCAGCGATACGATTTTCGGCCGTTTCTGCCTCATTTCCAAGCCCTCCCCTACCGTAAACCAGTCTGAAATGATAGTTTTACACCGGCTTCGTCATCGGTTAGCAACAGAAGAAGACTGACTCACTTCGAAGGGTATCGCAGCGGCACCGTTCCAACGCATCGGTTGACCTTGAGCCGTGAACTATACGATCTTCTTCAGACCGATTGCTCATCCGATCGGGTTGGATGGTTCGCTGCGAAAGATCATTTCACGCGATCCATTGCCCAATCGTTACGCACCTATCTGAATGCTGTCGCGTACCTTCACCGCGTTTTCGTACCTGTCCATGAAGTCGCTGGAGATCTCGTCCAGCGGGGCGATATATTTCTTGGCCGTCGACGGCTGCAGCATCACCTGCTGGACCTGGGCCCGGAACGCATCCCACTTCTCGCCGTGCCTGTGGAAGATATGTGTCAGACATGTGTCAGTTGGTGGCGCCTCCTGTCGCTCACTAACGCCAATACTTACACCCCGATCAGGCCCATATTGTCGCCGAAGAAATCCTTCCGCAGCTTCGACTTGTAGTTACGCAGCGAGGGCATCGCCGGGCGGTGCGGTTGCACTTCCTCCTTCTTGAACGTGTCCCGTATGAGGTCGGCATCGAACACGAACAGCAGATCCGGATGGCCGATCAGTCCGTTCACCTTGGCGATGCGACCGTACTGGCGGTGCAGATCCTGCATCACCTTGTCCAGGTCCTCGATCTTGTACTGACCTGTGAGCGAGAAGCAATGGAGATGACACTCGTTACGAACACAAGCAGCAGCTCTTCGGGGGGTGTGGCTCTTAATGCTCTCCCACCGGGTACCCGGTGGTTTCACTATTTCTGGCAGAGGCAACGTGTTTGCTTTGCCCAAGTATTTGCACTCTCTTCCTTCTAAGTGCGCACTTCAGCATACAACGATCGTGAAGATGAGAGAGGCGGCAGTAAAAAATGCTCCTTCACCGTACGAAACGATCGACACTAGTAGTGAAATTGTATGTCATTTGACACTTTTTCATCTTAACTGCATAACTGTTCAATTCAATAGCTTCAATAACTGAAGAAAGTTTCAAGAATAAGATGAGAGTGATTAAGAAATGAATTTACATTTATTGAAAACGGAATTGACAATCGTCACTCGACGTCGAAACTCTTTTTAAAACCTCAGCTTTTTGAAATACTACTTGTTACGCCTATCGTGACAACTTGGTGTCAATTGACACCTCGAAGCCTATTTTTGACGTTCGCTACCCGATTGGGCTGAAATTATAGCCTTTCAGGTGTCAATTGGCATCAATTCTGATCGTTAGGAGTGTTCGACCGATGCGTCCGTTAGTGTTCACAACGAAAGCCTTGATCGGCTGAACACAGGACTTAAGCGGATCTAATGATGCGATCGTTCGTTGGCATTTTGTGCGTTAAATGCCGCCGGGATCACTCTCATTAGTGCGATCGGTACAAACTTACGGACCAATTACCACCGCGGAGTGGGCACGGTGGGCAAAAAACTACACCTCACGGGCGACGGGAACTGCTCGCACTTGAAGCACGAGTCGCGTGACAGTACAGCCGGCTTCCGACGGCATCAGAAACAAGCGTGCGATACGGGCAAACGTGCCGGGGGTTAGTATTCCGCCGGCATTATGCTAATTAATGCGTGTTTGTGCGGTCGCGACCACAAATTGGAAATCCAAACCTCGCGCCCGTACCACACCTGGGCACCGTAAGGATCAGACCGTGGGATCACACAGGTGTGTGCAGCCTTAGGAAGCAATGCTGTCGTATGTACGCCGGACACGCAAACGCATTGTTGCCGCGTTCGACAGCGACGGCGTGTGGTCAGCTTTACACATCACATCATTTCTCGCCGACTCTCTCGCCGGGCGAAATTCGGAAGAATTCGGCCGCACAAACGCCGAACGGAAATGTTTGAAATTATGAAAAGCCCGTGATGTTGCGGAGCCACTTTAAAACGTGGTGCTAACTTGCAGGTGCGAATATGGCATTAGCCTTCCCGCGCACGTTCCCGCTCACATCATCCGGGGTACATCCCGACCAAAAAAAAAAAACACCCCGTCAAAACATGCCCACCGCGCGGGGCTGTCATTAGTTTGGACATTTGCGTCATGTTTGGCGTCGAAAACTAATGCTGCGGAGTACGTACCAGCCGAGAAGCGAGCGAACGAAAAAAAAAGTCTGCACAAATTTCTTCATTTGGATTATGCACGAAACTGCGTTGGTGCCTAAACGCTGAGCGTGTGCGTCGATTAGAAACTAGTTAGAAACTTGCGATGGGAAAAATACGCATTACGTAAAAAGCGGCAACAAAAAACTCATTAGTTGCAGCAGTTCTTCGTGGGCCACCGGCTACCATGTTAATTAGTTTCTTCAGGCTTCAGGCCGGCCAGGTTGGGGTTGGGGATCTATTTTCAATCTAAAAACAACCTCAATGTTGCAAGAATGTTGGCGCGTGGTGTTTCTACAACAAATCGTAAAATATGCCAATCCCGTGGGTATCACGCCAAGACCACCGGAAGGTTTGGCCGGCGCGACGACGACGACACCACACCTTTGCTTGCGAGTGTGCTTGAGGAGAGCCGTTGAAGTACGGCCTGGAGCGATTCGAGAAACGTTCCGTGTTCAGTGTGTGGTCTGAAGCACTGCGAACGTAATTGCCGAACGGTTCGGTAAGCGTCGGTGACACCGAGCCACGTGCGAAGGTTTGGCGGCGGTGGTCTAGGCGTCTTCTAGAGGGAGATCTCTTTCGTGCCAGCCAGTTCCGTCACTAGTTGTGATAATAGTACACACACAGGAGGGGCTCTACGGTACGATGAGGTAAGAATATGGATATTCAACACACCTGCTTTCTTTAACGTGACATATACCTTAGTCCCCAAGGCCCAAGGAAGGTGTGCATTAGAAGTTCCGGAATGGTCAACCCATGGTCGTGCCAAATTTCGAATGGCCGGCTCCCATCCCGCAGACTAGAAGTCTCCAAAAAAGCAAAAAACGAAACTTTGTCTCTGCGCTGAGTTAACACTTGCCAAACGTGAATATTGATTAGGTAGTTGGCGAGGTTTTTTCTTCTTCTTCTATAAACAAAAACTCGGAACGACTCAGACACCAGACGAGCTGCTTCTTGTCGCCCCCCTTACGTAAGGTTCAATGGACCGTAGCGACACCTGGAATGTGTGTGTGTGTGTCTGGGTGCGGTAACTGACCTAGCGCCTTAAACGGGCGAATCAACTCCAACCCGGGGGTGCTAACGAGGACACACCGGGTCGCCGCTGGTTTCGTCAGGTGCCGGTGGCTAGATTTTCGCAGAACTCTCACTTTCGGTTGATTGATTTTAGCTCCAGGTGATGGACCGGCTGGTGCCGAAGGATCCTAAGAAGAGTCCGCTTTCGCAAGATGGCCTGCATGGTTGTCTCGGAGGGGTTTCACAGGGTTTCCAGATCGGTTTGGCAGCAGCAGCACCTCTTGTTTTCTGGCAACTTCATAATTTGACAAGGCATTCGGGCTTCTTGAAGTTTGAGCGTCGCTTACTTTCTAAGATTCTAAGGAGACGCCAAGATATCAGCTCCCAAGAACTTCAGACGACCCAAACGTCTTGTCAGCCGCCGGAGTTGCCATACTACCTATCGGAAACCCCTGCAGATCATCCCAGGGCACCTGTTCCATGACAGGCCCATTTCGTGCCGGTGTCAATGAGCTAGCTAATGTTGGCTGGCCGTTAAAAGTGATGGACGAAGTCGTTTGTGTCGCCGCGCACGCGTTGATTGATAGGAGTATCTGACCTCCGTACGGGGACCTGTTACGCATCCCGGAGTGGATCCCACCGCGAGCCGAGAGATTAATCGATAACAAATCGTTGCGCTACCATGCCGGCGTACGACAACTACACGTTTGTTTGCGCGGGGCCCTCCTGTGTGGAACTGTGTCATTGGGACGGCCGCACACGTGACCCCGCGGCCCAGTTCGCGGTCCGGTCATCCCGCGCCGGTTACATGATCCACCCGGGCAAACAAGAGTGTGCGTGTGTGTGCGCGTGCGGTGTGCGCAGACAAACGGAGAAATTGTTCGCTGCGCCCGCTGCGCAAACTTTATGGCGGTGTACACGCGATCCCTGCGCGATTGCAGGACGACCGACACACGGCACAGGCGCACAGGTTGTCTTATTCAACGAAACCTCCTCCGGGGAGGGACAGTCATCTGTGTTTGAACAAAAATTCGTCAAGAAATTATGTAAACTGCTTCCCATTGTCAGACAGTACCCCAGCGCTCCGGTGGCACATTTCACAATCACAGCCCCTGGCTTTATGTGCATTTCTTCTTCTGCCCGCATCTCTTTACGAGTGGTTTGTTTTTGTCACAACGCGCTGTTGAATTACTTCCCACCCCACTTGCATATGGGACGTTCGAAATTGTTCCACTGGAACCGACAACCATGACCACAGACCATGCTGATGATGATGATGATGATGATGGCCCGCGGTGTATATGCCAGCTTTCTTATCGTGACACCTGCCAATGCGGGTGCTTCCTCGTCAACCCGGGGGGTGTCCTGATGCCCCGTCAGGTGGAACATTAAAAGCAATAAATCTTGCGTCCGACCCCATTGGCAGAAATCAAACGAACCGTACACTACCTGGCCCTTTGGAGCGGGGAAGAAATTGCTTAAGTTTTTGCACGACACACGACGCCCCAATAACTCCCTGACCCAGTGCACGCTCCACTGGCAAACATTGCACACGCTCCTCCAGACGCCTCCTTCAAGGGAGAGCGTGTGCAAACCGTGCACAGCAACGAAAAAACCATTAAGTCATGGGGCTTTTCACGGCTGACTTACGGCTCACGGCATTATCGCATCGGTGTTTAACGTTCGCCGGGGCCCGGGTCGGACCGGGGGTTGCAAATTGGTTCCGTTTACGGGGCCACTGTGACGAACCCTTCCCTCGACAGCGCCTATTTTCTGCGAAATTTGTCTCTTACCCAATTGCTGTGCAAATTGGGTTTTGTGCAAGTTTGCAAATGACGAGAGCAAGACAGAGAGCCTAACGCCTGATCATTAGTCATATGCAGCTGGTACCTTTCCCTTCGGCTAAGCTTATCTCAGATATCAATGAGTTCTGGAAGTCAACATCTTGACCACTTCTTAGGCTAGTGCGGTAGTTCAACGAAACAATAAACGGGTTCAAATCTCAACTAGATCGGGGAAGAATGCTGAGAAGATATCAAGAGTTGCTGCCAAGAAAAGAGCGCATTCAAGAAGTAACCATAGTACGAAACAGCTGGAGCAAGTTCGCAGGTCTCTTTCTCAACAATTTCTCAACAACACAATGAATGATTAATTTGCAAAAATTAAATTAAATGTGCGCTATCACATTTCACATGCAAATGTGGGCCAACAAGGTGGAGATAACGAGCGCTCGCGCACCTGCAGATGAGCGCACGTATCCGTTGAGGTCAGGCCAATTTCGTTGCTTACTCACTGACGTACTGCTCCGTGTCCAGACTGCCCACTAACGCTATCGTCCAGCCGGGGGATTGTTTTTTTTATTTTTTCTTCTAAATCTCCCCCGCACGCGCAACGCACACGGCACTGCCGCCATTAGATGTAATAACGCGAATAACGAATCGATTGTGAAATGGGCCCCACAATCGAACTGGCCAGGGGCCGCGCGGGCACGGTAATCAAATGAAATGGATCATATTTTACCCATTACTCTCGCCATACGTGCGCGTTTGCATGCGGGCAAAAACGCACCGTGAAGACCACATAACGAACGTCGTCGGTTACATGAACGACGTGCTGGCCCATGCGTCTTGTCTTGTGTGGGATCTACATTTGGCGTTTCTTGCTGCTGCTGCTGCTGCTGCTGGTGCATACCCTTTCTGCTGCCATGTTACGGCTGCATTTTCCTGGGGCTGTTGCAAAATCGAACCCACCCCCGCAATCGGTGGGCGTGTGTGTTCACTTTCCGCCTCCACCCCGAAATAGGTTGCTTCCTGCGAAGGTTGCACGCTACGGTGCCGCAGACATGCCGGCGCCAGCGATTATTTTCCTTCCTCGCTGCGCGCTGGATCTTAGTCGGACACTTTCTTTCAAGACTTTCTCGCGTGCGCTCTCGCATGCGACGACTGTGTTTGGCTGTGTGTGTGTGTATGTGTCGAAGATCGGCGGTGGGCATTGAATCTGTAAAGCGGAACGAATCGCCCAAGATGCCCGGCGACCTTGCTGGCCTTGAAATGCGGAAACAAAACATCAAAAATACAGCGGACGGAGACCCCTCACGATAACAGTGGCCTAGATCACAACATATTACGTGGCTCGCGCCTTTGGGGTGTGGAGCAGTACAAGCGTTTAATAAGTTGGGTTAGGTTTGACCTCGTTTCGAAGCGGAAGACAATTAGTTATTCAAATATTTTCGCGGAAGATGATCGTCTGAGAACGAAGAACTTGAGAGTATGTGGAAGAACCAAGTTTTTGAGCACTGTTAACTACTGTCCGCTGGCTTCAAACAGGTGTCCACAGCTTTAACTTCCTATATCTGTCTTCATTGAAGTCTTGGAATTGCTGATTGTATCATAGTTTGATGTCTAAACAACCATGTGTTGACAGGGTTAACTTCCTATAGCTGTCTTTAGCGAGGTCCGGAATCAGATTCTTGGAGAAGTTAGCTATTCCGAGATAATTTTCTAGTTTCTAGACGATCGATCGACCAGGTGTCCACAACTTCAACCTCCCATATTTCAACTTTTATTGGAGTCCGGAAATAGCTACTTCTTATTTGATGTGATTGCGTTCAGAAAAAAAGATTATACTTGTAGGCGAGAACAAGATATCAAGGTTACAAGAAAGAATAACATACAAGTCAGTCTTAAGAAAACATTGGAAACCAAACATGTCTCACATGTGTACACAATGGATTATGCTGTATCGATGACTTGAGAAGATCGTCCTGATCTTCTTCTTCGCGTGAAACATACTATTCCAGATCACACCCAACACAGGTAGCATACTTACCGATGATTGGAGCAAAGCGCCACGAGTTCCCGATCATCGGCAACCCCTTCGGACCCGGCACGTCCGTGTACGGTCTGGCGTGGGAGAACTGTTCGCTGACGGCCTGCTGCTGTTGCTGCTGGATCGTCGGCTCCAGCAGGGCGGCCGTGGCCGCCGTGGCCTCATTCGGCAGCACGTTCAGAGCCGACGAAAAGGCGGATCTCTTCAGTAAAGAGTTTGCTATTCTCTGCCCAACCATGTTGCTCGCGTGAGGGATGCGATGGATGGATGCGGATCTGCCTGTGAAAGAGATGGAACGGAGAAGCACACATAGACCCGGTTAATAACCTAATCTTCGATGGCGAGGTGACAAAGGCACGCTGGAACGAGGAATTTGTGAAGCGAATCGAACGGAAAGGATAAAAAATGACCACGCCAAGCTCCAAGCTCGACCGGCGTGTGCGACATTGACCTTCGCACGGTTTGACATTCACCGCCGGGCCGTCACGGAGGCAACGCACTGCAGACTGCAGTCGATCGATTCGAACGACCGGTTTCTGGGATGCTGTTGATGGCTGCAGTCCTCCCGCTTCCGTCACGTAATCCACTTTCGGACGATTTCGGGTCGGAAAACGAAAGTTCCCACGGAGTCGGTGGACCGGTGGCGTTTTGATTTCTGCCGCTTGTATTCCTATACGGTTGTGTGAGCGTGCGCGCGTCTTAAGACCTTATGGAAATGGGAAGTCATATATTTCGTTTTCGGTGGCCGTTCTGTCCTTTACAAACTTGACCCTCACGCCGAATTATGAAACTACCGGCAGCTGCAGCTGTCCAGTATCAGCCTACGCATCTCAAGTTTTCGACCGATGGTGAAAAATGGGATGCTGTTTGTGGACGGAACCATCTCAGGCGTGTTACACGATAAATCATGCCGTTCCTATCGGTTCCCCACTGTCAGAACTATTTGTCAGGATGCTCTGTCGTTCGATTGGGTTGGCGAGTTCTCTCGTCATCTTTCTTCATAAATATTCTAGGCACGGTAATCGTTGTGCGATTTTTTATTCTTGTCTATCTTTCTCCCTTTTTGACTCTTCCCTCGGCTCGGAATGGTTTGGAGCGGTACATTTCTAGCTCCACAGAGAAAGCCCCTCAGAGGCGGCTGGCTCAGAAGCCAGCTGCAGGATGTTGTAATACCGAGAAAAGATCGGTTTCCTTTTCTTTTCGCTGGGCCTGTGTAGTCAATCACGCTATTTCACGCGTTTTTCGAACCGAAGTTAAATTAGCGTGCGGTGATGGTACGGTCATTATGGGTTTTTTTATGATCGTTTATGATTGGGTTGCCTTTTTTTGTTCACAACGGATGGACGCTTCCTTCGGCTTTCGTGGAGCTTAGCGTTACGCAATTTATTGTCGCGTTTTTACACGCTAACACAACACTTTACACGATGTGAAAGAGATTGACATTTGTTTCCAATTCAATTCAAGTGCGAAAATAAACGATTAAAACAACAGTCCACGCAGAAGTTCCAACATCTTGCTGAACAAACTTGGGAAGAATTTGTCAACCCTCTAATCCGAGTGAAGTTTGGCGTTCGATTCGTGCCGTGAATGGCAACACTCAAGCGACGATTGATAATGGCATCATTGTCGTTCAGTGTCAAAACTGCGCGTGCACACACACACGAGAGTGGTGTTGAAATGTGCAGTTCCGATTTAAAAATGACCACTTCCAGCGACATTCATTATGGAATTCATTTATCTTTTCCAATTAAACCGCATCCAAATGAAGCCGAGACCTTTGGCGGCGCGTATAAATCACGGCAGAATGTGTAGCAATCCGTCACATCCAAGTCCAAGTTCCAATCCCAAACCGGATGGCGGCGGTGAGTACTATCTGGGTGAAGCCTTTTCGGTGCAGACGGTGAGGTGCTCTTTCAGGGTCAGAAATGGACTCAATCATGGTGCGTGCACGGTGGGGAACTTTCGAACAGCCTGCGGTCATAATTATTTGTGTAAAATTTGGAAAAAAAATTAATGAAAGTGTTTGAAATATGAAGGCCTATGCCCACGGGCTTCAAACTATCTTCAGGTTACTCTAACAGCAAACAGTCAGAATCTTTTCTTCGAATCTAACATGAAACAAACTATATGTTCTTCTATCAAATTGTAGTCTTCAGTAAAACATTACTTTATATAAGGTTTCCCACATTTATAGGAATATCGGAATAATTAGAGAGTGAATTGATTCCCAATTTCATCCTTTGGTCAGCTAACTCATTTTTTTAGCAATAAAAACATCAAATCAGCACAATAAAGTAGTTCGAGTTTGAGCATTATGACCGGCTTTTCTGCCCACCGTGCTTGTATCTTTATGGCTTTATGAGCCACGAAGTAATGAGGGTGGTGATTGTCGAGCTTACTAAAATCGGGTGTAAAGTTGCAAAGGCAGGAAAGGAAACAACGCTGTTTGCTACGGGAAAACAACAAGCTTTTGCAATTTGGCAGCAAACGTTGAAGGTTAAACTTGTCACAATGTGGCATTGTTTTCGCACTGTGATAAAATTGGGATGATATAAACGATTTATGTAGCAAAAAATTACATCACGCCTGCTGCTTCTTGCAAATCCTCCCTTCAAAGTCAAACCAGGATGAATCGTTCATGAGATGAGGAGGCAGCAACAGTTTAAATATTTCACGCTATCCCCCGGTGCGTTGCCTTTTGAATAGCCGCCTTTGTGTGCGCCGAAAACTTCTCAGTGCAATGAATTTCTCAACTGCCGGCGAAACATTCCATGAATATGCCAAACCTTCACACATCTGTCCCCAGACTCCGAACGGCGCTTTTGCCCCGAAACGCAGCAAGAAACGACCGACCGACCGACCGGTGTTTGCGTCACTGAGCACGACGGAGAGCCGGAAATTGGGAGCCCTTTGCCGTGGGATGTTGCGTCGCAAGGTGGAGTCAGCGACGGCTGCCGAAAGCCACGCACAATCAGATCTTGTGCGAGAGACCCTTCCGAACTGTGACGGATGGTTGGATAAAAACCCTTCGGAAAAGGCAAACAAAACGACGATGACGACCGACGGCACGCACACGCACGGTGGAGTGAAAGTTGGCGCTCCAGACGCTTCGGCCACCCTGGGAAACTTCGACGGCACACACGACATCTCCGATCGGTGCCCGGCGGCAGTTGAAAGGTTGCCGAATTCCCGGTTGCCCCACCTCGCGAAACGCTCAAACGGCCTCGAAAGTTTGGAGGTTTTGTTTCCAAACAAACAAACGAAAAAAACTCAACCTTCAGCGTAAACTTCCAAAAAGTTCCAACGCGACCGGTAACGAGCCGAGCAGGGACGACCGTGCCAATCACGAGATGTATGAGGCTAGCTGCTAACTTGTCCAAAATGTGCAACAAAACCTAGGACAGGCTGTGCTACTTTTGGCGTACGTGCTGGAGCAATCTGCGGACGAAAACGTGAAGCACCAGCTGGCAAGGTGTTTTTGCATCAGGCGAAAGTAACTGGACGCGTCAACCTAGAGCGAGAAACTGTCCCACTGGAGCGAGCGAGCGCCTGGATGGTACAACATAATTGGCGCGTCATGTCCACTAGTTTATCGGCGCTTTTGCAACTCACCGTTCGAGCTGTGCGAGCTGAGATTAGCCACAAACACTTTCGCGTGCCGCGACCAGTCTCAAGCGCGCGAAGTACAGGTGGCGATAGTTTTGTGCCATTTTCGATTAGTGGCGGCTTTCGGACGGCCAGCAACGCGCCTGCTCGAGATCAACCAATCAACCTAGACCTCGAACTGTCAGCGGGAACAGGTTTCAGGTCAGGCTGGTTGCTGCGAGACGCGCGCACACGCCTTTTGTCCGCCTTTTGGAGCATTAGGCATCCGGTTTAGGCAGACTTGCTTTTTCTTCTCGGTTTGGAGCGCTGCCCGGATGGACCACATTCTCGAACTCGGCCGTTTTGTTCCGCCTATGGGCTTGCGCAATAGTGGACGCACACCGATGGGTCGATCCATCATTTCACTTTCATCGATGAGCTAACGGAGGGGGCTCGCTCGGGAGTGTGCGATTGATAGCCTTCAACAGCATATCATACGCGTCTCTTGAAGGGTGGTGGAACAATGGAAAATGAAACGATTTTCAAGGTCAAGAATAGTTCGCCAAGGTGTTTTTGAAAGCAGCAAGAAACATCTCGCAACAATCGGCTCTCGACTGCGATCGAGTGTTCCGAGCCGTAAGTCGTAAGTCTGAAGGCCTCTAGTCAGCTCAACTGATAGCACACGGCAACACACACCACCCAACGCTTAAAGGAGGGCTTGTTTGTAGAGAAGACAAACAGAACATGGCTCGCCCATCTGTCGGTGTGGACAGATCAATATCCCATCCCCAAACGACGCACCGCGGCGATCAAGGCGATCAGTGATGAAGGTTATGGTAGATGGTGGTGAAGATGAAAAAAGACTACGCCGATCAACTAGCTCTGATGAAAAGTCACCCCGCATTGAACCACCGACACAGGCACGCACACAAGCAGATTGATGGTCGTCAACTTACTTCCTTATTTTGAACACAATCTCCACACACAGAGGCGCGCACTGCAAAATACGATCAGCTCCACCGGGGTAGGAAAAACCTGCCTATTGTTCGGATCGGGATTGGGCGAAGGCCTGTGCGTTTCGGATGGGCAGGATCGGTTTCGGTGCTGTTGGCTTCTGGCTTCCGAGAGGTACGCGAGTGCGGAAAAGGCGTTGTACTGTTTACGGTTGGGGCGTTTCTATTGCGGCATGAGAAATGTTGGAAAACACACACACACACACCACACTTTTTGACACTCTCACTCACTGAGCCGTGATCACGATCTTGTTTGTGGGCGCGGGCGCGCGCACAGTAACGACTCAGAATCACCACCACCGGCCTGTTATTTCACACCCTGTTAGTGATCTGTTTAACACTTTTGCCTTCTTAACACGCTGGGGGCACACCTGAGACGATCAGGACGTTCACTTTCTTTTGGGTGGGGCGGGAGAAACACTCGCTTCAAAAGTACACTTCTTGCAGCTAAAGCACAGGCACAGGGACAGGACAGGACAAACTGAAGCTCTCGAGCATTATCGGTACAGCCGGCGCACGCAGCCACAGAAACACACTACCGCTCGCTTCGAAGCGCCGATTTTAATTGAAGGCGAAAATGGTCACGAACTTTTCTTCGATTCCAACGCGTGTCGGTGTGTGAGCGCGCGCGCGCGCACGATCGTCTCCGCCGTCGAGGAAGGGGTCGGTTAGTTGTAGCACGGATAAGTGGTTTGGTGCGCGATCGACGCGAAAACCGGCGCGACTTACGCGTGTACCGTGTCGTTTTCGGGGTGGGGGGTTTTGTAGGCAACATCGGCGACTTTGGTGACGATTTTTTCCTTTTCGCGGGTGCTGCATGTACACAAGAGGAGGTTGGGGAGATCTTGCGATCGACGTTGCGCGATCACGACGCCGCAGCATCTGTCGCGCGGCGCAACATTGGGTGTCTGTCACGTTCTTGGCTGCAACGACAAACCGAGGAACCACCCGAACTGGTTCGGTACAGATGCTACTTGTTCTTTTTTTTGGGGGAACGTGTAGAGAGGCTTAAAATACACCCTTAAAGGACAATGAAATACTCGTCACAGTTTTATTGGCTATAAGCCATCCAGATTGGTGCATGAACAATGCCTCGGAAATGCATTTCAAAAGTCAACTCCCGACGCCGGCATCTGAAGGTCGTACGGCCGGGTCGGTTCTACCCAACCGGACTCGCTAAAGGCAAGCAACATTCTATTCCGTTTTGCACACTCTCACACACACACGCGCGCGTGGACAAGAACATTGCATCCCTGAGCACGAAATGCAACCTGTACGAAGTTGGAAAAACAACCCCCCACAACCGGTTATCTAACCGGCCGCGATTCCCTTTCGATGAGTGGGGTTTGTTTTCGATTTCAATTGCCGCCAGCCAGAGGTGGTGCGGATGAGCGCGTTCGCGATTGTTTGGAAAGGGTTTGTGCGCGGCAACAGGGTCGGCACTTTGGGTTTGGATACGGTGACCTCGTTCATGGGAAAAATGGCAATGGAAATCGAGATCGGGATGTGGCTAATGAAAGCTTGAACGTCACGAGCGGACGAGAACGAAATGGCGATGTTTTAAGTTGTCACCGGAGATGGATTATGCTTTAAATGAGGAGCTTTGTTTCCGACGTTATGCAACCTTGTGGTTAAAATATATTTTTAAAACTTTACCTTAACTTTATGTGAGTAGGTGAGCAAGACAGTTTGCATAAATGAAAATAAAAATGTGCAATAAATATTTACGCTATTTTTATACGAAGATGGTATCATTTAGATGGTAAGAAGTAGCAAAGACCAAAGCAACATAACATGTCAACATTTGAAGAAATAAAAAACGCACCAAACAGCATCAAATATAAAAAAAATAGATATATTTTGTCTTATATAATCTTCTGGAAGATTGTTAATAGTAGCCCCAATAATAATAACAAAATATTATTTTTCTTCACTGATTCAACCTCAAGCACAGGTTAAGCGCTGTGAAGAGAGTGCGTTTTGCTCCCACTTCCCCTATTGAACCCTATTTTGCATTACAAACATTCCACTAAACATCTTTTCTACACGTTAAAATCGAAAGTGATCGAAAAATGGAAGTGAGCGTCAAATTGATGCCTTATCGATGATATTTTCCATCGTTAGTATGCAACAGAATACGGAGTTTTGTATAGGGGAAAAAATGATAACTCAATTTCACAAGTGAATCAGAAAAAAATTGAACCGAATAAATGAATCGACATTTCAAGTTTGAAAATTCATGATTATTTGGGGATTAATGAACCTTCGCGTATTCACGAATCTTTGACGATTCATTCATGAACCTTTTATAAATTTTGAACCTCTTAGGGTTCATGACTCTGATGAGTTCACAAAAGTTCATGAATCATGAATCGCGACACTAGCTTGCGTTCCAATTGTGAGGGCTATATGATATTTCGGACTATTTATCTTCATACCAAACATCGTTGTATCGTTTACAAAAAAAAACAATTAACATTCACTTTTGCTCGATCTCACATGGAGGTCTTTATGGGTAAAAGAGATAGAATAAATAGTTGGAACAAATCATACTGCTACCATAGATCCCACAAAACCAATTACCCACTAACATCCCACCGTCGTGCTCCTCTCGACGTGCATTTTTTTCGCGATTTCGCAAACAGCGAAACCCATATAACCCACAAACCTTTCTAGGTTGGCCCATTTTAGCCCCGAACGATGGGAGTCGTGACGCCGTGGTTGAACTTTAGGAAAACTGGCCGTGTGAAGTGAAGAAGCCACAAGCAGACGGAAGGCGTGCGACGCACGCGATCCACCGCGATCGTGGAAAATGCCACCCACCGGCCAGGCAAGCGCACCCGGTGACGATTGACGGACGCGTTGGTTGTGATTGCATGCTGCAGGTCGTTTTTCGCAATCAGGCAGCAGCAGCAGCAGCAGCAGCGGCACCAGCGACGATCCAGGCGCACGCTGTTAAGCGACGAATAGAGTTGCAGCTGCATAGGGGAGGGCCTAAAAAATATAGCACACGCCGGGTCGTTTTATTTAGCGTCTGCGATGTTAGCGAACGTAGCGCATTGCATAAGAAGAACGCTGGCCGGGGAAGAAGGGCCCCAGCGCGAGTGAGAGTGAAAGAGCCCTAAAAACGCGTCAACGCGGGGCGGTGTGACGGCGTGAAGCGTGAAGAAACCGGAGCGTGGGGTTTTTTTTTCATTTTGCACACACCTTTCCCCAGTGCCAGCTTCTTCGGCCCCTTTAGATTAGCGCAGCAGTGAGATCATTTTCCATCGCACTTGGAGAAAATGAGTGCGGCACGCGTTCACACACGTGTACACGGGGATAATGAACGGTCCGGTAGCTGTCAAACTGTCCCCATAAGTGAACCGCCGAAGAATCCGACTTACGAACGCGTCTTCTTCACCGTCGATTACGAGCCAAATGGACAGTTTAGAAGGGGTGCGAATGCATGCGAACATCAACACGCGCTCGAAGCGCAACAAAACACAGCACACACACACACACACACACAAATCATAATCGGGGGAGGTTTGGAATGGAACAAAATTGTTATGGCAGCTGCATGCCTTAGCACCTGCCGCGGCGGGTGCCAAACGCCGGCAGGGCGGAATGTTCAGAATGTGAAATAATCATTCACCGATGATGCTCCGTTTGCATCGCGCAGGGGAAGGAAGTGATTGCGCCCATAACCGACCGAGCGCAAAACGCAGCGTTTATTGCGCAAGTTTGTTTGGCGGTTTATTAGAGGGGACCGGAGCACTTTACGAAGAATATTCCTTTTTTTCACTTTTGCACGTCCCAAAGCGTGGTGGCGTATCGTGCGAAACATGCTTTATGACACCCGTTAACGGTTTCGATATTGTCTGTCTGCGCTATATGCGAAGGTAGCAGCAATAAATTCTCATTACGAATTGTGATATTATTACTGTACGGTGTGTTGCTATTAAATTTTACTTCCGTCTCGGTCGGCTGTTATAACTTAACCTAAAAAATCAATTTTAGTCTGAACATAAGGATACAAATTTTTCAAACATAACGACGGACTTTACCTGCTTCAACGCGAATAATAAAAACTTGGAGAGTTGCTGCTTGATCTTTAGAAAGAGATAGATGAGTGTGCCTTCGAAATCGTATAAAACTTCCTCTGACGTGGGTCAAAAGTCAGCTCCGACAATGACATTCCTATTGCACTACGCGCTTATTACGAAAAGGAAGATTTTAAGGTACCTCTATATCAGTGGGCTTGTCATGTCAGTAAAAAGCCATCCAATGAGGACAAAGAAAATATGGTGGGCCCAGATAGAGATGGAGAGATTGCGATGAATCTTCCTCCATAATGGGTTTTCGGGCTCTTATAGTCAATAGTCTCATATGATCGAGAGAATCAATTAGAGAATAGTAAGGAAAGACAAGCAAGTATTTTATATTTCTTGGTTGGTATTTCGCTATAGGATCCTTTGAGTGTATGTCCTACAAAAAAGGATTCTCGGAATTTATCGAAATCCATAAATCGTTCTTTTTTCTTGCATTTTTCTTCTTCTGTGGCGTAATGTCACTCCTCGTTAGGCAGAAGGGTTCTATTGAGATTCGACACCCAATAAACCTGTCGTCTGACGACTGACTGAATACTCATAACTGAATACTCCTTATGTCTCATCCAATTGTTTCGCCAAGTTCCTAACAAATTTTCAACCAGTTAGCCAAAAATTTTCGTAAAACACCGAACTTCATCTATTGCAATATTTGTTTCCAACATTATGTGAAACCCAGCCAAACCTCTAACAACCGCCAATCCGCCTAAAGTGCCCCTTCTGACCACGGCGTGACCACCACAAACGGTGACAATTTAATCATTTAAACTAATAGGGAAACATCTAATTGAAGTGGTGTGTTTGCATACGGTTCCATTTGTGGGTCAATCTCCTGACGCTCCGGAGGACATTATGTCATGTGTGCGGTCTGGCCAGTGGGTGATCAACGCCGGTGCAGACCGTCCCCCCCCCCCCTCGTTGGTTTCGCTCAAGGTTTCTGTGTTTCACTGTGTTCCCTCCGTCATGCTCTCGCGTTGCAGATGGCGACTGCTGCAGTGCACAACCCAACTGCTGGGACCCAAAAGTGGGCTAGAAAGAAGTACCCGGCCACATCAGGCAGCCAAGTTCGCCGCCAAAGTGCTCCCCTTTTTCGGGCGGGATGATAAAACGTTGGACAAACAGATCGCGATCGCACGTACGATGGTTACAAATATTGAAATTTGCACAACGTTTACGCACGGCACGGAGTGTCGATCGTGAACGAAAGCGTACATTTGCTTTGGATGCGTTCGCGTCGAATGGAAAGTGTTTGAGCCGTATCCCGGTGACTTCATCTCATCGCGCTGTACTCGAATTTTGTCGCGAGCGATCCAAATCTCTACCAAAAACTGCACAAAGCCAAAGTTCTCCATGTCGCAAGCAAAGTTCATTCAACGTCAACGTCAGTCCTTAATCACATGCACGCGGCCATTATGCAAATTATTTTGCACGATCGCGAGACAAACCGTTTTCGCACAGACACAGACCAGCAGCCGGTTCACCGGACCGTGCGTCTCTAATAATCGGGTGCTCCGGTGGTTACCGGTTAGATCAGCTCCACCTCCCGGAGGGCTTGGACACTAGTCCAAGGTCTTTGTAATGCGCACGCCTGCAAAAGGTGTACAATTACCCAGCCCGGTTCGGGAGATCAAGACCAACGCCGAACCCAATCAAACGGTCGGTGCAAGTTTTCTAAGGCCGGCGTACGAAAGTGGCGAGAAATGGCGAGTCACCGCGTATTGCGCAATCTCTCTGTATGTGTGCGCGCGTGCTCGCGCGAGGAGTTTGGTACTAGTGTACCACTCTCACCTTTCACTGTCACGGTTGTGTGGAGTCTGTGGGGTACGACGGGCAGGAAGTGGCCCGATAGACAACAATCACCTCACCTCGCCAGGCCTGGCGAGGAATGCCCCCATTGTCTGGCTTTGCTGATCGAGGTTGCCGATCTTCTGGGCTGGTATGTCTGGTGGGCGCAGTAGTAGCGTCACGGGTCTGGATTAAGGCCCTGGAACAATCAACACGGCGGGTAAGCACCTACCGTGGTCTGCCTGCCTGCCCCAAACAACTCGCCACAATTGAAGGGCTATTGTTGAAGACGTCTCGACGCCGGCGATCGTTGGTGATCGATAGCGTCGGGGCTATTGAATGCTGCCGGACCTGTTACGATAGTCGACCCCATTGCTCCAGATATGCTGCTCGGTGATTACTTCGCGCCGACCTCTATTGTGATACTGATCCGTGGCCAGTTTGGCGCCACCCCGTCCCGTTTCGTTCCGTCTAATTGTCAACCAACCAGGAGGCAGGACCCGGAGGTGTCCGACGTCCCGCCGGAAAGTGCGTCGTGCGCTAAGGCGCAATTAATGTGACGATGATGTAACCGGCCTGTGCAATCTCGACCGGAGGAGCCAACCGAACCGAACCGAACCGAAAACAAGCCATCCCCCGAGGGAAGTGGCTCTTCAACGGGAGCGCGGAGATAGTTTCAATTAGTTCCACGCCACCTAACCTACCGTGCAGATGTCGGCATCTCCGGCGTGATTTGACATTCCACCTTGCTCGGCCCGGTCCCGTGTGCGACGTTTGTAAGGGGCCGCCACCTGGTAGTGACTGGCACGGCTTGGGCTTCCCCGCACCGGAAAAGTAGGTCAACGATTGGGGGTTTTGATTGCGGCGTAAGTGTTTACGTTACTGCCGTGCGTGTACATCTGAAGTAATTGCGTCTGGATCTTTGGAGGTGCACAAAACGTTGGAAAACGGTCCATAAAGACATATCCTGGTGACTGATTTGTAGTTTATAGGTTAGATGTCAAAAAAAGAATTAGCTGTTTAGGCTCATGGTCAATCATCTTCTAGTTTCAGCTGGTAATTTTCATCATCTGAAGGAATTGAGACTGATTGTTGGAGAATAGGTGATCGTAAGGTGATCAAAATTGTGGAAAAGCTTTCCAGAGGATGTATTCTGATGAGGAATTCGTCAGGGTCGTTGGAAAAGCTTTTCTAAAGACCTATACTGGTCAGAAGTTCGAAGGTTGTAGGTTAGTTTTGACGAGAATTAGCTATTGAGGCTGTTGAGCTATTGATCGCGTATTAATCATCTTCTGGCTGGATAGTCAGCCTTGTATACGGAAGGGGAGGTCTGCTGAAGATCTCAACCTATAACCAGTAGTATGTAAGGCCATTCGCTGCGTACTTGACAATGCCAACCAAACCCCTACCAACCTACCTACTACTTTACAACCACTTTCATTGAAACTAGACCACACAAACGGGCTTGATCTTGCCTCAAGCACGTGCTTCATTTAAATCTTTCATTGCATTAAGGCAATTCCATTCTAGCACACCTGATCACACATTACCTAAATGGCCAATGAAAGAAGAAAAAAAACGTAAGCGCAACAAAATGAACACACCATCCAAATGAGCAAACCCCGAAGCCCGAATTTTAGGCAAATGCACCGTGTTACATCAGGCCGCACGGTCGCCTCTAGACTCCCTTTTGGGCCCGACCAAACAGCAGCCATTATGAAACGGTACCATTATGGTGGTTTGTCAGCAAATGGTACTACTAAGCCGGCGTCTACTACCCACTCTCCACCCCACCACCTCACCGGGGGCCGATTTATTACCGCGCTTGCCCAACACCGCCGGCCTGCTGCTCGGCGAAGCTTGCAATTTGACAGGAATTAAAGTTTAACCTCCATTGTATGCGAAAGAATGCGGACGGGGGCGAGACGTTTGTTGAAAGTTGAGATCGGCCCGGTGTGGATGAGGCAGCCGCCCCGGCAGGAACATCTCGTTGACACATTTTCCAGCGTTACGGCGAAAACGGTAACATCAGACTCGCTACACTCGTGCACTTTGTCCGGCGCACATTGTTCCCGGCACTGACTGTGCAATTACATCATGACGAGCCACGCTGGCGTGAAAATAAAAACGCTTAACCCGAGCGCAACCTCGGCCGTTACACGCGCCGGGCTGGTCGGATGTGTCGGACGAATTGGCGGATCAGAACCTGAGGCTGATGACAGCCTCGGAAAATGGGTTGATTAATGTCAAATCGGCCTTTGTGACGGATGTTGTGATCTTGTGTGCGCTTATCAATGAAACCGAGCGCCAAAGCACCGATTCCAGGTTATGTAAGTCTGTGCGATCATTAATCATCTCCACGCGGAGACGGAGTGTCGAAATGGTGGCCTCACACCGTCCAAATGTCAACCTGGCGTGGCGTGTCCACTTGTTGATCGCGTGGCTTGCGAGGAGCTCTTAATTTGAAATAGCGCAGTAGCGCTATTTCTGGCTGCTTTCTGGAGAAGCAAAATAACCGCGACCTTCAGCCGTTCTCGTTGGGACATTCTCACAGTATGTGGGAGCAGGGATGATCCACAGATTTGATCGACTTCCGCGTGGTCCGCCGCTTAGTTAGCGCCAATTCGAAGCGTCCCGATAAGTGCTTCAAGTCGTCCGCGGGACAAAAGTCTGCGCGTGCTAAAAATGTTGTCCGATGTTGATACTAGGAATTGGTTTGGTGCGATCAACAGTGTGTCAAGGTTTTTCCTGGATACGGATAGCACCCACAAGAAGCCGTCCATCCGACCGGAGGTAAATGGATCAGCGGGCGTTAGCGTGATGTTTGCATTGGCCCAGGGTCAGCTCGTGTGGTACAGCGGAAGACCCGTCACCTTGAACGGCTGATGGCGTCTTCAGCGGAGCCATTTCCATTTCGTTACAGAACAACGCTGATGGGTAATGCTTGTTCGTAATCCATTTTAGACCGGCCGGGACACCTGCGCGCTGGACTTACGATCCGGCGGCTATCACCCATCACGACAATCTCCAACAAACCTGTCTTTCTGCAGCAAACGGCAAACACCTTCATTCTTCCCGTGTAACAACTCGAAATCGCATAAAAATCGCCTCGCCAAACGCCGGCGATAGGTCGGTAAACAGGTCCGGCCGGCTTGTTGCGCCGGGACACACATATTGGCGTCCTCCAACGGCACTACTTACACGTCGCGAAACACGGCAGCCAGCTGGAACTAGGTTAGCGAGTTAGAAAATCGCCCACCGCCCGTTCGCGGACAAATTTTCACCGCGCAAAAAGCGCGAAAGTGAAAAGTTGCCAAATCCTGCACCCGCCCCTGGCGTGCGTTCACTTTCAGCCCGGTCGTTCTAACGACTTGTTGACGGTGTGATTCAAATCACAAACCCGAACTCAAAACTGCAGCCGCTCCGCGGGCGGTTGCAGCAGTGGGAAATCATAAAACAACCGCAGACGTTGCAAAACTGGCACGTAAACGCCTTACAGAAAAAAAAACAGCACACACACTGGACACTCCACGAGAAACTCGGTCACCAGTAGTCGGTAGGCGCACTCCAAGACCGGGCAGGAGCTGAAAACAATCGGTTGGGAAATTAAATTTTATAATCCCTTCGGCAATTCGCTGCGACAATCAAATGCAAAGCGTGGAGACCGCGAGCCGCGGGAAATCTACCGTTTATCGATCCCAGAGCCCCTTCTTCGGTGCGGCGTAATTATGACCGAACGCCGTTTAATGATAGATGAACCACTTCGTGAAGAGCACACACACACGCACGGACGGACGGTGCGGTGCGTTATGTAAGCGGTTGGTCCGGTAGAAGGCCAAACAGTAGATCTTTACGATCACGGCTGGAGTGGTAGGGTCTTTACGACCCGCGGAGTCCACCCGGCTCACCTCCAGACCGGGACACAGGTGTGGCCGGTTTACCGTCTAGCCCAGCTGTGTGACTCATGGCCTCCACAGCTGCTGCAACTGAGGTTGGTGCGCGGTTAGTTCTATGTTTTTGTATGTTTACTTGCATTTAAAAACACCTCCTCCTAAAGGGTCCCTTTAACGTCCAGGTGTTGTCACGGTATGCAAGTACAGTTCATGAACTTGTCATGAAAGCCACCATAGTAAGCCACGAGCCGTTGTTGGTTGCTATGACACACTTGCTGCGAGTTCCATCAAAGTACACTGTGTATGACGTATCGCCATGTTTTTTCAGTAAAATTCTTCTCCATTCTGTTTCCAACTCCTAATCGAGTCGTATCTTCGTATCGGTGCGCAACTCCCAAGTCACGGCCCGTATTCGCATCGCGTACCTTACTCCGTCCAAACGCCGATAACTCGTTTTGTGCTGCACCCGATCGCCGGGCCGGAGCAAGAATCTGGAGCTTGGCGGGGACTGGACTGGATGGCGTCACTGCGTTGCCAGCACCGGTTCACCGGCCCGATGCCATCTCCATGTCCTCGTTCTTTGACGTAAAAACTGATTTCGTAAGGCCTGTGGGCCTTCCGTCGTCGCTAAGGCGGAGTTGTGGAGTTGCCTAGCGCGGACTCTGTCCACCGCGTGCGTGTGTGTGTGTGTTTGCGCGGGCACGCGCGTTCCAACCGGCTGGTTCGCTGGTTGAATAATCCCTCCGGCCAAGAATGTGCAGCCAGCTGGCAGGCGGGACTTGATGATGCGTGCGCTTCGTCATACCGTCGACCATAATCCACGACCCGATCCGAGCCGTTCATTACTTCAGCTCAACTGCCGGCTCGCATCGGAACGTTGTCCCCAAAAACGGAGAACGTGATTCTGCAAGAAGCGAAGATACTAATGGTAGGGTTTCGTGTCCGCTCGAGTCGTCGGTAATGGGCGGCGTTGCATAACTTCGTTTCACCGGCTGCAAACCGTCGTCGAGCCCATCCCGTGTCGCTAGAAGATGCGCCTGAAAGTTGCACACTAACTAACCTGTTCCCTATCACCACAGTTTCCTGGACGACCTGGACCGATTGGGCGCCAAGGACTATCAGCCGACGGAGCAGGACATCCTCCGGACACGTGTCAAAACCACCGGTATCGTGGAGGTGCACTTCTCCTTCAAGAACTTAAACTTCAAGTAAGTACCTGCGAGGGAGTGGTGCGATGCTCGCGACCACTAAACACTAAACCTCACTTCCCTTCCAGGCTGTTCGATGTCGGCGGTCAGCGGTCGGAGCGAAAGAAGTGGATCCACTGCTTCGAGGATGTCACCGCCATCATCTTCTGCGTGGCCATGTCGGAGTACGATCAGGTGTTACACGAAGACGAAACCACGGTACGGAAAAACTCGCTTCCCTTACATAACGGACGGGGTCCCCAGGACTCATCCGCGCCAGCATGATCACGCCAACAAGGCCTCGACGCCTTTCGGGACGTCGACGTGAGCGGTTTAATTTGACGTGAAAATAATAACCGCCACGGCGGGCGCGCGATGCGGTTAAATGTGAATTTATCATGCCTGGCTCGGGGTACACTGCCATGTGCTGTTTTTTTTTATTCGGTGGTGGTGTCAAAATTGAAATTAATGTCCATGATCCGTTTCGCCCCGTCCCGGGGTGTCCCATTTTGGTGGTTGCATTTAAAGTGGGTCACAGGCACACAGTCCGCGTACGTACGTACGTCCATGTGTACGTCCCCGTTCCCCGTGTTTCTGTTGTTTGTTTTAGATGACGTGCGAACTCCTCCGACCCCGGTTGCATAACGGAAGGAATTACATTTTAGTTGATTTTATTTCCTCCCAAAACGCAGCAACTGGTTTCTGACAGAGGAGCCGTTACGCAACGCAGTGCATTACTTAACGGCACCGCCCAAGAAATAACAAAAATCCCTTTGACCTCGATTGCGCACGTACGCGGACGTACACGCAGAATGTTGTAAAGTATAAGACCAAAAACGAAAAAGGATTAACTTAAAAACGGGGTCAGAACTCGGTGGTCTGGCCCGGGGATGTGGCTGTCCACCAGTAATGTCTTCTGCGAAGTGAATTATGCTTTAAAACATTGTTTTCTCTCTTTCTCTCTCCTACCACACGCCCACAGAACCGCATGCAAGAGTCCCTGAAGCTATTTGATTCGATCTGCAACAACAAATGGTTCACCGATACCTCCATCATCCTGTTTCTGAACAAGAAGGATCTGTTCGAGGAGAAGATCCGGAAAAGTCCGCTGACAATCTGCTTCCCGGAGTACACGGGTACGTTTCGCTGCTGCTACTGCTGCTGGCGGTGGATGTGTCCATGTCCCTTCTGGAGGGGCGAGAATACAATAATAGCAAAGCTTCGCTTCTTCCACAGGCGGACAGGAGTACGGTGAGGCGGCGGCCTACATCCAGGCGCAGTTCGAGGCTAAGAATAAGTCCACATCAAAGGAGATCTATTGCCACATGACATGCGCAACGGACACCAACAACATCCAGTTCGTGTTCGACGCCGTCACCGACGTGATCATAGCGAACAACCTGCGCGGCTGCGGTCTGTACTAGAGAGGGCCCCTCCCGCGCAGAGCACGACCGCAAAACCAACCCCGGAAGAAGAAACGCCCCACGTTGTTTCGTTTGTACTTGTTTTTGTTTTTCTCTGTTGCTGTTGCCGTGGAAAACACCGCTACCTTGTGCGTGTGTGGGATGCTGTGTGACACATCGAACGGCTGGACCGGGTCGGTCGGTTTGGTGGTTTGACGCTCCACGGTCCACAGTCTTCAAGACGTTCCCCGGCAAGGCGACCCCTCCTGCAGGACATGCAGCGGCTGTAGAAGCCCGTCTCCGTCTCTGTTTCCAGTGCGTGCGTATCGGGTTGGGTTATCCTTTTGCGTCGCATTTCAAACGTTCTCCGCAAAACCTGGGATGTCTTATCGATCCAATAAGCAGGAGATGCGTAAACCCGGACCTGAGCAACAGAAGAAGAAATTCGTTAATAATTTGTAAACACCTGTGTCAGAGAGCACACGTCGGTATCTAAGCGTACAACATAGGGTGGAGGCGAACACGATGGGGAGGTTTAACAAATGTGTTCAAAAACCGTGGTAGTATATTCGTGCGTTTTTGGGGCCGAGTAGCCGGAGGGACCGCGTTCTCTGCGACTTCCTCGAGGACCGCTTTTGGACAGTAACCAACACAAAAACTCACAGGCGCAAGTGCATCGGAAGCGCAGTATTTATCTGATAAACCAGCCAGAGCCTGCTCATTCATCCAACCGAACCGGGCAGTAGGCAGAATGCTTCCTCGAACTTTATACCAAACACGCACACAAACAATCACACCGTCACACACTGAGGCAGTTTGCGCTCTCTGGTACGCTTTTGGGAGATCTATAACCGCACAAACCTGCGCGCGCGCGCCGAGCTGAGCTGAGCTGAGATTTATTTTACGGCAAACCGGAAACCGGCAGCTTTTGCTGCTTTTTGGGCACGCACATATGCACACTCGCACAGCCACCACCGTTCCGTTGTTAATCTGTTCTTCTGTTGTTTTCTTGTTTTGTTTTTTTTTCTGTCTGCAGAGAGCGTAGTTTACGAACGGGTCGGGTGACATATTTATTATTATTGCTGTGTATTAATATTATCGTAATTAGTATCGTTATCAATACTAGTAAGAAACGCACATGGCGGCTGCTGATGAACGTGTGCGTGTGCGTGTGTGCGTGGTGTAACGGTGTAGGTGTGCGGGATTCCAGTGCAGAAAATAGTAATAATACACCACGCCACACAGAAAAGGACCTAATATTCAGGCGAAACTGACCCCGCAACAAACACACACGAAACACAGGACGATTTGTGAGTGGTTGGGTGTACGCGTGCGTGTGTGTGTGTGCAAGCCCCAGGACAGAGGACAAAGTAATGCGGGTTTTCAGATCAATTCTATTCAGTTTTATCTACATTCCTTAAAAGTGGGTATTTCTTAACGTTTGCTTCTCTCGCTGCGCTACTTGTTTCTGTTTTTTTTTGTTTCGTTCTTCATTACCGATTGCCTGTTTAGCACCTCTAGCCTCTCCTTTCTGCCCTCTCGCAGCTTTGTGCCAACGAAATCCGAGTGTTTTTAACCCACCCTTTGTATTTGTTACATAGTTGTTTTACTACCATTTAAGCGTTTTATTTTTTGTTTTGTTACTGCTCGCGGTTGTGATGATCGGTGGCACGCACACATTGGCATGCACCAGACACGGCCCACGGTGGGGGAGGGAAAGGAAACGGTTCCGACAATCCGACGACGGTACGATCAGATTCATGTATTTACGTTCTGCTGCGCTTACCGCGCCCAATCTACACACCATTAACAATCTTTTAGTATAGTACAAAGCAGCTGTAAGCGGCCACGTCCGGCCGCCCGCCTTCGAACCCTGTTTTAGGTTGCGTTAAGCGTGTTTATGTGTGGGGTAGGGTGGCGCGCGTCTCCGAAGAGATAAGGGAATGATCAAAGAAGCAAGCGGGGGAATGTGAAGTGTGGTGGTGACGTTTACAGAAACCACACAGCTCTAGATGGTAGGGCGACAGCTACTACACTCTCTGCCCTCGGTCCATCCGCCTAGCAGTAGCTTCAGTAGCTGCGTGAGATAGTCTAGTCCCATCAAGGCGCGTCCCGCGACGACGTAAAAAGGAACAAACCCCACATCGAATTAATCGGAAGAAGGGGCATGCAAAGCATAGTAATGTAGGCATTGACAGCAGCGGCAGCAGCTTTACCACAGAAGATAGTGCACAAAATCGAAAATCGACCAAACACTGCGAATCCAAAGAACTTGACGAGCGCGAATGCCAACGGGAGGCCGTAGAAAGGACTTCTCGGGTTAGCAGATGCAGAAACTATGCAAGTGTTGCAAGAGAAAGGACGGAGAGAGAGAGAAAGCGAGAAGTAGAACAGAAAATGAACTAATTATTCTACTTCTATTTTTGATATAAATAATTTATAATATTTTTTCTACTCCTAAAACAAACCAAATGCAACTAAAGCGCAACAAACACACACACAAGCGATGGCCACGAGATTGCACCTCACCAATAAACGCACACAACCCCACACAGACGAAACGAATCCTCTCTCTCTCGAGAATATATACTTACGTATCCTAGTAGGCCGGGATCTGGGCATTGAAAAGCATTTGTTTCTCTCTCTTGGTTTGCTTCTTGGACCGAACCAGCTTCTCACTACGTTTGCTGCTGGTGAGCCCTAGTGGCGGCAAACGGTTTTCGAACCTTTTCTCGAACTTCACCACCAGATCCATCAAAGCACGCGGTGGAAAGGTTGTACAAACAAACAAAAACTACGGGCCAACCAAACACACTCACTCTAGTATTATATGCGTACCGGAGTCGTTCGGCTCATCTCGTTGCCGGAGCTAAGGTTCATCCGTTTTGTCGCGTGTTTTTGTGTTGGCCAAAAACAGCGTGTAGCAATGAAGAGAAAAAAAAAAACAAAAGTAAAACTTAGAAGAAAAAAAACACAGAACAAGCAAAAGTTATCAGAAGTGGACGGAAACATACATACACACACAGTGGAAAAACAATGGAAAACTCTGACACAAGATTTGACCGAGGAGAGCAATGAGGAAGAAGTAAAGAGGCACAACTTACTAGAAAAAAGAGATCAAGAGAGAGAGAGAGAGAGAGATAGAGAGAGAGAGAGAGAGAGAGAGAGAAAGAGGAGTGAAGTAATCGTATATCCGCTTTTGAATACAAGAATAAGTATCTTTTTTGAGAGACAGATAGAGAGGGAGGGAGAGAATAAAATGGAGCCGAAAGAGCAAAAAACGCACATTCACAAACAAAATAATCTAAACAAATACTATAATATTTGAAGATAACAAATGGTAAACCGAAACGAAACAAACGTGGTTGGTAGCAGAAAGGGAGGACATGGCCGGAAACGGATAAACGGAAGAGGTTGGAAGCGGAACCCCTACCCTAGCGCAAGAAATTGGTATAAGCATGTGCAGCAGTTAATAACAAAAAAAAAACAAGAAAAGTAACAAGAGGATGAAAAAGTACTACCAAAAACTAAAGAAAACAAATACGACAAAAAAGCAAACAAGATAAACCTAAAAACAAACTAGATTAGATACGTTACGTACGAGGATACGGACGGTGGAAATAAGGATGCTTTTGTCACAGGACAGGACGATGGAATCACTCTATAGTGTATACAAACACACACCGTTCGTTTACCCGCGCAGGCGAAAAATCAATAAGAGTGCGTGAAAACGCAAACTTCTGCATCAAACCCCCCCCCCCTCCCCCGCTCCCCCATTAAATCGCTCTTAGTTATTACACACATACACACACAACAAAACACACGCACATCGACACATCGCATCACCAAAAACCGAAGCTTACTAGGAGCATATCCATGGGAGCACCAATGGAGGAGCCCCCGTTTTTGGTTTTCGTTTGACGTATTAAAGCCCCGAGCCCGAGGATGGGTGGGGAGGAGGGGGTTGGGGTGGTTAGGTTGCACCACATTCGTTCAGCCCCCGTCTCCGAAGTAAAGCAAAAAACAAATAAGTAGTGGAAGATAAACGCAGATAGACACCCGCAGAAAAGTTGCAAACAGTGCGCGGCTATCGTTCAGAATAATTATAATTATTAAATAATAGCATCATTCAGCGTTACAGACACCCTTGTTCCGAACAGAGGGGGAAGGCACTTTCCAATAAGGGCCACATCGCTAGCAAACAAAGAGGAAGAAGAAAAAAACACAAGCACACACAAGAAAAAACATTCAAGTCTTTCCCTGCATTGGCTCCGCGAGTCTATGTTCTCTCGATTGTGGAAGGACGAAGGACGTTTGTTCATTATTTCGCTTCGAACCAATAAGCTGCGCTTACATTCATCACACAACACGGATACGCTTCTCCCACGTGACACTACCGGAGGACTCACGAACGCAAGCGTTGCCGAATCATTTGAGGGATGCCTCCAAAGCGGGAAGAAACGCGTGTGGAAGCGAATCCGTTCAATCTGCTCACCACATCAAAAACCAAAGCATGCAAACAACAAACACACATTCACATACAATCTCACAGAGAAAACTAATTTCCCAAGAAACTAGAAAAGAAAGTCGATAGTAAGAAACAGCTAACCAGAACAAAAACTCGATTGTAGCTATATAGAGTCCGCGAGAGGACACGACAATGAAAAAATGAGAAAGGCCCAAGAAAGGATATATAAATAACAAAAAAAACAACACTCTATTAGAAACTGTAAAATGAACAAAAGAGAAGATAAAGTGTGCAATGGCGCCGCTAACAACACGACGGACAAGGCGCAGAAGTAAACTAATATTTAACAAAACCAAAATCGAAACAAAGAAGAGAGGCAAAAAATCAACATGGCTAGAAGCATTGGGATGGCGTGGTGATGTGTGTGTGTGTGTGTGTGTGTGGAAGGAACGGGCTATAAAACTCCAACATGCTTTGGTGCGGAACTACTTACAGTTCGCAATATCATCCCCAAAGGCGAATGTGTATGAGTGAGCGAGTGAGGAGGTTAGGGAAGAGCGGGAGAAAAGATCAAGCCTACTACTATGCGGCACGCATCACGCTCACACATCCAGCATCCAACTCCACGCAAAACCATCGCAAACTCTTTCTCTGGTGGCATGCAAAAACGTACATCACATTATATAAGGTATAGAGGCTGGTAAAATACACACACAAACACACCCACACATCCACACACACACACATAAATACACATATTCTGACACACAAACACGCACACAAGCAGACAAAGCAAACCTGGCAGCAGAAAGGATAAAAGAACAAACAAGAAAACGGTAAACCAAAACATATATTTAACTTAATGTGTATGTAATTTTATGTGTGATGTAAAAATCGGAGAAATAAATGCGTTTTAGCCACTAAAGTCATAAGAAACGCGTGTGCTGCTGTACTGTCTTGGTTTTTTTTTATGAGTTCGTTCGTAATCTTCATGTGAAGATTATTGTGTAACTGAATACAGCGTTTTTGTGTGTGCAGATTGCATACTTTTTCCACCCCAAAAGTATGCAGCCTGCATTGCGCCTCTCTCTATATCGCTTTATTTACTTACTTCCTTATTTACTTACTTACTTAAATTACTTTTTTTACTTATTAATCCTTGCTGTCGTGGTGGAACATTCAACGCCAGTCTACTACATTTCCTCCGTCCATCGGGACAGTCTTAAACGACTTTACGGTCTGGGTCGTTCGGTGTCATTCTACTGACATGACCTACCCACCGGATCATGACGAGTCTCGGATACTGCACTGCTTGACAATAGGGTCATCGTACATCTTAGAGATGTACGATTTTCCAAACATTCGAGGTCCTTTCGACTGACGCAGTCTATGGATTGTCGTGCAAGCTATTCCTCTCGATGATACGGTAGAAGTTTTGAACGTTTTTTCGGTACATAGTGTACACTGGGTGTTTGATCTGTAATTTCACACTGCAACTGGAACGAGGGAAAACTTATCATATCTCTCTAAACATTTTAGCAATGTATTGAGATCTAAAGATGAAATATAATGCGTGTCATCAAGATTGAGTACTATCTAGCCGAATATCCGTTTTTACTACTGACACTAATATGTATTTCATTATAATTTACATACAAATGGCTTTGGATTGCTATACCGGTTCAATCGACTAACGGTAGAGGTGAGCAAGAAATCGGGACATTCTCAAATCCCCTTTCAATTTTCGTGCTTCGTCTTAATGACTATTGACTCCGATTCTCGTCACAAAAAAAACACAAATCAGCACAGTTAAGTGTGTGAAGATAGAATCAAATAAAGTAAAAAATAGAAATCATATCACACTAATGCAAATCAGTTCACGAATTTAAAAATCACATTACACTCGGAATAGACGGGCACGGAAGGGTAAATTGTTGATCAGGAAATCGGAGAGTATTACGGGATAGGAGCATTTCCTTTCAACAATTCGTGTGGGGCACGTAAAATGTGTTTTAAAATTAAACGCGACGTTTTCTCTTTAAAAGAAACTGTCCTGAAATCACAATATGGACACTATACGCCTGCTGACGGAAAGATAGCAATGGTTGCTTCGTTCCGACTAGATATTCATTCGTTGATTGTTTCCAGCGGAGTGGAGATGTGACACGTTTGGCTAACTGCGTCTGGTGTCCCAAAGTTTTCGGGCTCATCTAGACAGTCCACGTCCTCGCATATCAGCTCCTCCGCGACGGTAGTGGTGGTGGTGGGGGCGGTCGTTGGCGTGACCGGTGTCGCTCCCGGGGATACTTTGGTCGTCAGCAGTGCCCGCAACTGCTAGAACCGCTTTCAGTTCTCGGTAAAGTAGGGATGCGACATTGCCTGTTCGGCGCTGAGTCTCAGCAGGGGACGGCAGACGAGCAGCTTCTGTAGCAGATCGCGTCCCTTGGAGTTGAGACGGGGCACCACCTGACTCCAGGAAGTCGTCGGCGGGTACACTGAGGGAGAGAAATGAAGCCATTAGGGATGCTCTTCGTCGCCTGCTCCGATCAAACACAAAAACACTTACGCGGGAAGGGTTTGTAGTCCGAAAGCTGCGTTATACCGGGCCAATTTTCTTCCTCCGGCGTGCCGAGCAGCTTGAATATCCGCTTCAGCTGATCATCCACGTCGGACCCGGGAAAGAGAGGCCGACCGGCGTTGGCCAGCTCGGCAAAGATACACCCGGCCGACCACATGTCGATGCTGGTCGTGTACAACTTGGCACCGAATAGTACGTCCGGTGGACGGTACCAGAGCGTCACCACCTCGGCCGAGTAACACTTGACCGGGATGCCGAACGCACGCGCCAGCCCGAAATCGGCCAGCTTCAGCTCGCCGTTCTTGTTGATCAGCAGGTTCTGTGGCTTCAGGTCGCGGTGCAGCACGTTGTGGCTGTGGCAGAAGGCGAGCCCGCGCAGCAGCTGATACATGAAGCTTTTCACCACATCCGGGTCGATCTCGCCGTTCAGGCTGTCGAAGTATTTCTTCAGGTCCTGGTCGCAGTGCTCGAACACGAGCGTCAGCTTCTTGTCCGAGTGCAGCACGTCGTACAGCCGGACGATGTTTTTGTGTTTCAGCTCCTTCAGCAGGCAGATTTCGCGCAGCGCCGAGCTCGGTACACCTTCGTCGTCTTCGTCCAGTCGGACCCGCTTCAGCGCCACGATTTCCAGTGTGTCCCGGTTCTTACCCTTGAAGACGGTGCCGTAGGTGCCTTCGCCGATCTTCTCCAGCTTCTCATACTTCTGCATTATGCGGCCGATATGGGGGACAAGCGATATGTTTCCGGAAGCAAGCAAATTTTGATAGTTTCCTTTTTGTTTTGCACAAAACCACCAAAATGGGACGGCTAAAAACAAACGCGTGAGAAATGGCAACAAAGCTGGAAATACCCTATGAGCAGAGGAAGTGACGAGTCACCAAATTTGCCACCAAACCATCACCGCCAGCATGTACGATACACCGAAATGCATAAGTGTTGGTGTGCTGTCGTGTTTGGCAAATGTAGTGGATAATGTAATGTAGTGGAAACGTTGTCAAAGTAAATGAAATTTACCCCGACTAACAGCGCAACAATATTTGCTCATTGTTTTGATTTTGTCTTCACATGCTTGAGTGAGAAAGTTGATATGAGTGCTTGCGAAAAAGAGTGAGGAACAGTGTTGATGCATGGTCCAAAAGAAAACAATCACGAAACCTGGAAGAAGAAACTAAAGTGGGCTTCTAGTACGCACACTATCATACGAGCGGCAGGCTACCTACACGACAGCACACCAACACTTATGCATTTCGGTGTATCGTACATGCTGGCGGTGATGGTTTGGTGGCAAATCTGGTGACTCGTCACTTTCTCTGCTCATAGGGCAGTGTTTTCTTGCAGCTTGTCCGTCAATGGGGCTTCGCTAAATTGTCAAACTGTCATCTGACAAATCAGTTAGCGATAGAAAAAAACAGCAATAAAATATAGTAGTGTCGGGCGGAATCTTTTTTCTACAAATTAGTGATAAATTACCCATTTTTCGAAGGTAAATAGTGCACCAAAGTCTGCCGGGACCTGTCGTGCAACGTGCTAGCAGCAGCAACATTCGTTTCGTGCCCATTTTCCTGCCGAATCGGCCGATCTTTGTCATCCCATTTTCTGTGTGCGTGCGGAGAAGAAGGATACGCGGCACGGGCCGCCTGCTGGAAGAAAACAGCGCAACCCGGAGAGAGTGCAGTGAAGAAACAACGAAACCGTTCGTGTTTCATGGTCCCGCCGTCCCCGCTGGGGCTACTCCATCACGGCACGATAATATACACCCCCTTTTTCATGTGCCGTACAGTTTTCGTCTTTTCCGAGCCGAGGCTCAGATTATCAGATGATTGTGTTTGTGGTTGTGTGGGCTGTAGTGGCTTAGTTTAGTGGCTGTTGTTGTTTTTCCGATACTTGTAGTAACATCGGTTGAGTCACGCTAATCATCATCATCACTACCAGCACCCCCGTTGGCGTTGCCGTGTGTGTAGTGATTCTCGTACAATCTCGCGCGTCATGCGTGTGTTGCAATAGGTTGGAGTTATGTGTGTTCGCGGTCGTCTTTTTAATTGTTTATAGCAACAGATAAGGCTTCTTGCTTTGTGGCCGTCTGCGGTTAGTCAACGTTGTTGCAGTGATAGGCCAATTCATGAGACGGCATCGGAATCGGGCCCCCTTGGTGGGACGATAACGACAACAAATCAAATGCTCCATGAAGCAATAGTTTTCCTACCAATCTAACCGCGAAGTAGTAGGCGAGATGAATCTGTCGTCCAGTGCGCTGTTGTATTTGTGAATGGTTCCGGCCAGAATCACCACTGTATCATACAGTCTGTTCGATTGTGTAGCACCGCATAGTTGATTAAAACATATTTTTGGAACGTTCCTCTCGCATGTTAAATAATTTCTTTTGTCTCTTTATCTCATTGCAGCCGAGAGGGCGTATGTATGTGCTGTGTGTGGGTGCGTAGGTGTGAATCTATGCAATTCAACTCGAAGACGCTCACTACTGGACTGCTCCAAACAACGGCACACAAAGTTGGTCATCGAAAGGAGAAACCATGAATCTGGTACTCGTCGGTCCACCTCCGTACGTTGTTGGTTAGCCGGGGCACGAAACGTGGTCCCAAACACGCAAATGAAAAAGTGCGTCCGGGAGCTGATTTCCACACGTTCGATAATCGTATCCAATTACCACCGAAAAGTAAAAGCCCTACCCGGGCGCGTGTGTGTGTCCTGCTACTGTGCTTCTTCTTGCGCACTTGCTGGAGTTTGTAATATTTATAAACGTGTGTGGTGACCAGAAACGGGCGTACGTGCGTCGTGGAAAAGTCGTCGGCCTGTGCATGTTGCTGACCCATCGCCACCCCTGACGCGGCCAGTCGGACCTGATACGGTTTCGCGTCTCTCTATCTCTCTCTGTCTCTGTCGCCCAACCCTCCCTCCGTGAACCAATTACCCGATCCGCTTGCTTATGCGGCTTGGGCTTATCAGCGGAACTACGACGACGGAAGCAAACGTAACGATCCGTAGTGCAACGGCAGCATGGCAAACGCGGTCGAAACCGGCACCGATCTGGAGTGCTTCCTGGTGACGAAGCACTCGTGGAAGGGCAAGTACAAGCGCATCCTGTCCGTCGGCTCGACCGGCGTCTCGACGTATAATCCAGACAAGTTCGACGTCACCAACCGGTGGCCGTACGGGGAAGTGATCAGCGTACTACCGAACCGATCGGGCAATGTGAGTAGCACTATTTTCAATCTCCACCGTAACGCTCATTACTAATCGATTTTTTATTCACCACCACCGACCACAGACGGCGTACGAATTTGTGTTGAATCTGCGCAAGGAGAAAAAGATCGACACGATCAAACTGTCGTCAGAGAATCGCAACGAAATACTCACCTCGTTGCTCAAATATTACAAAGAGTTCGCGGAGAAACCAAAGCAAACGCTGGTAAGCACTTTCGATTCGATTTCGTTTTACGTTTTCACGCTACTCCTGCCCCGGGCAAAATGTCGTTGTTTTTGTGTGTTTTGTTTATTTATGTTTGTTTTCTTCTCTGTAAGGCACATGCAAAAGCGATTCTGTTTACATGGACGTTCCGTGTTGTGCGTGTACCATCATTTTTTTTCAAAAATCGCTTCATCTTGTGATGGGTTTATGTATCATTTCATAAAACGCATTCGTTTTTTATTCGTCGCCTTCGGTTCGTTCAGCGCATTTATTTGGGTTAAGAACTACATTAGCTTAAGAATGTTTCATAGCCGATTGGCTCTAGTCACATTAACTTATCAGCGGGAAAAGTGACATTGCGATCTCACCTTCTACTTCATCTCATGGTCCTCTAACAAATGGGTCAGCATCGTTTATTGTATCAGCACGGCAACAACAGCAACCCGTCAGTGTGGAATATGCAAGGCAGAGAAGACGGTCCAAACGGTTTTTTTAACCATGTCCGTTGTGTTTACCCTACTAAAACCATTGCGATTGTGGTCTCGCATTCTGTTTATTTCGTGTGTCACGATCCTTTCGACCGTTTTTGCGGAGAGTACAAAATAAGGCTTTGAAACAACCGAAAACAACCTCCAACCAACTGTGGCAGATGGTTTACCGAATCAACAACAACGTATCCGCCAGCCACCTCCAAAGAGGAAAATTGTACGCGTTTTTTATTCTATAAAAAATAGTTCAAGATTCAGGAAAAAATCATTCGTATCAATTTGATCCTTATTTCCAATATAAAATGTGATTTTCTTTGTATTAAAAACGTGCAAAAACAATCTAAATTTTAAGGTCTTTCATAAAGATATGCTTCGTTTGCAGTAACACGTCTATAAGACACTAATAAACCGATTATGTAGTGCTGATTGCATGCTTTCTGGCTCGAATTTCTTCAACCAGCCCAAAAGTATGCAATTTTCACAACAAACACTTTATTAACGCATTCAACATGCTTGTTTTGTCTAATCGAAAGAGCAAATATCGACCTTTTGTTCATAATTTGTGTTTGTTACTTTTAATTTGCTGTATTCTGTGTATAAAAATCGGAAATCGTTTTCACCAAAAACGAAATAGTTAATACACTGGCCGGCAATCTGCGCTTGTTACTTGCTGACCTCGGTAAACCTTTGAGCCGCTTTCCTTAGTATCTTGCACTCTCCCCCCACCCCATTTCACAGCGGTCCCATCTGCACAGCCATTTGTTTTCATGCTTTGCCGTTTTCTGTTGTTGTTTCCAGGATGAGGTAGAAAGTCCTGTCGAGTCGTTCTATTCGTCATCTATCCCATCAGCTTCATTGCATTCCACACCGCCGGCCACTGCCGCCGTGCGGGAAGAACCGGGCGGCAGCGGCAGCAAGGGGGTTGAGTGGACGTGGTGGTTAAAGACAATAGTGGCGTCCTTTCTACCGCTCCCACCACCGGTTCTGCCCTGTTTGCCGTGCTGTACGGTGCTAAAAGTGAGTGTCTAACCCGTTTCCATTCCTTTTCCCCGGTGCGGAATGTGTGTGTGTGTCTGTTTACGTTTTATTTACTTTCGCTCTTACCGGACGCACACCAGGAAGATAGTAGCGAGCGTAGCAGAGCAGTAGGAACGGGAGGGTTGTACAGATTCTAAACGCTTTTGTCAGATTAGAAAATACATGCTAGTTTCGTGGACTGATAGTTGGGTTTATTGGAGGCACTGTAAATAGATTTTTCTTTCATTTTTTATCGTTGTTGCTCCATATTATGTTGTGTTCAAAATTTTGTTATGGATTTTTGTAAAATTTCAACAAAAAGCAGCAATGGCACAGGTTTTTACCATTAATGTGACGTCTGTTTCGGCTTCCTCCCACGCAGAAATTCAATGCCTACAAACACCACTGGTCCGGCACGACGCTTCCGACCGTGCTGGAGGTAACGCCGAGCTCGCTCGATCAGCTCGATCCCACCACCAGCACCGTGCTGGCGAGCTACAACTACAAGGACATCGATGGCATCATCGGCATCCAGGACTACCCGAACGGCATCGTGCTCGCGTACGGAGGCCACAGCCGGTTGCATCTGTTCCGCGTGGAGAACAATCACGACATCGTGCAGATGATCGTGCAGAACGCGCAGCAGTACCTAGGGCTCGACATCAAGGTGCTGAAGAAGCAGATCTCGCTCGAGCAGTTCGAGCAGCAGCGGTTCGGCGCGTACAGCGGCGACCAGCACCAGACGTCGATGTCAGAGTTCACCGTACAGAAGGTGACGCCCCGCCACTCGGAGCCGATGCGCCGCATCCTCTGCCTCACCGACACGACCGTGCTCGAGCGGGACCCGCAAACGTACAGCATCTGTACGCTGCGCCCGCTGGACAACGTGTACGCGCTCGTGCGGCACGCCGACAACATCCAGAAGTTCTCGATCGAATACAAGAACGGGCTAGTGCGGGCGTACATCACGAACGACCGGGACTCGCTGCTGGCAACGCTGCTCGATGCGGTCCGGTCGTGCGGCAATCAGGACGTGCACGTGCGCATCTCGAACACGCCGCGCGGCAAACGGGTCGGCCCGCTGACGGTGAGCGTGGACGAGGAGACGGAGGCGAACCTGCTTCGCTACATCATCACCAACTACCAGTACCCGGTGAAGCGGATCGATGTGATGGAGCGATTCAATGCGAATGTGCCGTACAGTGGGCTCAACTACAGCGTCACGCAGGATGTGAGTGTTTTTATTCCTCCCCGTGAAGGAGTTTTCTTTTAATAATTAAAGACCCTCTCTTTTCTAGAGCCTCTTTGCGGAGAGTAAGGAACGTTTGATAACGGGCGCACTGCAGGCGCTGATCGGTAGCAAAGAAGATAACGCCCAGCTGAACAACGTCGAGCTGGAATCATCGTTCCACGTGCTGCGTCGGCTGCTCGCGAGCAAGGTGGGTTTTGCCGCGTTTACGAATCTCGCCGGGTTTCGGGAGGCGATCGGATTGAAGGTGGTGCACGCGCTGAAGCGCAACGATCTGGCGGTCACGTACGCCGCGATCGATATGGTCAACTCGCTGATGCACTCCGACCACGATCTGAAGCAGGAGCAGCTGAACAAGTCGTCGCTACTGCACACGAAAGCGTTCCTCGAACAGTTGCTCGATATGTGGAGCAAGCACGTGAACCTCGGCAGTGGGGCGCTCGTCCTATCGGCCATGTTGGATTTCCTCACGTTCGCACTGTGCGTACCGTACAGCGAGACGACCGACGGCAAGCAGTTCGATCTGCTGCTGGAGATGGTTGCGTCGCGGGGTCGTACGCTGTACCGACTGTTTCAGCATCCGTCGCTGGCGATCGTGAAGGGCAGTGGGTTGGTGATGCGCGCCCTGATCGAGGAGGGCGATACGACCATCTCCGGGCAGATGCAGACGCTCGCGCTCGACGAGGCGGCCCTCTGTCGGCATCTGCTGGTGGCGCTGTACACACCGACGAACGATTCCACCATGATCACGCACCGGCAGCTGTCCCGGCATCTGGTGGGGCTGTGGATTACCGACAGCGACGAAGCGATGAACCTGCTGAAGCGTGTGTTCGTAAGTAGGCACCACGGAAGGTGGCGCTCGGTCGGCATAAGTGCTTATATTTGTTTGGTTTTCTATGCGACCTCCCCAGCCCGCCGGTTTGCTTTCGTTTCTGGAGAGCGAGGATGCCGTACCGAAGGAGGACCTCGAAGAGGATAAGCTGAACTTCCGGGACAACCTGAAGCTGGCGGTGCAGCATGCGGGCGGCAGCAACGGCAAACAGCAGCGTCTCAACTACCTAATCGAGAAGCACCTCGAAGGCATCAAGCACTGGGGAATGAATTTGCTGGACGTGCGGCAGGAGAAGCTACAGCAGACGCAGAAAAACCGGCCGATCGTACTGCGCAACCGGCGGCAGAAGAAGCGGGTCGGCGAGCAGATCGTCAACCTGCCGCTGTTTTTCTACCAGTTCGGTAAGAACCACGCGATGCCGAATCTGATCTGGAACCATAAAACGCGCGAGGAGCTGCGGTCAGCGCTCGAGAACGAGCTGCGCCAATTCACGGCGGACAAGGATCTGGCGGGGAATATGCTGGTGGCGTGGAACTACGAGGAGTTCGAGGTGCAGTACCAGTGTCTGGCAGATGAGATCAAGATAGGGGATTACTACATCCGGCTGCTGCTGGAGCGCGACGATTGGCCCCAAAATCTGGTGAAGAATCCGTATGTATGCGGTGGGATCTTGTGGTGGTGTGCGTATTGTAGTAATGGTTTTTTTTCTCCACAGTATTGAGCTTTTCAATGCACTGTACCGACGAGTGTTGTGTCGAAATCGACTGAACGACGATCAGCTTACGGTGACGTCATTGCAGGCGCTGGCAAAAGTGTACAAACGGTATTACGAGGAGATTGGCTGTTTCAGTGATATGCCGTACATACTACAAATGTTAGATAGGGTATGTCCAAAATCCTAATCTTTTTCATATGAAAAACAGTTGAGCTTTAACGTATGATCGTTTTACTTTCCTATACTCTGCAGTGCCTATCTCCTGCGCTACGCGATGCGCTGATAATACTGATCAAAAATCTTGTCCTGCACAAATCCAACTGCCGCGCACTGACCGATCACGTCAACTATCTTGTCGATCTGATCACGCTCGCCCACCTGCACAAAGGGCGCGCCACGTTGAATACCAAAACGAACGTGATCGAGGCCGGACCGAACATGAAGCTGCACGAGGAGAAAGACTGGTACTACAACGTCGAGCGTGAGAACGAAAAGCCCGAACGCTGCGGTCCGGTCACGTTCTCCGAGCTGAAGGAACTGTGGTCCAAGGGTGTCCTCACACCCCGGACCCGCTGCTGGGCCGTCGGTATGGACGGGTGGCGCTCGCTGCAGCAGATACCGCAGCTGAAGTGGTGCCTGATGGCCAAGGGAACACCACTGTTCAACGAAACCGAGTTGGCGCAGCACGTCCTCGACATACTGAACAAATGCACCAGCTTTTACCCGAGCCGCGCACGGGACGGCGAAGCGGTACTCATTCCCGGCCCACGACTGTCGCGCAAACTGTCCGAGTTCATCTGCCTGCCGCACATCGTGCAGGTGTGCCTGACGCACGATCCGGGCCTGCTGGAGCGCGTCGCAACGCTGCTGTGCCAGATCATGGAGGACAACCCGGAGATGTCGAAGGTGTATCTGACGGGGGTGTTCTACTTCATGCTGATGTACACCGGCAGCAACATTCTGCCGATCGCACGTTTCCTCAAGATGACGCACATGAAGCAGGCGTTCCGGAGCGAGGACAGCGGAGGCTCGCAGGGCATCATGCACCGGAGCATCCTCGGGCAGCTGCTGCCGGAGGCGATGATTTGCTTCCTGGAGAATCACAGTGCGGAAAAGTTTGCCGAAACGTTCCTCGGCGAGTTCGACACGCCGGAGGTGATCTGGAGCTCGGAGATGCGGCGGATGCTGATCGAGAAGATTTCGGCCCACATTGCGGACTTCACGCCGAAGCTGAAGGGTCACACAATGGCACGGTATCCGTATCTGGCCATACCGGTGATTAGCTACCCGCAGCTGGAGAACGAGCTGTTCTGTCACATCTTCTATCTGCGGCATCTGTGCGATACGACCAAGTTCCCGAACTGGCCCATACCGGAACCGGTAAGTCGATCCTTGTTTTTTACTAATATGTGTAATACGTGTTATCCTTTAATGACACGAATTCAAATCCACTGTGATGAACTAATAACCCTACGCGGGTTCGTATTTCTTCTTCCCTAGGTACAATTGTTAAAACACACATTGGACGCATGGCGCAAAGAGGTCGAAAAGAAACCCTCCGAAATGACCGTCACGCAGGCGTATCTCGACTTGGACTTTGATGTTAGCAAAAACCCGCATCCGGAAGAGTCGGCCATTCGAAAGGCTTACTACCGGTTGGCGCAGATGTACCATCCCGATAAAAATCCCAACGGCAGGGTAAGTTTTGTGCATCGAACCAGTCGTATCGAGGGCGTTGCAGTGCTTATTTTGGGGTTCTCTTCTCTTTTCCCGCGGAATAGGAAGTATTCGAGCGCGTCAATCGGGCGTACGAATTTCTGTGCAGTCGCAACGCGCTAAACACGGACGGACCCAGCCCGAGCAACATCGTGCTGATCCTACGTACCCAATCGATCCTGTTCGAGCGCTACGCGGACGAGCTGCGCCCGTACAAGTACGCCGGATATCCGCAGCTGATCAAAACGATACGCCTGGAAACGAAGGACGATCAGCTGTTCTCCAAGACCGTTCCGCTGCTGAGCGCTGCGTCGGAACTGTGCTACCACACGGTGCACTGTTCGGCGCTGAATGCGGAGGAGTTGCGACGCGAGGAAGGCATCGAAGCGCTGCTGGACGCGTATTCGCGTTGCGTCTCGATCATGGGCGTGGATTCGAAGCGCGATTCGCTGCACTACGAAGTGATTTCCAACATCACGCGCTGCTTCGACGTGGCCTGCTGTTTCGAAAGCTGCCGCAAGAAGATTCTCGAGCTGCCGCAGCTGATAGCGGACGTGTGTCGGGTGGTGTACTTTAAGCATTCGCTCTCGGTAAGCCTTGTGACCAGCCTAGCGGTGAACAACGTCGAGCTGCAGTGTAATCTCGTGCGTAACGGCGTGCTGTGGTCGCTGATGTTGTTCCTCTTCGACTACGACTTCACGCTGGACGAGAGTGGCGTGTCGTCGGAGGAAAAATCGAACACTCAACAGGTGGCGAACAATCTTGCCAAACTATCGCTGCTGGCGTGTGTTGCCCTTGCCGGCTACAGCATGACGCTACTGGACGACCCGAAGCAGGCCGTACTGAAGGCTACGACGGGGACGGCGATAGCGGGCCCGAAGCAACCGACGGGCAGTCCGCCGGTTCCGCGAAGCGACTCCCCGCAGACGGTGGGAACGCGCGGCCCGACCTACTCACAGAATGCATCGAATTTAATACAGAACAACTCGAGCTTGATACAGTCGGTGGCCAACATCGATAAGGCGCTGCAGGAGCGGAAGGGCAGTGAAGCAGCGGCAGGAGAGGAAGCCGGCGGTGCTGATCTGCCGGTGGAGTGCGAGAAGGGACTGCAGAACAAGAAGTACAAAATTAGCAGCGCCCTGCCACCGGTCAATGGGGTGGTGAAGCATTTGCTGGACCGGCTGCTGACGCCATACGTAGCCGGCAAGATGGTCACGGACAGCGAGCAGAACGTGCTGAAGATGCTCAACTCGAACACGCGCAACCCGTATCTGATCTGGGACAATGGGACGCGGGCGCAGCTGACGGACTTCCTCGAGCACCAGCGGACGGTCGCGGCGAAGGAACAGTACGAGGACGTGACGGAGGTACACGAGATGGTGCAAGGTTTCTCCTACGATGCACATCGGTAAGTTTCCTTTTCGGTAGTTCCCATTGTATATTTTACTTTCCTGCAACTTCCCTATACTTCCTGACCTAAACATGTAAAGCAATTCAAATCCTGATAACCCCTAACCGATACTCTGCCTCTATTTTTAGGGACGAGCTTAAGATTGGTGGAATATTCATCCGCGTGTACAACGAAATGCCCACGTTCACGATAACGAACCCGAAAAGTTTCGTGATAGATTTGCTCGAGTTTTTGAAGCAGGGCTACAATCACCTCCACGGAACGGCGACACTCAACTCAAGTGGCAATTCGACACCTGCTGCTGCTGCTGCTCCCCCCATGTCCGGTGGAATATTGGTTCCGACCAAAACCTGGAAACCGATGGTTCCTCCACCACCATCGAAGCGTACCACCGCCACCGGGCTACAGTCACCGATCACGGCAGCAGCGGTGGCCGCACCCGGCAGCGACATCAGTGCCGTGCTGAGCGAATACGCCCGGTCGAAGCAGCGCAACCAGCTGGAACGTTCGGCCGGCAGTGTCGATTCCGGCTCGTCGCCATCGCGGTACGATTTCGCCAACAATCCACACACCATCCAGCACATGCTGATGGCGCTGCAGGCACTGATCTCGGTGCTCAAGTCGAACACGAACGTAGAGATCCAGTGCATCGGTCACTTCGAGATGCTGTTTGGGTTACTCTCGACGAGCGAGTGTGGCCCGGACAGCCGCTCGATGAAAACGCTTGCCCTGGAGGTGGTGTGCCTGGTGTCGCGCAACAAGGAGTGCGTCACGGAGATAGCCGCCTGCGAGATCGTCGGCCGGTACCTGATCGTGCTGAAGGACCCGGACCTACGCGAGCACCAACCGCGCGTCCTGGAGACGCTGTCCGGGCTGCTGAACGTGCCGAAAATGATCAAAGAAGCGCACACGAAGGGTGCCGTGATCTATCTGCTCGATCTGTTCTGCAACTCGAACAATCCGTCGATCCGGGAGCAGTGTGCCGAGCTGCTGGCGAAGATGAACGCGGACAAGCTGAGCGGACCGAAGGTGCGCATCACGATGTGCAAATATCTGCCGCCCGTCTTCCTCGACGCCATGATCGATTCGACCTCGGTCGCGGTGCAGATGTACGAGTCGACCCACGAGCACCCGGAGCTGATTTGGAACGACGACATTCGCGCGAGCGTATCCGACGCAGTGCGTGACAGCGCGGACAGCTTCCACGTGCAGCAGCAACGCAACCACCGGGCGGGCTGGCGAGATCCGGAGATCCTGCCGGAGCTGCTGTCGAGTGAGCTGGTCGTGTCCGGCGTTTACCTGCGGCTGTACGTGTCGAATCCGGGCTGGACGCTGCGCAAACCGAAGCAGTTCCTGGCCGATCTGCTCGACTTCATTGTCGACAGTATCAGCCGGACCGGCATCGACAAGGATGTGCTGGATCTGGCCACGACCGCGCTGGTGCTGCTGCTGAACGCGCAGCCCAACCTCGCTGACTCGATACCGGTGCTCGGGCACATACCGAAGTTTTTCCGTCAGCTTTCCGTTCAGCCAAAGAGTGCCCTCACAGTATTGCATCAGCTGTCGCTGTCGGAGGTGAGTTAATTCCTTTCTCTTCTATAAATCTACTTTATTCACGCTTTTCAAAACAGTACTAACAACTTACGAAGAAACATCGACCTGCTTTCCGATGAGTGCTATCAAACCGTGATCAATTTGGTTCGAACTGTTGATGAAAAAACAAAGCAATCACCGCCAAGCGTATTGCGAGTGCGAACGTATCAAGCCTTAGTCGAAATCAAGGTGGATATGTGTACGATTGCGTGTTGCAATCCTGTGTTGCAGATATTGTTTTTTCAAGCTTTGAACTAGTAACTAGAATACATTTTGAACACCTCATTCCCATTTTCCTTTTTCCCCAGATCTGCGTCAGCGCTATCTCGCAGACGGAGTGTATACCGTCGCTGAAAACGTGCATGGAACACCACCGCGATCTGACGGCGACGGCATGCGAAACGCTGAGTCGCCTGTTCAAATGCCAACATGTACGTATGCTCGATTGCGGCAAAATATCACCGTCATCTTCAATTAATTCTGTAATCCTCTCTTTCACGCACGGCAAAAACAGGACTCACTGATCCGTCAATCACTCGAGTGTCAATTAATTCCCTACCTGGTCGCGCTGCTCGACAGCCGCCTGGTGCTGGCATCCAACCCGGCCATGGTGAAGGCACAGATCGTGGCCGCCCTGAAGGCGATGAGCGCGAACCTGACGTACGGCGATCGCGTCACGCACCTGCTCAACCAGTACCCGATCTGGGCGGAGTACCGCGACCAGAAGCACGATCTCTTCATCACCGACACGGACGTGCGCGGCTATTTGATGGGTAAGTTCCCTTCGTGTTCAGCATTTTTAAGCCAGCAATTCGTTATTTACCTATTTTCTCGTTCTCGCAGGCGCACCCAACACTACGGCCGGATATCTGACGCAAGGCCCGGCGAAGAATGTGGAAGTGCTTACCTCACCGCCACCGATTGACCGCGACGATCCACTGTTTTCCCGCAGCCACAGTGGTGGTGGTGGTGGTAGTGTGTAGTGTAGTGTGCGTACCACGCTCACCGCCTGTCCGTGGGTACGTTCTCGATCGTTCCTTATGTTTTTAGTTTCCATTTCCGTTGCCAGACCCGTAGTACGTGAGTGAGTGAGTGTGTGTGTGTGTGCCTGCGATTGTGTGATTGTGAATCGCGGGTGCTACCCGTGTGTAAAAAGTGCTCCGTGCTTTCCGATCTTCAACGAGAAGGCGGCACGGCTGTGTGCGTCTCAGTTTGAAAAGTGCACCACTTGGTATATTACAAAACATAACCTCATTTCGCACATGATTTAATCACCCCTTTCCTTCGTTTGAGATTCTTTTCCGTTGCCTTCGTCTACTATTCTGTTGTAATGTGATATTTTATACAAGAAAAGAATGAAATTATAGAAAATGGCAAAGCACTACAAAGCGAAAAAAAGAACACAAAAATGTAACAGTTCGCGCACGCTAATACGAAAAACGAAACGTTGTAATATACTACCGGTACACATATGCGCGAGCGAAGTAGAAACACGCTGTGTAAAGATGCGCCAAATGCTGCATACGAAACAATGGTTCCCGAGAAAGGAAATAAAAGCAAAACCACCATATACATCTAACAGCCGGGAGCGAGTTGCTTGTTGATACACACACGAAGAAAGAAACCGACCAGATGATCCTGCCCCTTTCGGTGCGTCAGGTAAGTGAGAAGTAATTTTGTGTGTGTTTCTTTTCTGTATCTTTATTTATATAGTTTCAGACTTTTTTGTAACACATTTTTCCCATTTTTTGCCATTCCCGTTCGCTCGCGCACTATATGTACTCATTTAGCATTTTGTTTTGTTTTATACGGTTTCGCTTTCGCTTACTTTCGTGTCACACGTTTGGCTGGCGTACCGGCGTTTGCCTCCAAGTGTTTTTGCCAGTGTCCTAGGTAGCAACTTTCATCTTACAATTAGTTCTAAGGGCGACTGGCTGTGGGCGAGGATATAGGAAAACGAGGGGAGATGGAAGGGGCCAAAGGACGCATGTTGCTTATTACTGTCTGCCAACAGTGCGTGTGCGCGCGCATATTTTGATGGAGTTAGCACACGCTTATTAACTCCTCTTTGTCACATTGTTTTGTTCGTCGTTTTTTTGCTTGCGCCTGATTTTCTGTTTCATTCGCCGCCTTTTCTGTTTCATTGCCCGTCGGAGGTTCCAGTTTGTTTCGTTTGTTTCTTTCTATAGCATACTGGTTTGTTTTGTATTCTCAATGGTTGACCGGATGAATGATGTAGATGCTCAAAGCTGGCCCTTCGCATCCTACTGTAGTAAATCGCACTCACACACAAACACACGAGAAAAATGCATTCAAAAAGGTGACCCTAGTACGTGTTTCTAAAGCACAACATAAAGAACAAGAGGCACGATAACTAACGTAATAAGCTATGCTGTCTTCCAAGTTATGCATCATTTGAAAGACTTTGAACGTTTATCTTTCATATCCGTTTTATAGAAAATATAATACATCATCACATACTAATCATTTGCCACGGAGTAGACAAATAAAACAAGTGATAGGAAAATTTTCGGTGTTACGGTGTTCGATGATTCCTTCGGATTTGTGTCTCTTTTTAGTTCTTCTGTGCCACTATAATATTTCCTTCCATTACTTGTCATGTTTCAAACTGTGATCCTTAATTGTGAACATAGTATGTCTTCTTTTTATCCACTTTCGGATGACACTTGCTGTGTTATAACACGCGCACACACACACACTTGGTTTGAAGTTTGATAGAAGTTTGCAATTGAGAGATGGTCTGCGGGCGCCTAGCAGCGCCTGAGGTGGATTGATGCGTGGATTGATACCTAAGAAATGGAACAAACCTGCGTCGAACAGCAAGACACAAAAGACACCCTACAGCATTCCTTTTCTCAACTTGTATTTCACACACTTCCACGGAACGGAAATGGTTGCCACTATACCACACCACACCAAATCACGCTCAGCTCATGCCCCTCTATCATTTGGATTCGTTTCAGGCGCCATTTTATTTTGCTCGTTTTGTTTGTTTTTTGTTTTCGTTTTCGGTTCACTTTCGGTCCGTTTTCTTCTCTCGGTCGGGGGTTTTTGGTTTAACTTGTTCACGTGTTTGAGCCGCGCGCGTTTATGTCCGTTCAAATTTTGTTTCTGGCGCTGTGTTCTGTCGTTTTGCCTAATGTCCAATTGCGAATGCCTTTCGTCTCATTCCAGACAGAGCCCTCGCTGTTGTCGCCTCGCGTGTTACGTATCTCGGGACCGGCCTTTCTCGCGGGGGCCAATCGCGCGCCCGCTCTCGGGACGATTCTACCACCCGCCCGTGCTTGGTTTCGTAGGGGGTCTCTATTCTACTGTGTGTGTCGTTCGGTTGTTCGGTTGTGTCAAATACCTTGAGCTACTCTAAATATGTGATTGTTGGTTTCGTTTTTCTTTTCTTTTGTTGCATGTCGCACCTCCAAATCTTGTCTCACACTTCACTCTCGCTGTGAACGTTCTGTTCGACGAACGGTCGAGATGATAGAAAATTGGATTTCGGGAGAGGTGCTTGCTTGTTTTTGGAACCAAACTCCCGTGTGTGGGGATGTTCGTTTCTATTTTTTGCTGTGTTTAATTTCATTCGCCTGATTGAAACCATATGCCTCCCGTGTTCAGGTGGGTATGCGCCATATACGTCCGCTGCCAGATGCTGCTTCTTTACAAGTGTGTGTGTGTGTGTGTATCTGTCATGTGCCATCCAAAACATGGCTCCGAAAGCTGTACTTCAAGTCCCGAATTACTTAAGAATGTTATCCAATACTATTTAATATCATAAATTGTACCCAACGAAAAAAAACACAATCAAAAATTATCCATCTCTCTTTCTCTCTCCCATTCGCTTGCTCTACGTAAGGAAACAGTTCTCCGTGGAATGATCGCTATGGTTACGGACTGTCCCTATGCTGTTAGTTGGTGCCTTTAAGCATGTATGTATGCGTGTGTAAGAATGAAGAAAACAACTACTCAACATAAGAAGGAAAACAATCGAGCCTTCTTTGAACATCATTTTCACATCGTGTGTGTATGTGTGTGTGTCTGTGTACGTAGTTTTGTTACATCCTACTAGTGATGTGCGCTTCGGAGCGCACCAACGGCTCCGGAGCCGGCTCCGACCTTATCCAGGAGAAGGTTCTGAGCTCCCGGGTCCGGAGCCGGCTCCAGACAAACTTGAACTCTTTTCAAGTGGATATGAAAGGTATCAAGACGGCCTGGTAATAGTCGGAGTTACAGAAAACGTATATCTGAGGATAATTATATTTGCTCTCTCGCTCCGTCGGGAGAGTTTGAGTCCTATCGGACATAGCTAATTTTGCTATCAGCGAGAGTTGAAATTGTAGTGGAACAGTCCCTCGTGTAATCTAGATCCTCCGCTATGCTTTCTCTGAGCACTTAAACTTTCTTGATAATGACGGTATAACTGTTTGTCACACATAACTTCCTTCTGGTGTATGTGTTCTGTAGCTCCAAATAGTGCCGGATCTTCGTGATGCCTGCCATACCCGCTTGAAAAGAGTTTAAGTTTGGAGCCGGTACCGGAGCCGGTTCCAAACACTTCCGGAGCCGGTCGGTGCCGGTTTTGGAGCCGTTTTCCCCACCCCTACATTCCTACACCTCATCGTATCCTTAACGCCACTAAGCGGATCGCGCGCACGGAGGGTTAACTATGGGGCCGTTCCGCACCGTACCGGGGAATATCGAGCGATAGAGAGAGAGCGCGGAAGTTTTGCCAGTGCTAGAGAGCATCACGGTTCAATCACGGTTTCACGGTTTGTTTTCTACAATGATAGCGGTCGTTTTGTCTATTTGTTTGTTTGTTTGCTTCCGTTTTTTGACGTTACGACGTTCAGTTTACTTTAGTGAAACACTTAGGGCAGTGATATATTGATGTTTCAGTATCGATTGTTTTTTTTTGTTTGTTTTGTTTGTTTGTTTGTTTGTTTGTTAGCTTCTTGTTGTTCCGTTAGTGGCGACAGTTCAGTATGCTAGGTGTGTTTCTATTTCTCTGCGTTCTTTGCTTGGGCATCGCGCGCGCCTTTTCGTGTGTGTCTGCTTTTGTTCTTCTACATGTATACAAGTTATTTAGCATTTGTTACGTGCCCCGCCCTATTGAAACGCGTCACTTTCCGTACGCTTGTGTTTCATGTACAGCGTTATTCTTCGCTTCGGGTTCGCCGTTTTCGCTTGCTTTCTCCGCCGTTCCCGTTTTGGTAGCCTAGTTTTGTATATATCTCGTTTAAACACTTTGGTATCACCGTTCGGGTTCGCTTGTTACTGCTGCTGCTGCTGCGTTTTTTGTATGTCTTTCTTTTTTTTCCTATGTTTTTTTTTTCGTTTACTCACTTTCGCTACTGCTCGTCTACTACGAGATAAGAGTGTTACTATTTGACCAAGTATCCAAAAAACAACACAAAAGAAAAGGTTCCGCTCGTGGTTCCGCGGGGTTCTCGCTCGCATCCTCTTTCGCCGAAAACTGTACCCTCACAGACAGTAACCGCAGTTTGCGCTGTTTTGTAGGGCCGCGAAACAATAAGGTAAGGGTGTGCACGCGCTCGCACTGGCTACCATCTAACCGAAACAGAACAACGAACAACGATGTGTGTCTCTCTGCGACTGCGACTGTGAGTGTCCTGCGTGAGTGATCCTAGCGATGGCCGGTGAACGGCGACTACTGGTATGGAGTATGCGGGGAGAATGGTGGGGCCAATGTTCAAGGGGGAGTGTTTGCATTCCTTTATCTATATGTGTGTGTATATATATATATATACGCTGTGTCTATACTTTTGTCTTCCGTTTGGAGCAGAAATAACTATTACGATATACTTTGTATGGCTCTTTGTGTATGCGTGTGTACCTGTGTCGATGTGTGTGAGTGTGTGTTTTACATACAACATTCTGCGCGTATAACCTAGAAGCGTTTGTTTGTTTTTTGTTCGTGTGTTTTTCCTTATTCGGTATTTATCTATTTGTTTGATGGCTTGTGTATTGTTGCTGCCGGCAATGAAGGTGATGATGAAGAGCGTACGGATGTAGCCGATACTTTACTCTACAGTATATACTATGTTCGCTGATTGTATTGGGCCTCTAGCGCGTATTGAAGGATGCTACTATCCCCGTGCGATGCTTGAGTACGCACATGATCACCACTACTCCGGTAGTGTTTCGGTACAACCACCGTCAAAATGAACGATATCAAACATTCTACATCGTCTCTGCGTCGGATTGCCGCACACTCGCACAAGCAACAAACGAAAATCTTTGGTCAGCTTGAGTGCAGTTCGCGGCGCCTCACCACTACAAGGTTCATCGACTAACAACAAATTCTGCTCCCCGGGCCCCCGGGCCGGGTCTCTTCCCCACCCTAGCAAGCCTTATCCTGCCGCTACTAAACATCAAAACGGGTTGTTTCGTCACGAGAAACGGAATTGGTGAAGGATTAACAACGTTCAACCGCGGCCTATGGACAGAAACGAAGGCTGATGAAGGATATAGGGGGGAGGCGGACACACACCACAATGAATACGCACATGCACACGTTACAAACGCACACACACACACACACTCAAGCACACGAACATACACACACTTGTATTGGAGAATGGTGGTTGCTATGACTTCTTGTGTATGTGTGTGAGTGTCAAAAGGGCACAAAAGGGTTTTGGGAGGACAAAAAGGCAAGCTGTTACACTACCTACTACGACCTACTACACCACCACTACCACCACATCCAGCGATCGCCTGTTCGAGAAATAGGTTCTAAAGGCCCAGTTGGCGGTGCCAAGCTCCGTGTAAGCTTTATTTCGGGTCGCGGAAAACCATTCAACCGTCATTCCACTACAACGAAACGGAGTGGGAGCGTGTTGAGCATCGGCGGCAAACGAAGCGAGGCTGTGCTGTGGCTTTTGTGTGGTTTTCGCAGCCGAATGCAAACGTAGCAAACTCGTTTTAAGGATGGTGAAGGCGGAACGGTAAGGAGTTCTCTTCACTGTCACTGCCGCGCACCGAAATATGGGATGGTAGGGGGGGGGGGGGCTCGCCCTCTCTGCCACCTTCACCCACCGTCGCCTCAATTTATGCTACATTATATTTCCCTACCTACACCATTTATGCTAGCGAGTTTTGTTTTTTTTCTGTTCTATCCCCGTTCCGTCCTAACTCAGCAGCAAACTCTCCCCTCATGCGGTCTCCTCCTACCCATCCTCGAAAAAGATCCTCCTAGGTGATGTGATGAATGTCTGAATGTCCGCTCCCGTTTCCCTTCCTTCCACCCCATTCGACAGAAAACTACAACGAGGCGCATATATACGTGTATGTATTGTATATGTATATACCCTTATAACCTTACACTGTTGCCTATACATGGTAAAGGAAAATCCGAACGAAATCAGAACAACAGCGAAAACAAAAACGACCGGAAACAACAGAAAAACCACCCACCTGCCCACCGGGCGTCCCACCGCGTGGGGTGTGTCCTTTTTGCGTGAGATCCTAATCGCGCGAACATGTATGCATGTATATATTTGCATACATGTGTGTGCAGATGCTGTTTGTTTGTTTGTTTGTTTGTTTGTAAACACCGGGATTCGCTCTCTATTCCTCATAATATGTTGAGTGCTGTGTTCTCTCTCTGTGTGTATGTGTGAATGTGTGTGTGTTTCCTTCTCTTTCACACTCGCGACGCGATTCTATTCGTTTAATGGGGCTCTCTGGCTCTCTTTTGCAACTTTCTCCTTTCGTTTCGTTAAATGTTGTTTAATTTGTTTTGTTTCTTTGTTTTTTTTTCTTCTTTTGTTCCTACTAATGAAGCGAAATAGCGGCAGTGATCACACGTTTATATATTGTCCAAATATCGGCTGGGTATTCTTCTTAAGTAGTTTTGTGTTCTATCTCTGTTTCGTCTGATGTCTGTCCAGCGTCCGTTTCCAACGTCATGTTCAATCTTTCCCAATCCAGTTTGCGTTGCCCTGTGTTGGACCGCAGAAGTGTCGCTTTAAGATCAATCTAAGTGCTACGGGTGCCATTGGCCATCATCCGGGCGGCATCACAGTAAGAAAAATTGGGTTGGTTTTAGGGCCTATGTGAGAATTGTTCACCTTTTAATTCATCATCAATCTAAACTACAGTTCACTACAGCAAACTTTACGTATCATAAAAAGGCCGATTTAAAGTGAAATTATTCGTATACAAAAAAACGAGTAATATGAATAGCAACCTACGGCTAAATCAGTACAACGAACTAGATAATGTAAAATGACTAGAACGCGAAAGTAAATATCCACTGCGTTTTCCATCTCTTGGGTTTGGTTTCGTTCTCTTTTTGCGTAGTGTTAGTCCGTCCCTACTATGTCCACTGTTGCGTGTTTTTCATCCTTCGTCCCAGTTTTGTTGCTAGTCGTGTTTTAATTTTTTGTTGTTCTATAATACGTTTTAAGCATATTTGTTTTCCGTTACGCCCCGTTTCGCTTTTCGATAAGTTTCGAGTTTTTTTGCTCTCTCTTCTGCTGGCTCGTTTTCTGCTCTATAAGTTATTTTAGTTTCTCATTGCGCAAGCGGATGTGTGTTTAAATGTAGGTATATTTGTATTTATATATAAATATAAATATGTTTATATATAAATAGATAAACTTTGATATATCTATACTCTCTCTCTCTCTCTTTCTCATTCTCGCTCTTTCTTGCTCACACGAAGGGTTTTGTGGCGGTATCCATGATGCCGTTCCGATTCCCTTCTACCGCTTCCAAGTCTACCCAAAAACCAAAAATCGGAGAATCGCTCACTACTGGGAGGAGGGCACACACTGGTCTTCTTCATCGTCGGTAAAGTTTTGTTGGGCGTTTCGGCTCGATGATCCCACCGAACGACGAGTGGCCTGGCCATCGGTTCGGTTTGTTGCAGCAGAAAATGCTCGTTAGCGTGAACCCTCCAGCCCATGCTCTCCCCGGGACGTGCCCGGGTGGCTCAATGTGTGGGTCAAACTCAAGCTGGAGCCGGGTTTTGTCGTATGCAATGCACTTCCTCCTAAAGAAGGTCCGTTTTCTCTCGCGAATCCAAGCAGCACATCCGTATGCCGGTATGTGCGTGTGAGTGTGTGAGTGTGTCGTATAAATAGTCGTAACAATAGTCGCGTAAAAAGCTACAAATATATATACCTTGACCACCACCCCTGCCTGGGTGAAACGCAACACGAAAAACATCCATTACGCTAGAAGACGTCGGAGAGGTGTGTGTGTGTGTGCAGTAATAAGCCAGTTTTGGTTGTTTGTTTGTTGAAAGTTACGCATTGATAGCACGGCACGTCTGCTACCTTTCGAAGTGTACTGCCTCTGAGACACTTCACGATCGCTCACCACCACCAGCACCACCACGAGCCGGTGTGACGGAGTGTTAGTGACGGAAGCCGACGAAACGGATCGTGCTCTAACTCAGCAAAGAACAATGTGCGGCATGACCAACGACACCCGGACGGTGGTGGTGGTGATGGTGACAGCCTTTGCCCACAAGCCCACCAGCGTTAATGTCAGCGCGCTGCTCATCACACCGGCCAACGCGTGGAAGCCTGCACCACTGCTACGACGCAACACAACACTACTCGACGACTGGCATCAATCGCCTTCGGGACCCTCGACAAAGTGGCCCCGCACGTCGAGGGCTGTGGCGAGCTGCAGCACGATGTGGGCCAGTGACGGATGCTCCAGCAGTTCCGGCCCGGGCAGTGGTGGTTCGCAGCGGGGCCGCTGGTGCCGACCGCGGAAGCCACGGTGCAGCCGCAGCGCTACGTCACAGAACACGAACCGCAGGATGAGCGTTCGCAGGAAGTCGTCACCGAAGAACTGTACGTACGACGAATCTGGAGGAAAAAGCAGTATAAGTGAATGTAGGTAAACATAGGTTCCTCCTCCCCGAACCACATACCTATGTATCCGATGCCCTGCTCGATCTCGTCCATCCGGCAGCGCGTCACCAACCGGGACGCTTCCGTCACGAACCGGTCGACGTAGCTCTGGCACCGTTCCCAGTGGTGAATCGGTACGTCGCCAACGTTGCAGATGTAGCACATGGCCGTCATAGGCGAGTGCAGGAATAACGTGAACAGCGAACCGTGGTGCTGTAGATCTGCTGGAAGGGAAGAAGTCGTACATAGTGCAATGCTCCTTAGCGAACCGGCCAATGCCACGATCACCGATCTCAGGACATACCTTGGTAGTTGGCAGGAACATCCTGTGGTGACATGAGTATAACTAACGGCTGACCGAAATACCTACAATGGAAGGAGCGTGATTAGTTACATCGTAGAGTACAAGGCTAGGAACGAACAGACGACTCCACGGTCCTGCCATCAAAATTAGAATATCCTGAATGGCATTACCTTACATTCCATAGAACACAATTTGCTGAGGGATACTTGCATCGAGTTCAATCAAAGTACACTGTGTGAGACATATCGCCATGTTCCATGAATACAATACTTTTCATGCTGCATTCAACTGGTAACCGAGGTACTCGGATCTGTGCGTAATTCCCAATATTAATCTCGTAGAAACACACTAACTCTAGCGATTCTGCTCATTGTAGAACTAGGTGAGGGTTGTCCACTAACAGATTTACAACTGCTGATACTGGTTTCCGACATAAAATGTCGAATTGTAAACGAACCCGAGTGTCTCTTCAAGTCTAGTTGTGAGCCCTAACATGATTACGAGCGAACAAGACACCGAGTGATGTTGAGATTTAAAAATGAATAGACATTGAACATGTATCCACAAGACGGAGAACTTGTGGAGAAGAAGTCAACGGTAACGTCTTCATCAGTGTCTAGTGTAGTGTAGTGTCTTCATCTACAAAGCGATGCAGTCTAATTCAATCGTGATTTGATCCCAGCGGGATTTGATCCCAGCTCTACGCGGTTCTGGGGATCTATTTGATTTTGGTAGACATCGCTTCTTAGCTTTACATTCTTCTGTTCTGCGAGCGTCCACCACTCACCTCGGTATGTGCTGGAACACGAACGAATTATCCGAATCGATGATGATGAAGAGCGGGCGCCGCGTGTACGGATAGAGATCGCCCGGGTACAGACAGTGCGGTTCCTTGTAACCGGCGCTCGACTTCCCGCGCACCGATAGCCCACTGTCGACCGCGTCCCGCTTCACGCTCGTCGCCAAACCGCCCAGCTCGTACCCATCTGCGGAACACCGAGGAGGAAAACGGGGAAAAGGTTAAGCATTAGGCCTCTGCAGCGCACCGTGTGCGACCGGCTTACAATCTTGCGGGTGCTTCGTAGTCGAGAAGCACCCGTCCGCGGACATGTAGAGCAGCAGTGCGCCCCCCGGTGGCAGCTCCTTGAACCCGCTCGACAGGAACACCATCAGCTGGCTGAGCGACGGCTTGTACAGCAAGTACTTGTGAGGGTTATCGCGCATCGTCCGGCGATCGCCATTCTCCACGTAACCTGTGCGTAAGGAAGCAGCGTTTAGTACAATGGCCGCGCATCGCCGCCGTCATCTCCCCAACGGACGAACCTTTCGAGCCCGGTACACCGTACGGTGGCATACGGCTCGCGGCCGGGCTGGCATCGTGCGGTCCACCGTGCGCCATTGGATGGCCGATCATCGGGTGCATCGCGTCCGTCGGCTCCCGTTCCAGCGTCTGGAGCATCCTGTAAAACGGCGAGGCGAGAAACGAAACGTATTAGCAGGTGGGGATGGGTTACTCATCGGCGTGGTGGCCGGATACGCACCGAAACATGTCCATCGTCAGCTCGGAAAACTTGGCCTGCTCGCAGGCGGAACCGACGATCAGGATCTCCTGCAGGCTGAGCGTCATGTGCGGCGTCCGCTCGCAGGGAGGCGTCGTGAGCGGGCTTAACCTGGAACCAGAACCACTTCGATTCAACACGGGGTGAAGTTGCCCTACTCCGTACGGGGAACGACGAATGGCCCGTGCTTTCGACTACGTGGTTGGTCACCCTTACTCCTGTGTTTATGTATGTGTGTGTGTATGTGTGTGTGAGTGTGTGAGTTCAACGTGTAGTGAGAATTGGGTTCTCTTTTGTTCTGGAATGGAGCTCGGGTGACCGGGTGTGTTTTCATGACTCTAGGTGCGCATGTTTTGTTTCTCGTTTGGTTTTGTTTTCAATGACGGTATACGTATATGTGGATGGTGTGCGTGTCTGTGTGTGTTATTCTCTCTCTCTCTCTCTCTCTTTGTTTCTGAATGGCGAACATGGATGAGAGTTGGTGAGGAAATGGCTAATGAAGGGTGAGATCGATGGTCCACCGGGAACAATGAAACCACGCGAACCTCACGATCGAGATTCTGCATCACCAAAACCATCGGATCGGAGTATGGAGGGGGTTGTGAGTTAGGAACGTAAGTAAGGAAAATAGGTCTATCACCATCTGCTTGGTGTACGCATGTTGAAAAACGCACTACAACCAAAACGGAACAAAAAAATCTTCTGCAACTTACAGATACATTCTTCTGGGCGCGCGCGCTTCTTCACATCCGCTATTTTTGTTTGTTTGTTTTTCGGTTTGCTTTTGTTACCTTCGTCTGTTTCACATTCCACAGCACCACCACGGTACATGAACACACATTTCCGAGTCGTTTCGTCGGGGCCGCCACATCGTTTCCTTTCTTGCATGGTTTTGCTTTCGCATTTGTTTGCCTCAGAGGGCAACCGAATGGAGCAATCCGGTGGGGGTGGATGGGTATGATAATGCGATCGAGAAATGGTGACGAATGTGGGGTTGTGACACATGTGACTGCGCTTATGATCCAACATGATGAAAGTGAACGGGCCAATATAGTGGGGGAGGTAAAGTGGTAATATTTTTTTCGGGGCTCATCGTCTTATCATATTCATACATTATCCGTAGATTATATCTTACGCAGCTAGAGTGTGTTAAGTAAGAGCAAGCAATGGTTTTTGCACGAAACTTTTTGCATTACGTGATTTTGAATTTTGATTAGCTTTGTTTTACTTCTTTGTTAAGTTTCAAAATTTTGCATATTACCCAAATAGAGCTAACGGGAACGGAACAGAAAACGAAAACCATAGAATAAGGCTGTTTGCTCTTACTGGCCTTAAATTATATCTCGCTTAGGTGCTAGTTGTTTTTTTTTTTTGTTCTTAGCAGCAGATAAACAAAAACTCAAACTAAAACACAAAACACTTCCAATACATTACATGACGGGAACCAAAAACAAAACAGAAAACAATCAGAGAGAAACGAAACAAGAGAACGAAACAGTAGAGATAATGAAAGTAGCTTTAACAGTGTTTTTTTTGTTGCTTTTTTGTTGTAAATTTACATACCAGTACAGAGAGTAAAGAAGGATCAATATCCAATACAATGGAACAGTAGAATACAACAGCCAATTAATGGAAGCCAAAAAACGCACACACACACATATACGAAAGGAATAAAGAGAAGTACCAGCGGGCGAGTCTCGCACAACACATACAATCGGAACAGAACTCCAACGGGGTGGACATAATTTTCGGTTTTTGTGTTTGGAAGACAAAGACTATTGGGAGGAAGGCGCGTGAGTTGAGTGAACATACACATTCACCCCATTACGGGAAGCGTTTTACTGCGCGAGAAGACGCGCGTTACGATCACGATTCGGTGAAATATAGCGAACGTCAAACACTGTACGATAGATTTCAACTTCGGTTTGCTACAATGAGAAGGTGGCACTCGGTAGTATAGATTGGGGGTTTTATGATGTACAGAGTTACGTGTTTCTTTTGCGGGTTTCTTCTTGTATTGCAACTGTTACTGTGGAAAGCGCACTACTGGTTAGTAACATGGGATTCTGGGAAGGTGGTGTACGGAGGGACTGTTTGAACGAAGTCGAACGAAACCAAAAAACCCATAAGCACCTGTTTACTGGCGCTAAAGTAATGTTGCTAAAGATGGTAAAGCAAAGCGGACGGCTTGATTAGTAGCGGCAGCAAAGTAGGCTGATCAGCTTAGCTTTCTGGTCCAATAATAACTAAACGGTAGAAAGGATTAGTTGATCAGATGGAACAGTAGTGTATGCTGGCGGAAGAAACATACGCAACTAGAATGCTTTGTTAGTTATTAGGTTCGTGTAGGTTAGTTTTTGTAAAGCAAATCAATCCGATCTGATCTCTGATCCCAAATAAGACGAGCTCGAGACCTCAAGAGGTTAAAAACTGAAGTATTGATATGCCTATTTTATAACGTGGAAAACAAACATCATGTTCAACTACACACAGCTTCTAGCATTATGTTTATTAATACGGACGTAAACAGGATCCATCATATATGGCCATATTTTGAACTAGAAATCATACTTGAAACTCTTTTCAAGTATTGCAGACAACCAAAACTGCGCATTTCAACTATTTAATCCGTTGAAATATACACTATACCAAATCTGTCTCATTCAATTGCGGCCCACAGCGATTCTAATTTCATTTGACCTCGTTTGACCAAAAACTAATTACAACAAGCTTAGTTTTAGTTTTACACTTTCATTTTCTTTAGCATTAAACATCAACGTGAAGGCACTAAAATTGTTGCGTATGTTTCATTCGACACTGTATGCATATAAAAAGGTAAAAACAATAAACAAGCTACTGAAGCTGTCAAATATGACTGTCCAGCAGTAGTATGCACACTATCTTTCGTACCTTTCAGAGTAACAATACTCAAAAGCACTTTATGCAAATCCTTCTAACGGACGAGAGTAAAAGAAAGTAAATCTTTCGAAAGGTTACACAAATTTGGGAAGCATACAAATACCGAAACACAAGAGAACGAAACGAGCAACCGAGAGTTGGCGAAAGAAACAATGACAAGAACGAAAAAACACAGTACACAACGGAAAACGAAGGAAGCAGAAAGGAAGAAATAGTAAAGGAGCTACAGAAGAAGAAGAAGAAAGAGAAAGGTAATAATCGGAAAGCACGGGCCTAAGAACTAAAGCTACTACCGCTACCGGCTGGCAAGCGCAACTAACCTGTGCGACAGTACGATCGGATTGGTGTCGGCATGCAGCACGGCGACGGCCGATTCCGCCTTGATGAAGCCTTTAATTTCCTCCAGCACCAGCGACCACTCTAGCTGATCCTCCGGCTCGTACCTACGGCGTGAAGGACAAAGATGAAGGAGCAGAAATAAAAAAAACTATTGGCGCGCGCGTACGCGCGCACACACGCACTACTCACGTTGTGGTGTATTCCTGTATTTGTCGCTCCAATTCGATAACTAACTCCCGCACCAGCTTCATCTTCTTCAACAGTAAACAAACAACAATAAATCTAGCGTAGTAACGTAGTTTCTTAACCATGAGATCCGGTCGGTCCTCCTTGATTGCTCTAGAGTAGTAAGCGCGCCCTCTGATCGCAGCATAAAAAGAGTATGCTTCATTGAGATAATTTGTTTCACTCGTTCTAAGGCTGCAACGTGGAATAGGGAACGGAGACAGAGAGAGAGAGAGAGGGGCATAGAGAAAACAGAAAGGGATGGAAAACGTTAGCATCGTGTTTCGGCTGGCGTACGACGGTGTGGTCCGCTGCTTACTAATAATGATAATAGAGTTGTCCAATTTTGCTAGCTATTTCTCCGATTTGCCATCGCTTTAAACCATACTTAGAATCTAGGACTAGTCTATGCTGCTGCTGGAACTTCCACAGCTTGGTGTAAACGTCGAACGTGCGGCCGAAGTACGCCTGCCACTGCCGGTGCCCGTACTGTGGCAGATCGCGGAGCCCGTTGAAGAGCTGCTTCGACTTCTCCAGAAGGTGGCAGAACTCCAGCACTATTTTCCTATCCTGTTCCTCCGTTGCAGCCATCTTAACCATGCCTACCACCGTTCATTGGAAAGCTAGCTGAGAAGTGTGCGACACGTGGAGGGAGAGAGAGAGAGAGAGAGAGAGAGAGAGAGAGAGAGAGAGAGAGAGAGATTATTGTACCGTTACTTTACTGCATGATGTTGCTTGGATTTGCTTGTTGGAACAAAAAAAATATGAAAACACCAGGCGCCTCCTTCGATCCATCTGTCAAAACTATCACACCTTACGTGTCCTTTTTTCCCTATTTCAATCGTAAGCATTGTCATCTGTTTTACTTGAATCTGTGCGGTTACAATTTTACACGCCAGATATTTCCGAAAATGTTCGACTCAAAGAACACGTGTTTTTCATTGGTGCATTGGGAAATAGATGAAAGACCAGGCGTCTCCTCCGACCCAGCTGTCAAAAAGTAGTGTTATTATTAGTTTCACTTGTTTGTTTTTTTAATCCTGCTTGGCAACAACAATGGACACTATATATTTTAGAAAATAGTTGACTCCAAGACCACGTTACTTCATTTTTGAAATGTATAATCCCAATATTGTTTTGACCACTACTTTTCATAACTTTTACACCTTTCAACTCGTGTATTGGCATAAAAGGAATATAATAGCCGACATTAAAAGCTAAACAATTCGTTTGACCATTCACGCTGGTTTTTTTTTTCCACAAACACACACAAACACACACATTAGGTTGAACTGAAACAGCATGGCGGGGCTGTTTCATGCACGCGCGGACCACCGGCGACGAGGATGTGAAGCTGCTGCTACTACATTTCTCACACTAAACAGATATTTGAACACACATACACACTCACACACAAGCGCATCCCTTCTTCACAGTGAAATAAGTGGATATGTACCACACCACTATACACACACACACACACTCGCAAACAAATATGCTCGGTTGTATCTCCTCCCGGATAGTAGTAGTAAATAGTACTACCAAGTAGGCGGCCCACTTTGCGTAAAACAGGAGAACAGGAGAGCAGACGTGAAGCAGCGCACCAACGGAGAAAAACAAGAAAAGAACAGGAAAACTTCATCCAGCCTGGCATTGGAGATTGGAGAATTGGGTGTATGCAATATATTGCACACGAGCGAGTGGCAAATTGCATCGTGCAGTGAACTCACTTCCTGCAGCACTTGTCGAAGGGGAGGCACTGCTAGATTGAGAAAAAAACACTACTCTCATTCAGATTTCCCTCCCTTCAGCACGGGGAACAGAAATTTACTTGTTCCACACTCGCAGCACCTGCTGCAGATGCACATACACACTCATACAAACACACACACACACATACACACAGGCGATATCCTAGAGCACACGTGCACTGAGCTGCTGCTGCAGCAGCTGCATCATGCGTCCTACTTCCGATCTGGTTTTTCTTATCAGCAATATTATCCTTCGGGCCCCGTTTCCGCACACACATGCACATACGCACGCACACACACCGCACCCCTTCCTCTTTCAACACGCTTCCTTTGAGTCCTTCCTGCTACACAGACACTGCGGAAGTTTGCTTCTCGTCAACTGGCTTCTTCCTTCTCGCTTGCGCGCGTGCGTTCTCACTTTCTTGTACCCATCATCATCATCATCATCATCACCACCACCAACACCACCATCACGCGTTCACACATCGGGTGGTGGAAGGATATTTGTGCAGCAAGTTGTAATATCGGCTCCACCATTGCCCGGAACAGAAATAACTCAAAATTCGGTTATCCTTTCGTGCATACCAACTGGGGGTTCGGTGGTTTGCTCACACGTTTGATGCCACCGTTCGCCTGCCACGCTTCATTTCTTGCTCCTTTTTCCGCACAGCACAGCCAGCCAGCCAGCCAGCGCGTGAACCGCACCATGCGCGCAAGGACACAATTCACGTGCGTCGAAACGGTGAGGGGTTGGCTGGTTAATGCGCCTCGCGAGACAACAGCTAGAGCGAAACGGCATCACATGCACACACACACGCGCGCGCGCGCGCTCATACACACATATGCATGCACTTGGTATGGCCGCAAGGATTCCTCACTACGAATGCTACACAACTGCTGGTGACAATATGGTACTGCCGTAGTAGCATCATCATCATCATCATCATCATCATCGGAATATTTCAGATTTTTGCACGCGGACTGCATCGGAAACTCTCTGCACCAGGCGCCTACTATGACCACTGCGAGCTACCCCCCTCCCCCCCATGTTTCAAGTAAGGATTGCAGTGTAATTTTCTTGGTTTCATCTGCCCGTACTTTCTCTGCTTTGTCTTACACTAAACTTACACCAACCCGAAAGGAAACACCAAAAAGGACTCCGAACATCCTTCACACCAGCTAAGGATCACACACAAGGCACACACACGTACACATACACACGCTGTGATTAATCCTTCGGATCAAACTTTTTGGCTTACTTTCGTCGGCGATAAGATGGGGCACAGAGAAAGGAGGACGAACGAACGAACGAAAAAAAGAAAAACCGCAATTATTTTTCAGGATGGTCACGAAGTTGTACGCATGCACCGAAACCATTCTCCACACGGAAACCGTTTGCCACACACATGCACACACACACACACACACGCGCGCGAGGGGCTGGGAGAGGGTGTTTTAGCGGCACAACAAACCACCTTTCCCGATTCGTTTTTAGGGAAAACCATCCAAACCATCGGCTCGTTGGAAAATAGTGCCCAAACCAGGCACCGCAGTTCACTCCTTCCGTTGCTGCTTGCTCACGCCCCCCCCCCCCCCCCCCCCCCCCCCCCCCCTCCGGAACCGAGATTGGAAAGGCGCAGGCCGCAGAAGCAGCCACCACCTCCGGCTCCAGCCATCGATGATGGGCTTACCTCCTGATGGTGAGAAGTACGGCTGGGCTGTGCTGTTGACATACGCTGTTGACCGCGCCAAGTGCCACTGGACCCCTCGGAAGCAGTTCGCGGCACGCTCACACACACACGCGCGCACGGTCCCGCACTGTTCGTGACACAGCTTCTGCACGCAAATCTGCACGAGAAAATCACGATTCCTGGCGGAGGAGCACTGGCACGACAACAAGCATGGTGGCTTCTTCGTCTTCTTCTTCTTGAGTGGAAAGGCTGTATCCTGCTGCGATCCTTGTACTGCCCGAGAGGGAAAGAGAGGACGTATGTGTCCTTTTCTCTTTGCTTTTGTTGTTTCTTTGTGTTGTCACAGTGTTTACGCCGTTGTTTTGAGTTCTCTGTCTATGCCGTGTTTTGTTTAGGTCAGTTCGGTAATTTTTGTGTTTATCTTGTTTATAGTTTGATTGTTTTGTGTTGTGTCGTTTTTAATTTCGTGTATGTTTATTTTTCTCCGAGTAGTGCCATTATTAACATTCATTTACGTTAGTTTTTATATCACGCTCCCAAGTGTGAAGAGAAACCGAGAAACGAAACTTTCCTCTAGTATCCAGCTAGCAAAGCAAGGTAGAAAAGTTCCCTGCAACTATAATTCCTATATTTTATTTTAAAACCACAATTGAAAGAAGCTTTGAAAACTGTTTTTAGTTTATTTTATTGACCGCGTAGGTGCCACAGTGAAAAAACACTATCAGTTCGACACACATCCGCAGGCAGCGCTGCAGCCATTAGACCAGTTCTGCGGATTCACATGTTTGACAGCTTGACAGATGATGTTGGTAAACAAAGACAAATAGATTTGCCCACAAGCATAGTGGTGAAATAAACAAGGTTTTCCGCTGAATTTACAAGTTTCCGCGTCCGAAAATGCCGAAAGTAGTCTCCCGTAGCATCGTCTGCTCCGACTCCAAAGACAAAGAGGAGTACAATGAGACGGGCCCGCTGAACATTTACTACTGCCTGTGTGGTCAAATGAGTTTGATCCTAGGTAAGACATCCGCGCCCCTTTTCCCACACCGTGTGTCCGCAGCTCATGTTCCCTAACGAACTGTTCCATTTCCCCATCGTTTCAGATTGCACACTCGAGAAACTGCCGCTCAGACAGCTGGATGGCGCACGAGTCATCGACAGCACACGGCACGCCAACAAGGTGAACGCGGATCCGAGCGAAACCGTGTTCATCCAGCGAGAAGCGGGCATCGAGAAGCAGCATCGGTTCAAGTGCAAGAAGTGCGGCCTGCCCCTGTACTACCGGCACAGCAACGACCCGCAGGTGACGTTCGTGATACGCAGGGCTCTGGTGAAGTGCAAGAGCGAGGCGAAGATTTCCGAGATCATCAAAACGCCCAGCACCAGCCTGAATCCGACGCTCGAACCGAAGAAGGTGATGGTGACGAAGCACACGAAGAACATGGGCAAGTTCAGCTCGGTGACCGTCTCCACCATCGACGAGGAGGAGGACGAAATCGAGGCGCGCGAGGTCGCGGACAGCTACGCGAACAATGCGCGCATAATCGAGAAGCAGCTGGAGCGCAAGGGTGGCAAGACGAACGAGGATGTGCTGAAGGAAAAGATCGAACCTCCGCCGCCGAAAAAGACGCGCGGCACACTGCTCGATACGTAGATAACGTTGTAAGATATGCATTCTTCTATTTTGAGAATAAACGCACTCTATTCGTATATATATGCTTCATTAGAGTGTTCAAATTGTTAACATCAGACTTACTTCAACATGCTACATACTGCTCGAACTATGGTTATTTTAGTTCAATGCTTTTTTGTCCCAAAAGATTCACCAACACTTATTTGTCTCAAATAGCTAATTCAATAGGTCAATTTTTATGTTACGGCGCATTGGAGGGATCACTGTTCGAGCTTTCTGTTTGCGTACGGGATGCACTGCCACCAGTGTGCGGCACACAATGGATCGTCAAATGCAGACTTTTTTCAGTGATCTACATTACAATCATATTCTCAATGATGACACCGACAAACTAATTATTTAGAGTTATGAACCGATACGAAGCAATGACTACCTCGAATTGACAACAGAATGAAAAACATAATTGTATTCAAGAAAAATAACGATTTTTCACACAGAGTGTATTTTGATTGAACTTGCCGTAGATGTCTTTTAGCAACTAGTAACACTGGTTCAACAGCCTACTATGTTGAACATTCATGACAATTATAAAAAATATATAGAATGAAAAATCACTCTGCACAATGGCAAAGAAAGTTTATGTCTCAATCTGTATTTCAAATTTTAACTCAACGTAGCGAAAAGCCAAACAAAGTTTTAAGACGATAAAGTTCGCGTCCCCATGCAAAATGCATGGGTTATCCGTGTGAATTTAGTCAATGACATAAAAGATTACCACTGTTTAAAATATTGATTTCATTTTACTAATATCATATGTTCTCGTTCTCGAAAAGCTCGGTAACGTAAACCGATTCCACCTTATTTAATTCCGTACAGAAATCATGCTTCTTTTGCACTGTTGATAAGGAAAGGCACCAATATGTCTGAGTACTGTAATCAAGACATGCCGAATATGATGCTTTTCAGACCACCAGGGATCGCAGTATAAAAAAAGACAAACATAACGCGTGCTAACAATCGCTTGATACTACTATCACCTGTTCAAGAAGCAGATGCACAACCTGAGTAAGATGACCCCAACGCTATGAGGCTTATCATGGACGAGAGCAGTGATGCACTGTGAAAGAACATGATAATGTTCTGTCTATTGCGCCCGATGCATTTCCGAATTGTTTCCAAGTGCAACGAATGGATCGATAAGGACAAATTGCAAGTTGATATACCGGGAAGTATAAATGCCAGGACTACGATGGCCAACAAGTCAGTCTCGTGACTGTAGTCAAGCAGAAGCAGGACAAGATGAAGCTCATCATCCTGGCGGTGGCGATCTCCCTG